>CM023866.1:22119852-22719852 GCA_013389735.1 Phaseolus lunatus | reverse complement strand
TACCACACTGCCTAGAGGCTTGCTTTAGACCATACAAGGCCTTTTCAGCTTGTATACATGGTTGGGATATTGATGATCTTCAAATACGGGTGGTTGTGAGACAAAAATCTCCTCTTTGACAACTCCATTTAGAAAAGCACTCTTCACGTCCATTGAAACAGTTTGAAGTCACTCATGCATGCAAATGCAAGAAGTAACGTTGCAGCTTACAATCAGGCCACTGGTGCAAAGGTTTCACCATAGTCTATCCCTTCTTCCTAATTGTACCCTTTTACAACTAGCCTCGCTTTGTTTCTTGTAATCACTCCTGTCTCATCTAACTTGTTTCTGAACACCCACTTGGTTCCAATGATATTCATCTGATTTATTTTAGGAACCAGGAACCACACATCGTTTTTGACAAATTGATTTAGTTCCTCATGCATGACAGCTGTCCAGTTTTCATCTATAAGAGCTTCATTAGGAATCCTCCATTCTTTGGGTAGCTCATCTTGTTGCAGAATTTCAGTCGGTTGTTTTTCTAGGCAAGTTTCTAGATTCTTTAAAAAGATGTTTTGTTCATCTTCTTCTGTATAATTCTTCACAGGACATTGTTCTGCATGGTTAGTCTCATCAAATACAACATGTATAGACTCCTCTACAGTCATGAGTCTTTTATTATAAACCCTACAAGCATGACTAGATAAAGAGTAACCAAGAAAAATACCATTGTCCGCTTTCTCATCAAACTTGCCAAGGTTTTCTTTACCATTATTCAAAATGTAACATTTACATCCAAATACCTTCAGATGACCTATATTGGGTTTCCTTCCATTGAACAGTTCATATGGAGTCTTCTTCAAGATAGGCCTGATGAGAAATCGGTTCATTACATAGCATGCAGTACTTACAACATCTGCCCAAAAATATTTTAGCAAGGAAGATTCACTCAAAATTGTCCTGGCCAGTTATTTAAGTGATCTGTTCTTTCTTTCCACCACACCATTTTGCCGAGGTATTCTTGGAGCAGAGAAATTGTGGAAGATACCAAACTTTTCACAAAAGGAGTTGAACTTCTCATTTTGGAATTCTCCACCATGATCACTGCGGATGGCACAAATGTTGCTGCAACAAGTATTATGCAACCTCTTGGCCAGCTTTTTAAATGTAGAAAGGCATCCCTTTTTGATTCCAAAAACAGTATCCATGTAAACCTGGAAAAATCGTCAACTACAATAAGAGCATAATAATTCCCACCAAGACTCATATTTCTTGAGGAACCAAATAGATCCATGTGTAGCAACTCAAGGGGTTTTGAAGTGGAAACCATATTTTTTTAGTTTAAAAGAATGCTTAGCTTGTTTCTCCTTTTGGCAAGCGTCACATATATGACCTTCTCAAATTTGAGATTTGGTAATCCTACAATGAGATCACATGACCTTCTTGCTTAAGGATGATGTTGACAAACGTGGATATGTCTCCTGTCATATGTTTGGAGCAACCACTGTCCAGGTACCACATATGCTTGTTTTTTTTATCAAGAAGTCCTACAAAGAACAAAATCAGGTGGCAAGGTTTGGTCCCCTAACAAATTTCGGTCCATAGAGCTTAATTTGGTTATTAGGAACCTTAGGATTCTTAGGAAACCATTTTAAAATACCTTTGGGAATAGAAACTTTTCGAATTTTATAAAACCTGGTAGAATGACCCTTTCTCATACAGTAGAAACAAGAAATAACCGGTTGTTTCGACTTTGCAATCGGTTGTTTTTCTGTAATGGTTGAAAAAGGTTTTGAAATGCCACTGTTCTTACTCTATGGATTAAAACCAAGTCCAGATTTTCCAAAGACACAATTTTGAGATGCTAATACATTCTCAAAGTTAGATTTTCCTTTTGAAATTTTATCCACAATTTTCAAAAGATAAAGAACCTTCTTTTGGAGAGATTCACAATTTTTACAAGAACTAGATTCACGCTTGCAAGAAGAATTTTGATAAGTCATCTCTAATTTTTCAAAATCAGTTTTTGAGTTATTTAATTCTTCTTCCAAGACCTTGACTCTATTTTCCAACCAGTTATTTTTACTTTTCAACCGATTCTTAGAAAGGGTTAATCTATAGGTTTCTTCCTGAGTCTCTTTAAAAGCCTCAAGAAGTTGATAATACTTTTCATTATTAATGGAAGAATTTGAACTTACACTGTTTGATACAAATTCTTCCTTTGCCTTCAGACACAGGTTGGTTTTGTAACTTTAGAAGATTAGCCAGAAGAAGACATGTCATTGTCTACTTAAGCAGTTCCACTTGAATCTTTATGAGTGCTTTCAAGAGTGACCCACATATCCTTTGCTAAAACACACTTTGAGACACTGGAAAACTCATTAGAATCAAGAACAGAGATAATAATATTCTTGGCAATACAATCAAGTTGAACCTTTTTACTTTCACTCTTAGTCCATTGGGACCAAGGTTTTTCAGAAAAAAAACTTTATCCTTTTTAAACAGAGGTATAAAAGGACCATTTGTGATAGCATCCCAGATTTTTCTATCAATAGATTCAACAAAAATTTTCATTCTAATCTTCTAGAGTTGATAAGTTACACCACAGAATAAAGGTGGTCTGTTAATAGAAGCTCCCTCACAAAAGGGTAACTTGTCAGCCATTTAAAAGGATTTTTGAAAACAAAACTTGAGTGACTTTTAAGCACCTAGCTCTGATACCAATTGTTAGATTCAATGGCTTTTAAACAAGAAGGGGGCTGAATTGTTTATTGTAAAATTTTTGCAAATACTGGAGTGGAATGAAGATTAATGCAGAAGCACAAAAGAAGCAATCAGATCAACCAAGAAACAAAATTGTTTTTAATTGATTCCAGAAAATCAATCGGTTGTTTATACGAATCAACCAATTGTTTATATCAGTAGATTATGAAAACACATATCAAACAATTTTAAAAGAGTGAGAGATAGAGAAAAACACACAAGAAATTATAATGGTTCACTCCTTACCAGAGCTACATCCAGTTCTTAGTAAACCACTGAGATTCCAATATGTAATCAACCCTAGATTACAAACACGACAACAAAGACGTGATCTTGAACCTCTCAAGAACACTCGTCCTCTTTGATACACAAACATTACAAGTCAGAACACCCCCTGACTGTATACACCAACACGTTACAATTTAACAAAAAATGAAAAACAATTACAAGAAAGAATAGAAAAGATTACACCTGATACAAAAGAATTACAACAGTTCTTATTCCACTCTTAACCAATGCAAAGCCTTAAGCAATCTTGCAATCTTGAAAAAAAATTTCAAACTGTCAATGTATTTATATATCTTTCAAAAATAGTCGTTTAAGACTGTTAATCATGAGCCAAAACCGTTTGAAATCAGAGAAAACAGATTTACTAGACTTAACTAAATCTGTTAAGGTTTTTCAAAAAACAATTGATTGAAAACTCGATTCAACCGATTGAATTGGTCTTGACTATTAGGTCAGCCAATTTCATCTTTTTCAAATCCTTTTCAAAAACACTAAGTGTAAAACAACCTATTGAAACGATAAATCAACGGGTTGTTTTCCACTACTTTGAAAAAAAAATTTCTTTTGAAAGAACTAGATTGATTCAGGTTTGGATTAAGCTAACAGTGAATTGACAAATGCTAATCTACCCAGAACCTATGCTCATAAGTAGCAACACAACCTTCAAGCAATCTTCATGGATTTGGAGACATCAAAGCTTTAAGTTTAATAGTTTTAACATTTTGCAGTAGTGTCTCGCCCCCTTGCTCGAGCGAAATGTCCATACATATGTGGACGACATGGTCATCATGTCAAAGGAGAAAGATCAATATATTGCTGACTTAGAAGAGCTATTTATGATAATACCTAAGTATAATTTGAAGTTGAATCCCGAGAAGTGTATGTTCGGGGTTAAGGTAAGGAAGTTCCTCGAGATTTTACTGACTGATAAGGGCATAAAGGCTAACCCCGACAAATGCGCTGTAGTTATAGGGATGAGAAGCCTTGTTAAAGTAAAGGAGGTCCAGCAGTTAACTGGACGTATGACTGTCCTATCATGTTTCCTATCTGCAAGTGAAGACAAGGGGTATCTATATTTCCAGTGTTTGAAGAAGAACAATCGGTTTGTGTAGACCAACGAGTGTGAAGAAGCCTTTGTCAATGTAACATCCCGCCAATTCCTTTTCATATTTATATAATAAAAATAAAGGTAAACAAATATATTGAAGTGAACATAATTATATATATGTAATGAAGTTTCTCCTCACAGGGAGTTTAATACATAATCGGTCAGTTTTCCAAAACGTAAACAAAATACAGTAAAATATAAATACAGGCGATCTCCTAACAGCAAAAGGCGATCTCCTATCGGAAAACGGCGATCTCCTATCAGAAAACAGAAAAAGGGTGATCGCCTAACAGAAATAGAAACAGGCGATCTCCTTCTGGCGACTACTCACTGAGGAGCTCTACTTCCTGCAACATCATCTGCTCCCGTGTAAATTATACACGATCATCACAGGTTTAAGAAAAAGCCAAACACAATACCAAAAACACAGGGTAAGCTAGATATTTGAAAGAGAGTTGAGATATGAAACTTTAAAATCAAGATAAAACAAATTGAAGACACCCACGTAAAAACTATCAATTTTCTCGTTCCCTTCACATGACCATCAAGTAATCACACATTTCACAATTTCCTCAAGAGTCGTTCTATTCACCTAATGCATCAAGTGTCTATCAATTTCAATGTTCCTCATTTCTCACGTCAGACTTCCACTGACTCATCACACAAGACACTTGACACTACTTCCGGAAGACTCATGCATTGACTAGACTCAGAGATCTGCACCTGTCATACTGCCCCACTGTGAAATCACACACATTCACAGGGTCGCCGTGAAATCACACACATTCACAAGCGTATAAATGAATCTCAATATCATCACTATCCTAGCATGACAGGGTTAATCCATACAACGGGTCAAGCTCGTTCTCTTTCAAACAACTCACCCACACGTATGAACCTCCTTCGACTCTCAACGCCTGAATAACTTCATCTATATGATTCCATTATATCAGGAGAGTCAGGATATCTCATAATAAACAAATCACCGGTCAATGCACATCCTACACGATCTTACACGGTATTTTCTTTCCTGAAAATACTATGCCTTGATCCCACATTCACAATATTCAACACATCATACAACATTTAATGAACAATTCCAATCACAACAACAATCATCCCCTGGTTCAGATTTTCGAATATCACATTTAAATCTCAAACAGTTTCAAACCACACAAAAACAAGGGAGTTCGAAAAACAACGCCAAAACCGGCGATCTCGTCCAAAAACAGGGGATTATGCAACAACAGTTGCAAACCATCATCTCAATCATCTAATATAAAGTTTTCGTTGGAAATAAGGCTAGCTTCCCTTACCTGGACTTGCGCAAAACACCAAGAGCTTCAAAACCCACCGAGCTTAAAGGATGCCTTAGCTCTGTTTTAGCGTCTGGTTTGTAGAACTTGCAGAAAACCTCCCAGGTGCTCCAAGGGCAGTCGTCGCTCGTCATACTGGTGCTTGAGGATGCCTGAATCGCAGCGCGAAGGAGAGAAAAGGAGAAGAATGAAGGTAAACTCACTCTTTCACTCTTGAACCACTACAACGTCCTTTTCCTCTCAGAAGTGGGTTTTTGAATCTTAAACCAACTTGTCCACAAAAGCCGCTGCCACCACCCACTCTGCAGGGAAGTTTGCGTGTACGCTTCCCTGAACAGTACGACTGCGCGTGCCTCTGCGCAGGCCAACACTCTGATGTCACTATTCTGAACCACCCTTTTTGTCTACGTGTCGCGCGTGCAGTACGTCTGATGCTGAGAGCCTGGGTCCCACCTTATCTGTGTGAAACTCGACATCGGGCGATAACCTTCCACCGATGACCGCTCGTGCGATGACTATCCACCGATGCCTCATCCTGAAGGACGACCGATGTCTCTCCCTGGGAGACGACCGATGTGTCCCCCTGGGAGACGACCGATGTGTCCCTCATCCTGGCGATGACCGTCTGTCTCAGAAACCGGCGATGACTGATGTGCCTCATCCTGGTGATGACTGATTCGTCATCCTGGCAGACAACCGATGTCTCACCCTGGAGGACCACCGATGTCTCACCTTGGCAGACAACCGATGTCTCACCCTGGAGGACCACCGATGTGTATCCCATCCTGGTTGATGACCGATGTTCCTCTCATCCTGTTGGCGATCTCTTATCGCCCTTGTGTGTGACGAGAACTCATCGCCTTACTCTGCTCACCGATGTCACATCGTCAGACCTTGCTGAAGGTTCTTCATCCCACTATGTTACGTCCAAGGTATCATTTCCACATGACTTGGTGATGTCGGTAGCTTCACATTTCCAAGAGTAGATCAGCCCTGCTCCTCGTGCGCCCATGCATGCAACACTAAGGACAATTTCTTATGCTCAAGCATAGAGCTTCGCATGCACAGCGTATCTAAGGCTTAACCCACACCTCGATACGCGTGGTTTTTGGAACCCACTCTGGTTAATCCAGCATCTTGACCATATACTAAGTGCACTCCCGTCGATCACGTACACCATAGGCGATTGGCGGTCATGTCTCCTCTAGGCGACAGGCGATTATGTCCCAGAGAAGTCGGAGATCGCCTCCGTCTTCAATAACGGCGATCTCGTAGAAGACTTCTTAGCTACACTTTTCTTCCTTTACTCTTCTTGATCCACATGTCAGCCGACCGACCTCTACCAGCTGACCCCAGATCTTGGGCGACGTCCAATGTCCGACTACTACGAAACTTCATTTACCAGCTCTTTGTATTTTAAATAATAACATCTTCTGAAATTATTTAAATATAACACTTTCATTCCAATTAAAGTTTCTAGGTCCTTACAGTCAAGCTAAAAGAGTACTTGGCTAGTCCCCCTATTCCTAGTAAACCACTGCCAGGTACTCCCATTCGACTTTACTTTGCTATCACCAATCGGGCAATTAGCTCGGTTGTTTTGCAGGATCAAGAGAAGGTTCAACAGTCGATCTACTTTGTCAGTAAGTTTTTGCAGGGATCGGAGTTGCGTTATCAAGCCATAGAGAAGACCGCGTTGGCCGTGGTGTTCACGGCTTGGAGGCTTCGTTATTATTTCCAGAGTTTCACTGTGATTGTGATGACGGACTTGCCCATTCGCAAGGTTCTTTAGAAACCCAACATGGCAGGATGGATGGTTTGCTGGGCAGTGGAATTGTCTGATTTTGATGTCCAATATGAACCTCGAGGACCGATTAAAGGGCATGTATATGCTAACTTTATGGTAGAGCTTGCATTAGAGGGCCCCCAGGGAGTTCCTAGTGATTTCCAGTGGGTTCTTTCAGTAGACGGATCCTCCAACCAACAGGGAAATGGAGCAGGGGTCATTTTGGAGAGACCAAACGGTTTGTTGATTGTGCAATCCTTGAGGTTCGCTTTCAAAGCAAGCAATAACTAAGCAAAGTATGAGGCCTTCATAATAAGGATGTTGCTAGCCAAGGAGTTGGGAGCTAAGAGTCTGTTGGTAAAAAATGACTCGCTACTTGTCACTGGGTAGGTCACGAGTTAATATCAGGCCAAAGATCCAGAGCTGGCCTCTTATCTCAGGTACGTTACACTCTTGAAAGGAGTTTTTTCTGCATTCAAACTCATTCATGTGCCTAGGGAGCAGAATTCCCGAGCAGACCTCTTGGCTAAGTTGTTAAGTTCAGGAAAGGGAGGTCAATAGAGGTCAGTGATCCAAGAGACCTTGAAGTCGCCCAGTACAACTGAGGGAGGGTCATTCAGGGTTGCTCGGAAAGAGGTCTTAGGGGTGAGTTCAGAAAAGGCAAGGAGCAACCGGTCAATGACTCAGGAGACCCTAGAGGTCCCCAGGAATTTCGCATATGAGGCATTGGAAGACGAATTATTAGTTGTTTTGCACGTTGATGTTTTAGGGACTTAGATCACCCTTTACCAGCATTACCTAGCCGACGGGTTGCTTCTTGTTGAACTTACGGAAGCCAAGATGGTCAGGAGGAATGCGAGAAAGTATACCCTGATTGATGGTAAGCTATTCGCCATGGTTATATGCACCCTATCCTCACTTGTGTTAGTGGAGATCAGTGTATCCAATATCATGGCTAAGTTACATGAAGGTATTTGTGGCAGTCACATAGGTGGACGAGCTCTCTCTCTGAAGGTTATCAGAGCTGCGTATTACTGGTCGACATTGAAGGAAGATTGTGTAAAGATACTCAGCAATGGGAGCAATGTCAGAAACATGCAGATTGGCATCACACATCGGCAAAAGAGTTGCGATCGATCTATAGCCCATGGCCCTTCCACACTTGGGGAATAGACATCTTAGGTCCTTTCCCTTTGGCAATATGTCAAATGTAGTATCTCATAGTGACCATTAAGTACTTCACGAAGTGGATCGAAGTAGAGCCTGTAGCACAAATAACCGCCCACAAGGTGCAGCATTTTGTATGGAAAAACATAGTCTTTCGTTTTGGGATCCCTAGGCACCTAGTGTCCAATAATGGAACTCAATGTGCAAGTCAATAGTTGGGCAAGCTGTGCTCTGAAACTTGAGATAAAATAGATATTTGCCTCGGTAGAACACCCTTAGGCGAATGGTCAGGCGGAATCAACCAACAGAGTCTTGCTGAAGGGGTTGCAGAGGAGACTAAAGAAGGCTAAAGGAACTTGGTCAGAAGAAGTTCCTCAGATTTTGTGGCCTATCAGACCTCTCCTCAATCGACCACCAAGGAGATACCTTTCAGTTTGGTATATGGGTTGGATGCCATGATACCAGTAAAAATCCAGGAAAATTCTCCTTGGTTTCAGAATTTTGATGTGGAGGAGTCTAACGAAGGAAGAAAGGTAAACCTAGATTTGATAGATGAAGTTTGTGAGCAAGCCCGCGTTAACTCTGAGGCTTGAAAAGAAGATTGGAGCTAAGGCAAAAGACCAAGACGAAGCCTCGACAGTTCAGGGTTGCCGACTTGGTGGTGTGAAAAGCTCACCCTTACCAGTTGGAGAATAAATTGTCTCCAAAATGGACTGACCCGTTTCGTGTAGTTGAAGTGCTCAAGAATAGAGCGTACAGGTTAGAGACCCTGGAAGGGGGAACCATTCCTCGAACATGGAACACAACAAATATCAAGTTTTATTTCAGTTAATCTTTTTAATTTAATGTTTTCTTGTTGAACAATGTGATAGTTAAAGATGACGTTCTTTTTCCCTTGAGAGGATTTTTTTTAATGAAGTCATCTAATGAAAAAGTTTATTCATGAAAGATGGAGCATTGTTTTTGGTGTGCTTGTCTAAAGTTGGTACATGATATGATGAACTTTGTCAGTAATCTTACCCGAGTAGGTGCCTTGTGATGTGAGTTGATTTTAGGTTCATTATATTGGTGACACTTTCTTAGAATTAGGATCAAGATTCTTAGCAATTTAGAGTGAGTCACCTAAGGAAAATCCCCACTGGACATTAACTTAACAAGTGTTAAGTAGATGTGAAGGTTCATTTCCAAAGGTCCATGGTTAAAACACAATTAATGGTGATGAATGAATGAAGAACAAGGTGTTGAACTCAAAACAGAATAGGTGCATAATTTAAACACAAAAATAGAATGGAAACACAAATTGAAACAAAAGAACCGATTGAAATTCAAGAACAAGACATAGAACCAAAACTACCAATTGAAATGACTATGGAAGATGAAAGAAGATGAAACTTATGTGGTTGTAGCCATGGATTGGGAATGGACACACCACTTGGAGGTGATGATCCAAGATAAGTGCAGATGTGCCGCCACTTGAGAGCTCCCAAAGCTTCACAAGATGAGACAAGGAAGAGGAGAACAAGTCTCACAAAATTCACTCACAATTTGAGTATAGTAACTTTTCTTCTAATTTCAATATTCTATTTACAATGACCAAGCACCTCTATTTATAGGTTTAGAGGGCTGAAATGAAAGTGAAACAAATTCAAAATTCCCTCCTAATTCTAATTCAAATTTGGAGCCAATCTTGAGTCACATTGGAGGTGTGACCTTTTTTCTACTTTGGCACCTCCTAAAAACTACACCTACACCTACTCTTTATGTCACATGGAAGGTGTTGTTGAACCAAGTGATGTTCAATGTTTTGAAGAATCCAAATCCTTTGAAGGATCTTGAAGCCTCTGCTTTGCTTGATGTTGTTGTGCTGGTTTAAAGCTTTTTTCTGGGGTAGTTTAATGTTGTAATCCACCCTTAGATTAAATCTCAAAGCAATTAGCATCTCAATCTTTAACAAAGCAAAATGTTTTTCAAGCTAAGTTGAAACAACCGATTGTTCTGTCGAAACAACTGATTGTTTACACTTAGGTGTTTTGAGAAAGTTTGAAAACTATTTTTTGTATGGTGAAAACTGTTAAGTAACAAAACAACCGATTGATTCGAGGAAACAATCGATTGTTTGTTTTGGAACCATAACAGAATAACTGTTTTCTTTGACTGAGCTTTAAATGATTTGAAACTGAATACGCTCCAGTCATTAAATGTTTTGACCAATCTTTTTAAAGCAATTAAGAGTTTGTTAAGATTTGATAACAAACTATATCTTGGTATAAATTCAGAAAAGTTGTTTTTAAGAGAGATCTTTTTGACAAAGTTTTTCTAAGAAAGTTTTTCAAAGTGCTGAGATTGCTTAAGAGTTTTGTGATTGATCAAGGTGCTGGAATAGGATTCTACTTGTATTGATTTCATATATTCATCTGTAACAAGTGTAATCTTTGTAAACTGCTGAAATAATTCGTCTGTGTGTTTTTGCTGAGATTGGCTATGTGTTCTTGAGGTGTTCAAGATCAGCAATCTTAGTGTTGGCCAAGGAGAGTGTGTTTCTTGAGGTTTTCAAGGTCATTCTCTTGGTTGTTGTGTAAGTGATCAAGGTGTGGTTGCTTAGTGGATTTCCTCAGGGTTTCTGAGAAGACTGGATGTAGCTCTGGGTTGGAGTGAACCAGTATAAACAACTATGTACAATCTCTCTATCCTTAACTCTTTAAATTCAGTTTGTTTGTTGTTTGCTGTTATAAACAATTGATTGTTTCGAAGAAACAACCGATTGTTTTTTTTTCTACTATTATAGTTTTGCTTGCTGTTTTTGGCTAACTGAATTGTTGAATCAATTGGTTTCTGAAATAAATTCATTCTAGCTGTTAAAAGTTTGCGAAAACCCCTTTAAACAATTCACCCCCCCTCTAGTTTAAAGCCATCTTTTCTAACAGGTATGACCTATCTTTATATATTGGCACCCCTGATTTTAATATCTACACCTTTCTTTAAAGTTCTACTAAAAACTATACACAAGTAATTAAAAAAAGAGACATCCATTAATGCTCTTCTCCCAAAGCTTTAGCCTTGCTCCTAGTCATCCTTGGAGGCATGAAGGATGTTGAGCTATTTGGTTGGGCTTGGGCTTCATGGGCTTGGGCCTCAGGCGCCTCCTCTACTTGGTCTTCATCATCTTGTGTGCGAAGCGATTACCCATTGGTAGATAAAACGACCTCTCTCGATGAAGCTACCCGAGAAGGCGCCCTGCGGGTAAGTTTATTTGGCCTAAAGTTAAATAAAACGACCTTTGCTCAGTAAGATTCTAAGCTTAAGCGCTTTGAAGATTGAGTAGTGCAAGACAGGTAAGATGACCTAACTCAGTGTGCTAGTGATTACCCGAGTTAGGCACTCTGCAGGTGTGCACTATGTCTTAGTTGTGTGAGTGCAGGAATAGTTCGAGCATTGTGTACATGGTTGAGTCCATTGTGTACTTGCTATGAGACGGGGTAAAATTGGCATACAAGTAAGTATCCAAGTGCAAGTACCCCAAAGGATAAGTGCTCTGCAGGGGACATCCAAGCTCGGAAAGAAGCAACTATCCGAGTACATGCTATGCGAAGTAATGTTTGGGAAGGCCAAGGTACGAAGTACACCTATATTTGCCTAGATAGAATGTTTTCTAGGTGTGGCTATAGGGTACAGATCGTCAAAAGGTCTGTTCTTTGTTTAGTCTGAACCCCATGATTTTACGCTTGAGTTTGTTTAAGTTAAAATTTTGCTATCTTTGTTACTTCGTTCTAAGATTGAATGATAAACATTTGCATGAGTAGTTATTACACCTAAACGCATGTGCACTAGTGTAAGTAATCATGCTTAAGCTAAGTCGAGATTTTTGTGACATGCATTTATGAGTTGTTAAGGCATCCATATGAGACAAAGTGTTTGAAGTAAAACAAAGGTGAATTACTGATAATATTAAGAAAGTTCACAAAGGCGAAATAGTTAAAGGTTACACAACATTAAGCGTACGGGAAACTCTTCCCTGAGTTGACCATCTACCACAATTTTACCCAGGCTTAGTTGTGAGAAATCTATGTCGGGGTGGAGGCTGGACGCTTGTTCCACTGTAGCTTCGAACCCTACTAGAAAGGCTTGGGCAGCCTCTGCTTTATAAACCTCGGTTTCATTGGCAAGATACTTGTTCTTTTGGGTAAGTTTTTGTTGCAGCTTTTCGAGGTGGCTCTTCTCCTCAATCAGGTGAGTTGCTTGCTCTGCAGTCTCTTTAGTCTTCCTGGTTAAGAGTTGCCCAGTTTGTTGGTAAAGAGTTTGAAAACACTGAAGTTCTTGTTGTAGGCTTGCCACTTCTTTGTGGAGCTCTTCATTCTCACGAGCCTTCAACTCTTTTGTAGCTTTTTCGCTTTGCATTTTCTTGGCAGCCAAATAGTTTGTAACTAGTGCCTGCCCAAATTACTTCCTGGCTTCTTGAATCAGTTGGTGTTCGTCATGTGTCGTGAGCCTCTCTTCATCTTCGGGCAGCATAAGAGAACCCTTGAGGTAGGAGGAGACATCCAAGCTCAGGTCCTATAACCCTTTCCTTCTAGAGCTCTCCGCTCCACCTTCAAAATTGGACACCGTGTTGAGGGGTGGAGTTAGAGCTCTCGGGGAGCATGCATGGTATGAAGGAGCACGTCCGTCATGCTTTATAGAGAAGTATCAGGCTCGCTAAGGCTAGAGAATGAGGTGTACCAATGTAATGCTTTAAGGCCTTTGGGGTGAATTCCTTGCTTTGGAGGAATGCAGTGTTAAAGACGATTTGTAAGCTTGACAAAAATTTGCAGACCTCCTGATGAGAAGGAGGCAGATCTTCTAGGCACCAAGCAACCTTGAAGTTGGATTTTTGGGTCCAATATAAAGGAAACCCATCCAAAAGAGTTGGGTTCGCCTTATTGGAACGAAGCTTTAAAAAGTGGCCTTTGAAGTTTTTGTAAGAAGATTGGAAGGGGGTGAGCAAACCTCTTCCAGAAGCACCATTAAGAGATACCTAGAGTTGTCAACCCAATTGTTTGGCCTCAAAAAAGTAAAGAAAAACCTCCATAGATGGCGAAAGGCCAAGCTGGGAATAGAGAATAGAGAAAGCCCGGACAAATGCCCAGCTATTTGGGTGTAGCTGGGCTGGGGCGATATTTAACTCGATTAATAATTCTTTTTCAAAAATGGTAAGGGGAAGATGTAAAAGGACCTTTTTGAATACAGTGGCATAAAAGTAACAAAAAGGACCCTTAGTGATACAAACCAAAGCAATCAGCAGATAACTAAGGATACATCAAGCACTTCACAAAAAGGTCAGTTATCTCAGTATACAAAGTCGAGCCCCACCAAATCTCGAGAAAGCATCAGCAGAAGAAGAAGAAGCTATAAACCAAAATATCAGAAGTTCTTCCTTCTGGTCTTTCCACAAGAGAAAAGTTTTGTAAATAAATTGGGCTCACTTCGGGGGTCCAAAATAGCAAGATAGGCTAGAATAGGTGCCTAGCATAATAGGGGGTGTAGTTATCATTTTAGCTTGTGTCTAGCCCTTTAGGAAGGAAATTTGATCTAGTTTCTAGAAGAACAAGCCTAGGGTGCGGTTGACTTAGTCAAACCCTAAAGGCAGCCTCTCACACATTTACCACCCTACCCTTGCCCTTCTTGCCCACCAAGGCACCCATTCCTATAAATA
The DNA here is from genome assembly GCA_013389735.1 of Phaseolus lunatus. Classification (NCBI taxonomy): domain Eukaryota; kingdom Viridiplantae; phylum Streptophyta; class Magnoliopsida; order Fabales; family Fabaceae; genus Phaseolus; species Phaseolus lunatus. Next base: position 22,705,756 of record CM023866.1, on the reverse strand, counting down.
GGGTGCCTTACTCCATGTATTTTCATGTTGAATTTGAATAGTAAAGTTACTCTGCACAAATTGTGTGAGGTGTGTGTGAGGCTTGAGTCCTCTTAGCATTAGGTCTTATCTTGAGTGAGTTGAGAGCTCTCAAGTGGTAGCCCTCTACACTTATCTTGGAGGAAACCACCCTCCAAGTGGCATGTCCCTTCTCTTCTCTTCCACCACCATAAGCATTCTTTCCTTCATCTCTTTTTCCATTGCTTTCCATTCCGCCAATTTACTCTTTGGTTTATGTTCTTGTCTTGTTTTGATAATCCTTCCGGCCTCCTATTTTCCTTTCATGCTCTTTAATTTCCACCCATCATCATCATCATTTCACCATATATTTGTGTTTTTTTTTCTTTGCTCTCTAGAAGTGAAGCTTCACACTTACTTAACCACTTGGTTAAGTTCGAGTCCAGTGGGAATCTTCTTTGGGTTCTCACCATAGAATTACTAAAATCTCAATCATAAGTAAAGTGTCACCTCTAATCTAAAATCAACTCACATCACTCAGGGTCCGAGCATTCATCACAGCAAATGGGTTCATCCTCTCTACAAGGAACTAGGTTTATCTTATCATTCTCCCTACCAAAATGGCAACCAATTTTCCTAAGGGTTACTATTCGATCATGGGAGGTGTAGGAAGAGGTTTCTTCTAGAAGATTTTGGGGTGCCCAAGGGTATAGGGTTTGGTAATCCATGGTGAGTTGTATCCCAAAAAACATGCACAAGCAGTAATACAAATTGAACTCAGACCTGGCAAGACAGATGTACAGTTAAAATTCATGCAATGTGATCGACAAATAATTACTCATCATTGATCAAAAACGAATAAAAAAGATAATCCCAACTCAGGCAGTAATCATGAATGCTCGAGGGTATAATTAGGCAGTACAAATCAGTGATATATGAATGCAAGATGGAGTTTGAGGAAAGGAAAATACCTGTTGTGATAGAAAGTTAAAAGCTTTTGGGTTTTGGAAATGTCGAGAACACGGGAACTATGAGCAACAACAAGGCAGAGAAGGAGAAAGAGTTTTTGAGTTGGAAGTAATGGAACAATATCGCCCTAAAGGGGTTTTGTGAAAAGGAATTTGAAACAGTAAAGGTTTCCCCACTGTCAATGTTGCGCCACTGATAAGTGCCTAAATTCAATAATATTTCATATTAAAATATAGGCACTTATGAGTATTAATTGCTAAAATAAATATAAAATAATCATAATTTATGAATTTATACCTTTTTACATATTTTATGATCTTTATTTGAATAAGAACATTTTATTCCCAAATTTGGTGTTAATTTCAGGTTTTTAGGGAAGAATTGAGATGATTGGACTAAAGAAGAATAAAATAAGCTAAAAGGAGAAAGGTGGAAGGCCCAGGACGCATAAGTGCACAAAAATGCCCAAATGTGCAACGCAGGAAAGTCACCTAACCCTAGAAAACAGATTGAGAGGAAAACACCATTGAGTAAATTGTAACCCAATTGGGAGAAGCGAAGGTGCTAGAAGTATACGTGGCTAATTCTACCCTTTGGGATTGGGAGTAATCTGTTCAAACTCTTATGTATTGAGGTGATATTTAAATATAATATTTTGTTCTTTATTGATTATTGGTATTGTTGTTTTTCTTCTAAATAGTTGTGACATGTTTGAGAATCCTAAATCTGATAGAAAGGTATTTTTAGGGTTCAGACCTAAATAAATACTTAACATATTTAAGTGTTAGAAATAAACTTGAAATATTAATTGTCATTAACGTATGAGTGTGATTCTAAGTTGTTTTTATAAATATGCGAGAAATTGATATTTAGGAAACATTCTTAAGAATTTTATATGCAAGAAATAGATATAAATCAATTTTCTACGGGCATCAATTTAAATGAAAGAACTTAATAGTAACATGCTAATCAAAATACATGAGAGTGAGAAAGATGAAACCCAATCCCTATTTTTCCAATTGAAGCAATTACTCTTTGATTTTTTTTCTGTTAATTCTTGCCATTATAACAATTTTCAAACCAACTTTTATTATTCTGCTTTATATTTAGCGAATATTGTACTTGATAATTCAACTGTTTCTTGTGGGATCGGTATCCGTCTTTAGGGACAATTATTACTTCTGACAACGCGGTGCACTTGTTGTAAAAGGTCAGCAAGTTTTTGCACATGTACACTTGAGATTAAGTATGGTGGGATGTCATTTCAGAGACGCTTCGTACACTGCGACACACCTACCTACTGAGAAACCGTCACATCAGTCACTAAAGCACTCGAAAGTGTAACATCCTGCCAAATTGCTTTTCATATTTGTAAAACGAATTAAAGGTAAAACATTAATATTGAAATGAACATAATTATATATATGTAATGAAGTTTCTCCTCACAGGGAGTTTAATACATAATCGGTCAGTTTCCAAAAGCGTAAACAAAATACAGCAAATAAAAAGACAGGCGATCTCCTAACAGGAAAAGGCGATCTCCTATCAGACAACAGAAAAGGGTGATCGCCTGACAGAAACAGAAACAGGCGATCTCCTTCCGGCGACCACTCACTGAGGAGCTCTACTTCCTGCAACATCATTTGCTCCCGTGTAAATTATACACGATCATCACAGGTTTAAGAAAAAGCCAAACACAACACCAAAAACACAGGGTAAGCTAGATATTTGAAAGAGAGTTTAGATATGAACTTTAAAATCAAGATAAAACAAATTTTAAGACACCCACGTAAAAACCATCAACTTTCCCATTCCCTTCACATGACCATCAAGTAATCACATGTTACACAATTCCTCAAGAGTCGTTCTATTCACATAATTCATCAAGTCTCTATCAATTCAAAGTTTCTCATTTCTCACGTCAGACTTCCACTGACTCATCACACAAGACACTTGACACTACTTCCGGAAGACTCGTGCGTTGAACTTAGCATCCAGAGACCTGCACCTGTCATACTGCCCCACTGTGAAATCACACACATTCACAGGGTCGCCGTGAAATCACACACATTCACAAGCGTATAAATGAATCTCAATATCATCACTATCCTAGCATGACAGGGTTAATCCATACAACGGGTCAAGCTCGTTCTCTTTCAAACAACTCACCCATACGTATGAACCTCCATCGACTCTCAACGCCTAAATAACTTCATCTATATGATTCCATTATATCAGGAGAGTCAGGATCGTCTCATTCACAGGATACTCACTGATCAATACACCTCCTAACCAATCTCAACACGGTATTTCCTTTCCTGAAAATACTATGTCTTGATCCCACATTCACAACATTCAACACATCATATAACACTTAAATGAATGATTCCAATCACAGCAAAACTCATTCCAAGGTTCAGATTTTCGAATATCACATTTAAATCTCAAACAGTTTCAAAACAACACCAAAAACAGGGGAGTTTGAAAAACAACGCCGAAACCGGCGATCTCGTCCAAAAACAGGGGATTATGCAATAACAGTTAAAAAATCGGCGACCACGTCGCCCCATCATCTCAATCATCTAATATAAGGTTTTCGTTGGAAATAAGGCTATCTTCCCTTACCTGGACTTGCGCAAAACACCAAGAGCTCCAAAACCCACCGAGCTTAAAGGATGCCTTAGCTCTGTTTTAGCGTCTGGTTTGTAGAACTTGCAGAGAACCTCCCAGGTGCTCCAAGGACAGTCGTCGCTCGTCGCACTGGTGCTTGAGGATGCCTGAATCGCAGCGCGAAGGAGAGAAAAGGAGAAGAATGAAGGTAAACTCACTCTTTCACTCTTGAACCACTGCAACGTCCTTTGCCTCTCAGAAGTGGGTTTTTGAATCTTAAACCAACTTGTCCACAAAAGCCGCTGCCACCACCCACTCTGCAGGGAAGTTTGCGTGTACGCTTCCCTGAACAGTATGACTACGCGTGCCTCTGCGCAGGCCAACACTCTGAGGTCACTATTCTGAACCACCCTTTTTGTCTACGTGTCGTGCGTGCAGTACGTCTGATGCTGAGAGCCTGGGTCCCACCTTATCTGCGTGAAACTCGACATCGCGCGATAATCTTCCACCGATGACCGCTCGCGCGATGACTATCCACCGAGGCCTCATCCTGGAGGACGACCGATGTCTCTCCCTGGGAGACGACCGATGTGTCTCTCATACCGGCGATGACTGATGTGCCTCATCCCGGTGATGACAGATTCCTCTTCCTGATGGACGACTGATTCCTCATCCTGGCAGACAATCGATGTATCACCCTGGAGGTCCACCGATGTCTCACACTGGCAGACCACCGATGTGTCTTCCATCCTGGTTGATGACCGATGTTCCTCTCATCCTGTTGGCGATCTCTTATCGCCCTTGTGTGTGACGAGAACACGTCGCCTTACTCTGGTCACCGATGTCACATCGTCACACCTTGCTGAAGGTTCATCCTCCCATTATGTTACGTCCAAGGTATCACCTCCACATGGCTTGGTGACGTCGGTAGCTTCACATTTCCAAGAGTAGATCAGCACCACTCCTCTTGCGCCCATGCATGCAACACTAAGGACGATCTCTTATGCTCAAGCATAGAGCTTCGCATGCACAGCGTATCTAAGGCTTAACCCACACCTTGATACGCGTGGTTTTTGGAACCCACTATGGTTAATCCAGCATCTTGACCACATACTACGTGCACTCCCGTCGATCACGTACACCATAGGCGATTGGCGGTCATGTCTCCTCTAGGCGACAGGCGATTATGTCCCAGAGAAGTCGGAGATCGCCTCCGTCTTCAATAACGGCGATCTCGTAGAAGACTTCTAAGCTACACTTTTCTTCCTTTACTCTTCTTGACCCACATGTCTTCCTCGAGCACACCCACGTGATTACCTCACGATAAAGTCATCGCACCTGACTACTTGGTTAATACAATGGTCAGCCGACCGACCTCTACCAGCTGACCCCAGACCTTGGGCGACGTCCGATGTCCGACTACTACGAAACTTCATTTACCAGCTCTTTGTATTTTAAATAATAACATCTTCTGAAATTATTTAAATATAACACTTTCATTCCAATTAAAGTTTCTAGGTCCTTACAGAAAGACTCTTCACTTAGCCTAGCTCAGCTCGAGTTTGGGGGGCTTGTGTACTGGACAGGAGTGCTCGGTCATCGGTTTGGGTCTGCTATAGCTTGAACTTCAGTTTGGGCTGGTAAGTAGTGAGCCCGGTTATTGGGCCTTGGATTTGGGTCGAAGGTTTGGCCCAGTTTTATAGGTGAACCCAATAGGAAATAATTAAAGAAATATATTTGTCATGCATTTACTTAGAGATAAATAGGCTTATGTTTTTTTATTTTTAACTAAATTCTAGTACCTATTTTTTGTTTACAATTTTTTATTACTCTTTAATTATTTTTTAGTTGGTATGTTGAAACCATTTAACATGATGTGCAATTAATTGTTTCATTTATGGGATGAAAACAATTTGACGTTATAATATTTTCAAATAGGTACAATAAATTATTTGAAGTTCCCATTTTAATGTAGAATTTGATGTAATTATAGTGATTGAAAATTAGTTACATTTATTAATAATGTGAAAAGAGTACTTTTAGGCATAGTTTCTTATGCATCTCTTTATGTTATTAATAAATGCCATGCAATTAATAACAATAGTATGGAATTAAAAAAGTTTTAAAGTAAAAATGCTGAAACTTTTTATCTCTTAAATGCTCTGCAGTGACACACTAATAGGAATAGGAGTGAATATTATTATGCTTGTTGGATATCCACACATAGGAGTTATGTAAATTGATTGGAAAATTAGAACCAAAAGAAATCTATAATAAATCATACATAAAAATAAAAATAAGGTATTATAAAATGACACGAGGTTTGTGTAGTTTTGAAGAAAAACGAGACACATTTGATCATTATAAGTTACATAAAGGAATAAATAGTTTTTTTTTTTTTTCATAAAGCAACCTCTTACATAAAAATGAACAAGATAGCAAACACACAGTAAAATAGAACATATCAACATTTAGAAAGTAAATTGAAATTATTTGATGAGTGGAACTAGTTGATGGCGTGAAAATATTGAAACATACACTACCAACAAAAAACAAAAGAATGAACAATATAGTGTAGTTGTAAGTTTTCTTTTTGAGTAATGAACAATTTGGTCCTTAATAATAGTGAACAATGAAAACTCTAATAAAAAATTTCTAGCAGCCATGCGATTGTATTCATATTGACTACACGGAAGTGATAATTTTCAAGCTCCATTTTGTACACAATAGTTTCCGTAATCCATTTATTTTTTTCCTCCTCTAGAGATGATAAGGCATCCTCACAAACTTTTATTTATTCCTTCAACCTAATGATTTGTTCATTCAAAACTACTTCCTTCAGTTGAGCTTCATCATAGAAATTCTTTTCCTTATATCACAAGAGAAATGGCAACCTCATTCCCACGAGCTTCAAGTTCTGCCAACTTGTCATTGGTAGCAAAGCCTTGCTTAAAAGAGCATATAATTCTTGGAAACTCTTGCTGCATAGTGCCTATAATATCTTTGAGTCCATTTGATAGAGTTACATCATGGAAAGGAAGGTTGAACAGGAAATTAAGAGCAGACAAAAGGCAAATGTTGTTAGTCTCAAAGCTAACTATGTCCTTCAGAGATATCTTTGTTGAAGCTGAAGGAAGCTTCTTCCCAACCTTGGCTTAAAGTGTGTTTGATGAAGAAAATTGCTTCGGTGCTTTATAGTTTTGTAATAGGTCTTAAGTGAATTTTGGTTTAGGCTTAGGATGTGAGGAGAAGTGATGAGGCACCGATCTGTCATCGGTCATTGAGGGGAAGTAATGAGGAACCAATCGGTCGTCGGTCATTGGGGAAGTATGAGGAACCAATCGGTCATCGATCATTGGAGGAAGTGATGAGGAACCGATCGGTCATCGGTCATTGAGGAAATAATGTGGCACGATCGGTAATCGGTCACTGGGGGAAGTAATGAGGTACGATCGGTCATCGGTCATTCTGTTCCAGTTGCCTAAGCAAGCTTAAATCAAGCACATGGAGTGTTTAAAGTTTTCAAAATGCTATTTAAAGTTTTCTCAAAAAGTCTGAATACTAGACAAAAATAAATCTGTTTCCTGGATAATGAATAGATTTATTTTTTGGTTCTGTTATTCTTAACTGTTTTTCAAACTGTTTTTTGAAAAGTGGTTAGAAACTATTTTCTTTAAATATAGAAGACTTCTCTCACACAAAACAGAGAGTGCAATCATGTTTCAATTAGTTTCTGAAGAAGAATTCAAAGGCTTTTGTGAAAGGTTTTCAAAAGGAATTTCAAGTGTGCTTGTTCTAGGAAAACCTTGTGCTTTGTGAAGGTGCTGGTGCAGTTTCTGCAGCAGATTGAACTACTGGTTTGAGTTCTTGCATCTTCTTTTCAGGTGTAATTTTTCCTTTCTCATTTGTTGTAAAGGTGTAAGTGTTAGTCACTCCTTGATAGGGTTTCTTGGAGTGCAAGGTGTGCTGAAATAGGTGTTTTTCAGCCTTGTATGTGAGTGTTGTTGTAGGTTTCAAGAACTGCTGTATATGCTGTAATTGTTGTATGTGTTTAGTGGATTCCACCTTGGTGTAAGGTGAACTGGATGTAGCTCTTGATGAGTGAACCAGTATAAAAACTTGTGTGCAATCTTCTTTCCTTTCTTGCAGTTATTTCTGGAATTTGAATTGATAACTGTCCAAAATAAATCTGTTCATTTGAAATTGAATCTGTTAATTCTGGGTTTAATAAGAACTGTTCTTCTCTTGGTTGAAACCTTCTTGCAAATATCTGAACAAGTGTGTTCTGTTGTTCCTTCTAATTGAGTAAAATCTTGTTTGATTAAGTTCTGATTGTACTAAGGTGATTTGGAAAAATAAATTTGTTTTGTTTGAAATCAATCTGTTCTTTTAATCTCTGTTAAACAGAAGTCAGTTCCTGTTGCAAAAATTTTAAAAGATCAATTCACCCCTCCCCTTTTGATCTTCAGACCCTGCTTAACTCAATCTTTAGATACTTTTCCAACTCAACAAGGGTCTTTCCAACTAATTTATCTTCACCCTCTTTCCCCAATAACTGGTGCAAATAAACTCATAATATCATTGGCCCAAAGTCTTGAATAATTTTAGGATGACCTTCACTTTCTTTACCAGTGCGTGTCTTAGTTTTGTTGCTCCTATTTTCACTATTGGAGGAATAAGAAGAAAATATAATAGAAAATACATTAGCATCAGCCCACAACAGTTGTAAAGTATTGAGTTCCTTAAAAAATTCTTTATCAAAACATATTTGTGAGAGTGATGGAAACAAATTCATTAAATTTAAATTCCAACTTGAAATTCAGTACTTTTTGTTTTCAAATTCCATTCCTGTGAAAAATGATAAATCAGAATGGCAACATCATTTTTATGCCAATAAAATAAGTTGGAAATGTGAATTTCTTAAAATAAACTTACATGTTGATATGATTTAGTTTGCAAAGTAAATATTTGGTCCAACTGTGAGCCAATGGATTCAAATTGAATTGGTGAAGTTGTGATATTGGTGTTCTTTGTGATGGTTTCCTTTACAACAACTCCCTCAATACTCTGCATAAGAAAAAAAGATACATACTAGTAGGGTTGTTATTGATCGCACATGGACATTCATATTAATTTAAAATAATTGATGTTATTTTTGTTTTCCATTTACCTGCGGCATCTCAGGGATACTTAGAATTTCTCCAAGTGGCTTTTGTGGGTTCATGAAACATGGTTCACTAATCTGCTATTTGTCCACCAATGCCTAAAAAAGGTAATGGACATGTGTAAAATTACTGTACTCTCAGTACTTCAATTTCATCCAATACTTAGAAAAATATTTATTAGATTCACATTTGGGGGTGTTTCACGTAGAGAAATATTCAAATAACATTATATTGGCCTTTCAACTGGTTTTGAGTTTGTTAATGAAGTTGTTGTTAGTATTTTTCAAGTGGAAACTTTTGCAACAAATTTCTTCTCTGGTTCTTCATTTATTGTAGCCAAATGCAGTCATTAGAAACAATACCTATTTCACCTTCTTTATCAACCAAGTCAGAACCTTCTTCGAAGCTATTGTTAACATTCCGGGCCTTCACACATCGAGAAGTTCTTTTACAGTTTTAATTAGACCCATCACCTTGTTTGACAACTTGGGAGTCTAGTACCATGTCCATACTACTAGACATGTGTAACAAACTCAAATTTTTGGCTTTACGCATCCCAAGAAAACTTAGAAATTGATGGTATCAATCTTGTAAGAATTGCAAATACCACCACAATGTATATTTAAACAGAAAGATAAAATTCAACTTCAAATTCCCAAAAAACTAATACATTTTATCTGGGCATTAACAAAGTCATTTGAGACTCTTAATTTCATTCATTCTTTACATTACATAGTCAAAAAGTTAAATGATCAAACCTCTTAGGATTCTCATCCATTTGTCTCCCTGCAATGTCCTCTCTCAGCTTAGGATCCCTCGTCATAACATTTTGACGCATTTTATCTACCCATGAGCTCTCAAATCCAATCTCAACAACTTCTTCGCATAGTTTATGAAACTCTTTTTCTCTTTGAGGAGTAACATTATCAACAGTTTTCTTTTGAAGGAATAACAACATATCTACCAAAATTTTCAACCTCTAAGCTTGAAAGTGCTCACTAAACTTCTCGCAAGCATTCCAAAGATGAGGATAAGTTGTTATTACCTCCACCAAAAGAGCAATTTGTGCATCATCCAGATCAACAAAATGTTTATATGTTCCCAATCTTGTAAGGATATCTGCAGAAGCTATAAAAAGTTTGGGAGAGTGATATGAAAATGTATGATTGAAACAAGAAAATGAGAAATAAAAAACCTGGAGAAATGTCAATATTGTTGTTAGAAAAATATGTATCTCCTCTTGTTTGTCCAATAGGTTCAACCCTTCTTCTTCTAATTAGATTTCTTGACTTGGCATGATTCCTACCTTGCCTTCATTCATCTTATCATCTTGTTCCACAACCTTGGAATCTTGTACAAGTATTTCTATGCCACCAAACTCAATGTGAGTTGCAACACCACCTCTAATGCTAATGTCTTCAACACCAGTTGACAAAGGTTTTGTCTTATCACCCTCTGCTGAAGGCCCCTCTTCAATGCTCTCATTTCGTATGTTTCCAATCTCCTTTGTATCACAAATTGAGAAAATACGACTGAGTGGGAGTTTATAAAGTTTGAAAGGACTACTATTTTTAATGTACTTCCTGGTGGTATGAGAGTAGTTTGATCGATTTTTAATGATTTTGTTACTATTGTTTCTTCAAGTGTATGTTGGTCTAAATGTCACCAAATTCATTTTAGGTTTAGTAATTATTGCACCTATATGCTAAGGTATTTCATGCAGAGAAGTTTCCATACAAATTAAAGGTGGGCTTCTAGATTCTAAAAGAGTAGTTGGTATTGCTAATCTCTCATTGATGCTAGAACTTTTCCAATAAATATTGTCAGCTTCAAGAATACACTTTATAATGCTAAAGCTAAGTTTGGTGAGGTAACTCTCATTGTGACTGTACTTCCTTCTTGTTCATATTTAGTTTTTAATTTCAAGTTCATTCTTAATTAGTTGAAATATGATGACATTATCTAATGCAGTTCCTTCTTCAACACCATTTAATATTCTGCAATTTGCATGAGTCCAGAAGATATGTTATTTGATATCTGCATAATGTCAACAAGACACTACAAAAAAAATCATTAAATAAAAATTAATTTTAAAAAAAAATAATTAGTCACTACATTAACTAGATTTCATATTATCTTAGAACTAAAAAATTAGTAGTATTTAAAGTAGTTTATAAAATTAATAAAATTTATAAACTAGTTTTTATATTGGTATCTAATTAGCTACCAATGTTTTGGCTAATTAGATACCGTAATAAAAACTAGTTTATAAATTTTATTAATAACATAAACAACTTTAGATACCAGTAATTTTTTTAGTCTCTAAAATAATATATAATTTAGTTAATATTAGTAACTAATTATTTTTTGCCTTTGAAATTGATTTCTATTTAATGATTTTCTTGTAGTGAAAAGTAATGACAGATATAATATTCTCAGACATTAGGGCATTATTTTACGAATTTTTAATTTATTTTTTTATAGATTTCATTGTGACACATATTTTTTTAAAACTTTTTCATAATTTTTATTCTAATACCAAGAAGATCTTACAAAATTCACACTCTTATTAACATTATAAGAAAATCACTAAATAGATATCAGCTTTAAAAATAAGAAATAATTAGTTACTATATTAACTAAATTAAATATTATTTTAAAGATTAAAAAAAAATATTGATATCTAAATTACTTTTTATTAAAAATAAAAAATACTTTAAAGATTGATCCGGTCGGTCATCGGTAGTCGATGACGTCAGCAGAAGATGACCACGTGGACCATTCACAGGGTGACACGTGGAATAAGATAGCAGGTGAATCAAGGTGGAGATCATTCAGAGCGGTGATCGGTGGTCAGTTGCTAATTGACCACCACCAGCAGATCAGTGCCTAGAGGAGCGCCTGGAAGGAGAGCGCGACAAAGTAAGGAAGCGCCGATCAGTCATCAGTTCCTGGTCATCGGGTTTCTTGCTAACACGTGTTAAGCTGGGACACAGGCTCTCAGTGAGAGCGTTACGCAGGGACCTCGCAGGGTTCCAAGCCAGAAGAAGAAGAGCTGCTCGCCAGTAGGGTCGTGCATGAGGATGGTATAAGAGAGCTCGAAAACTGGTCAGTGATCACTGACTCTCTTAGGCCCATTACGTGCATAGCATTGCACGTTGAGACCATGCAGGCAGGATGCGCCTGATGAGTGTGCTTAGACCAGCCACGCCTGGTGCTTCCCTAGGAGCATGCAACTTACTCAGAGGAAAGAAACGCGCTAAGTTACTCCGCGAGGTAATAACTTACGCGCACAGGGAAAAACGCAGAAGCCCTTCAGGTGTGACACGTGTACGGGTAGATGCAAGTTGCATGCCTCCACGTGTCACCATCTGAGAGAGAGGCGCGACACAGTTTTTATAGTTAGAGAGATCACACATTCTCTGAGTCATTGTGGGGACGTTTATACACGTTGCGCAGTGGTAACAGACTTCAGTTACTGTGGTGGCCAGAGACATCGATCATCGGTCAAGGTGACACATCGATCATCGGTCAGGATGAGAGACACCTCGGTCATCGGTGTGTGTCAAGGTGACATCGGCCACGGCGATGTGAACAATGCGACCAGTGATTAGCGCCCGGAGGCAGGGAGTGGCCTTTGTCACGAAACGACTATGCATGAGGCTGGGAAGGCACAGTTAGGTGCGGAATCTTGTTGGGACGAGAACCCATCAAGGTTAGAGTTTCCCAGTGAGGTTGCATGCATGGCACGTGGACCATGAAGGTGTTCCCAGAGATTAGGTAGGGCAGGTGGACACAGAAATTGAGGGTATACAGAGGTACCCACGTGGCCTTCCCTATCAGACTTTGCACTCAAGTAGGAGAAACCTACACGCAAGGTTGCCCAGAGAGTGGGTAATGGCAGTGCAGAGTAATCAAGCGACCCTAGAGGTAGCCAGTAGACAGGAGACGCTGAGATTATATGAGAGGTAGAGGAACACTCAGGGAGGTACGCAATACGTAACCCAGAACACTCAGTTTTCGAACTCAAGAACACTGAGGGCACACACGAGTCTCACAGAGAGATTCAGAGAGAGTTTTTGGTGTTCCTGTTGCCTGACTTGAGCGTCGGAGCTACAACGGCCGCTAGAGGCGCCGTTTGTGTGTTTTGCAGGCATCGTTTGGAGTTCCGACGAAGGTTCTTGGAGCGTTCTGCAAGAACGCGCAGTTGCAGAAGGCTAGACGAAGGAGTGACGAGGCATATCCTCCACGTTCGAGTCAGCGGCAGGATCAAAGATAATTTTTTTTTAATTTTTAAAATGATATCTAATTTAGTCAATATAATAATTAATTATTTTTTTATTTTAAAATCAGTTTTTTTATAATATATTTTTTTAGTTTATTTTATTTCGTTGGTAGAAAATTATTTATTTTTAAGATAACAAAATGGTATTTACTTTTATGATTCAGGTACTTATTTAAAATCTCAATTTTTTTTTATCACGTAAGTTTAAAGTAAAAAAATCCTAATAATGAGATAAAAAGGTTGTTAAACTTTTTTTAAATTGTATTTAGATTCATAGAGTGGTTGGTTCTGACTTGTGATGAAGTGAACTCACTGCTACCGCTAATACTAGAATCTTCATCTAAATATTCCATCAATTCACTTATGTACCACTTAATTCCAGTGTTTTTGAAATCTGTAAAAAAAAAATTATATATATATATATATATATATATATATATATATATATATATATATATATATATATATATATATATGTTAGAGAGAATTCACGTGACAATGAAAGACATAACAAAAAGAAATGCAACCTCAGCTTTCCATCATGGATCATTATATCATTACAATTAAATATAAAAAAATGGTTTAAAAAGTTTCATGATAGGAATTTGTTTTATCACCCATTAAAATAAAGTGGTGACTCTGTCTTAAGGATCGTTTTCTTTATAACAGTTCTTCTTAACTAAAATTACTAGAGCTTAAAATTAAAAAAATACAGCAAAAAATAATTTAATGTGTTTATTTAAAAAGTTCTAGTGAATATTCGGTTGGAAATTTGAGTGAAATAGTTAATTTGTAAATATATTTTCCTCAAGTGGAATTGAGGGAAGATTTGTCTCAAACCATGCCAATAGCATATGGGAATTGATCATATTCTATAAACTATTAACACGTAACAATTTATATTTGAAGACTTTATATAGTATTTATCTTTATAAGGAAAAGTTTTCTTGAACTCCCCAAAAGTAGTTGTTGGAGTCAAAGAGAGTTTTTGATATTCATAGACTACACATTTTTTTAAATTCGGCAATATTTTTTTAAATTCAGCAATTTAGTCTCTCGATGAAAGTTTGAAAGATGCATAAATATTAAAAGTTTCAGTCTTGGAAGATTGGAAAGGTCATTAGATGCTGATCTAAATAAATATTTTCAGCTTGTGGCAATGTCCAACATACAATGCTTCTAGTTTTGGGAAGCAAGGTTGAGGAGAAAAAAGATTAGACAATTTTTTATCCTCCACATCCTCTTCAATGATTTCTCTTAACTCTTTGCATTTTCTTATCTTCAAAAGATTTAACTTTGTGATGCAAGTCAAGACCACTTAAGGATGACCAAAGATGCTATATATAAAGGGTCATCTCAACAATCAAAAGAAGACTTCACAAAAATAAGAAAGGGCCATATTCCAAAGCACTTGAAGTTCTTCTTACTAGTCTTCTTAAAGAGTAGAACATTTTTGTAAATAATTGGGTTCTCTTGAAGAATCCAAGTAGTAGTATAAATAAAGAGGGCCCAAGCCCAAGCCCAAGAAGCCCAAGCCAAGAAGCCCAAGTCAAGTGGGGCCCAAGCCCAATCCATGAGCATCAATAGGAGCAAGGCTAAAGCTTTGGGAAATAAGCATGAATGGATGTATCTCTTTTGTAATTTCTTTTGTGTAGTTTTTAGTAGAACATTAAAGGAAGGTGTAGATATTAAAATAAGGGGTGCTAATGTACAAAAACAAGTCACACCTTCCATGTGACATAAAAAGTAGGTGTAGGTGTAGTTTTAGGAGGTGCCAAAGTAGAAATCAAGTCACACCTCCCTTGTGACATGTGTTTTGGCTCCAAATTCAAATGCTTCTCATTTGAATTTTCCCACTTTAGTTTCAGCCCTCTCACACTATAAATATAGGTGCTATGCTCATGTAAAATAAGATTGAATTTAAAGTAAAGTTACTATACACAAATTTGTGTGAGTGTGAGAATTGCTTTCTCCTTTCTAGTCTCATCTTGTGAGTTTTGGGAGCTCTCAAGTGGCGGCAAATCTGCACTTATCTTGGATCATCACCTCTAAGTGGCGTGTCCATTCCCAATCCATGGCTACAACCACATAAGTTTCATCTTCTTTCATCTTCCATAGTCATTTCAATCGGTAGTTTTGATTCTATGTCTTGTTCTTGAATTTCAATCGGTTCTTTTGTTTCAATTTGTGTTTCCATTCTGTTTTTTGTGTTTAAATTCTGCACCTATTCTTTTTTTGAGTTCAGCACCTTGTTCTTCATTCATTCATCACCATTAATTGTGTTTTAACCTTGGACCTTTGGAAATGAACCTTCACATCTACTTAACACTTGTTAAGTTAATGTCCAGTGGGGATTTTCCTTAGGTGACTCACTCTAAATTGCTAAGAATCTTGATCCTAATTCTAAGAAAGTGTCACAAATATAATGAACCTAAAATCAACTCACATCATGTGGTATCATGAGCTATGGTGATGTTTTGTTCTTGTTGAGTTGAATTGACACTTTCTATTCAAGCAATTTCCATTTTCCAGCACTTTATTTTTGTGCAGAATTTTTTTTTAGGTTCCTTGTTGTGTTAGCTATTCTGTTTTTGCTTTAATTTGAGTCTTTCCTTGCTGTTTTAATTGGTGCAAAATTAATTGTGTTTGAGTCATTTTTGCTTTTTGAATCCATACAAGTTTTGTCAAGTCATGTTTCTCCTAAATTGTCATCACTTCTATGTAGTACTTTTCTTGATAATTTTTGGTTGATTGCTTTTAATTTTGAGTGCAGTTTCTAATCTGTTTTGTTGAGCCTTTGGTGCATTTTTAATTTTAGATTTGAGTTCATGCTTGTGTGATAGATCCATACAAGTTCACATACATCAATTCTATTGTGTCTTTGAAGTTTCTTAATATTGTTTTAATTCCAAATTAGGCTTCCTCTATTTTTGTTGAAACTGTGCTGGCTGTTTTTGTTTACAGAATTTAATTCCGTTTATGAAAAATTCTAAAATTCTGGATCTGAACAGATTGATGTGTTAGAAAAAAGTGAAAAAAAAAAGTGAGGAAAAATTCAAAATAGAAAAAAAATGATAAATCAAATACAATCAGTGTGCAATTCTGGCGCGAAAAAAACGGTGAAGTGGCATCAGATTTGAAAAAATTATCACAATTTATTGGTGCATCATTTTGGTGTAATTCCAGCGCCAAATTTGAGCTAAGATCTTGAAATTTCGTTTTAAATTTCAAATTCAAATTTGAATTATCCAGCTCAGCATAATTTGTTTAAGTCACGCATTTTGACACCTTAATATTCTGTAGTACTGTTTTGGTTTTGTTAATCCAATTCTAGTACCATTCTCTAGGTTCTCTTTGTGTACTACCTTTTATTGAGTGCCTTATTTTCTTTGCTTGTCATTTTTATTCAATATTCTTTTCCAAAGTTTTGTCATATATCTTGTCTTCCTTTTGCACTATCCTTTCTTGTTTTGTACCTTTTTCTTACTTGTCTTTTATTGTTCTTTAAGTTTTGTGGTAGTTATTTTTGGATGAGTGGTTGAGTGCTTTGGCATCTTTCATTTGAGGTTACTCCATTCCACAAGAGAAGCTTGATTGAGGGAAGTATAATTTCTTGGAGTGATTTTGAGTGCCTTAATTTTTTTACCAAAACTGCACCACTTATTTCTTTGTTTTCTAACCTTGTTTTCTTTAATTGTTTGCTATTTGTGTTTGCTGTACTGTTTTGAAAATGGCTCAATATTCAAGTGGAGAATCTTCCAAACCACACTCTCCACAAAAAGCTTTCATTCTTGGTGAATTAAAAGAAGCCAAAAGGTCACTTGCACAAAAAGATGAAGCTATAAGACAATTGGAAGAAAGATTGCAAAGGCTTGAAGTGACTAATGAAAGGTCCAGCCATACACACCATAGAAGACGCCATTCTTCAAGGCATTCATCAAGAACTTCTTCCAACTATCATGGACATGAAGATGAAACCGAATGGAGGAGGCATCATCATTATGAAGAAAGGCGCCAACATGTGGCAAAGCCTTATATGCCTTTTGTAAAATTACCTAGCTTTAGTGGTGAAGGTGATCCAAATGTATATTTGGGGTGGGAAGCAAAGGTTGAACAAATCTTTCATGTACATGAGGTCCAAGAAGACCAAAGGGTAAAACTAGCTACTTTAGAATTTCTAGACTATGCCATGCAATGGTGGCATAAAACTCTTATGGACATTGGGCTAAACAAGAGACCTCCCGTGGTTTCTTGGAACAATTTGAAAGAGTGTATGCGCACTAGATTTGTTCCACCACACTTTAGGAAAGACCTATTGTTGAAGCTCCAAAGGCTTCACCAAGGCACGCTAAGTGTGGATGCTTATTTTAAAGAGCTAGAAACGCTTATGCTTAAAGTTGATATACATGAAAGTGATGAAGCTAAGATGGCTAGATTTGTAAGTGGTCTTAGAAGGGACATTCAAGATGTTGTTGAACTTTATGAGTACTCTTCTTTAGAAAACTTGGTTCACCTTGCCATCAAGGTTGAAACCCAAATTGCAAAGAAACTTGCTTTCAAAAATACTCATAATGATGGCTATTACAACAACTCTTGGAAAAATAAAAACAAGTCTTTGTCCAAATTTCCTTCTAAAGATTCATCTTTCAAATCCAAGGATTCAAAGCCTTCCACTTCAACTAATAAATCACCAACCAAAACCTCAAGTAAGAAATGTTTTAAGTGTTTAGGTTATGGTCATATAGCCGCAAATTGTCCAACAAAAAGAACCATGATGGTAAAAGGGGGTTTAGTTGTAAGTGAACATAGTGATAATTCTTCTAAATCTAACTCCCCTTCCCCTAGCCCTAGTGATAATGAATGTGAAATACCATGTGAAGGTGACTTATTGGTGATAAGGCGCATGATGGGCATAATTCAAAAACCTTTGGATGATACCCAAAGAGAAAATATTTTCCATACCCGGTGCCTTATCAACAAAAAGTTATGTTCCATGATAATTGATGGGGGTAGTTGTACAAATGTGGCTAGTACAAGAGTGGTGGATAAGCTTGTTTTACCCACTATCTCTCATCCCAAGCCCTATAAGCTCCAATGGCTTACTAAAAAGGGAGAAATCATGGTTAATAAACAAGTCCTCATTGCTTTTTCAATTGGCAAATATAAAGATGCGGTCTTATGTGATGTTGTCCCTATGGAAGCAACTCATATTCTTTTAGGTAGGCCATGGCAATTTGATAGGAAAACTTTACATGATGGCCTTACCAACAACATTTCTTTTACCTTCCATCGGCATCGGATCACTTTAAAATCTCTTTCTCCAAGTGAGGTCCATAAAGACCAATTAAAAATGAAAACCAAAAGAGAAAATGAAAAAGAGAATAAAAGAAAAGAGAAACCGAGTCTCCAAGTCTCATCATATGCAACTAAATCAATCATGTTGACTCGGGCTATGCTACAATTTGCACCTCCAAGGTGTTATTCTTCCTTATCTTTTTCATTACCTAAGGTTTCTACCTATTTGCTTTCTTTGTTAAAGAATATTAGGAATGGTTTTCCAATTCCTCCTAAAGGTTTACCCCTTCTAAGTGGCTTTTCTTCACAAAGTTTTATCATTCCTAAACATTCTTTCCAAAGTTGGTATACAGATAATAAACCTTCCAATGAACTTCCCGCGCTTCAAGATTATAAGTCAACTTCTAATATCACTTCTTATCCTCTTTTATCTATGAGCAAGTTGACTTTGTTATATGCAGGAATTCTGAATTCGTGGTCGAATTCACTCCAACTTGGGGGGTATGATGCAAGTCAAGACCACTTAAGGATGACCAAAGATGCTATATATAAAGGGTCATCTCAACAATCAAAAGAAGACTTCACAAAAATAAGAAAGGGCCATATTCCAAAGCACTTGAAGTTCTTCTTACTAGTCTTCTTAAAGAGTAGAACATTTTTGTAAATAATTGGGTTCTCTTGAAGAATCCAAGTAGTAGTATAAATAAAGAGGGCCCAAGCCCAAGAAGCCCAAGCCCAAGAAGCCCAAGTCAAGTGGGGCCCAAGCCCAATCCATGAGCATCAATAGGAGCAAGGCTAAAGCTTTGGGAAATAAGCATGAATGGATGTATCTCTTTTGTAATTTCTTTTGTGTAGTTTTTAGTAGAACATTAAAGGAAGGTGTAGATATTAAAATAAGGGGTGCAAATGTACAAAAACAAGTCACACCTTCCATGTGACATAAAAAGTAGGTGTAGGTGTAGTTTTAGGAGGTGCCAAAGTAGAAATCAAGTCACACCTCCCTTGTGACATGTGTTTTGGCTCCAAATTCAAATGCTTCTCATTTGAATTTTCCCACTTTAATTTCAGCCCTCTCACACTATAAATAGAGGTGCTATGCTCATGTAAAATAAGATTGAATTTAGAGTAAAGTTACTATACACAAATTTGTGTGAGTGTGAGAATTGCTTTCTCCTTTCTAGTCTCATCTTGTGAGTTTTGGGAGCTCTCAAGTGGCGGCAAATCTGCACTTATCTTGGATCATCACCTCTAAGTGGCGTGTCCATTCCCAATCCATGGCTACAACCACATAAGTTTCATCTTCTTTCATCTTCCATAGTCATTTCAATCGGTAGTTTTGATTCTATGTCTTGTTCTTGAATTTCAATCGGTTCTTTTGTTTCAATTTGTGTTTCCATTCTGTTTTTTGTGTTTAAATTCTGCACCTATTCTTTTTTTGAGTTCAGCACCTTGTTCTTCATTCATTCATCACCATTAATTGTGTTTTAACCTTGGACCTTTGGAAATGAACCTTCACATCTACTTAACACTTGTTAAGTTAATGTCCAGTGGGGATTTTCCTTAGGTGACTCACTCTAAATTGCTAAGAATCTTGATCCTAATTCTAAGAAAGTGTCACAAATATAATGAACCTAAAATCAACTCACATCACTTTGGTAGGAATCTTAAAACATACTTTGAAAAGATTATTTCCAATTTCGCACATTCACTTATTTCTAATCTTTCAAGATTTGAGAATGTAAAAGAATTCTTTGGAGATCCTTGTTCACCTCCAACAATCTGGTTCAATTGCATGCATTGTTCTATGAGTAGGTGTTTCAACTTTGGTAAGCTTCTTAAAATAGAGGGAGGAAATATTACTTTCAATTTTGCACATCCCTTTATTTCTAATGTGGAAACCCAAATATCATTCATTTGAGGTAGATTTTCCAATACCAAATTTTCTAACCTTAAACTCACTTGTTGCCCAATAATTCCATGTCTATTAAGACAAAAAAATACCTACTACTTCACAATTCCTTACGAATAGATATTGCAAAGTGAGAAAATGATTCTGAACCCCTTTTAGATACTGCAGGACATTTATAGGAAATGTAAAAAAATCCAAAAAGAAAATAAAAAAGGAACAAATAACTAATAATCATAAAAATAAAGACAATGCTACCTTCCTACTTATGCTGATAGGTTCTCTTGAATCCGCAAGAGCCGTCAAACAATTAATAGAATAATAAAAAGGATAGAAAAATTCATAACACTTAAACATCTTCAAAGATGGTCACGTCACAATGAAAGTGTTGGTAGCACAAATGCTAACAAAATTTGGTAGTTTATTAAGAGAGAGTATTTCCAATGTTGAGAAATGAATATGAATGTCCTCCCAATCTTGATTAGCTACAGGATATTTGTAGAGCATGGGAGCTTTGATGTTTCAAATCCCTGATGAAGCTTGAAGCTTTGCTGCTTTTGGGTTTGGGTGTAGTTTAGAGTGTTTAGAATTTATGTAAAAGATCAGTTCTTAAATCCTGCACAAAGCTTTTAAAAGTAAAGTGTTTTTCTAAAGCCAAGAAAAACAACCGGTTGAATTATCGGGATAACCGGTTGTTCTTTACCTAGTTGGCAAAAAGGTTTGAAAATGCTTTTTGTGTAACGCCCCTCAATTCCTTTTCATATTGATATACTAGAATAAGCGTAAAACATTAATTTATAAAATTAACATATGTATATATAATGTGTAAGGACCTAGAAACTTTAATTGGAATGAAAGTGTTATATTTAAATAATTTCAGAAGATGTTATTATTTAAAATACAAAGAGCTGGTAAATGAAGTTTCGTAGTAGTCGGACCTCGGACGTCGCCCAAGGTCTGGGGTCAGCTGGTAGAGGTCGGTCGGCTGACCATTGTATTAACCAAGTAGTCAGGCGCGATGAATTTATCGTGAGGTAATCACGTGGGTGTGCTCGAGGAAGACATGTAGATCAAGAAGAGTAAAGGAAGAAAAGTGTAGCTTAGAAGTCTACGAGATCGCCATTGTTGAAGACGGAGGTGATCTCCGACTTCTCTGGCACATAATCGCCTG
The DNA here is from genome assembly GCA_013389735.1 of Phaseolus lunatus. NCBI lineage: Eukaryota > Viridiplantae > Streptophyta > Magnoliopsida > Fabales > Fabaceae > Phaseolus > Phaseolus lunatus. The sequence continues at coordinate 22,684,358 of CM023866.1, read as the reverse complement.
TCGCCTAGAGGACACATGACCGCCAATCGCCTATGGTGTACGTGATCGACGGGAGTGCACGTAGTATGTGGTCAAGATGCTGGATTAACCATAGTGGGTTCCAAAAACCACGCGTATCAAGGTGTGGGTTAAGCCTTAGATACGCTGGGCATGCGAAGCTCTATGCTTGAGCATAAGAAATCGTCCTTAGTGTTGGATGCATGGGCGCACGAGGAGTAGTGCTGATCTATTCTTGGAAATGTGAAGCTACCGACGTCACCAAGCCATCTGGAGGTGATACCTTGGACGTAACATAATGGGAGGATGAACCTTCAGCAAGGTGTGACGATGTGACATCGGTGACCAGAGTAAGGCGATGTGTTCTCGTCACACACAAGGGCGATAAGAGATCGCCAACAGGATGAGAGGAACATCGATCATCAACCAGGATGGGAGACACATCGGTGGTCTGCCAGGGTGAGACATCGGTGGTCCTCCAGGGTGAGACATCGGTTGTCTGCCAGGGTGAGACATCGGTGGTCCTCCAGGGTGAGACATCGGTTGTCTGCTAGGATGAGGAATCAGTCGTCCGTCAGGAAGAGGAATCAGTCATCACCGGGATGAGGCACATCAGTCATCGTCGGTATGAGAGACACGCGGGCATCGCCAGGTGGCAGAGACGCGGGCATCGCCAGGGTGAGAGACAGACGGTCATCGCCAGGATGAGGGACACATCGGTCGTCTTCCAAGGACAGACATCGGTCGTCCGCCAGGAGCAATCATCGGTGGAAGGTTATCGCATGATGTCGTGTTTCACACAGATAAGGTGGGACCCAGGCTCCCAGCATGAACGTTCTGCATGCGCGACACGTAGACATTAGGAGTGTTTCAGAATAGTAGCATCAGAGATTTGGTATGCGCAGAGACCCGCGTGGTCATACAGTTCAAGGAAGTGTGCACGCAAGCTTTCCTGCAGAGTGGGTGGTGGCAGCGGCATTTCTGGGCAAGTTGGCTTAGATTCAAAACTCACTCCTGAGAGGCAGAAAACGTTGCTGTGGTTCGAGAGTGATTGAGTGAGTTAACTTTGGTTCCCTGTTTCTTCCCTCTCCTTCTCCATACGTTCAGACGTCCTAGCGCACCAGTTGGCTATCGGCGACTACCATAGAGCACCTGGGAGGTTCTCTGCAAGTTCTCCAAACCGGACGCTAAAACAGAGTAAGTCGTTTTGCTCTGTTCTTCGAGTTGATCCTGCCCTTGAGAGGGTTGCCTCTGCGTAGGCGTTGCATGCAGCTCTCTTGGCTTCAGGAATCGTCGCTGTTAACGTAGAAATGAATGGTATAGCTAGTTTTGTGACTAAGGCTCCATGGTGCAGGTTAAGGCATCCTTGAATCTCGTTGGGTTGGAGCTCTTAGAGAAGTTTACGCTAGTCCAGGTAAGGGAAGCTAGCATTTTCGTTTATAAAACTTTAGGCGAGTAGGTTCTGAAGTTTCATATTCCTTTTCACAATGCTCTGTTTTTATGTGTGGGGCAACGTGATCGCCAGTTTTAAATGTTGATTTCGAACTCCCCTGTTTTAGTGTCGTTTGAAACTGTTTGAGATTGAAATGTGATATTCGAAAATCTGAACCATGGAATGATTGTTGCTGTGATTGGAATCGTTCATTTAAGTGTTATATGATGTGTTGAATGTTGTGAATGTGGGATCAAGACATAGTATTTTCAGGAAAGGAAATACCGTGTTGAGATTGGTTATGAGGTGTATTGATCAGTGAGTATCCTGTGAATGAGACGATCCTGACTCTGCTGATATGATGGAGTCACATAGATGAAGTCATTCAGTTGGTGAGAGTCGAAGGAGGTCCATATGTATGGGTAAGTTGTTTGAAAGATAACTGACTTGAACTGTTATATGGATTAACCCTGTCATACTGTGAGAGTGATGAGATTGAGATCGAGATTATGTTGATGCGCATGGCTGTGGGAACATTACAGCAATGAAGTATGACAGGTGCAGGTCTCTGGATGCTAAGTTCAACGCACGAGTCTTCCGGAAGTAGTGTCAAGTGTCTGTGTGTGATGAGTCAGTGGAAGTCTGACGTGAGAAATGAGAAACATTGAATATGATAGACACTGGATGGTCATGTGAAGGGAATGAGAAAGTTGATGGTTTTTACGTGGGTGTCTTAAATTTGTTTTATCTTGATTTTAAAGTTTCATATCTGAATTCTCTTTCAAATATCTAGCTTACCCTGTGTTTTTGTTTTGTGGATGTTTTTCTTAAACCTATGATGATCGTGTATAATTTACACGGGAGCAGATGATGTTGCAGGAAGTAGAGCTCCTCAGTGAGTGGTCGCCAGAAGGAGATCGTCTGTTTCTGTTTCTGTTAGGCGATCGCCTGTTTTCTGTTTTCTGATAGGAGATCGCCTGTTTTCTGTTAGGAGATCGCCTGTTTTTCTATTTTGCTGTATTTTGTTTAAGTTTGGAAAACTGACTGGATGTGTATTAAACTCCCTGTGAGGAGAAATTTCATTATATATATATATACATATGTTCACTTCGATATTATTGTTTTACCTTTATTTCATTATATAAATATGAAAAGAATTTGGCGGGATGTTACATAATGAAAATACATCATCCCATACATTGTATCTTCAAAGAGAAACATCCCTCTTATAGGGGCTTTAATACATCTCCATCAAGTGTTTCAAAATAAATCCTAAGTACAGCATAAAAAGAAAAACAGGCGATCTCTTTCTGGCGGCCACTCACTGAGGAGCTCTACTTCCTGCAACATCATCTGCTCCCATGTAAATTATACACGATCATCACAGGTTTAAGAAAACAGCCACAGAACAAAGACACAGGGTAAGCTAGATATTTTAAGCCAAAAAAAAAAGATTTAAAACACCCACATAAAATCCCTCAAGAAATCACACATTTTACAATCTCCTCAAGTGTCTATCAAATTTCAATATTTCTCATTTCTCACGTCAGACTTCCACTGACTCATCACACATAGACACTTGACACTACTTCCGGAAGACTCGTGCATTGATTAGACTCAGAGATCTGCACCTGTCATACTACATTGCTGTAAAGTTCCCACAGCTATGCGCATAAACATAATCTCAATCTCAATCTCATCACTCTCCTAGTATGACAGGGTTAATCCATACAACAGGTCAAGTAGTTATCTTTCAAACCACTTACCCATACATATGAACCTCCATCGACTCTCAACGCCTGAATAACTTCATCTATATGATTCCATTATATCAGGAGAGTCAGGATATCTCATTATAGAAATCACTTATCAATGCACATTCTACACAATCTTACACGGTATTTTCTTTCCTGAAAATACTATGCCTTGATCCCACATTCACAACATTCAACACATCATATAACACTTAAATGAACGATTCCAATCACAGCAACAATCATTCCAAGGTTCAGATTTTCTAATATCACATGCATTTCACATTTCAATCTCAAACAGTTTCAACGACACTAAAAGAGGGGAGTTCGAAATCAACATTAAAACCGGCGATCACGTCCAAAAACAGGGGATTATGCAATAACATTTGAAACCGGCGACCACGTCGCCCCAACATCAAAATCTTCTAGCTTAAGGTTTTCTAGAAAAAATAAAGCTAGCTTCCCTTACCTGGACTAGCGTAAACTTCACTAAGAGCTCCAACCCAACGAGATTCAAGGATGCCTTAACCTGCACCATGGAGCCTTAGTCACAAAACTAGCTATACCACTCATTTCTACGTTAACAGAGACGATTCCTGAAGCCAAGAGAGCTGCATGCAACTCCTATGCAGAGGCAACCCTCTCAAGTGCAGGATCGACTCGAAGAACAGAGCAAAATGACTTACTCTGTTTTTGCGTCCGGTTTGGAGAACTTGCAGAGAACCTCCCAGGTGCTCTATGGTAGTCGCCGATAGCCAACTGGTGCGCTAGGACGTCTGAACGTATGGAGAAGGAGAGGGAAGAAATAGGGAGCTAAAGCCAACTCACTCAATTTCTCTCTACTCAAGCAGCGTTCCAACCTTGCCTATCCAGGCTGAAGTTTGAACTTAAGCCACCCTTCCCAGAAATGCCGCTGCCACCACCCACTCTGCAGGGAAGCTTGCGTGTACATTTCCTCTAACAGTAATGCCACGTGGGTCTCTGCGTACACCAACTCTGGGTCACTTTCCATACCAACTCTCTAGAGCCACTGTTCTGAAGCACTCTCCCTGACTACGTGTCATGCATGCAAGACGCTCATGCTGGGAGCCTGGGTCCTACCTTATCTGTGTGAAACAAGATCCATCGATGCCTGGTCGCACGATGACCATCCACCATCCGCCGATGCCTGGTCGCGCGATGACCATCCACCATCCACCGATGCCTCTCATACAGGCGATGACTGATGTGCCTCTCATCCCGACGATGACTGATGTGCCTCTCATACCGGCGATGACTGATGTGCCTCTCATCCCGGCGATGACTGATGTGCCTCTCATCCCGGCGATGACTGATGTGCCTCTCATCCCGGCGATGACTGATGTGCCTCTCATCCTAGCGATGACTGATGTGCCTCTCATCCCGGCGATGACTGATGACATCGCCACGCCTTGCTGAAGGTTCTTCATCCCACTATGTTACGTCCAAGGTATCACCTCCACATGGCTTGGTGACGTCGGTAGCTTCACATTTCCAAGAATAGATCAGCACTACTCCTCGTGCGCCCATGCATGCAACAATAAGGACGATTTCTTATGCTCAAGCATAGAGCTTCGCATGCACAGCATATCTAAGGCTCAACCCACACCTTGATACGCGTGGTTTTTGGAACCCACTATGGTTGATCCAGCATCTTGACCACATACTAAGTGCACTTTCGGCGATCATGTACACCATAGGCGATTGGCGATCATGTGTACTCTAGGCGACAGGCGATTATGTACCAGAGAAGTCGGAGATCGCCTCTGTCTTCAACAACGGTGATCTCATAGACTTCTAAGCTACACTTTCCTTCCTTTATATTTTAAATAAAAACATACTTAGAATTCACTTAAAATATATCACTTTCATTCCAATAAAATTTTCTAGGTCCTTACATTTTGAAAGTGTTAAGTAACAGCTTGACCCATTTACCAATTATCTCATGGTTTTAACCGGTTAAATGTGAGTTTGCATAAAAACTTTTTGAAAAACTGTTTTATCTGTTTCAAATCTGTTTTGGCTGGTTCATGTGCCTCAAATGGCTAGATTTCAAGTGCTATAAATATAGCCTTTCTTTCATAAACAAACAAGAGAATAATACAACATTTTACAAAACATTTACGAAAGTGTTTTGAGATCAAAAGAGAGATTGATATGTGTTTTTTAAAGAAGTTTTTCAAGATTTACAAGATTTCTTTTTAAGCTTTGCATTGGTGTAATATCAGGTGTTTTCTTTTCCTATTAATGTTTTTGTTGTTGTAATTTCATAAACTTGTGAGTATATGTGAAAATCATGTAAAGTCAGAGGGTGTTCTGACTTGAGGTGTGTGTGGTGTTGCAAAGAAGGTGCGTGGGTCTTGTGTGAGTCAAGATAACCCCTTTGTAAGTGTGTTGGTGTAATTTGTTGTTGATTACTAGTGAAACTTAGAGGTTGTTCTGAGACTAGATGTAGCTCTAGGTTTGAGTGAACCAGTATAAAATTCATGGTGTAAATCTCTCTCTCTCTTTCTCTTTCTCTTTAAAACTATTTGAATATTGCTTCTGCTGTCATAAGAACAACTGATTAAAATGAAACTTTAACCAGTTATAGTTCTGCAACTATTTCTGTGTATCATTGTTTAATTGCTTCTCTGATTTCTTATCTGTATTTGTTTGATAAAGATTCATTCTTAATCAAATATTTGCGAAAAGCTTTCAAAAACAATTCACCCCCCCTCTTGTTTTAAGCCATCAATTCTAACAATTGGCATCAAGAGCTAGGTTCTTGAAAAATAGTCAAGTTTCTGTTTTTCTGAAAAATCTGTTCAAAGATGGTTGACAAGATGCCTTTCGGGGAAGGTGCTTCCATAAACAGACCACCACTGTTTTGTGGGGTTAATTACCAGTTTTGGAAAGTGAGAATGAAAATCTTTATGCATTAAATTGATAAGAGTATTTGGGAAACAATTGAAAATGATCCCTTTATACCTCTAGTCAAGAAAGATGATGTGTTAGTAGATAAACCTTCATCTAATTGGACTGAGGCTAAAAGTAAAAAGGCTAAATTTGATTGGATTGCCAAGAATATAATAACTTCTACTTTGAGCTATGATGAATTTTTCAGAGTCTCTTAATGCAACATAGCTAAAGAGATGTAGGAAATTCTAGAAGTCACTCATGAGGGAACAAACGATGTAAAGCGAGCTAGAAAGCATGCCCTCATTCAAGAATACGAATTATTCAAAATGCAGAAAGGATAAACCATTTCAGACGTGCAAAAAAGGTTTTCTCATATTGTCAATCATCTCATAGGGCTGGGCAAGAGCTTTGAGAAGGAAGAACTCAATATTAAGATCTTGAAGTGTCTTGATAGATCATGGCAACCTAAGGTAACTGCCATTTCAGAGTCCAAGGATCTTTCTTCCATGTCTACAGCATCACTCTTTGGCAAACTTCATGAGCATGAATTAGAAATGAATAGATTATTAGTCCAAGAAAGCAAGGATAAGAATAGCAAGAACATTGCTTTAAATTCAACTGGTTATCCCGTAAAAAATAACCGGTTATAAGAAGCATCAGGAGTCAAGTGATAGTGATGAGGAAACCATGAGTCTGCTGTCAGAAAATTCAGCAAGTTCTTGAAGAGAGACTCAATCTTCAAAGAGGTATGGTTCCAAGAAGACCAATGACTTTAATGCTAACAAATATACCTACTATGGTTGTGGTGAATAGGGCCACATTAAAGCAGAATGCCCCAACAATGAAAGATCAGAATTCAAGAATGAAAAGAAGGGAAAAGCAAAGAAAGTCTATGTGGCATGGGATGAAAATGATGTCTCATCCTCAAGTTCCTCTGATGATGAAGAAGTTAATCTCTGTCTTAAAGCTTCTGTATCCAGCAGTGGGAGTTCAGAATCTTGAATAAAAGGTAACACATACTATCAATTGCTTGATGCATTCAATGAAACCCATGAAGAAGCTAACCGGTTGGCACTTTCAAATAACCGATTGAAAGGTCTTAATAACTGGATGGAAAATAGAATCAAGACTCTTGAAGAAGAGGTTAGAAAAACAAAAGAAGATTTCAAAAACCTTGATCTGATTTTTAAAAACGCTTCTTGTGATTGTGAGTCAAAAATTTGTGAAAATTGTGAAAATCTTGAGAAAAAGATTTACTACCTTTTGAAAACCTTAGACAAACTCACAACTGGAAAATCCAATTTTGAAAATGTTCTTTCATCTCAAAAATGTGTTTTTGGTAAAGTTGGCTTAGGGTTCTATCCCCAAAGCAAAGCCAAAGGAATTTAAAAACCTTTTTCATCTGCACCAGAGAAACAATCGGTTAAAAGATCGATTCAACCGGTTGTTACATGTTTTTATTGCATGAAGAAAGGCCACTTTGTTAGGTACTGCAGGTTTCGAAAATCTCTTGTTCCTAAAGGGATTTTTAAGTGGATTCTAAAATATATTGATGTTTCTAAAGACAGTTCTAACACCAAAGGTCCCAAGTTTATGAAGGGATCAAACCTTGTGATCTAATAAGTGTTGTTTTGCAGATTTGTGACTTTGGTTAAAGGGTCAAGAAGATCAGAACTTCAAGAACAAGTCTGTAATTGTCTAAAACATTGTTTTGTATAAATCATTCATTCTTTTGCAATCTGTTATGGGAAAATCAATTTACTGTTTTGGTTTGAAATTCTTCTTCTGAAATCTTAGTCAATCCTTGATCTCTATGCCTATATTTTAGTTTATCTGTATTCCTCTCTATGATGTATATGTAAGTTTGTACCAAACAACTATTGATGCTCAAACATAACAAGTTTGGTTAAAAATCTGGTTTTCTAATATTTGTGCAGCAGTGCAAAATTTCAACCGATTGTTTTCTCGAAACAACCGATTGTTCTTTCTCTGATATCACTGTGTAATGATGCCAAGTTTGCTTATGCATGGTTAAACCTATTATCTTTTAAATCATGCTTTTGGCTATATAGAGGGAGAAATCTATGTGTGTTTGGATGTCTTAATAGCATTAAAACTAATATTTTTCTCTGATTTAATCTGTTGTTGTCATAAGCATGTGCACAGACTGTTGCTTCAAATCTGCACTGGTTTACAACACTGCTCTTACTGGTTTATGTGAGCTTTGTTATCCTGCTGCTATACTTGCCTCGTATGTGCATAAATTTTGTTTTGCAGAATCTTTTCAAATACAGATGCTATGTTGAAAACTAATCAAAGTGATAGAGCATCCATCTTACTTAAGCTCATGTCCTATGAAAAGTGAGTTGTACATGATCACCCTATGTGTTTGGATTCATTTGGTCTCATGAGCTTTTAAACATGTTGAGGTAAGGCAAAGGTATGAATGCTCTAAGCATTTCCCCTCATTTTGAAAGGTGATTTGCTGTTTCTTATTGTCCCAGAAAAATCAATCGATTATTTCCTCGAAACAACCGATTATTTGCTCTCTGTGCTCTCTGTCAGCACTGGGAATATCTGATTTTAATTTCTAATATTTGTTTTGTGATTCTATTAAAACCCATTGATATCTGTGGTAAAATCTTATTAATTGCATGTTTGAATATTATTTGCCTCTGCTATAACTGCTCTTTACAATTCAGATTCCTTCAAATCTTGGAAACACATCTGTTTTTCAAACTTGGTAAAACCTACATGTGATTTTCTGAAACTTCTATTTTAATTGACAAAAACAACTTTATGACTCTGATTTGATTCGATTTTCTATGTTGGAAACAACTCACATTGTCATCTTTGACCAAGGGTTTTGGTTCTATTAATAGAAATTTTAACCTGCTGCTTTTTCACAAACAACCTGTTGTTCTTCCTTTTCTCTGTGCAAAGTGTTCTCTGCAGTGTGCCAAAGTCCTTCACTGTTTTGAACAATGGTTGGAACTCCTCCATCTGCGAAAAGGATGAAAACCAGGGCCGTTAGGAGTGGTGGAAAAATTGAAGGGTGGTTCTCAGGAGAATAAGAACAAATCAACAAATTTCTACTTGAAACAAGTAGGAAAACTATCAACACTCCCAAGCTTGTCTCCTTCACTTGGATGAAACAACAGAATCTATCCACCTTGAGAAGCCTCCTCAAGGAGCAAAGATTGAAGAGATTCCTTGAGCTCATTGGAAACCTATATCCAGATTTGGTGAAGGTATTTTACACTAACCTTTTCAATTTAATGGTGACTCACTTATGTCTCATGTGAAGGGTGTAGACATGGTCATCTCAAATGATGTGTGGACTGTTGTGGCTAGGTTAAAGTAGTCTAGAATCAGAATCAATAGAGGAAATCTGGGGATAGTTGAAGAGTTCAACAAAATACAATTTTACAAGAGTTGTCTCAAGAATCCCCTCTCCAAAGGCAAAAAATTTTCTATTAGAGGGTTAAAGCTTGAAGAAAGGCTCACAGCCTTCATTGTGTCCTGGATTATCACACCTAGGGAGAGCAATCATTCCACTCTCTCTAAAGAAGATCTGTTGATGATCTACTGCATCATGCACAAAGTGAAGATAAATTGGATTCACACAATTAAGGAGCATATGCAGAAAGCCACAAGGTTATGCGATTTTCACTATCCTTATGCTGTTTTAATCTCCAAACTTCTGGACTATTTTGAAGTAGATGCTTAGGGAGAACTAGCTGAAATCATCAAGCCCTCAAGTGAAATCAATAGTGGATCTCTAAGCAAAATGGGATTTACTAAAATTGGTGGGAGATGGCTTAGCAAAGATGGTGATCAAGCTGGTCCAAGTGGAATAAATGAAGATGATGAATATAAAGCTGCTAAACCTGCTGCACCTGCTCATGCTGGACCTAGCACTGATGTTGAGGGAGAAAGAATCACCTTCATGACACCTTTTGAAAGGCTTGTGGTCAACTGGTTAGATAGCTTTTCTGAACAACAAAATAATCTCTATGAGATGTGCCAAAATCGTTTTCAGCAGTTTGATCAGAACTTTCAAGGAATGGATGCACATTTTGGAAATCTGGATGAGCAAATTGAAGCCCTATAGAACCAGATTGCAGACCTACAGTTTGGCAAGGACAATAGTCCTTCTTTTTAAAGTGTATTAAGCTTTTCTTTCATGAACACTTTATCTTTGTTTTTATATTGTTGTTTTAATCCTTCCTGTTGTCTATTTGATAAGACAAATAGGGGGATAATTTGTTGGTGCTTTGGACTGTAATCGTTTATAATCTGCATTGCTTTTAATCACTGCATTAGATAGAAGCTTTTTATTGCTCTGATAATTTTAACCGGTTAATCTTGCGGTTTAGTTGATTGTTCTTCTCCTGTTGCACCTTTGGTTTGTTTTTAACTCTGGTTTGGCTGTGAAAACTGTTTTGTTGTGCTTTAACCTTTTGGCAAAAAATATTCTGTGTTTTCTGCTTCTATCTGTGATTGCAGGTGATGAACAAAATTCTAGACACAACTCTTCAAAGCAACCAAGGATTTATCTCCATCAAATAGGGGGAGATTGTAGAGCATGGGAGCTTTGATGTTTCAAATCCCTGATGAAGCTTGAAGCCTTGTTGCTTTTGGGTTTGGGTGTAGTTTAGAGTGTTTAAAATTTATGTAAAAGATCAGTTCTTAAATCCTACACCAAAGCTTTTAAAAGTAAAGTGTTTTTCTAAAGCCATGAAAAACAAGCGGTTGAATTATCGGGATAACCGGTTGTTCTTTACCTAGCTGGCACAAATGTTTGAAAATGCTTTTAGAAAGTGTTAAGTAACAGCTTGACCCATTTAATCAATTATCTCGTGGTTTTAACCGGTTAAATGTGAGTCTGCATAACAACTTTTTGAAAATTTGTTTTATCTATTTCAAATCTATTTTGGCTGGTTCATGTGCCTCAAACAGCTAGATTTCAAGTGCTATAAATATAGCCCTTCTTTCATAAACAAACAAGAGAATAATACAACATTTTACAGAACATTTACAAAAGTGTTTTGAGATCAAAAGAGAGATTGATATGTGTCTTTTAAAGAAGTTTTCCAAGATTTACTAGATTTCTTTTTAAGCTATGCATTGCTGCAAGATCTGATTATAGGAATCCCTGGGCTGTGTAATATCAGGTGTTTTCTTTTCCTATTGATGTTTTTGTTTTTGTAATTTCATAAACTTGTGAGTATATGTGAAAATCCTGTAAAGTCAGAGGGTGTTCTGACTTGAGGTGTGTGTTGTGTTGCAAAGAAGGTGTGTGGGTCTTGTGTGAGTCAAGATAACCTCTTTGTAAGTGTGTTGGTGTAATTTGTTGTTGATTACTAGTGAAACTCAGAGGTTGTTCTAAGACTGGATGTAACTCTGGGTTTGAGCGAACCAGTATAAAATTCATGGTGTAAATCTCTCTCTCTCTTTAAAACTATTTGAATATTGCTTCTGCTATCATAAGAACAACCGATTAAAACAAAACTTTAACCAGTTATAGTTCTGCAACTGTTTCTGTGTATCATTGTTTAATTGCTTCTCTGATTGCTTATCTGTGTTTGTTTGATAAAGATTCATTCTTAATCAAAAATTTGTGAAAAGCTTTCGGAAACAATTCACCCCTGCTCTTTTTTAAGCCATCAATTCTAACAATATTGGCTAAGCATATATTTCAATTGGCCACAATCAAGCACGAAAAGCTCTCTTAAGTTTGGGAAGATTGCATTCAAATTCTCTTTGCCTTATTCTTCCTTAGTGTCTATAATGTGCTCAAGTCCATGGCATTGCCCATTTGTCAAGATTTCCAACCTCAATAATGAAGCAATGGACGATTTAAAAAGGTATTTTACCTTATCAAAGTCATTCGATTCAATATTTCTTATGTTATGCATAATAAGCAAGGTCAAACTATGTGGTGGTTTTGAAATATATTGAACACTTTCAAGTGGGGGAACAAAATTTGAGCTCGATATCTGCAATACATACACCAAGTTACTTCTCAAACCAAACTAATTAGTGTCTTAAATTTAATTATTAATGTATTTCATTACAAACAAATTATTCGTATAAATTAAAATTTTAAGATATATCACTCATTGTGTAAATTCACTTGTTTGTTTATGAAAATAAATGATTTTTTTAGTACAACGAGAAAAAACTGAAAAGAGAATACTTTCATAGAATTAATCTACTCCAAATAATCTATACCAATACTTAGATATTAAAAATTCATGTTTACCTTTCACTACTAGAAAATCATTAAATAGAAACTAATTTTAGAAACTAAAAATAATTAGTTGCTATATTGACTAAATTACATACTATTTTAGAGACTAAAAGTATTATTGGTTTCTAAATTAGTTTCTATTATTGATAAATAGTTTCTAAATTGGTATCTAATTAGCCACCAAGGTTTTAACTACCAATTATTTAGATTCTAAATTTAGTATCAAAAACCTTGGAAGATAATTAGATACCAATTTTGAAACTATTTATCAATAATAAAAACTAATTTAGAAATCAATAATTTTTTTATTCTCTAAAATAGTATCTAATTTAGTCAATATAGCAACTAATTATTTTTGGTCTCTGAGATTGGTTTCTATTAAATGATTTTTTGGTAATGTTTGGTATAGTGCTTGTAAGACCATTTTTTATTTTTAGCACAAACATGATTGTGCAATTCAAATGTTTGGAGTAATTTTTGTAAATACATGAAGAGAGAGACAAAGTAAGTGATGATAATCATACCTTGATTGCAATATAATCCTCTTGTCTGGCTTTCGAAGCATTTGTTGAACAATTTATAGTGAAAAACTCAACACATTTCCCTGTAGCCAATGATAATACTCCTAAAGATGGACATCTTACATGATAATTGCGTAGAATAGTATTATCCATGATACGATTAAGTGTGAGTACTTCTAAAGCAGGAAGCTCAATTTGAGTATTATTTTGTTGTTGGTGACAAGAATTGTCTTCGAAATTATTTTGACTTGAAAGATCTTTCAAATCAACAACCTCTTTATTTCTTATATCCATGCCTCCAACAAAAGAGATAGGGAATACACGTTGCAATAAGTCACATTCACTAATATGTAGCTTTTTCAATCTCTGGGAGATTGAAATATCACTGTAAAAGTCATGGTCATCCTCGACAATGTTTTCCTTTTTGATTGACCCTTTCACGAGTTACTATATGCTTCAAACTATTGCACCTTTCTATGATCAATTCTTCAAAAGAAATCAAGGTCTTGGCTATAGATGCTGTAAAACTTGAGCTTAACTTTGAACAATCCTTTATCCTAAGGCTTGCAAGGCTTGATAAAGTTCCTGAAAAGGAATTATAACTAAGAAAAATATCGCTCAACATATTACAGTTCGTTGTATATATGTTATGTGCGCAAGTTACATTTTGATTTTATAAACATTGGTTTCTAGGAACTGAACCACAATCCTAAGCATCAAATGATCGATTAATAATGATGAAAAAAATCATACAAAACAATTTTCTTTATATAATTCTAAATTATCTAAAAAGTTTAAAATGCAAATATAATTATCTTTAATTTTGGAGACAAATTTTGGTGCAAATGTAAGTAGTTGGTTATAGTAAAACTAGATTAGTAATGTCTTGAGTTTGAATCCCGTGAATGAAAAATAATAGATTAATAATGTTCATGTAACTTTTAAAGAACTTCAACTAGCAATAATATGTAGACTTCCTAATACACGCTTAAACATATTTAAAAAAGTAAAAAGGAAAATGTACTTAGGCTATTGTTCACAATTGTTGTTGATGGAGTTGAAGTGCTATACAAATGTGGATGCTTACCTTCCTCAACGATTTCAACAAGTTCTTCTTTTTTATCCTGGTATGTTAATTGATCGATATCCCCAAATATTTGATCTAACATACTGCATTCTTGTCTCTTGAGCACTTTCAATTAAGCTAAGCTTCTTACAACATTGGTCGATAATATATCTTTTAATTATCTACATCTATATACCTCTACTTCCTAAAGATTCTAGAAGATTTGTACAAGATGCCTAATGGTGAATTCACCTTTACTTTTCTCTGTTTTGTCATCATCTACTAATATATCCTTCTGTCCATCACATCCTCTTATAGATAATATTTTCAATTGTACCAAACATTAAGCAACGACATACGTGAAGAGAGATGTCAATCGAGGACAATCACTTAAATACAACTTTTCTAAGTTCTCAAAAGGCCCATTGGCAAGTTGAAAAAATGTCATAAAGCTGTTAGATTTTTCATGTTTTTCATTCTGAGCTTATACAACTTGGAAAAGAGAGTTACCACCTTACTCGAATGGTTACTAGTGTTAATCAAACACTCTATATTTTCAAAATTACGTATATCAAAATTAATCAGCTCATCCAAACCTCTTGTAAGGACCTGTAAAATTGAATTGGAATGAAAGTGGTATATTTAAATAATTCCTGAAGATGTTATTATTTAAAATACAAAGAGCTGGTAAATGAAGTTTCGTAGTAGTCGAACCTCGGACGTCGCCCATGATCTGGGATAAGCTAGTAGAGGTCGGTCGAATGACATGTGGACCAAGAAGAGTAAAGGAGGAAAAGTGTAACTAAGAAGTCTTCTGCAAGATCGTCGTTAGTGAAGACGGAGGCGATCTCCGACTCCTCTGGCACATAATCGCCTGTCGCCTAGAGGAGACATGAGCGCCAATCGCCTAGAGTGTACGTGATCGGCGGGAATGTACGTAGTATGTGGTCAAGATACTGGATCAACCAGAGTGGGTTCCAACAACCACGCGTATCAAGGTGTGGGTTAAGCCTTAGATACGCTGTGCATGCGAAGCGCTACGCTTGAGCAAAAGAGATCACCCTTAGTGTTGCATGCATGGGAGCACGAGGAGTGGGGCTGATCTACTCTTGGAAATGTGAAGCTACCGACGTCACCGAGTCATGTGGAGATGATACCTTGGACGTAACATAGTAGAATGAAGAACCTTCAGAAAGGCGCGGCGATTGTCGTCGGTCATCGCCAGGTGAGAGGCATGCGGGCATCGCCAGGGCGCGAGGGGCATGCGGGCATCACCAGGGCGCGAGGCATGCGGGGTTAGTCTTCGCGCGAGAGATCATCGGTGGATTGTCTTCGCGCGAGAGGTCATCGGTGGATTGTCTTCGCGCGAGAGGTCATCGGTGGATTGTCTTCGCGCGAGAGGTCATCGGTGGAGAATCTTCGCGCGAGAGGTCATCGGTGGAGAGTCTTCGGGCGAGAGGTCATCGGTGGATAGTCTTCGCGCGAGAGGCCTCAGTGGATAGCCTTCGCGCGAGAGGACATCGGTGGATAGCCTTCGCGCGAGAGGTCATCGGTGGAAGGTTATCGCGCGATGTCGAGCTTCACACAGAGAAAGTGGGACCCAGACTCCCAGCATGAAACGTCCTGCACTCGCGCCACGTAGACAAAAAGGGTGGTTTAGAGTGGTGACATCAGAATGTTGGCATGCGCAGGAGACACTCGCGGTCGTACTGTTCAGAGCAGTGGTTGGCATGCACAAGCGACAACAGTGGTAGTACTGTTCAGAGCAGTGGTTGGCATGCACCAGAGACAACTGTAGTCGTACTGTTCAGGGAAACGTACACTCAGACTTCTCTGCAGAGTGGGTGTGGCAGCTGCTTTTGGTGGATAAGTTGGTTTAAGATGCAGAGACCCACTGCTGAGAGAACAAAAAAACGTTGCAACATTCAAAGAGAGAAAGAGTGAGTTACCTCTCTTCTCCTCCAGATATCTCCTTTGCGCTGCGATTCTAGCATCTTCACACAAGAGTACGATGAGAGGCAGCACCATTAGAGCACCTGGGAGGTTCTCTGCAAGTCCTTCAACCAGACGCAAAAAAAAACAGAGTCAAGGCGTTGTTCAAGCTTCGTTGGGTTTCGGAGCTCCTGGTGTTTTACACAAGTCCAGGTAAGGGAAGCTAGCCTTCATTTTCAATACAAGCCATAGATTAGCTGTTTCTGGAGTAAGGGCGACGTGGTCGCCGGTTTCGTTTTCATCTTCGTGAATGCTCTGTTCTATGTGTTTGGGCGACGTGGTCGCCGGTTTTAAATGCAGACTTCGAAATACCCTGTTTTTGAACTAGATCGCCGGTTTTGGCGTTGTTTTACGAACTCCCCTGTTTTTGGTGTTGTTTTGAAACTGTTTGAGATGTAAATGTGATATTCGAAAACATGAACCTTGGAGTGAGTTTTGCTGTGATTGAAATCATTTCTTCTTAGTGTTATGTGATGTGTTGGATGTGGTGAATGTGGGATCGAGGCATAGTATTTTCAGGAAAGAAAATACCGTGTAAGATCGTGTAGGATGTGCATTGATCGGTGATGTCTATAATGGGATTATCCTGACTCTCCTGAGATAATGGATTCATATAGATGAAGTTATTCAGGCGTTGAGAGTCGAAGGAGGTTCATATGTATGGGTGAGTCGTGTGAAACAGAACGAGCTCGGCCTGTCATATGGATTAACCCTGTCATACTGTGAGAATGGTGAACTTGAGATCGAGAATGTGTTGATGCGCATAGCTGTGGAAACATTACAACAGCTTTGTATGACAGGTGCAGAATCTCTGAGTCTAGTCAATGCACGAGTCTTCCGGAAGTAGTGTCAAGTGTCTTGTGTGCTGAGTCAGTGGTGGTCTGACATGTGAAATGAGGAACTTGAAATTGATAGACACTTGATACAGTTGTGAAATAGAATGACTCTTGAGAATATTGTGAAATGTGTGATTTCTGGGTGATCAGGTGAAGGGTATTGAGAAAATCTATAGCTTTACGTGGATATCTTGAAAATTGCTTACCCTGATTTTAATGTTCTTATTTAAACTCTCTTTAAAATATCTAGCTTACCCTGCGTGTTTTGCTCGTTGGCTGTTTTTCTCTTTAAACTGTGATGATCGTGTATAAATTACACGGGAGCAGATGATGTTGCAGGAAGTAGAGCTCCTTAGTGAATTGTCGCTGGAAGGAGATCGCCTGTTTTCAATTTCCGTTGGGCGATCACCCCTTTTGCTGCTTTATGATAGGAGATCGCCTATATGATAGGAGATCGCCCTTGTAATAGGAGATCGCCCTTCTAATAGGAGATCGCCCTTCTGTCAGGAGATCGCCTATCTTTCTATTGTATTGTAATTTGTTTATGTTTTAATGGAAAAGTGATCGTATTTGTATTAAACTCCCTGGGAGGAGAAACTTTATTTACGTATATACAATTTCATTCACTTCAATCTATTTGTTATTTTTATTTTCATTATATAAATATGAATAGTATTTTGGCGGGATGTTACACCTCTTCCTTCAATTTGAAATATATCAGGCAAAATATTTTTTACGCCTCCCTCAATATAGGCTACAAATAGATCCTTTGCTTTTTTTTGCCAAACTCTTAACTACCCCATTTGATATGTGAAAATAGTTAAGTAATAAAGTTTTGTGATGAGATAGAAATTCTTTATAAATATACTTCCCAAAATTATGGGATCCTAGTACAATTCCATACCTTTGAAGTGTTTGAGGGACACTAAACGTGTTAAATAATTCAATATTGTCTTCACTGTTACCATCCCATTCTCCTGGAATATCGACAATGTACAACTCTTCCAATAGAAAGGTTCTTTTGATCACTTCAAACTTCTTCCCTTTTATGTAACATTTGTACAACTCTAACAATTTTAAGGTTGTTACTTGTGTAATTGAAACATTGAATTATAATTTAGGAAATGGAGGCAATTCACAACCATGCAGTGAAACACTTTGAAGTTTCTTCATATCGCTTACAAATGAGAAGTCACTCAATTCATAATCAGAAATAACTAGACAACGAAGATTTGTTAATGTTTTCAAAGACATTCTTGACAATGATGTTATTCCATCCTTATCATTGACTAGCATCAAAACTTTTAGCATTCCCATTATTTTGAAAATTCCATCCAATTCTTCTAGTTTTGTCTTTAAGAATAAAAAGTCAAGATTGGAACAATTCAAATCGTTTGGAAACTTCACACATTATAGATATCTTACTGAATTTTGTTCAATACTAACATCTTTTTCCTCTTCGCACTTGATGATTTTATTCTCATTCTTTGCCATCAAGTGGGCCACATCGCGAACTATGTCATGCATTTTGACATATTCATCCTCTTCATTTAACAATAAACAAGAACTAACGAGCTTAATTTTTTCTGCAATCACTTCATTCCTTTCCTCCCCATATGAGTGTGCCTCTCCAACTACACCTAACCGTATTGCGTATCTTATTAAAAGTTCAACTGGAATTTCATAATCTTTAGGGAACACAGAACACAATAGAAAAAGTGATTTATCTTCTTTAGTATCCAAATTATCATAGCTCAACTACAAGTACTTGTAGGGATCAATCAAACCTCTTTAAATATTTATTGGCTTAGAACTTCTCAATTTATTCAATGCAACACTCCATATTGTCTCGGCTTTTCCCTTCAAACAACTATCAACAACTACAATGGCAACAGGCAATCCTTTACATTCATTGGAAATTAATCTTCCCATATGCTTTAAGGCATCAAGGGTGCCTTCAGATATAAGTGCTTTATTTTGGAAAAGAATCCATGCTTCTTCATCTGTTAAAATTGGCAGATAAATCTTTCTTTGACAATTCATTGAAGTACAAACTTCTTCTGATCTAGTGGTAATGAGAATCTTACAACCTTTATGGTGTTCATAAGAGGGAATCCCAATGCCACCAAAGTCGAGCTTCTCCCACACATCATCTAGAATCACAAGAATTTTTTCTCCTAGGTTAATCTTAAGCATAATCATTGGGCTCTCTCCATTACTTCAGTTTCTGAAAATGTATACTTCAGCGAACTTACAACTTTTTTCTTGGATCCTTCGAAGTTCCATTGTACTTGAAACTAGCACAAAAAGAACTTTCTCAAAAATATGTTTCTACTAACTTCCTGATGTGAGTTGATTTTAGGATTGCACATTTTATTGGTTGCTCTTGTTTATGATTTTTTATTTTTAAAAATGCAAGTTGAGAACCCTAAGAAGATCCCCACTAGACACGAACTTAACCAATTGGTTAAGTAAGTGTGAAGGTTCACTTCAGAAGGACAAAGAGAAAAGACAATTATAAGGTCACAAATGATGTAGTGGAAAGAGAGACAAGGAACAAATAAAGAAAAAGAACAAAGTAAAGAACAAATTAAAGAGAAGAAGAAGACATATATGGAAGGAAGGTGGCGCAAAATAAAGAGTAAAAGAGGAAGGGATGAAGAGAGCTTATGGGAAGAAATGAAGTCACTTTACTTGGAGTAGAGGGACTCCAAGATGAGTTATGCAAGAGTCGCCACTTGAGATATTACCCACTCAAGACAAGACCCATATAACTTGAGCTGCCACTTGAGATATTACCCATCCAAGATAAGACTCAACATGAGAGCTCACAAGTCTCACAAAATCACTCCTGTAGAGTTTCTTTACTTCAAATTCAAGTTGTAAATACATGAGGCAAGACACCCTATTTATAGGAAGGGGTGTCTTGGTGGGCAAGATGGGTGAAGGGTAGAAATGACAAGGGAGAGGGGCTGCCTAGGGTGTTGACCATGGTCAACACTGCACCTTTAGGCATAGCTTCTAGAAGGCATGTTAAAAACCCTAATTCTAGGTGCCTTGTCTTGAAAAAGTGGGCTTGGTACAAGCCCATTTCGCTAAGTACACTCCCTTTTATGCTATGTGAACCTACTCTAGCTTATTTTGCTATTTGGACCCCAAAAGTGAGTCCAAATTATTTACAAATATGTTTTTGTCTTTTAAGAAGACCAGAAGAAAGAATAGTTGATATTCTGGTCTATGCCAAGTTCTTCTTCTAGTGAGGTCTTTTTGATATTTGGTGGGGCCTAGACTTGATTGTTGAGATGACTGCTCACAGTGTGAATTGTCTCTTGAGTCCTTGGTCATCTTTTTTGCTACTTGGATTGTATCATGCCCCCCAAGTTGGAGAGAATTTGACCTTGAATTTAGAACTCCTGCAAATAACATAATCAGTTGTTCACATATAAAATATTGCGAGGTGGGGTATGTGAAGTAAACTTATGTTCATGAAGCTTTGGGAGTTCATATGGGTAAGTTCTAGATACAATCCTTTTTTGGAAAGAATGTTTGGGGATGAAATGTTTTTTTGAAGATAATTCTCTTAGAAGGTGAGAACCTTTAGATGTTTGAATTGCATCCTAAAACTTCTTTGTCCAAGATGTCAAGTATTTAGATTTATTAGGTAATGAAAAAGGTAAGGAAGAAGAACACCTTGGAGGTGCAGTTTGCATTCCGGCGTGGGTCAACATGATTTTTTTTGCAGTGTAAGGTGATATATTGTGACCCGGTTTATCTTTTCTTTCTTTATCTTTTTCATTTTCTCTTTTGTTTTTCATTTTTCTTTGGTCCTCATGAACTTCTTTGGGAGAGTGGGGTTTTAAGATAATCTTATGCCCTTGGAAGTTGAAAGACATTTTATTGGTATGGTCATCATGTAAAACTTGTCTATCATATTGTCAAGGCCTTCCCAATAGAATATGTGTTGCTTCCATTGGTAAAACATCATAAAAACTCATCTTTATACTTTCCTATAGCAAAAGTTATGAGGAATTGTTTATTAACCATGAGTTCACCCTTTTCACTAAGCCATTGTAGTTTATAGGGCTTTGTATGGGAGATAGTGGGTAATCCAAGCTTCTCCACTACTCTGGTACTTGCCATATTAGCACAACTACCCCCATCTATGATCATGGAACATAACTTGTAGTTGATAAGGCAATGGGTGTGGAAAATATTTTCTCTTTGGGTTTCATCCAAAGGTTTTGGAATTGTTCCCAACATTCGCCTTACCACGATTAAGTCACCTTCACAAGGTATCTCACATTCATTTTCACTAGGGGTTTTTAAAGGGGAAGGGGAGTTAGACCTAGAAGAGTATATCAGTCTAGTTTTTCCTCTGTTGTACAATGCATAATTATGCAGTTTTGGACCATCATAATAGGGCTATAGTTTTTTTTGCAGGGAGCAATGTGTATCCTTTTTCTCTTTTGGATGTTTGTAGTGATTATGCTTTTGTCAGTTAGATGGAAAGGTTGGAGGCATTTGTATAAGGATTGAGACACTCTTAAAGTATCTCCTTTTAATTTATGTACTCTTTGTTGATAATTTTTTTTTCACAAAGTGCTCCAAACATTAGTGGTAAATTAATAAGATGTAATATATAAATATAAGAGTTAAGAGAGATCTATATAATGTACTTTTATAGTTTCGTTGTTACCAGTGATTTTCTTGTTTTTGGGGGTTATTTTTATAGTTTTTGGGTTTTTGGTGATTCTTAAAACTGCTGCAGTGCGAAGGGTATTACATTTGCAGTGTCTTTTGGGTGCAATTTTTTAGGATGATGTCATGGGTTTGCTGTTTAATCCCAGATGTTTCTCTTGTTGTTTTGGCTTTATGAATATAGTTAGATAGTAAAAATTGAGGCTGATTATATGTGGAATGTAGGGTGGTCGTGGATCGTTTTTGTTTTTAATTTTTTTTTAAAACGTTGGGATATCCTTAAAAGTGTCTCTTAATTTTATTCATTCATTGTTAATAAAAAAAATATAATGTTCTTATCAACACAATCAAGTTTCACTTTAATATAACACTGTAAGATATGACAGAGTATATTTTAGAACATACTTATTTCTGGCTAAATTAGGATATTATTTGATCTCAACCACTCTTCACTAAACACAAGTATTTTTTACTCTTGACTAAACACAAGCATTATTTGGAATGCAAACACTCTTTGTTAAGAATTGAGTATTATTTGAAATTCATTCAATGTTGACTAAACTATTGAGTATTTTTTGGACAATAATCATTCCTAACTAAATACAATTATTTACAAAAAGATCATAACGTTGTTCACTAGAAAGAGAGGTCATGAATTACATTACAATGACATACAAGATGAATGACACTCTTCTATTGACACAAATAATGTTCTTACTCACAATTACCAGACTAAATTGCTTAAGAATATTCGTCAACCTTCCTTCTTTACAAATATTTTCTTTATATAGAGCTGAAAAAAAAAAAAGAATCCTTCCAAATTCTTTGGAATCGTGGTGAGACAAACTGAGGATTTTGTACTAGTTCTTCTTGCATCTCACCATATTAGAAGCTTAAAACACGTTAAATGTTTCTTAACACTTTTACTAGGGGATATTTTATTGTATATTTAACTTTAATACTAAAGTAGATATCATGTACATTATATTTTTTATTACATATTTCATCTCTCTCGAATTATTATTGATGGTAAAGTATTCAAATCTTTATTAATTTTATTAAGGTACATTGTCCGAGTTTTGTGAAAACAACAGTGTGATAAAAGCTTTATATTTGAAAATTGTCTTACTCTTGACAATTTAAAATAAGTGGGTAATTTTTAATAAATTATGGCGTTACACTTGTTATCAATCTTGGTTTTCATCTTAAAATACCCCCAACACTTTTATGTTATAATTATTTGTTTTAACTATATATTTCTTTTAAAGATTAAAATTATCTCGGAAAACAGATCATAAAACTTTTTGGAACATCTACCCTTTTATCGATTTTTACTTTATAGGGCAACACCTATATTACAAAGATAAATTAATACAATGCTATATATCTAAAATATAAACTTTATTACCAAAACAAATACAATTTTTTTATAAAGTAGTGATAAAATATTAACAACGTAAGCAATTAATCTACTTATATTTTATATGACATATGTATGCATCAATCAATATATTTTATAAATAAATAAAAACTACAAATCATACTAAACTTTTTCTTATTATATTTAATATAGGACATAAACTTATTTGGATTCCTATCATTTTATTGAGTTTATTATAGAGCATAAAGATGAATTGTTATCAACTAATTTTGGTTGCATATAAGATAGTGGAATGTTGAATCACTAGTACAAAATATAAAAACAACGACCTATATTTAAGGTGGTGACATTTTTTAAATTAACTTTATTTAAGAATGCATTTACTTTTAATAGTCGCATTCTTAAACAAAGTGTTTTGTTTTAAGAATGCGGCTATGAGGTAAAGTCACATTCTTAAATAAAACGCTTTATTTAAGAATGCGGCTTTCCCTTATAGCCGCATTATTAAAACAAAACGTTTTGTTTAAGAATGCGGCTTTACCTCTTAATCGCATATTTAAAACATTTTTTTTACCCTAAGACAAAGCGCGCCACTTACACTTTCATACTTTCTTCTCTAGTGTTTCCTCTTGTCTTCCTCAAGCCTGCATATGTCTTCTTCGTGGCGTTGGTAAGTTCATTTCAACCTCTCTACTTCTTCACCATGGTTTTTGTATTTTTTTCGTTTCTCTTATGTGTTTCTTTTCTGCCATTGGTCGAAGCTCACTGTTTCATTGCCTCGCTGGTGTATGGGTGTTTACTGTGCCCTAATTTCTCCATCACTATTGTCGTTTCTGCTACCACCGCTACTGTCGTCGCGTCGCTTTTCACCATCACAATTGCCTTCACGAACAATGTTGGTGGTGTTTTAATTTTTTTTTAATGTTATTAGTTTGTTTATTTTTTATTTATTATAATTTGTATTTTTTTAAATTTGTATTATTTTTGTTTTTAGGTTAGAATAGAATTATTAAATTATTAGGTGGTAGATGGATTTATATTATTTAATATTTATAATTAATTTAATGATTTTTAATTTGTATATTTAGTATTTATTATTAATTTATATTATGTTAGTTGTTAGGTTAGAATAGAATTATCATGTTGGTAAAGAGTCTAAGGGTGTTCAACCCTCGACAGTTGATACGTTTTGGTATTGAGTCCGAGGGTGTTCAACCCTCGATAATTGATAAGTGTTGGTATTGAGTCCGGGGGTGTTTGACCCTCGACAAATGTGAGATTTCACACTCATTAGTAAACACTTAAATGACAATTACAGAATATAATGGATCGAAATTGGATTAATTTAGTTCATATAAGTGATGAGTACGAAAGAGGAGTAGAAGAATTTATATAATTTGCGCAACGTAACTCAAATAATAATGGTCATGACAAAGCAAAGATTAGGTGTTCGTGCGTTAACTGTTTGAATGGAAGGATACTAGATGTTAAGAAATCAGGGAGCACCTTCTATGTGATGGATTTCTTTGATCTTATACAACTTGGACATGGCATGGTGAATTATTAAATTTACCACGTGTTTCCATAACTGAAGAATATGTGGGATCCACCATGGATGATGCAGTACATGGTGAAGTAGATGATTATCGATTGGAGGACATGATTCGTGATGTGGAAGCTAAGTCTTTTGCAAAAGCGCATAGATATGGAAGTATGTCAAGCGATGAACAAACTTCATTGTATCCGGGATCAACTATCTTCACACGGTTGTCGGCAGTGTTAAGATTGATGAATTTAAAGGCAATAAATGGATGGAGTGATAAAAGCTTCACGAAATTGCTTCAGTTGTTGAAGGATATGCTTCCAGAGGAAAATACTCTACCTAATCGTAATTATGAGGCCAAAAAGATTCTTTGTCAAATAAGTATGAAGTATAAACAGATACATGGATATTTTAATAATTGTCTAGTTACTAAAACCATAAGTTTTTGGAAGTTTTTTTTTAAAAAAAGAGAGGTTCCTCACCAAAGTTCATCTTCTAGTTATAGAGGCATATTTGGATTGTAGAAGAAAGATGAATGTCAAATGTGCATGTCATGAAAATATATGTAGCACTCAATCTAACTCCTTTTCTCTCAAACAAATGCTGAAATTTTTTATCCATTAAATGCTTTGTAGGACACAATAATAAGAGTGAATATTATTATGCTTCTTGGAATCATATCCAAGAGAGGAGCGAACCGGTTGGGAAATTAGAACCAAAAGAAATATATAATAAATAAAGCATATATAAAAATAAAAATAGGGTATTACAAAATGACAATGGGTACTCATTGAAGGAAGGGAATAGAAAAAAACATGGTTTTTGTAATTTTGAAGAAAAACGAGATAAATTTGATCATTATAAGTTACATAAAAAAATAAATAGTTTTTTATTTATTTTTCATAGCACTTGTATTGTCTTTGTCTCACCAAGAGCAACCTCTTACACAACAATAAATAAGATAGCAAACATATTAATAGAACAATCAACATTTAGAAAGTCAATTGAAACTTTTTGATGGCGTGAAAAAATTGAAGCATACATTACCAGCAAAAAACAAAAGACTGAACAATATTATGTAGTTGCTAGTCTTTCTTTTGAGCCATGAACAGTTTGGTCCTTAATAACAGTGAACAATGAAAACCTCATGAGGGATTTCTAGCAGCCATGCGATTGTACTCGTATTGACTACACAGAACTGACCATTTATAAGTCACCTCAAACAATTCTTGTTGAACTTTTCTTTGATCTTCCACCATTTGAGACCTGTCCTTCCTCACATTTTCAAGCTCCATTTTGTACCCAATAGTTTCTGCAATCCATTTATTTTTTTCCTCCTCTAGAGATGATAAGGCATCCTCACAAACTATTATTTCTTCCTTCAATCTAATGATTTGTTCCTTCAAAACTACTTCCTTCAGTTGAGCTTCATCATAAAAATTCTTTGCCTCAGAAATTTTGGAACCAAGAGTAATGGCCACCTCATTCCCACGAGCTTCCAGTTCTGCCAACTTCTCAATGGTAGCAAAGCCTTTCTTAAAGGAGCATACAATGCTTGGGAACTCTTGTTGCATAGTGCCTACAATATCTTTGAGTCCATCTGATAGAGTTACATCTTTAAAAGGAAGGTTGGACAGGAAATTAAGAGCAGACAAAAAGGCTAATGCTATTAGTCTCAGAGCTAATTATGTCCTTCAGAGACATCTTTAGATACTTTTCCAGCTTAACAAGGGTCTTTCCAACTATGTTATCTTCACCCTCTTTCCCCACAACAACTGGTGCAAATAAATTCATGATATCATTGGCCCCAAAGTCTTGAATAATTTTAGGATGGCCTTCATTTTCTTTAGCAGTGTGTGTCTCAGTTTGGCTACTCCTAATTCCACTCTAGGGGAATAAGAAGAAAATATAACAAATAAGACGTTAGCATCAAGCCACAACAGTTGCAAAGCATTAAGTTCCTTAACTCATTTTTTATCAAAGCATATTTGTGAGAGTAATGGTAACAAATTCATTAAATTTAAATTCCAACTTGAAAATTATTACTTTTTGTTTTTTAATTTCACTCTTGTAGAAAATGATAAATCAGAATGGCAACATCATTTTTATGCTAAACAAATATGTTGGAAATGTTAATTGCATAAAATAAACTTACATGTGGATATGATTTAGTTTGGAAAGTAAATATTTGGTCCAACTGTGAGCGAGTGGATTCAGAATGAATTGAAGAAGCTCCCATACTAATGTTCTTTTGTGTTGTTTTCTGTACAACTTCTCGCTCAATACTCTGCATAAGAAAAAAAGATATGTACTAGCAGAGTTGTTATTAATGGCAGGTGGACATGCATGTTAATTTAAAATAATTTATGTTTATTTTTCTTTGCCATTTACCTGTGGAATTTTGGGGCTACTTACAATTTCTCCAAGTGGGTTTTGTTGGTTCATGAAACATGGTTCACTAAACTGCTTTTTGTTCACAAATTCCTAACAAAGTAATGAACAGGTGTAAAATCTCTATACTCTCAGTACTTCAATTTCATCCAATACTCGAAAAATATTTATTAGACTCACATTTGAGGGTGTTTCACTTAGAGGAATATTTAAATAACGTGAAATTGGCCTTTCAACTGGTTGTGAGTTTGGTATTTTTGAAGTGAATACTTTTGCAACAAATTCCTTCTCCGGTTCTTCATTTCTCGCAGCCATAATGCGATCATTAGAAACAATACCTATTTCACCTTCTTTATCAACCAAGTTAGAACCTTCTTTAAAGTTACTATTAACATTCTGGGTCTTCACAAATGGAGAAGTTCTTCTGCAGTTTTCATTAGGCCTATCACCTTGTTCAATAGCCTGGGAATCTAGTACCATGTCCACACTACTAGACCTGTGCAACAAACTTAAATTTTTCTCTTTATGCATTCCAAAGCACAAAAATACACAGAAATTGATGGTATCAATCTTGTAAGAATTGCATATACCACCATAATATATATAAAGAGAATAAAAAATCTACACAACCGCAACATAGAGATATAACTTCAAATTGATAAAAAAAATGATACATTTTATCTGGGCATTAACAAAGTATTTAAGACTCTTAATTTTATTCATTCTTTGTAAATTACATAGTCCAGAAGTTAAATGATCATACCTCTTAGAATTCTCATCCATTTTTCTCTCCGCAATGTCCTTTCTCAGCTTAAGATCCCTCGTCAAAACATGTTGACGCATTTCATCTACCCATGAACTCTCAAATCCAATCTCAATAGCTTCTTCACATAGTTTATTAAACTCTTTTTCTCTTTGGAGAATAACATTATCAACACTTTCCTTATGAAGTAACAACAATATATCTACCAAAATTTTCAACCTCCAAGCTTGAAAGCGCTCACTAAACTTCTCGCATCCATTCCAAAGATGAGGATATGTTGTTATTGCCTCCACCAAAAGAGAAATTTGTGCGTCATCCAGATCCACAAAACGCTTATATCTTCCCAATCTTGTACGAATATCTACAGAAGCTATAAAATTTTGAGAGAGTGATATGAAAATATAGGATTGAAACAAGAAAATAAGAAATAAAAAACCTGGAGAAATGTTAATATTGTTGTTAGAAACAATATGTATCTCCTCTTGTTTGTCCAATAGGTTCAACCCTTCTTCTACTTGAATTTCTTGGCTTGGCATGATTCCTGCCTTACCTTCATTCATCTTATCATCTTGTTCAACAACCTTGGAATCTTGTGCAAGTATTTCTATGCCACCAAACTCAATGTGAGTTGCAACACCACCTCCAATGCTAATGTCTTCAACACCAATTGATAAAGGTTTTGTCTTATCACCCTCTGCTGCAGACCCCTCTTCAATGCTCTCATTTCCTACTTCCCCTATCTCCTGTATACCATAAAGAAAAAATAAAATTGAGTGAGAGACTCTAAAAGTTTGAAGAGACCACTATTTTTAATATACATCATATAGTGGTATGATAGTAGTTTGAATGATTGGTTTTGTTAGTATTGTTTCTTCAAGTGCATGTGGGTCCGGAAAGCCTCCTTCACTGTTTGATTCCTGATACACCAACTTTCATTTGAAATATTGAACATTTATTGCACTTATATGCTAAGTATTTTATGCAGAGAAGTTGCCATACAAATTAGAGGTGGGCTTCTAAATTCTAAAACTGTAGTTGGCATTGCTAGTCTCTCACCAATGCTAGAACTTTCCAAGAAATGTTGTCAGTTTAAATGCTAAAGCTAAGTTTCATTGTGACTATACTTCCTCCTTCATATTTAGTTTAATTGTATTTACATTCATATAGATTGGTTGGTTCTTACATGTAATGAAGTGAACTCACTGCTAGCAGCATCTTCATCTAAATAGCTCATGATCTCTTCTATCTCCCATTTATAAACTCTAGTGTTTCTGAAATCTGTAACAAAAAAATATATATTAGAGAATTCATGTGACAATAAAACACATAACAAAAATGAAATACAACCTTAACTTTCCATGGTAGATCATTATATCACCACAATTAAAAATAAAAATTGATTTAAAAATTTAATTTGTAAATATATTTTATTTACGTGAAATTGAGGGATTTCAAATGTGATCATATTCTATGAACGATTAACAGGTTTAATTGTGGATTGTGGAGTTTGGATTTAACAAGCAGACTCAAAACATTTAGCAGCAAAATCACCTAAACTTTAAAGAGTTTACTAAATACAATAAATAATATTGAAAATACAATGATATCAATATGCATAACATAATACTCTTAATATACCAATACTTTAATATTTCGACAACATAAAAAATTAAATTAAATAAATGTAACTCATATAAATTGATTCAAACAGAAGTTCTTAATGTGAAACTAACTCTTCAAATAATTGTAGTCCAAAAAAATTGTCATTAAAAATTACATTTAATTTCAAACTCATAAACTTCCTTTTTCACTTGAGAGTTTACACGAGTTAACACCAACATTTGCTCATAAAAAGTTTGATGGTATGTTATCTTATTTTCTCTTTAGTTGTAAGAGCTTAAGATTAATTTGAGAGTTTCACAACTTTTCAATAGCAGTTTTTATTTGAAGAATATATATAGTATTTACCTTTATAAGGAAAATTTTCCTTGAGCTCCCCAAGAGTAGTTGTTGGAGTTAAAGAGAGTTTTGGACATTCATAAACAACACAATTCTTTACATTCGGCAAGTCAATCTCCTGACGAAAGTTTGAAAGATGCATAAATGTTAAAAGTTTCAATCTTGGAAGCTCAACTTTACTCTTTCTTATCTCGTCACTTTTTCCTTGTCCACATCCAACAAGCTCTTCTAGTTCAGAGGCTCCATTTATGATCAAAAGATGAAGATTGGGAAAGTCATTGGATGCAGATCTAGAGATAAATCTTTTCATCTTATGGCAATGTCCAACATACAATGCTTGTAGTTTTGGGAAGCATGGCTGAGGAGAGAGAAGATTAGACAATTTTTTACCCTCCACGTCGTCTTCAATGATTTGTCTCAATTCTTTGCATTTCCTTATCTTCAGATGATTCAACTCTTGTAGGCATCTTAAAACATGCTTTGGAAAGATTACTTCCAATTTTTCACATCCAGTTATTTCTAATGTGGTAAGATGTTGGAGATTAACTGAATTCTTGGAAGCCACCCAAATATTAGTCATTTGAGGTAGATTTTCCAACAACAAATCCTCTAACCTTAAATTCACTTGTTGCTCAATCATTCCTTGTCCATTAAGAAAAAAAATACCTTTTACTTCAGAATTTCTTATGGATACATATTGCAAAGTGAGGAAATGGTTCTGAATTCCTTTTGGATCCTGCAGGACATTAAAAGGAAATGTAAAAAAATACAAACAGAAAAAAAAAAGGAATAAACACTAATAATTATAAAATAAAGACAAGGCTACCTTACTGCTTATGCTAAAATGCTCTCTTGAATCCGAAGGAACCACCAAACAACTAACAGAATAAAAGTACTTCAAAGAAGGCCACGTCACAGTGAGAGTTTTGGTAGCACAAATGCTAACAAAATTTGGTAGATTATAAAGAGAGAGTATTTCCAATGTTGATAAATGAATATGAATTTCCTCACAATCCTGATTAGCTACAGGATATTGGCCAAGCATATATTTAAATTGGCCACAATCATGCACTGAGAGCTCTCTTAAGTTTGGGAAGATAGCATTCAAATTCTCTTTTCCATATTCATCCTCAGTGTCTATAATGTGCTCAAGTTCATGACATTGCTTAATTGTCAAGATTTCCAACAACAATAATGAAGCAATGGACGGTTTAAAAAGGTACTTTACCTTATCAAAGCCTTTTAGTTCAATCTCTCTTATATTATGCATAATAAGAAAGGTCAAACCCTGTGGTTGTTTTGAAAGATATTGAACATTTTCAACTGGGGGAACAAAATCTGAGTTTGATATCTGTAATATATACACCAAGTTACTTCTTAAACCAAACTAAATAGTGTCTTAACTTTAATTATTAATGCATTCCATTTCAAATATTATTCGTGTAAATTAAAATTTAAAGAAATACCATTGATTGCTTAGTTTTATTTGATTCTTTATGAAAATAATGGTTTTTTCTGTATCCTAATTACTTAAAGTTGAAAAGAAAATAATTTCTCATAGATAATCTACTCCCAATAATTTATCCAATACATAAGTATTAAAAAATCATGTTGCAACTTTGGGATGA
Organism: Phaseolus lunatus; assembly: GCA_013389735.1. Classification (NCBI taxonomy): domain Eukaryota; kingdom Viridiplantae; phylum Streptophyta; class Magnoliopsida; order Fabales; family Fabaceae; genus Phaseolus; species Phaseolus lunatus. The sequence continues at coordinate 22,653,222 of CM023866.1, read as the reverse complement.
ATTCAGGTCACCAGTAAATCGTAGTTCATGTAAAACCATTTACCATTTTTAGCACAAGCATGATCCTGCAATTCAAATGTTTAGAGTAATTTTTGTAAATACACAAAGTAAGTGATTGATAATCATACCTTGATCGCAATGTAATCCTCATGTCTAGCTTTCAAACCATTTGCTGAACAATTTATAGTTAAAAACTCAACACGTCTCCCAATAGCCAATGATAGTTCTCCTAAAGATGGACATCTTACAAGATAACTATCTAGAACGGTGGTACCCAAAGTATGATCAAGTTCGAGTACTTCTAAAGTAGGAAGCTCAATCTGAGTATTATTTTGTTGTTGGTGACAAGAATTCTCTTCAAAATTATTTCTTCTTGAAAAATCTTTCAAATAAACAACCTCTTTCATCATGCCTCCAACAAAAGAGGTAGGGAATATACATTGCAATAAGTCACATCCAGAAATATGTAGCTTTTTCAAACTCTGAAAGATTGAAATATCAATCTGAAAGTCATGGTCATCCTTGAAATTGTTTTCCTTCTGATTTTGATTGACCCTTTCATGAGTTATGATATGTTTCAAACTATTACACTGTTTTATGATCAATTCTTCCAAAGAAGTCAACGTCTTAGCTGTAGATGCTGTAAAAGTTGAACCTAACTTCGGACAATCGTTTATCCTAAGGCTTGCAAGGCTGGATAGAGATCCTATAAAGTATTTATAAATAAGAAAAATATCGCTCACCATATTAGAGTTGGTTATATATATGCTATGTGTGCAAGATACACTCTGATTTTAAAAATATTGGTTTCTAGGGACTAAAACTACTATCCTAAGCATCAAATGATTGGTTAATAATATAAAAAGAATCATACAAAACAATTTTCTTTAAATAATTATAAATTAGACAAAAATTTTAAAATGAAAATTGTCTTTCATTTTGACTAAGACAAATTTTACTGGTAATGTATTAACAAGTAGTTAGTTCATGTAAAACTAGATTAGTTATGTAGTTTGAACTTTACAAATGAAAAATAATTATCGGGATGAAACAATGGACAATTAATATTTGCTTAAATTTTTCATATACAATAAGAGATTAATAGTTTTCGTGTAACTTGTAAATAACTTCAACTAAGCAATAACATGTAGACTAAATAATACACGATTAAACATATTTAGAAATGCAAAAAGAAAAATGTACCTGGGCTATTGTTCACGATTGTTGTTGATGGAATTGAAGTGTTATACAAATGTGGATGCTTACCTTCCTCAATGATTTCATCAAGTTCTTCTATTTTATTTTGGTCTACTACTTGAACAATATCCCCAATTATCTGATCTAGTATATCACATTCTTCTATCTTAAGCACTTTCAATTGAGTTAAGCCTCTTACAATGTTGGCCGAGAATATATGTTTTAATTTCCTACAACTATTTACCTTTACTCCTGAAGATTTTGGAAGATTTGTACAGGATGCCCAGTGGTGAATTCACCTTGACTTTTCTCCGTTTTGTCATCATCAACTAATATATGCTTCAATTCATCACATCTTGATATTCTTAATATTTTCAATTGAACTAAACTTCAAGCAACAATATAGGTGAAGATAGATGTCAACCGTGGACAATCACTTAAATTCAGCTTCTCTAAGTTCTCAAAAGGCCCACTGACAGGTTGAAAAGAATACCATAAAGCTCTTAGATTTTTCATGTTTTCCATTCTGAGCTTATACAACTTGGAGAAGAGAGTTACCACCGTACTCGAATGGTTACTAGTGTCAATCAAACACTCTATCTCTTTAGAATTACGTATCTCAAACTTACTCAACTCATCCAAACCTCCTCCTTCAATTTTAAATATATCAGGAATGATATTTTTTGCGCCTCCCTGAATATTTGCTACAAATAGACATGTTGCTTTTTTTGCCAAACCCTTAATTACATCATTTGATTTGTGAAAATGATTAAGTAAAAGAGTTCTGGGACGAGATTTAAAATAACTATAATCATAAAAGTTATGGGATCCTAATACAATTGCATACCTTTGCAATGTTTGGGGGACACTAAACGTGTTAAAGAATTCAATATTGTCTTCACTATTAGCAGTCCATTTTCCTTCGATATCGACAATGTACAACTCTTCCAGTAGTGGGGTTTTTTTTTATCACTTCGAAATTCTTCACTTTCATTTCACATTTGTACAGGTGTAACAATTTTAAGGTTGTTACTTGTGTAATTGCAACATCAAATGAAGGCAATGAACAACCTTTCAACAAAAGACTTTGAAGTTTCTTCATATCACTTACAAATGAGAAGTCGCTCAATTCATAATAAGAAATATCTAGATAACGAAGATTTGTTAATGTTTTTAAAGACATTGTTGACAATGGTGTTATTCCATCTTTATCATTGAATAGAATCAAAACTTTGAGCATTCTCATTCTTTTTAAAATTCCATTCAATTCTTCCAATTTTGTCTTTAAGTATAAAAACTCAAGATTGGAACAATCCAAATCATTTGGAAATTTCACACACCATAGATATCTTACTGAATTTTGTTCAATAGTCACATCTTTTTCCTCTTCGCACTTGATTATCTTATTCTCATTCTTTGCTATCAAGTGGGCCACATCGCGAACTATGTCATGCATTTTGACAAATTCATCCTCTTCATCCAACAATAAACAAGAACTAACGAGCTTAATTTTGGCTGCAACCACTTCACTCCTTGCCTCCTCATAAGAGTGTGCTTCTCCAACTACACCTAATCCTATAGCATATCTTGTTAAAGTTTCCAATGGAATTTCATAATCTTCGGGGAACACAGAACACAATAGGAAAAGTGATTTAGCTTCTTTAGTATCCAAATTATCATAGCTCAACTGCAAGCACTTGTAGGGATCAATCAAACCTCTTTCAATATTTATTGGCTTAGAACTTCTCAACTTATTCAATGCAACACTCCATATCGTCTCCGCTTTTCCTTTCAAACTACTAGCTACAGCTGCAATTGCAACAGGCAATCCTTTACATTCATTGGAAATTAATCTTCCCAAATTCTTTAAGGTATCAAGGGTGTCTTCAGATATAAGTGCTTTGCTTTGGAAAAGAGTCCATGCTTCTTCATCCGTTAAAATTGGCAGGTAAATCTTTCTTTGACAATCCATTGAAGTACAAACTTCTTCTGATCTAGTGGTAATGAGAATCTTGCAGCCTTTATGATGTTCAGATGAGGGAATCCCAATGCTACCAAAGTCAAGCTTCTCCCACACATCATCTAGAATCACAAGAATATTTTTCTCCTGGTTTAATCTCAAGCACAATCGTTGGGCCCTCTCCATTACTTCAGTTTCTGGAAATGTATATTGTAGTGAACTTGCAATTTTTTCTTGGATCCTTCGAACTTCCACTGTACTAGAAATAGGCACAAAAAGAACTTTTTCAAAATAATGTTCTGCTTCTGCTAACTTCATAACCTCCATTGCTAAGGTGGTTTTACCACAACCCCCCATCCCATACAATCCAATCATGGCAACATTATTATTTTTCACTGCTTCCAGTAGTTTCTCATATGCAGATTGTCTACTCTCAAAATTCATGCATTTTTTTGAGAGAATATCAAGGGTGCCTGAAGGAAGTGTAGCAATGCGATCAAATGGCACATATTTTCTACCCTCGGCGATGAACTTTTCAAGGTACATGTTTTTATTTGCTAACTTTTTTCCTACACGGTATTGCCAAATCCAATTTGGACAGTGCCCAAAGCAGCAGATTCTTTTGGCTTTTGCCTCTTTCAATAACTGATTCACATTGTCTACGTCATTGATAGCATCTTGCAGCCACTTGTCAACAACTTCACTAGTCTTTCTTGTTTGTTTCTTGGCATTTGCAACAAATTTTTGGACATTATCTCTCATTACAATGAAATTGACCTCTTCTTCTTCAAAATTTTTTAGGAAATTGTTAAAGCAACAAGAATAACGTAATTGGTTTAATGCTCCACATACTAAATCTCTTGAAATAGAAGATGCAAAACCCAAGAGGCATTCCATCAATTTGTTCCGCCAAATGCAATTTTCTTTTACCTGAACAAGAAAAGATGAATACTCTATAGTGAATTTCATAATTATATTTACACTACAAAAAATTCATTAAATAGTAATCAAATTTAAAGACAAAAAATAATTAGTCACTATATTAACTAAATTGGATACTATTTTAGAGACTAAAAAATTATTTGTAAATAAAGTGGTTTCTATTATTAATAAAAATCTATAAAATGGTTTCTAAACTAATATCTAAATTAGCTACCAAGATTTTAGCTACTAATATTTTAAATTTTAAATTGGTCTCAATTAGTCTTTTAGAAACTAATTTAGAATCTAAAATATTAATAGCTAAAACTTTGGTAGTTAATCATTAGATACCAATTTAAAAATTACTTTATAGATTTTTATTAATAATAGAAACTACTATAGATATTAATAATTTTCTTAGTCTCTAAAATGGTCTCTAATATAGTCCAATAGTAACTAAATATTTTGGTCTCTAAAATTAGTTGTGATTTAATGATTTTCTTGTAGTGTTAGATGTATTAAATAACAAAAGATTTGAAGATATTTTTTGCATTACATATTCTAGTACGTCATTTTTATAGTAAAATTACAGAAAAAGTTATGATGTTATGTTTAGTAATTAGATTAAATGTTTTATACCTTATATAATCAATTATTGGACACCGAATAGAAATAAAAATAAATCTATAAATGATTACTTTTAAATGTTTATGTGTGATAAGATTTTTTAAATGTCCTTTTCATCACTTAGAAAATTTTGTCAAACATATTTACTTTTAAATAATTTTGTTTTAAAAATTTCTCATCCTCCCTTAAAAAAAATTATATTTAAACATGTGCTTAAATGACACCTAAGTAGATCAAAAGATTTTTTAAGTAGAAAAAAAAAAAGTGAACGAGTAAAATATGTATTTAACCAAAGCTTAAAATATGCATTATATACAAAATTAATATTATATATATTTTGTAAGTTTAATTTTATTAATATTTATTTAAATTTATACAAGCTCTTAGATTATAGCACTTTTTGATAAAATTTGCAAATTGGAGAAGAAAAAATGTTGGTAATTCCTAAAATTTTTTAACTATACAGGGTTCTAGGAATTAAGTTACTGTGTGCATTGACTAGCATAATTTTATTCACTCTTTAAAACTATAATGATAGATTATTGGATTTTAATGATGAATAAATCTAATTGTGTTTATTTGGGTTTTAACTATTATTTATGTTAATTTTATGTTTTTAGAGTAGATTATATGCTAGATGGTCTAAAGGAAGTTTTTACCTCCCTAAGTGGTTGACTATGCGAAAGTTGAAGTTGTTTCTTTAAATCAAAACAAATGACGAAATCAAAGGAGTAGAATTAAAGAATAAAATCTACAATATCTTAGAAATACAATTGGAAGAAAATCTTATACAAAATAAGAAGAAACATAATTTGCGATAAAACTAGAAATAGAATTTGAGAAGTCTGGAAAGTTGGAAACACTTTTAACAAATTCTAAACCAAAATATTTTTTCAAGATCCTTGGAGCAGAAAAACTTATAAAAAGATATAAGGTTCAAGGAGAAATCATCAAGTTTCAGAGTTTGATAAAGGTGTTCGTAAAACAGAGTATTAGAGTTTTCTTAGTATTTTATTTTCTTCGTTGTAATCCTTTCATTTTGTCTCCATATGGAAGGCTAAACTTCTTGGGGTTGATTTTCTTGTGATTTGGCAATAAATTGAGGTTTATGTTCAATAAAGTTTTATTCTTAAATTATCTGTAGCAAATTGTGTTTTATTGTTAGTCTTTTTCAAATGTGGTTTTTGTCAAAATATTTGTTTTTTAACGCTTATTGAGAATTTAGTTAATTTCTTTAATTTGAGTTGTTGGTTAATTTGATTAGTCTAATCAATGTCTTGTTTGCTTAACTCAAGAGGTAGAAGATAAACATCTAACAAGTAGACATTGGAACTTGTGAGATACAGGATACGTCAATTGACGTTTGTTTGTTATGTTTAACATGTGTGGGTAACATATTTCTGGAATAGGTGCCATTTGCGACATATTTGGATGCACAGTTTGAGTTGTACTGAACTTAATATGAGTCTTCCAAAAGACATCAATCGATATTCTGCTTATTAAATATCTTTGATTATATAGATTCATGTGAGGTTTTATATTGTTGTTCTATGTTGATATTTGAATGAGATTGAATGATTGTGATTTGTTGATTATAATGTCTTCTTTCATACATTTTTTTCATGCCGAAAACTTATTTTAATATCTATAATACATTAGTATTACAACTATGATGATTGTACTACGTACACAAACATGTATAGGGACATGTCCAAGAACATCATCTGAAAATTTATTTTAATAGTTTATCCTTACATGTTTTATTTGTATTATAACTGCGATGATTATACTACATGCACAAAGATGTATAGGAACATGTATGGGAGCATCATTTGGAGAACAATAAAGATTTCTTTTTTTTGTAAATATTTATATGTAAGTAGGAACTTGCTTGTGTTTAAATTATATTTTGAAATTATTATGATTTATACATGTCCTCTCTCAGGTTTATAATATAGTGTGATTTTTAAATGTTACATCTACTATAAAATCATGATCATGAAGAGGACAAAAGATCATCATCTAATAGAATATGTCCTGTAGTATTAAGATTACCCTAATATTATCATAAATCGTGTTTCGTCCATATTTTTATTCTTAATTCTAAATATAAATAAACAGGTGAAACTTTTAAATAATATACATTTTTTTTTCGTATAGAACTCTATAATAATTTTTTGTGCTATTGCTTTTTATCTTTGAGTTAACCCAATAATATAGAGTTAGAAGCAGTATTGTCAAGATCGCGAGTTAACTTGTCGATCTTCTGATTTTACGATTTTTTTAGGTAAAATCGCATCAGATTAGAGATGGGATCGTACCTTCTCAAGATTGGAGCGATCCAACAACCCTTGTTGGATCAAAGCGATCCATGGCCCCGCGATCCATGACGCGACTCAAAAAAAAAATCCTAAATCCAATAAAATCTTAATTTTGAAAACTGAAACTTTAACTTGTGCCTCTTTTGCGCCATTTTGTCGTTGTTTGTGCTCTTCGTTTCGCTGTCGCTGCCCGCGCTATGTATCACCTCTGCTAGCGCTGCGTTTTCTCGCAGCCGCTCGCGTAATTCGCTTCCTCCGCCACTGTGCACCAACGCACATGCTACTCACGCTGCCTCCGCCTTCGCGCAACCTCTGCCACTGCATACGGCGGCGGAAAATGAAGAAAGGACCATGCGGCGCATGAAGAAGACGAAGACCCTAAACCTAATTTTGAAAAAACCTAATAAGTTTGAACCTTTGGCCCATTCTAACTTTTAAGTAATAAAACTCAAAATCTCTAATTATTCAAATAAAATTTGAATGTGTTGTGGCTGCATCATCAACCGTTAAAGCTAATTAAAAGTTCAAAACCTACTTAAAATTAGATTTTATTGGGCCTATTCTTAACCCATTTAAAACATTATAGTTATTTTAATTCAAAACACACTTTTTTATCTCTACCACAACACCTTCCACCATAATTATCCAATATCAATAACACTAAAACTATTTCATGGATTATAAATCTATTTTTAATTATATTATGTATAGTATTAACTCGAATAGTAACTCCTCCCAATCGAGTTACGAGTTTTTAGATATTTCCTGATCCAATCCGAATTACGAGTTTAGAAGAATGATTCTCTAACTTTGTATGCCATCTTAATGCTTCACTAAATTATATTAATATATTATTACATTTATATTACAACATGGTAGTTTAAGAGGATCTTCCCTTTGACGCACTTTTTCTAATATATTATATGTTATTGATTTAAATTTATTAAAAGTTGCAAGATATGATAAATAGAAGACTCATAATGTTGTTATTTCTAATAAATTTTAATTAATAATTAAGAGTATTTTAAAATCCCAAATGGGTGTACTAGAATGCCTATTCAAAAGTATTATAAAAAAAATCAGCATTGGGCATACTAAATTTTTTTTCTTCATTTTTTCTTTACTAATACATCAAGATGAGTAAAAAATTAAAAACGTTTATATTTTAATTTCAAATAATCCACCTTATATAAAATAAAGGCTAAAGTAACTTATAAATTTAGATATTTTAATTGAATTCCAATTACAAATATTTTCTATTGATTATTCAAAATTTTATATTTTTTAATTAAGTTATTGTCTAATTTTTATGTGTTAATTGATTGATATGATTGTTATTTTGGCACTCATCTTACTTACTTTTTGCAAGCGTTAAAAAATGGAAAGAAATATTTTTTAATTAATATAAAAATATTACTATTAAAAAATTATTAAATAAAAATAAATTTTAGAGAAAAAAATAATTAATCACCATATTAATTAATTATTATTGGTAATTAAAATAGTTTATGAATTTATAAACTAGTTTATAAATTGATATCTAATTAACTAATTGGTATTTAATTAGTTACCAATTTTTGAATCTAAATTAGTTGATAATTAAAACCTTGGTAGTTAATTAAATACCAATTTAAAAACTAATTTATAAATTTAGAAACTACTTTAGATATAAATAATTTTTTAAGTCTCTAAAATATTATCTAATTTAGTCAATATAATAACTAATTATTTTTTTTCTCTAAAATTGATTTCTATTTAATGATTTTCTTTTAGTACATATTATGATTAATATAAAATAACATGTGACTTTTATCGTTTATAATTGAAGATGTGTTGTATAACAAAGGACTATCATTGACAACGATATCCCTTGGTTGTTGTAGATGTTGATATGGAAGTCATCAGTAAGTATGACAATCTTGTTATCCAACATATTTTCAATAAAAACAATAAGAATCATTTGTGATATATTAACAACGATATCATTTTGTGTTACGTACAAAACCTCACATATTTAACATGTGTAAACAAAGTAAGATAACAATCAAAATAATAGTCATGTCATCTCGTTAACCAAAAAATTAAATAACAAAAACTCAATTAAAAAATATAAAATTTTAAATATTCAATAAAATTAATTAAAAGTATCTAAAAGTTAATTGAAATTTAATTAAGTCTAAAATAAATGAGTTTTTTAGTTCATTACATATACTCAATTACATTGAGGTGATCACACATGCAATATCATTAAAAACCGTTAATATAGGTATAATTCAGTTTCATTAAAAATAGTTAATTTGTGAGAATATTAAAGAGTAAGATTGTATTTTACTCACCCATTCATTATTCACATCATAATTGGATGTCATTTTTAATAAAATTTTCCGATGTGAAAAGTGAGACTGTTAGGAGATATTCAGGTCTTGTCACTTGTGGAGATATTTTCCGAGGGAGTATAGTTTATTGGAAGTTTCTCTGTGTTTCTTGACATTAAGACTACTCTGGTTGCTGAATTTTATGGAGTTATATATCCTTTGGAGGAAGCTCAAAAGATGAAACTTACTAATGTCTGAATGAAATGTAATTCTGCCTTGGTTTATGTTGCATTTACTACTAGGACAACTGTTCCTTAAATGCTTCGTAATCAATGCAATACTTGTCTTAATTATTGTGGAAAAATTAGGTTTTCGGTTTCTCATATTTTTCGTGAAGGGAATGTCTTTGCTGATAAGTTGACTAATTTAGATTTTATTAATAGAGAATCATTTTATCGGTATAATAGGCTTCCATCTAGTATGTTCTTATAATTCTTTATGAATAGATATAGTTTACTTATGAATAATTTTTGTATAGTATGTTCTTATAATTCTTTATTTTTTGTCTAATTCCCCCATATTTTTATATTTTCTTTACTTTTTCTTTTTTAATAATATTTTTTTATGTGATAGTAAATTATTGTTGTTATTTGAGGTATCAACCTATTTGAGATGTCATTTGAGATGTCAAGTTGTATAGTATGGTGCATATTAATACCTTGCATGAAAGCTTTTATTAAAAAAAAATTGAAAGCTTTTATTAAAAAAAAAAAGTGATGTTTATCTTATACATATGTCGTCCGTAATTGATAATGGAATATGAAATATAGATCATCAATGTTTCTCGCTCCCACACTTTTATTAAATATCATTTTTTTAAAGGGAAGAGATATAAAAATAGTGTATTATAGTAGTTAAAAAAATTAATATAATAAAACTAAAAGTTGTATTGTTTTATGACAACATATATTAATATATAAAAATAGTTTTAAAATTTAAAAATTCAAAGATATTACGATTACTTTATTTTTAACAGGATTTATATATTTATGAAATAAATAGGAAAATATTTGTAAAGATAGTGTAAGAAAAAGTATCAGTCTTATATATTATCAATGGAAATATATAGGGACGGATGAATAGTATTTTTTACTACGATAAAAAAATAAATAACTTTCTAAGAATAATTTAAATATATATGATAATTATTTTTAAGTAAAATATTATATAATTATTTTTAGTAGAGAAACTATGTACTTATTATTTACTAAATAAAATATTATTTAATTTATTACAAGATAAAATTATCTAATTAAAAAATGACAAAAAAAAATAGTTATAAAAAATGTGTTCTGATACAAATTATTAATAATAATAAATTAATAAACTCAAACTGATAGGAGCGAACATTTTGGACCTATTTTTTTTTTCTTTTTTTTCTTCACGGATTAAATTTTTTAGTTGATTCATTTGTAATTCTTTAATAAATTATAAGGTTTTGATCAATAAAAATTTTGCTTTTTAAAAAAAAATAATCACCTTAATAATAAAAGAAGTGATAATAAATAAATAATGACAAAAAATAATATTAATAATATAATAAAGAATAATAACAATAAAAAAAATTACTAATTTTATTTAAATTTAATAATCTAAAAAAATAATTTCTTCTCTTTTTATTTTCTCAATTAACATTGTTTTATATTTATTCTAAGTCTCATTTTTTTTTATTTCATTAATTTATTCTCCATCTGTAACATCCCGCCAAATCCCTTTCATACTTATGTACTGAAATAAAGGTGAAACAAATATATCGAAATGAACATAATTATATATATGTAATGAAGTTTCTCCTCACAGAGAGTTTAATACATAATCGGTCAGTTTTCCAAAACTTAAACAAAATACCGCAAAATAAAAAAAACAGGCGATCTCCTAACAGAAAAAGGCGATCTCCTATCAGAAAAGGGCGATCTCCTATCAGACAACAGAAAAAGGGTGATCGCCTAACAGAAACAGAAACAGGCGATCTCCTTCCGGCGACCACTCACTGAGGAGCTCTCCTTCCTGCAACATCCTCTGCTCCCGTGTAAATTATACACGATCATCACAGTTTTAAGAAAACAGCCACAGAACCAAACACGCAGGGTAAGCTAGATATTTTAAAGAGAATTTGGATATGAAACTTTAAAATCAAGATAAAACAATTTTAACACACTCACGTAAAATCCATCAATTTTCCCATTCATTTCACACACTTCACAATTTCATCAAGTGTTATTTGTTTCACATAAAACATCAAGTGTCTATTAATTTCAAAGTTTCTCATTTCTCACGTCAGACTTCCACTGACTCAACACACATAGACACATATCGCACCACTGTAAAGTCCACACAGGACAGCTAGTAAAGTCCACACAGGACAGCTAATGAAGTCCACACAGGACAGCAAGTAAAGTCCACACAGGACAGCAAGTAAAGTCCACACAGGACACTTGACACTACTTCTGGAAGACTCGTGCGTTGAACTTAGCATCCAAAGACCTGCACTTGTCATACTTCATTGCTGTAATGTTCCCACAGCCATGCGCATCAACACAATCTCGATCTCAATTTCATCACTCTCACAGTATGACAGGGTTAATCCATATAACAGGTCAAGTCAGTTATCTTTCAAACGACTTACCCATACATATGGACCTCCTTCGACTCTCACCAACTGAATGACTTCATCTATGTGACTCCATCATATCAGCAGAGTCAGGATCGTCTCATTCACAGGATACTCACAGATCAATACACCTCATAACCAATCTCAACACGGTATTTCCTTTCCTGAAAATACTATGTCTTGATCCCACATTCACAACATTCAACACATCATATAACACTTAAATGAATGATTCCAATCACAACAACAATCATTCCATGGTTCAGATTTTCGAATATCACATGCATTTCACATTTAAAACTCAAACAGTTTCAAACAACACAAAAACAGGGGAGTTCGAAAAACAATGTCAAAACCGGCGATCTCGTCCAAAAACAGGGGATTATGCAATAACAGTTGAAAACCGGCGACCACGTCGCCCCATCATCTCAATCATCTAATATAAGGTTTTCGTTGGAAACAAGGCTAGCTTCCCTTACCTGAGCTTGCGCAAAACACCAAGAGCTCCAAAACCCACCGAAGCTTAAAGATGCCTTAGCTCTGTTTTAGCGTCTGGTTTGGAGAACTTGCAGAGAACCTCCCAGGTGCTCTAAGGGCAGTCGTCGCTCGTCGTACTGGTGCTTGAGGATGCCTGAATCGCAGCGCGAAGGAGAGAAAAGAGGAGGATGAAGGTAAACTCACTCTTTCACTCTTGAACCACTGCAACGTTCTTTGCCTCTCAGAAGTGGGTTTTTGAATCTAAACCAACTTGTCCACAAAAGCCGCTGCCACCACCCACTCTGCAGGGAAGTTTGCGTGTACGCTTCCCTGAACAGTACGACTACGCGTGCCTCTGCGCAGGTCAACACTCTGATGTCACTATTCTGAACCACCCTTTTTGTCTACGTGTCGCGCGTGCAGGACGTCTCATGCTGGGAGCCTGGGTCCCACCTTATCTGTGTGAAACTCGACATCGCGCGATAACCTTCCACCGATGACCGCTCGCACGATGACTATCCACCGATGTCTCATCCTGGCGGACGACCGATGTCTCTCCCTGGAAAACGACCGATGTGCCCCTCATCCTGGCGATGACCGTCTGTCTCACATACCGGCGATGACTGATGTGCCTCATCCCGGTGATGACTGATTCCTCTTCCTGACGGATGACTGATTCCTCATCCTGGCAGACAATCGATGTCTCACCTTGGAGGACCACCGATGTCTCACCCTGGCAGACCACCGATGTCTCTCCCTGGGAGATGACCGATGTCTCGCCCTGGCGATGACCGCATGCCTCGCGCCCTGCAATGCTCGCATGCCTCGCGCCCTGGCGATGACCGACGACACATCGCCACGCCTTGCTGAAGGTTCTTCATCCCACTATGTTACGTCCAAGGTATCATCTCCACATGACTTGGTGACGTCGGTAGCTTCACATTTCCAAGAGTAAGTCAGCACTACTCCTCGTGCGCCCATGCATGCAACACTAAGGATGACTTCTTATGCTCCAGCATAGAGCTTCGCATGCACAGCGTATCTGGGGCTTAACCCACACCTTGATACGCGTGGTTTTTGGAACCCACTATGGTTAATCCAGCATCTTGACCACATACTACGTGCACTCCCGTCGATCACGTACACCATAGGCGATTGGCAGTCATGTCTCCTCTAGGCGACAGGCGATTATGTGCCAGAGAAGTTGGAGATCGCCTCCGTCTTCAATAACGGCGACCTCGTAGAAGACTTCTAAGCTACACTTTTCTTCCTTTACTCTTCTTGATCCACATGTCTTCCTCGAGCACACCCACGTGATTACCTCACGATAAAGTCGTCGCACCTGACTACTTGGTTAATACAATGGTCAGCCGACCGACCTCTACCAGCTGACCCCAGACATTGGGCGACGTCCGAGGTCCGACTACTACGAAACTTCATTTACCAGCTCTTTGTATTTTAAATAATAACATCTTCTGAAATTATTTAAATATAACACTTTCATTCCAATTAAAGTTTCTAGGTCCTTACATTCTCCCCAACAAGAAAAATTTTCGTCCTTGAAAATTGAATTTCAAGGAAAAGAGGTAGGGATAGGCTCCTCTCATGGTTTCTTCTAATTCCCAAGTTGTATCACCCGATCTGCCATCCCACACCACCTTCACCATGTTGATGGTCTTGCCTCTGAGCTGCTTACTCTGCTGATCGTCAATCCTGACTGGTTTCGCTCCAACAACAAGTCATCCCTGATCTGCACATCGTCTACTTCCAACACGTGACTAGGGTCTGCAAGATACTTCCTTAACTGTGACATGTGAAAGACATTATGCAGATTTGCTAATTGGGGAGGTAGGGCGATTTCATAAGCCACTGGACCGACCCTCCTCAAGATCTGATATGGCCCGACTAACTTAGGAGACAGCTCCTTTGATCTGATAGCTCGTCCTACACCCTTGGTCGGTGTCACTTTCATAATTGCACGATCTCCAACTACAACTCCAAAGGTCTTCTCCTCATTGTCATCATCATCACTGCCTCTACAAGAGTTATTATCCTTGTTTTCCTTTAAGGCCAGAAGTGTCTTCACAGCCTTGTCAGCTTCGTCCTCATAGCCACCACTAGAGTTGTTACCCTTGTCCTCATGAGCGACATAGAGTGGCTCCCTCAAAGTTATTCCCTTCATATTTTCCAGATCCACAAGGGTTTCCCAACCAAACGATTCTTGCTCACCTTCTTAGCAACTTCAACTTTGGGGATGGATGATGATTCACTTTCTAAGGTAGAGCAATCCGACGAAGATCCATCTACCACTGACATTAGCTACAGTTACAACACCTTCCCACCACTCATCATACCACCAGGCATCCACTGCTGATTCAAACTCAAGTGGGCGACCTGAATGGCGTTTAGGAGAGCATGGCTTGACTGTTAAACGGCCCGAACATCGCATACCCAAATAAATCAGTAGCTGTCCCTCTAGATGAAGGGACCCATTCCTCTAGTTTCTGTGGTCCCTCTTTATCAAGCAACTCATCGTACTGGACCTTCAGCAGCGTTGGAGACACACTCTAGATTTTTCATCTAAACCAGCATTCTCTAACGCCACTATCTTGCCAAAGTACCTCTATTCTAGCACCGTTTCTTGTCGAACCGATCTTGTAGCAGCAAAAGACTGAAAGAGAAAGGCTTCTTTCCTTCAGGCCCCCATCTGGTTCATCTTTTCTTTGATTACCAATAGCAGATTATGAAAAACCCACCTCTTTAGCAACTGGTTGGGATTTCGGAGCTGCTCACTCAGGAATTCCAATGGATACATCCATATTAGCATTGCATGGGATCTCAGGGTACTCAGTATTCAACACACAGATCATAAATCCCTCACTGTGATCAGGGTGAGGACTTGTTGCCAGAGCTGATAATGCAGCATTGTTTCTAAGATCAGAAACGAAACGCTGACCACCAAAACTGCCCATCTAAAGGATTAGCTGCAAATCCCATCCCATTAGAAACACAAGGCACGGAAAGTTCTGCTTCCACCTCCAACTTTCTGCAATTTACTAACATCGCTAGAAGAACTCAACATCATCATAACACGGCTTACCCTTATTCTATCCATAGCCATTACCTCCTTCCCTTCTACGTTCGCAGGCAGAACTGCATCCTCATTTGCCAAGTTCAGGAGACTTACAGCATCAGGAGCCTTAAATCTCAACCCAGCATTTCCATACTCATCTTTCAAATCACGATCAACAAAACAGCATTCATTCTGCGTGAAGCTTTCTCTCTTATCCCAGTAACTTCTCTACCTAGTATTTTTCCGCAAATTTCTCTGTCTAATTGGACTTTAGACATAAATACAATATCTCATCTTTCCTTTTAAGCTTGTGGTTAAGCTAGAGTCATCTCATGTTGTTTCATCGACATAAACATCTTCTAAGCTTCAAATAAAAGAAAATTCATTCTTTCATTCTTGGAACTTAACTCTGGTACTTCCCATGGATACACATGCTTAAGTCTTCAAACCCTCAACATACTGCTTATTTACTCTCCATAACTTATATGTAGCTGAAACTAAACCTTGGTACAACTAAATCTAACTTACACTTGCTTCTTTAATTCCATCAACTCAGCTGGAGCCATTATGTAGGGAGCCATTGACACTGGTCCAGCTCCAGGTATCAAATCAATAGAGAATTCCACTTCTCTCTTAGGAGGTAATCCAGGTATTTCTTTTGGAATTACATCCATGAAATCTTTCACCACAGGTATCCTGCTTACGTCCTCTTCATTCTTCACTCCCAACCGAGCTAGGATTCACGAAGCACCTTACACCAAGTTACCTGACTGAGACACCTCCGCTCCAGACATGGCAAACACTCTCCCTGCTGCCTGAGGTCTGCTGCCTTCGTTCCTCAACTGCTGGGAACCACTGGGTTGAGTCGCCCTATTCCCGTTAGG
This sequence comes from Phaseolus lunatus, assembly GCA_013389735.1. Lineage (NCBI taxonomy): Eukaryota > Viridiplantae > Streptophyta > Magnoliopsida > Fabales > Fabaceae > Phaseolus > Phaseolus lunatus. Next base: position 22,636,776 of record CM023866.1, on the reverse strand, counting down.
ACACTCTCTAGCAAGGTGTCCCGTCTTTCGGCAGATGTAGCATCTTCTCTCTGAATTTCTCTTGGGGCACACATTGGATGTGTGTGGTCCACCACAATGGAAACATCTGAGTTTCCAGGGCTGTTGCTGCTGAAACTGGGGCGGTGCTGCTTTTGCCTCATGCTGTGGAGGTCTCGCATAAGGCTTGCTTTGTGGGTGCTGCACCTTGGCCTTCCCACTGAAAGAACCCCCTAGGTGTGACCTGATCACCCGAGAATTTCCCCTTTCCAAGGTTTCCACCATCTTTGCCTTCTCTACTAAGGCATGAAACTCTCTGATGCACATGGGTGCTATGGTCTTCTTCAGCTCATGCTTTAAACCTTCTTCAAACTTCCTACACCTCCAAGCCTCAGAGGTCGCCTGGGTATAGAATCGGGCGAGGTACTCAAACCGAGCAGCATAGGCATTCACAGACATATCCCCCTGCTCCAACCTTAGGAACTCAGCTTCCTTCGCAAACCTTGCGCTGTCTGAGAAGTATTTCTCCAGGAACCTCACCCTGAAGCTCTCCCAATCCAACATTTCCTCTCGGGCCCCCATCATCTGCTGAGTTCCCATCCACCAGAGCTCAGCTTCTCTAGACAGAAGATATGTGGCGAATACCAGCTTCTTATCTTCAGGGCAGGAGGTCGCCCTGAAGATTTTCTCTAAACCCCTGACCCATTGATCTGCTTGGTCAGGAGTAGCATTCCCACTGAACTTAGGTGGGTTGTGCCTGAGGAACTCGGTCAGTCCCATCTGCTCCTGAGGCTGATCGACGTTGGAAGTTGTTGCAGCCGATCTGGCGGTCTCCCAATGCTGTATTGTAGCTTGGTGATTCTGAGACATCGCCGCATTCTGCTGCTGGATGGCACTCGCCATCATCTCAATGGCCTTAGCGATCTGGCCCATTTCAGCAGAAGGTTGGGGAGGGGTAGGCTGTCTAGGAGTCATTCTTCTCTGTAGAAGATTAGGAAACTATTGGTTTCTATATCCCCCCTACAACTATAAGAATGAGATCGATAAGAAATCGATTCATTCAGGAGGTAACATCTAGACCTTACAAAGGTCAACATCTCAAAGTCATCTAGAATTTGAGTTTATCAACAGAATCATGACACTTATAACCTCAAGCAAAACACCAGAACAGCTACTGGTATACAACCATCAATCCAAACAACCACTTTCAATCAATACAAAAACACTCAATAAACTGAAATAAAACTCACCAGAATTCAATATATGCTAAACATCAAACCTTCAGAATTTAAGATTGAGAATCATCTCGATCCAGTTATGAGTGTGCACCCTCACTACTTTATCAAGATCCTCTCATTCTTAATACTAAGATTTTCAGTTAGGGCATATATTCACTAAAGCACACACAAAATTTCAATACAAAAACGTTTGAAAACCTTTCACTATAGTTTTTATTTAAAACTCAAATAATTTTTGTGAGCAGAAGAAACACAATGGATCCACAGCCCTCAGGTCATCCTAAGGACGAACTGCTCTGATACCATTAATGTAACATCCCGCCAAATCCCTTTCATACTTATGTACTGAAATAAAGGTGAAACAAATATATCGAAATGAACATAATTATATATATGTAATGAAGTTTCTCCTCACAGGGAGTTTAATACATAATCGGTCAGTTTTCCAAAACTTAAACAAAATACCGCAAAATAAAAAAAACAGGCGATCTCCTAACAGAAAAAGGCGATCTCCTATCAGAAAAGGGCGATCTCCTATCAGACAATAGAAAAAGGGTGATCGCCTAACAGAAACAGAAACAGGCGATCTCCTTCCGGCGACCACTCACTGAGGAGCTCTCCTTCCTGCAACATCCTCTGCTCCCGTGTAAATTATACACGATCATCACAGTTTTAAGAAAACAGCCACAGAACCAAACACGCAAGGTAAGCTAGATATTTTAAAGAGAATTTGGATATGAAACTTTAAAATCAAGATAAAACAATTTTAACACACTCACGTAAAATCCATCAATTTTCCCATTCATTTCACACACTTCACAATTTCATCAAGTGTTATTTGTTTCACATAAAACATCAAGTGTCTATTAATTTCAAAGTTTCTCATTTCTCACGTCAGACTTCCACTGAATTAACACACACAGACACATACCGCACCACTGTAAAGTCCACACAGGACAGCTAGTAAAGTCCACACAGGACAGCTAATGAAGTCCACACAGGACAGCAAGTAAAGTCCACACAGGACACTTGACACTACTTCTGGAAGACTCGTGCGTTGAACTTAGCATCCAAAGACCTGCACCTGTCATACTTCATTGCTGTAATGTTCCCACAGCCATGCGCATCAACACAATCTCGATCTCAACTTCATCACTCTCACAGTATGACAGGGTCAATCCATATAACAGGTCAAGTCAGTTATCTTTCAAATGACTTACCCATACATATGGACCTCCTTCGACTCTCACCAACTGAATGACTTCATCTATGTGACTCCATCATATCAGCAGAGTCAGGATCGTCTCATTCACAGGATACTCACAGATCAATACACCTCATAACCAATCTCAACACGGTATTTCCTTTCCTGAAAATACTATGTCTTGATCCCACATTCACAACATTCAACACGTCATATAACACTTAAATGAATGATTCCAATCACAACAACAATCATTCCATGGTTCAGATTTTCGAATATCACATGCATTTCACATTTAAAACTCAAACAGTTTCAAACAACACAAAAACAGGGGAGTTCGAAAAACAACGCCAAAACCGGCGATCTCGTCCAAAAACAGGGGATTATGCAATAACAGTTGAAAACCGGCGACCACGTCGCCCCATCATCTCAATCATCTAATATAAGGTTTTCGTTGGAAATAAGGCTAGCTTCCCTTACCTGAGCTTGCGCAAAACACCAAGAGCTCCAAAACCCACCGAAGCTTAAAGATGCCTTAGCTCTGTTTTAGCGTCTGGTTTGGAGAACTTGCAGAGAACCTCCCAGGTGCTCTAAGGGCAGTCGTCGCTCGTCGTACTGGTGCTTGAGGATGCCTAAATCGCAGCGCGAAGGAGAGAAAAGAGGAGGATGAAGGTAAACTCACTCTTTCACTCTTGAACCACTGCAACGTTCTTTGCCTCTCAGAAGTGGGTTTTTGAATCTAAACCAACTTGTCCACAAAAGCCGCTGCCACCACCCACTCTGCAGGGAAGTTTGCGTGTACGCTTCCCTGAACAGTACGACTACGCGTGCCTCTTCGCAGGCCAACACTCTGATGTCACTATTCTGAACCACCCTTTTTGTCTACGTGTCGCGCGTGCAGGACGTCTCATGCTGGGAGCCTGGGTCCCACCTTATCTGTGTGAAACTCGACATCGCGCGATAACCTTCCACCGATGACCGCTCGCACGATGACTATCCATCGATGTCTCATCCTGGCGTACGACCGATGTCTCTCCCTGGAAAACGACCGATGTGCCCCTCATCCTGGCGATGACCGTCTGTCTCACATACCGGCGATGACTGATGTGCCTCATCCCGGTGATGACTGATTCCTCTTCCTGACGGACGACTGATTCCTCATCCTGGCAGACAACTGATGTCTCACCCTGGAGGACCACCGATGTCTCACCCTGGCAGACCACCGATGTCTCTCCTTGGGAGATGACCGATGTCTCGCCCTGGCGATGACCGCATGCCTCGCGCCCTGTGATGCTCGCATGCCTCGCACCCTGGCGATGACCGACGACACATCGCCACGCCTTGCTGAAGGTTCTTCATCCCACTATGTTACGTCCAAGGTATCATCTCCACATGACTTGGTGACGTCGGTAGCTTCACATTTCCAAGAGTAGGTCAGCACTACTCCTCGTGCGCCCATGCATGCAACACTAAGGATGACTTCTTATGCTCCAGCATAGAGCTTCGCATGCACAGTGTATCTGGGGCTTAACCCACACCTTGATACGCGTGGTTTTTGGAACCCACTATGGTTAATCCAGCATCTTGACCACATACTACGTGCACTCCCGTCGATCACGTACACCATAGGCGATTGGCGGTCATGTCTCCTCTAGGCGACAGGCGATTATGTGCCAGAGAAGTCGGAGATCGCCTCCGTCTTCAATAACGGCGACCTCGTAGAAGACTTCTAAGCTACACTTTTCTTCCTTTACTCTTCTTGATCCACATGTCTTCCTCGAGCACACCCACGTGATTACCTCACGATAAAGTCGTCGCACCTGACTACTTGGTTAATACAATGGTCAGCCGACCGACCTCTACCAGCTGACCCCAGACATTGGGCGACGTCCGAGGTCCGACTACTACGAAACTTCATTTACCAGCTCTTTGTATTTTAAATAATAACATCTTCTGAAATTATTTAAATATAACACTTTCATTCCAATTAAAGTTTCCAATTAAAGTTTCTAGGTCCTTACACCATCTATTTTGTTTCTCAAGTCAAGTTTTTAGGCTGCTACATTCCTTCTTATCTAGAGTAAAAAGAAAATCAAATTCTTAAATCTAATTTATAATACAAATTATAAATTTTCTCTGTCTATTTTGTGTCTCCAAATCACCCTTTCTAGTTCTTTATATTCCAAGTTTTCACAGATCTCATAGTATTTCTAATACAAATTAATTTTTCAGATCTCACATAAAAAACAGAGTATCTAGTGTTTTAATCCATAAAAAGAAGCAGATCTAGTAGCCTGAAATTTGGAAGTGGAAAAAGAGGAAAGATAGGTAAGGTTTTTACGTTACCTGCTTTAACTAATATCTAGAGAGAGATGAGAGAAAGAAGTGGTGATCCATGACATCAATACAAGAGACGCTGAAACGTTTAAGTTACTGCACAAACATAAACACAAACACATGATCTACAGCTTCAATTGAAAAGGAATCGATTAGAAATTGAAATCAAAGCAGAAGTTAAGTTCACACTGATTCATACCTCCACAGAAATGAAAGTACTCCATTGCTTGAATCGAGGAGAGAGTAAAAGAGAAGCTGAAACATTTATGTTACTGCACAAACACAAACACAAACACATGATCTACAACTTCAATTGATAAAAAAGGAATCGATTAGAAATTGAAAACAAAGCAGAAGTTAACTTCACAGTGATTGAAACCTGCACAGAGATGAAAGGAATTCATTGGTTGAATGAAGAAGAGAGTATAAGAGAGAATCCTGCAAGAGATAAGAATGAACGTAGAGATGTGAAGAGAGACTATTAGTCTTCTTCCCAGAGATATCATTGGTCTTCCTCTTTTCTATCAATTATTATTATTATTACCTTGTCCATGATTCAGGAGGATGCATCTACTTGCACTTTTATATCTTTTAAAACTCTTTCTGCTCTTTTATATAATAATAATTCTTATTTTTAATTATTGCTGTGTACACTGTATCTGTTTCACAAAACTTACCACTTAAACGGGGAAACATCATTCTGACATAACAATAATTTATTTAATTTATTAAACAATACACAACAAACAGAAAAAAAAAAAAAAAAAAAACTTATTTAACCTCCGAGTTGTACTAGCCTAATTAAAGTTAAAAAGATTATTGTAATTTTTTAAATAAATTTTACTTTTATTTAGTATGAATGTTTCAAGCCAATTTAAATTCATCTTAAAATTTAATGTAAAAACCAAAAGTGGAAAATGTCCTTTTAAAAATTTTATATTTTCTTAAAACATATTATTTAAAACGTATTTTAAAAAAGTAAACTATTGCTTTCGAAGAAAATTGAATTTAGTATTCAATTTCATAAAATAATAAATAAAAATAGAAATGGATGATTTCTTTTAGATTGCGAGAGAGGAGTAAACTGATTGGGAAATTATAACCAAACGAAATATATAGTAAAGCATACATAAAAAAAAAAAAAGGGTATTACAAAATGACAATGGGCACTCATTGAAGGAAGGGAAAAAATATGGTTTCTGTAATTTTGAAGAAAAACATGTGATCATTATATGTTACATAAAAGAACAAATAGTTTTTTTTTTCCATAATATCTTTGTCTCACCAAGACCTCTTATACAATAATAAATAAGAAACCAAACATACAATAATAGAACAATCAACATTTAGAAAGTAAATTTAAACTATTTGATAGTGTGAAAATATTGAAACATACACTCCCATCAAGAAACAAAAGACTGAACAATATAGTGTAGTTGCAAGTCTTCCTTTTGAGTGATAAAGAGTTTGGTCTTTAATAATAGTAAACAATGAAAACCCTCATGGGGATTTCTGGCACCCATGCGATTGTGCTCATATTGACTACATAGAAGTGACCATTTATAAGCCACCTCAAATAATTTTTTCCTCCTCCAGAGATGATACGACATCCTCACAAACTTTTATTTCTTCCTTCAACCTAATGATTTGTTCCTTCAAAACTACTTCCTTCAGTTGAGCTTCATCATAAAAATTCTTTGCCTAAAAAATTTTGAACCAAGAGTAATGGCCACCTCATTCCCACAAGCTTCAAGTTCTGCCAACTTCTCAATGGTAGCAAAAAAATGCTTAAAGGAGTATACAATGCTTGGGAACTCTTGTTGTATAGTGCCTATAATATCTTTTACTCCATTTGATAGAGTTACACCTTTGAAAGGAAAGTTGGACAGGAAATTAAGAGCAAACAAAATGTGAATGTTGTTAGTCTCAGAGCTAACTATGTCCTTGAGAGACATCTTTATATACTTTTCTAACTCTACAAGGTTCTTTCCAACTAAGTTAGCTTCACCCTCTTTCCCCACAACAACTGGTGCAAATAAACTCATGATATCATTGGCCCTAAAGTCTTGAATAATTTTAGGGTGGCCTTCACTTTCTTTAGCAGTGCGTGTCTCAGTTTGTTTGCTCCTAATTTCACTCTTGGAGGAATAAGAAGAAAATATAACAGAAAAGGCATTAGCATCAAGCCACAACAGTTGCAAAGCATTGAGTTCCTTAAACCATTTTTTATCAAAGCATATTTGTGAGAGTGATGGTAACAAATTCATTAAATTTAAATTCCAACTTGAAATTCAGTACTAAATGTTTTTTAATTCCACTCCTGCAGCAAATGATAACTTAGAATGGCAACATCATTTTTATGCTGGCCAAATATGTTGGAAATGTGAATTGGATAAAATAAACTTACATGTGGATGTGATTTAGTTTGGGAAGTAAATATTTGGTCCAACTGTAAGCTAGTGGATTCAGAATGAATTGATGAAGATGCCATACTGGTGTTCTTTTCTATGGCTTCCTCTACACCTTCTTGCTCAATACTCTGCATAAGAAAAAAATATATGTACTAGCAGTGTTGTTATTAATGGCAGGTACACATGCATGTTAATTTTAACAAAATTGATGTTATTTTGCTTTGCCATTTACCAAAGGAATTTCAGAGCTACTTACAATTTTTCCAAATGGCTTTTGTCGATTCATCAAACACAGTTCACTAATCCACTTTTGTCCACCAATGCCTAAACAAAGTAATGAACTAGTGTAAAATCACTATACTCTTAGTACTTCAATTTCATCCAATAGGAAAAATATTTATTAGACTCACATTTGAGGGTGTTTCACATAGAGGAATATTCAAATAACATGGAGTTGGCCTTTCAACTAGTTGTGAGTTTGTTAGTGATGTTGTTCTCGGCAATTTTGAAGTGGAAACTTTTGCAACAAATTCCTTCTTAGGTTCTTCATTTCTTGTAGCTTTGTGGTCATTAGAAACAACACCTATTTTACCTTCTTTATCAAGTAAGTTAGAACCTTCTTTGAAGCTACTGTTAACATTCTGGGTCTTCACACATCAAAAAGTTATTTTACAGTTTTCATTAGACTCATCACCTTGTTTAACAACCTGGAAATCTAGAACTATGTCGTCACTACTAGACCTGTGTAACAAACTTCAAATTTTTCTCTTTATGCATCCCAAGAAAACTTAGAAATTGATGTTATCAATCTTGTAAGAATTGCAAATACCACCACAATGTATATTTAAATAGAAAGAGAAAAATCAACTTTAAATTCACAAAAAAATGATACATTTTATCTATGCATTAACAAAATCATTTAAGATTCTAAATTTCATTCATTCTTTACATTACATAGTCAAGAAGTTAAATGATCATACCTCTTAGGATTCTCATTCATTTGTCTCTCCGCAATGTCCTCTCTCAGCTTAGGATCCCTTGTCAAAACATGTTGACGCATTTCAACTACCCATGAACTCTCAAATCCAATCTCAACAACTTCTTCGCATAGTTTATGGAACTCTTTGTCTCTTTGAGGAATAATATTATCAACACTTTCCTTCTAAAGGAACAACAACATATCTATCAAAATTTTCAACCTCCAAGCTTGAAATTGCTCACTAAACTTCTCGCATGCATTCCAAAGATGAGGATATGTTGGTATTGCCTCCACCAAAAGAGCAATTTGTGTGTCATCCAGATCCACAAAACGCTTATATGTTCCCAATCTTGTACGAATATCTGCAGAAGCTATAAAATTTTGAGAAAGTGGTATGAAAATATAGGATTGAAACAAGAAAATAAGAAATAAAAAATCTGGAGAAATGTCAATATTATTGTTAGAAATAATATGTATCTCCTCTTGTTTGTCCAATAGGTTCAACCCTTCTTCTACTTGGATTTCTTGGCTTGGCATGTTTCCTATCTTGCCTTCATTCATCTTAGCATCTTGTTCAGTAACCTTGGAATGTTGTGCAAGTATGTCCACGCCTCTAGACTCAATGTGAGTTGCAACAATACCTCCAATGCTAATGTCTTCAACACCATTTGACAAAGGTTTTGTCTTATCACCCTCTGTTGCAGACCCCTCTTCAATGCTCTCATTTCCTACTTCCCCAATCTCCTGTATATCACAAAGAAAAAACAAGATTAAGTGAGAAACTCTAAAAGTTTGAAAAGACTACTATTTTTAATATACATCATGTGGTGGTATGATAGTAGTTGAACGATTGGTTTTGTTAGTATTGTTTCTTCAAGTGCATGTAGGTCCGAAAAGCCTCCTTCACTATTTGATTCTTGATACACCAACTTTCGTTTGAAATATTGAACAAGAAAGGTAGGAGTTGGTCTTAATATCACAAAGTCCATTTTTAAGTTTAGTAATTATTGCACTTATATATATGCCAAGGTATTTTATGTAGAGAATTTGCCATTCAAATTAGAGGTGGGCTTCTAAATTATAAAAGTGTAGTTGGCATTGCTAGTCTCTCACCAATGCTAGAACTTTCCAAGAAATGTTGTCAGTTTCAAGAATACACTTTATAATGCAAAAGCTAAGTTTCATTATGACTATACTTCCTTCTTCTTCATATTTAGTCAAATTGTATTTACATTCATATAGATTGGTTGGTTCTTACATGTAATGAAGTGAACTCACTGCTAACAGAATCTTTATTTAAATTGTACATGATGTCTTCTATCTCCCATTTATAAACTCTCGTGTTTCTGAAATCTGTAAATATATATATATATATATATATATATATATATATATATATATATATATATATATATATATATATATATATATATATATGAGAATTCACGTGACAATGAAACACATAACAAAAATGAAATACAACCTCAACTTTCCATGATGGATCATTATATCACTACAATTAAAAATAAAAAATGATTTAAAAAGTTAATTTAACAAGTGGATCCAAAACACACTAATCGAAGCCAGGTTTCTTCAGTAAGAAAAGAAACCTTAACCACTACACCAGACAAATTCTTTTACAATATTATGATTTTTATTATAATTATTATTATTTTTAAGATTGTTATTAATATTATTATTGTTAATAATATTAATAATATTATGAATATTAATAATATTATGAATATTATTAATATTAAGAATATTATTAATATTATAAATATTATTAATGTTATGAATTATTAATATTACTAATATTTAATATTATTTATTATTAAGATTAGGAAGAGGAGGGAGGAGGAAGAGGAGAAAGAGGAGGGAGGAGGAAGATGGGAAGAGAGAAGAGGGGGATTAGGAAGAGGAGGGAGGAGGAAGAGGGGGAAGAGGAAGAAGGAGGAGGAAGAGAAGGAAGAGAATGAAGAAGAGGAAGAGGAAGAGGAGGAAGAGGAGAGGAAGAGGAGGAAGAGGAGAGGAAGAGGGGGAAGAGGAGAGGAAGAGGGGGAAGAGGAAGAGGAGGAAGGAGAGGAAGAGGGGGAAGAGGAAGAGGAGGAAGGAGAGGAAGAGGGGGAAGAGGAAGAGGAGGAAGGAGAGGAAGAGGGGGAAGACGACGAAGAGGAGAGGAAGAGGAAGAGGAGGAAGAGGGGGAAGAAAGAGGAAGAAGGAAGAGAAGAGAGGAAGAGGAAGAAAGAGAGGATTAATAGGAGGAAGAGGGGAAGAAGAGGAGAGGAGGGGGGGAAGAGGAAGAAAGAGGGAAAGAGAAGAAGAAGAGGAAGAGGAGGAAGAAGAGGAAGAATAGACGAAAGAGAATAACAGAAATCCTAATTTAATCCTAATATTCCTAAGAATCTAAATATTATATTAATCTAATCTTAATAATATTAATCTAATGTTAATAATAGTAATCTAGTGTTAATAATATAAATAGTAATATTAATCTTATCTTAATAATAATATAATATTAATATTAATTATATTAATATTAATAATATAATTTATATTATGAATATTAATATTAATATAATTTATATTATTAATATTAATATTAATATAATTTATATTATTAACATTAATATAAGTATAATAAAAATCGTAATATGACAGAAGAACTTGTCTGGTTTAGTGGTTAAAGCTTCTCTTGCAAAGTGCTTCCAACATTAATAGTAGTAAAGGTAGGTCTAAATAAAAATTAGAAATAATTAAAAAGATAAAAATAATAATGAAAAAATTAAAAATAAAATTTATTGCATTACATAGGGATAAATCCGTATGTAATTTACATACGGATTTATCCGTATGTAGTAATGCTTACCTACGACAGTTTTACATACGGATTTTTGTCCGTATGTAACACATAATTACATACGGATTTTTGGTCTTACATACGGATTTTGACTATATGTAATTCCAATTTTTCTTGTAGTGACATTTAGCAGCAAAATCACCTAAACTTTAAAGAGTTTACCAAATATAAAAAATAATATTAAAAATATAATGATATAAATATGTATAACATAATACTTTTAGTATACCATTAATTTAATATTTCGACAACATAAAAAATTAAATTAAATAGATGTAACTCATATAAATTGATTCAAACAGAAGTTCTTAATGTGAAATTAACTCTTGAAATAATTGTAGTCCAAAATAATTGTCATTGTTGGATAAAAATTACATTTAATTTCAAACTCGTAAACTTTCTTTTTGACTTGAGAGTTTACACTAGTTAACACCAACATTTGCTCATAAAAATTTTGATGGTAAGTTACCTCGTTTTCTCTCTAGTCCTAAGAGCTTAAGATTAATTTGAGAGTTTGACAACTTTCCAATAACAGTTTATATTTGAAGACTATATATAGTATTTACCTTTATAAGGAAAATTTTCCTTGAGCTTCCCAAGAGTAGTTGTTGGAGTTAAAGAGAGTTTTGGACATTCATAGACAACACAATTCTTTATATTCAACAATTCAGTCTCTTGATGAAAGTTTGAAAGATGCATAAATACTAAAAGTTTCAATCTTGGAAGCTCAACTTTACTCTTTCTTATCTTGTCACTTTTTCCTTGTCCACATCCAAAAAGCTCTTCTAGTAAAGAGGCTCCATTTATGATCAAATGATGAAGATTGGGAAAGTCATTAGATGCAGATCTAGAGATAAATCTTTTCAACTTGTGGCAATATCCAATATACAATACTCGTAGTTTTGGGAAGCATGGGGAAGGAGAAAAAAGATTAGACAATTTTTTATCCTCCACATCCTTTTCAATGATTTGTCTTAATTCTTTGCATTTTCTTATCTTCAAAGTTTTCAACTCTAGTAGGCATCTTTAAACGTACTTTGGAAATATTACTTCCAATTTTGCACATCCAATTATATCTAATGTTTGAAGATATGAGAAGGTAAAAGAATTCTTTAGATCTCCTTGTTTACATCCAACAATTTGCTTCAATTCCATGCATTCATTTATCATTAGGATTTTCAACTTTGGTAAGCTTCTTAAAATAGAGGGAGGAAAGATTACTTTCAATTTTGCATATCCCATTATTTTTAATTTAGTGAGATGTTGGAGATTAACTGAAATGTTGGAAGCCACCCAAATGTAAGTCATTTGAGGTAGATTGTCCAACAACAAATCCTCTAACCTTAAATTCACTTGTTGCCAAATCATTCCTTGTCCATTAAGATAAAAAATACCTTTTACTTCAGAATTCCTTATGAATAGATTTTGCAAAGTGAGGAAATGGTTATGAATTCCTTTTGGATCCTGCAGAACATTTATAGGAAATGTAAAAAAATACAAACAGAAAACAAAAAGGAACAAACAACTAATAATTATAAAAAAAAAGACGAGGCTACCTTACTACTTATGCTAATATGCTTTCTTGAATCCGTAGGAACTATCAAACAACTAACAGAATGATAAAAAGGATAGGAAAATCCGTTACAAGAAAACTGCTTCAAAGATGGCCACATCATAGTGAAAGTGTTGGTAGCACAAATGCTAACAAAATTTGGCAGTTTATAAAGAGAGAGCCTTTCCAATGATGAGAAATGAATATGAATCTCCTCACAATCATGATTAGCTACATTATATTGGCCAAGCATATATTTCAATTGACCACAATCACGCACTGAGAGCTCTCTTTAGTTCGAGAAGATTGCATTCAAATTCTCTTTGACATATTCATCCTCAGTGTCTATAATGTGCTCAAGTCCGTGACATTGCTCGATTGTCAATATTTCCAACAATCAATAATAAAGCAATGGACGATTTAAAACGGTACTTTACCTTATCAAAGCCATTCAGTTTAATCTCTCTTATGTTATGCATAATAAGAAAGGTCAAACCATGTGGTAGTTTTGAAATATATTGAACACTTTCAAGTGGGGGAATAAAATCTGAGTTCAATATCTGCAATACATACACCAAGTTACTTGTTAAACCAAATTAATTAGTGTTTTAACATTAATTACTAATGCGTTTCATTTCTAACATATTATTCGTGAAAATTAAAATTTTAAGATATAACACTCATTCTTTAGATTCACTTGTTTGTTTATGAAAATAAATGATTTTTTGTTTAGCATAATGATAAAATGTTGAAAAGAGAATAATTTCACAAAAGTAATCTACTCCAAATAATCTATCCCAATACTTAGATATTAAAAATTCATATTCACCTTTCACTACTAGAAAATCATTAAATAGAAATTAATTTTAGAAACTAAAAATAATTAGTCTATATATTGACTAAAGTAGATACAATTTTAGAGACTAAAAGTATTATTGGTTTCTAAATTAGTTTCTATTATTGATAAATAGTTTCTAAATCAACAATAGAAACTATTTATCAATAATAGAAACTAATTTAGAAATCAATAATTTTTTTATTCTCTAAAATAGTATCTAATTTGGTCAATGTAGCAACTAATTATTTTTGGTCTCTAAGATTGGTTTATATTAAATGACTTTCTTGTAGTGTTTAGCATAGTGCTTGTACGACCATTTTTTATTTTTAGTGCAAACATGATTGTGCAATTCAAATGTTTAGAGTAATTTTTCTAAATACACGAAGGGAGAGACAAAGTAAGTGATGATAATCATACCTTGAATGTAATATAATCCTCTTGTCTAGCTTTTGAAGCATCTGTTGAACAATTTGTAGTGAAAAACTCAACAAATCTCCCAATAGCCAATGATAGTTCTCTTAAAGATGGACATCTTACATGATAATTTCCTAGAATAGTGTTATCCATGATACGATCAAGTGTGAGTGCTTCTAAACCAAGAAGTTCAATTTGAGTATTATTTTGTTGTAGGTGACAAGAATTGTCTTCGAAATTATTTTTACTTGAAAGATCTTTCAAATCAGCAGCTTCTTTATTTCTTATATCCATGCCTCCAACAAAAGAGATAGGGAATATACGTTGTAATAAGTCACATTCATTGATATGTAGCTTTTTCAAACTATAGAAGATTGAAATACCATTCTGAAAGTCATGGTCATCCTCAACAATCTTTCAAACTATTGCACCTTTCTATCATCAATTCTTCCAAAGAAGTCAAGGTCTTAGCTATTGATGCTGTAAAATTTGAGCCTAACTTCGGACAATCCTTTATCATGAGGCTTACAAGGCTTGATAAAGTTCCTGGAAAGCAATTATAAATAAGAAAAATATCACTCAACATATTAGGGTTCATTATATATACGTTATGTGTGCAAGTTACATTCTAATTTTAAAAACATTGGTTTTTAGGGACTGAACCACAATCCTAAGCATCAAATGATCAGTTAATAATGATGAAAAGAATCATACAAAACAAATTTCTTTAAATAATTCTAAATTTTCTAAAATGTTTAAAATGTAAATATAATTGTCTTTAATTTTGACTAGAGATAAACTTTGTTGCTAGTATATTAACAAGTAGTTGGTTCAAGTAAAACTAGATTAGTAATGTCTTGAGTTTGAACCTTGTGAATGAAAAATAACAAACTAACAATAATGGGTGAATTGGATATTTTTGTTTACAAAAAAAATAAAGTAATTATTTTTTTATTTATGTGGGCCAGTGGGCCTACCCACCCCGTTCCGCTGTTGGCCTGCGCGGACTGTGGGTTATGCGTGGCAGACCTAAGCGGGTCAGCGGGCTAGATTAGTGAGTTTGTGCCTGCGCTTTTCGGTAGCGGGCTGCAGGCTGCCCCGCATGGCCCGCCTCGCATTGCCATCCCTACTTGTAGATAACTTAAACTAAGCAATAACATGTAGACTTCCTAATTCATGCTTAAACATATTTCAAAAAGTATAAAGGAAAATGTGTCTAGGCTATTGCTCACAACCGTTATTGATGGAGTTGAAGTGCTATACAAATGTGGATGCTTACCTTCCTCAACGATTTCAGCAAGTTCTTCTTTTATATCCTGGTATGCTAATGGATCAATATCCTCAAATATTTGATCTAACATGTTGCATTTTTGTATCTTGAGAACTTTCAATTGAGCTAAGCCTCTTACAACACTAGTCGAGAATATATATTTTAATTGTCTACATCTATATACCTCTACTTCCTGAAGATTCTGGAAGATTTGTACAGGATGCCCAGTGGTGAATTCACCTCGACTTTTCTCCATTTTGTCACCATCTACTAATATATGCTTTAGTCCATTACATCCTCCTATATATAATATTTTCAATTGTACCAAACATCGAGCAACGACATACGTGAAAAGAGATGTCAACCATGGACAACCACTTAAATACATCTCCTCTAAGTTCTCAAAAGGCCCATTGGCAAGTTCAAAACAATACCATAAAGCTCTTAGATTTTTCTTCTTTTGCATTCTGAGCTTATACAACTTGGAAAAAAGGGTTGCCACCTTACTCGAATGGTTAGTAGTGTCAATCAAACACTCTATCTCTTTAGAATTATGTATATAAAAATTAATCAGCTTATCCAAACCTCCTCCTTCCATTTGAAATATATTAGGCATTATATTTTTTGTGCCTCCCTCAATATTGGCTACAAATAGATCCTTTGCTTTTTTCGCCAAAATCTTAACTGTTGAACAAGGGAAACTTTGATGTTTTCAAATCCTCTTAAAGCTTGAAGAATCTGATGCTTTTTGTGTTGGGTTTAGAATAGGGTGTTCAGAATCTCTATTAAAGATCAGATCCTAATCTCAGCACTGCTTGATCAATCAGATTTCAAAGAAAGAAAGTGTTTTTTCTAGCAAAGGGAAAACAACCGATTAGATCTTCGAAATAACCGGTTGTTTGTTACCTGGTTGGCACAAGGGTTTTGAAACTGCTTTTTGAATTTGTTAAGTAACAGCTTGACCTATTTAACCGATTAATTCGTGGTTTCAACTGGTTAAATATGTGTCTTCATAACAACTTTTTGAAAAACTGTTTTAACTGTTTTAAAACCGTTTTAGCTAGTTCAAAGTGCCAAAAACGGCTAGTTTTTAAGTGCTATAAATATAGCCCTTCTTTCAAAAAGAAAATAACAATTTTACAAAAGAGATTTTGAGATCAAAAGAGAGATAACAGTTTTTGAAAGGAGCAAGATTGCTATCAGGCTTAGCTAAGTTTTTTCAAGATCTGTCTTAGGATTTCCTGCTGTAATCTTCAGGTGTTTTCTATCCTTGTATAGTTCTTGTGTTTGATAAATCTGTAAAGAATTGTGGTTCACAGAGTCAGAGGATTGTTCTGATTTGTGGTGTGGTTAAGCCAAGAGAAGTGGGTGTTCTTGTGTGAGTCAAGATCACTTCTTTGGTGAGTGTGTGATTGTAATCAGGTTGATTACTAGTGGAACTCAGATAGTTTTCTGAGAACTGGATGTAGCTCAATGTGTGAGTGAACCAGTATAAGTCTCTGTGTTTGTATCTCTCTATCTCTGCCTTCATTTGAAATTGTTTGATATAAATTGTTTCTGCTGTCATAAGAACAACCGATTAAAACAATATTTTAACCAGTTATAATTCTGTAACAGTTTTTGTGTTAATTGTTTGATTGCTTCTCTAATTGCTTATCTGTGTTTGTTTGATAAAGATTCATTCTTAATCTAATATTTGCAAAAATATTTTGAAAACAATTTACCCCCCCCCCCTCTTGTTTTAAGCCATAAATTCTAACATTAACTACCTCATTTGATATGTGAAAATAGTTAAGTAATAAAGTTTTCTGATCATAGCGAAATTTTCTATAACTATACTTCTAAAAATTATAGGATCCTAATACAATTCCATACCTTTGAAGTGTTTGGGGGACACTAAACGTGTTAAAGAATTCAATATTGTCTTCACTCTTACCATCCCAATTTCCTTCAATATCAACAATGTACAACTCTTCTAGTAGAGAGATTCTTTTGATCACTTCAAAATTCTTCCCTTTTATGTAACATTTGTATAACTCTAACAATTTTAAGGGTTTTACTTGTGTAATTGCAACATTGGTTTGTAATTCAGGAAAAGAAGGTAATTCACAACCATGCAGCGAAAGAATTTGAAGTTTCTTCATATCGCTTACAAATGAGAAGTCACTCAATTCATAATCAGAAATAACTAGACAACGAAGATTTGTTAATGTTTTTAAAGACATTGTTGACAATGGTGTTATTCCATCCTTATTATTGACTAGCATCAAAACTTATAGCATTTCCATTCTTTTTGAAAATTCCATCCAATTCTTCTAGTTTTGTCTTTAAGAATAAAAACTCCTGATTGGAACAATCCAAATCATTTGGAAATTTCACACACCATAGATATCTTACTGAATCTTGTTCAATAGTCACATCTTTTTCCTCTTCAGACATGATGATTTTATTCTCATTCTTTGCTATCGAGTGAGCCACATCGCAAACTATGTCATGCATTTTGAGATATTCATCCTCTTCATTAAACAATAAACAAGAACTAAGGAGCTTACTTTTGGCTGCAATCACTTCATTCCTTGACTCCTCATATGAGTGTGCTTCTCCAACTACACCTAACCCTACTGCGTATCTTATTAAAAGTTGAACTGGAATTTCATAATCTTCAGGGAACACAGAGCATAATAGAAAAAGTGATTTAGCTTCTTTAGTATCCAAATTATCATAGCTCAATTACAAGCACTTGTACGGATCGATCAAACCTCTTTCAATATTTATTGGCTTAGAACTTCTCAACTTATTCAATGAAACACTCCATATTGACTGAGCCTTTAACTGGCAATCCTTTACATACATTGGAAATTAATCTTCCCTGATGCTTTAAGGCATCATAAGTGCCTTCAGATATAAGTGTTTTCTTTTGGAAAAGTCTCCATGCTTATGCATCCGTTAAAATCTGCAAGTAAATCTTTCTTTTACATTCCATTGAAATACAAACTTCTTCCAATCTAGTGATAATGAGAATCTTGCAACCTTTATGGTGTTCAGAAGAGGGAATCCCAATGCCACCAAAGTCAAGTTTCTCCCACACATCATTTAGAATCAAAAGAATTTTTTCTCCTGAGTTAATCTCCAGCACAATCGTTGGGCTCCCTCCATTACTTCAGTTTCTATAAATGTATATTGCAATGAACTTGCAATTTTTTCTTGGATCCTTCAAACTTCCATTGTACTAGGAATAGGCACAAAAAGAACTTTGTCAAAAAACTGCTCTGCTTCTACTAACTTCCTAACCTCCATTGCTAATGTGGTTTTACCACAACCCCCCATCCCATACAATCCAATCATGGAAACATCATTATTTTTCACAGTTTCCAATAGTTGCCCAAATGTAGATTGCCTACTCTCAAAATTCATGCATTTTTCTGAGAGAATATCAAGGGTGTCTGAAGTAAGTCTAGCAATGCGGTCAAATGGCACATATTGTCTACCCTCTATGATGAACTTTTCAAGGTACACATTTTTATTTGCTAACTTTTTTCCTACATGGTATTGCCAAATCCAATTTGTACAGTGCCCAAAGCAACAATTTTTTTTTGGCTTTTGCCTCTTTCAACAACTGATTCACATTGTCTACGTCATTGACAACTTCTTGCAGCCACTTGTCAACAACTTCACTAGTCTTTCTTGTTTGTTTCTTGGCATTTGCAACAAATTTTTGGACATTATCTCTCATTACAATGAAATTGACCTCTTCTTCTTCAAAATTTTTTATGAAATTGTTAAAGCAACAAGAATAACGTAATTGGTTTAATGCTCCACATACTAAATCTCTTGAAACAAAAGATGCAATACCCAAGAGGCACTCTATCAATTTGTTCCACCAAATGCAACTTTCTTTAACCTGAACTAGAGAAGATGAATACTCCATAGTGAGTTTTATAATTATATTTAGATGTATTAGATAACAAAAGATTTTAAGATCATTTGTTGCATCACATATTCTAGTACGTCACTTTTATAGTAAAATTACAGAAAAAAGGTTATGATATTATGTTTAGTAATGAGATTTAATACTTTATATCTTAAATAATCAATTAATGGACACATAATAAAAATAAAGTTAAATCTAATAACTTCAATTATTAGTTTTAAAAGTTTATGTGTGATAAGATTTTTAAATGTCCTTTTCATCACTTAGATAATTTTGTCAAACATACTTATTTTTAAATAATTTTGTTTAAAAAAATTCTTATCCTCCCTAAATATATATATATATATATATATATATATATATATATATATATATATATATTCAAACATGTGCTTAAATGACATCCAAGTAAAAAATGTATTTAACCAAAGCTTGAACTAAAATATGCATTAAAATTAATATTATATATATTTTGTAAGTTTAATTTATTAATAGCCATTTAAATTTATACATGCTCTTTTAGATTATAGCACTTTTAGATAAAATTTGCAAATTGGAAAAACAAATGTTGGTAATTCCTAAAAAAACTTAATTGTAGAGGGTTCTAGGAATTAAGTTACTGTGTGTATTGATAAACATAGTTTTATTCACACTTTAAAGTTTTAATGATAGATTATTGGATTGTAATCATGAATAAATCTATTTTTTGAATTGAGATTCATCTAATTGAGTTTATTTGGATCTTAACTATTATTTATGTTAATTTTATGTTTTTAGAGTAGACTGTATGCTAGATGGTCTAAAGGAAGTTTTTACCTCCCCAAGTGGCTGAATATGCAATTTTGTGTTATTTTTAGGAATTTAAGGAGAGATAAAACATACAAATATATTATGAATAAAGATATCAGTTAACCTAAGCTCAATTAGGTTAAATATGAGGTGTGAGGCACAACCCTAAATATTTATTGGGACAATAGAAGGTGATAGAAAACCCAAGAGGAGATAGTCGTCAAGGAGAAACATCTTGGATCTTTTTTTCTTGTTTTCCATACTTGTAATGTCCAACATGAGTGGCTAATTCTACCCTTTGAAATTGGGAGTAATATGTTCAAACTCTTATGTATTGAGGTGATATTTAAATATAATATTTTGTTCTTGATTGATGATTGGTATTGTTATTTTATTCCTAAAGCTTGTTTACCATAATTTTGATCCTTAGATTTGACTGAAAAGTACTTCTAAGTTTCTGACCTAAATGATGTGATAATGCTTAACATATTTGAATGCTAGGAATAGATTTGAAATGTTAATTGCTATCAACATCTAATCGTAATGATAAAGAGTTTTTATAAATATGCGAGTAATCGATATTTAGGAGATTTTTTTAATAATTTTATATGCAAGAAATTGATATAAATGAATTTTATATGGGCATCAACATCAATCAAAGGATAGAATATTATTATACTTTTCAAAACACAAAAGAATAAGAAGGATGAACCTTAATCCCAATTTTCCCAATTGAATCAATAACTCTTTACCTTACTTTTATTTAATTTTCATGCAAACTATTGTCAATATCAAATCAAATTATTGTACATATTTTTATAGTTAGTGAATGTTACTATAAGAATTTTAAATAATTGTTACTTATGGGTTCGATATTCTTCCTTAGAGAAAAATTATTACTTTTGACTCGGTACACTTGCTGCAAAAAGAGTCACCAGAATTCTAGGAAGTTTGAAACTCTGTTAACAAATTCTAAACCAAAATATTTTTCCAAAATCCTTGGAGCAGAAAAACTTACAAAAAAAAAAGTTCAAGGAGAAATCATCAAGTTTCAGAGTTTGCTAGAGGTGTTTGAAAAATAAAGTATTAGAGTTTTCTTAGTGTTTTATTTTCTTCGTTGTAATCCTTTCATTTTGCCTCCATATGGAAGGCTAAAACTCCTTGGGGTTGATTCTCTTGTGATTTCGCAATAAGTTGAGGTTTATGTTCAATGAAGTTTTATTCTTAAATTTTTTATAAAAAATTGTGTTTTACTGTTAGTCTTTTTGAAATGTGGTTTTTGTCAAAATATTTGTTTTTTAACACTTATTGACAAGTTAGTTAATTTCTTTAATTTGAGTTGTTGGTTAATTCGCTTAGTCTTAATCAATGTCTTGTTTGCTTAAATTCAAAAGGTAGAAGATAAACATCTCATGAGTAGACGTTGGAACTAGTGAGATAGTGAATACATTAGTGGAAGCTTGTTTTGGTGATAAGATTTTATTGACATTTGTTTGATTAAGTTTAACACTGTGTGAGTATTGAAAAGTGAAAATCTTAAGAAAATCAATGATGAATTCATTGTCGAATAAACTTAAGAGTCAACATTCTTCCTTTTACTGTCTTATAATCTCTACTTTATTTTTTATTCACAACAATCTCAACAATCTTTTATTTTCATTGTTATTTCTAACCCTTTTGAGTGAAAATAAGTTATAATACTATCTTAACTAGATTTATTATTGGATTTGTTGGAGACGACTTGGACATCTCTTTGGTGTTAGATGGTCTAGCAGTGCGTTAGATAGTCTCCATTGGAATAATTTTAATTTGGTTGTTAAACTAAAACTAGGCAACTTCTTCCTGCACCGCTACATTCTTCTTCCTGCACCCCTACATTTTCAGAAAAGATGGTTTTGCCCCCTTTAAAAAATGACTTCCAAATTGTTCTTTCCGAAATATTTTTGGAACATCATTTCCAGAACATGTTTTATGCATTCCAGATTTATCAATCTGGAAATGAAAAAAAATGTGTTTCAGAAAGGCTATTCCGGAATGATTTTTTGTTTTCCAGATTTTCTATTCTATAAATAATTTTTGCTTACGGAACCATTAGTCCAGAAACAACCAAAACTGTGAAGGATAATTTTGGTATTTTTTAAGAATATAAGGGTGCAGGAAGAAGAATGTAGAGGTGCAGGAATAAGTTGCCCTAAAACTATCATGCATGCTTAGATTGGTGATTTGGTGAGTCACTAATGTTAGTAAAGATGGCTTTAAACTAGAGGGGGGGGGGGGTGAATTGTTTAAAGAGGTTTTCGCAAACTTTTACAAGCTAGAATGAATATCTTTCAGAAATCAAATGATTAACTAATTCAGTTTGCCAAAACAGCAAGCAAAACAACACTGCCAGGAAAACAATCGGTTGTTTATACCAGCAAACAACAAACAAACTGAATTTAAAGAGTTAGGGATAGAGAGATTGTACACAGATGTTTATACTGGTTCACTCCAACCCAGAGCTACATCCAGTCTTCTCAGAACCCTGAGGAAAACCACTAAGCAATCACACCTTGATCACTTACACAACAACCAAGAGAATGACCTTGAAAACCTCAAGACACACACTCTCCTTGGCCAACACTAAGATTGCTGATCTTGAACACCTCAAGAACATACAGCCAATCTCAGCAACAATACACAGAAGAAATGTTTCAGCAGATACACAGATTACACTTGTTACAGATGAAAATCTGAAATCAATACAAGTAGAATCCTATTCCAGCACTTTGATCAGTCTCTTTAGCTCTTAAGCAATCTCAACACTTTTTCAAAACTCTCTTAGTAGCACTTTGTCAAAAGCATTCTAACCTTTAAAAGAGATTTTCTGAATTATATAAAAGGAAGTTTGTTTATTAAATCTTAACAAACCCATAAAAGCTTTCAGAAAGATTGGTCAAAGCATTTAATGACTGGAGCGTATTCAGTTTCAAATCATTTAAAGCTCAGTCAAAGAAAACAGTTTTTCTATTATGGTTCCAAAACAAACAATCGGTTGTTTCCTCGAATCAATCGGTTGTTTTGTCACTTAACAGTTTTCTCCATTCAAAAACAGTTTTCAAACTTTCTCAAAACATCTAAGTATAAACAATCGGTTGTTTCGATAGAACAATCGGTTGTTTCAACTTAGTTTGAAAAACACTTTTGTTTTATCAAAAACTGAGATGCTAATTGCTTTGAGATTTAATCTAAGGTTGGATTACACTTTAAACTACCCCAGAACAAAACAACAAAGCAGCAGCAAGCAAGCAAAAGCTTCATCATCCTTCAAAGGATTTGGATTCTTCAAAACCTTGAACACCACTAGGTTCAACAATCTCCCCCTATTTGATGAAGACAAATCCCTGATGCTTGATCCCTAATGCTTGTGTTGTTCTGATTAAATCTGAAGCAGTTCCTGCAATTGAACTTTTAGCAGACATTGAACTTCTGATATTTTGTTAGAATATATATATACACAGTTAAGGCTTAAACAATTAATATCAGTAAGAACATTTAACAAGTAAAAACAGCTAAAAGCAGTCTTTAAACAAGCATAAGAAAACAAGCATAAATCTCCCCCTATTTGTCTTCACAAATAGACAAATATAAGAGATAAAACCAGAAATTGTTCATATTACATCAGAATTAAAACAGCAACAACAGAAGGAAAGAAAATAAAACCACACTTCAACAGCTACCAAAAACAATCGATTGTTTCGATAATATAATCGGTTGTTTTTCTTCATTCTTCCTTATCTCCAAACTGAAGATCAAAGATTTGGTTATGGAAAGCTTCAATTTGTTCATCCAGGCTCATGAACCTTGCATCCATGTCGTCAAACCTGGTATCAAACCTCTGGAAATTGCTAACACATAGATCATGGAGGTTTCTTTGGTTTTCAGCAAAGCTATCCAGCCTATTCACCATGAATCTTTCAAAAGGTGACATAGTTTGAATCCTTTCTTCTGGATGTTCAGCAGCAGCACTGGGTCCAACATCTTGAAACCCTCCTGTTGGATCTTCATGTTCAACATCCATGTCTGCAGGTTCTTCTTGAGCAGCACCACTAGAGGAGGCACCATGATCACCATCCTTGCTTACCCATTTTCCACCTATCTTTGTAAATCCCATCTTGCTAAGTGATCCATTGTTCAACTCTTGAGTTGACTTGACCAACTCAGAAGTTTCATCTTCAAGATTAACTTCAAAATAGAGTAGAAATTTAGATATCAAAACAGCATAGGGATAGTGATAATCTCCCAACCTCATTGCTTTTTGCATGTGCTCTTTGATGATGTGGATCCAATTTAGTTTGATCTTCTTGGTGATGCAGAAGATATAAACCAGATCTTCTTCAGTCAAAACAGAATGGTTGCTCCCCCTTGGAGTCAGAATCCATGTCACAATGAGAGCAAGTAGCCTCTCATCCAGTTTCAACCCTCCAACTGAGCATGCACTCACTTGAGCTTGAGTGTTTTTCAAACAGCTTTTGTAAAACTGAATTTTGTTGAAATCCTCCACCACACCAAGATTGCCTTTGCTGATTCGCAGTCCAGAAAACTTGAGTCCAGCAACAGCAGCCCAAACCTCATGGGTTATTTCCATGTCCACACCTTTCACATGAGAGACTAGGTTGTTTCCCTCAAATTTCAAATTGGTGTAGAAGACCCTCACCAAGTCTGGATATATGTTTCCCTTCATCTCTAGGAACCTTCTGAGATATTGATCTTTGAGTAGTTTCCTCACATTGTCCAGCTTTTGACTTTTCAGCCAATCAAAACTCACAACCTTGGGGTTGTTGATCTTCTTGAGACTTGTCTCATATCTATACTTTTCAATGAGATCTTTATCTCCAGAAAACCATCCTTCCAGCCTTCCTCCAGACCTTACAACTCTGGTTTTGATTCTTTCAGAAGTGGGAGGAGTTGATTCCATGGCAGTAGAGATGAGAAAACAGAGGACAACTTTTCTTTACATATTTTCTCAAGAGATGGTGCAAGAGATGTTGCAAGAGATGTTGCAATTGGTTGTTCATCTGCACCTAATTTTATAACCATCCGAAAATCAATTTGTGATTAATTCCATTCAATGGGTACCTTATTTTCAGAGTGAGAAAGTTGTTCTGCACAGAAAATGTCAGAAAAAGAAACTGAAAAGCACATGGTCTTTGACTAGTCATAAAGTCTCTTGAATTTCCAAGATTTTGGAATATTCTCCTTTATGAATGTTGTAACCACTTTTTGAGCACGTTCAGCTTTCAATATAGATAGTTTGACCAAGATTCTCCCTTTTGAATTTGATCTGCAACGGATAGAAGAAGAATTCAAAATTAAATCAATTTCTTCACAGTGCTATCAGACTCAAAACAATCGGTTGTTTCGAAGAACCAATCGGTTGTTTTTCTGCAGCAGTATAAGAACTTGATTTTGGAGATTTCAACCATTGGAAAAAAAATAGATTAAAGCATAATACATTTGATTAAAAGAGAATTAATCATAGGAAAGAACTTTGAAACAAATATTAAGAACAATTAAAGGAAAGTCTTATCCTTGTGTTGTAAGGACCTATAAATTATTTGGAATAGAAGTGATAGATTTTAAATAATTTCTGGATATGTCATTATTTAAAATAAAAAGGACATAAAAATAGAAAATACCATAGTGGTCAAACCTCGGACGTCGCCCAAGGTCTGGGGTCAGCTGGTAGAGGTCGGTCGGTTGACCAGTGTACTAACCAAGTAGTCAGGTGCGATGACTTCATCGTGCGGTAATCACGTGGGCGTGCTTGAAAAGGGGGAGGCACGTGAATCAAGAAGGGTAAAAGAAAGGAAGGTGTAGCCTAGAAGTCAAGGAGATCGTCGTTTTTGAAGAAGGCGGCGGCCTCCGACTTCCCCCGTATGAAATCGCCAATCGCCTATGGTGTACATGATCGCCGAAAAGAGCACATCGTCGTGTATTCGAGAAGACTTGGTAAGCACTTAGTATGTGGTCTAAATACAGAAGATGAGTGATATAGAAGATAGGTGGCATGTTTGCCACCATGAGTAGTGTGAACCGTAATAACACAGACTTAGAGGAATGGGAGGATGAACCTTCAGCAAGGTGTGACGATGTGACATCGGTGACCCAAGTGGGGCGATGTGTCCTCGTCACACACAAGGGCGATAGGAGATCGCCAACAGGATGAGAGGAACATCGGTCATCAACCAGGATGGGAGACACATCGGTTGTCTGCCAGGGTGAGACATCGGTGGTCTGCCAGGGTGAGACATCGGTTGTCTGTCAGGGTGAGACATCGGTTGTCTGCCAGGGTGAGGAATCGGTCGTCCGTCAGGAAGAGGAATCGGTCATCGCCGGTATGAGAGGCATAGTCATCGCGCGAGCAGTCATCGGTGGAAGGTTATCGCGCGATGTCGTGTTTCACATAGATAAGGTGGGACCCAGGCTCCCAGCATGAGTGTTCTGCATGCGCGACACGTAGACAGAAAGGGTGTTTCAGAATAGTTAGCATCAGAGAGTTGGTATGCGCAGAAACCCACGTGGTCATACTGTTCAAGGAAGTGTGCACGCAAGCTTTCCTGCAGAGTGGGTGGTAGCAGCGGCATTTCTGGGCAAGTTGGTTTAGATTCAAAACTCACTCCTGAGAGGCAGTGGACGTTGCTGTGGTTCGAGAGTGATTGAGTGAGTTAGCGTTGGTTCCCTGTTCCTTTCCTCTCCTTCTCCCTGCGTTCAGACATCCTAGCGAACCAGTTGAAGATCGGCGACTGCCCCCGGATTTCCTGACGTTGTGCTCTGCAAGTTTTCTGATCAAAGCCATGAAACAGAGTAAGTTCTTCGTGCTCTGTTTTTGGAGTTGTTTCTGAACGTGAGAGAGTTGCTTCTGCATGGGCTTTGCATTCAACTCTTTTAGCTTCAGAATTAGCCTCTGTTAACGCAGAATATGGGTAATGTCGTTAGTTTTATGACTAAGGCTCCATGGTGCAGGTTAAGGCATCCTTAAGTCGGTGGGTTAGAGCTCGTAGTGAGATTCTACGCAAGTCCAGGTAAGGGAAGCTAGCATTTTCGTTTATAAAAAACTTTAGGCGAGTAGGTTCTGAAGTGAGGGCGACGTGGTTGCCGGTTTCATATTCTATTTCACGATGCTCTGTTTTTATGTGTGGGACGACGTGATCGCCGGTTTTAATGCAAATTTAGAAATCCCCTGTTTTAGTGTCGTTTTGAAATTGTTTGAGATTGAAAGGTGAAATGCATATGATATTCGAAAATCTGAACTTTGGTATAATTGTTTCTGTGATTGGGATTGTTAAAAAAAAAAAGATTCAAAGTATTATACGATGGAATTGTGCTTTTACGTGTGGTATGATGTGCTGGATGAATGTGAAAGAGTGATCAAAGCATAGTATTTTCAGGAAAGAAAATACCGTGTGGAGATTTTATGAGGGTGTATTGATCTGTGAGTATCCTGTGAATGAGGCAATCCTGAATCTGCTGATATGATGGAATCACATAGATGAAGTCATTCAGTTGGTGAGAGTCGAAGGAGGTCCATATGTATGGGTAAGTCGTTTGAAAGATAACTGACTTGACCGGTTATATGGATTAACCCTGTCATACTAGGAGAGTGATGAGATTGAGATTGAGATTATATTTATGCGCATAGCTGTGGGAACTTTACAACAATGTAGTATGACAGGTGCAGGTCTCTGGATGCTAAGTTCAACGCACGAGTCTTCCGGAAGTAGAGTCATGTGTCTATGTGTTATGAGTCAGTGGGAAGTCTGACATGTGAACCATGAGTATTGAATGTATTGAATAGACACTTGACGAGTTTGTGGAATATGGGGATATCGATGGTTGAAATTGATATAGATTATGAATGGTGTAAAGATTTATGCTTTCTATTGATATAAAGTTTCATATTTAAAGTTTTTAAAAATATCTAGCTTACCCTTTGTTTTGTATCGTGGTTGTTTTTCTTAAACCTGTGATGATCATGTATATTTGCACGGGAACAGATGAGGTTGCAGGTGGTAGAGCTCCTCAGTGAGCATTTCTGGAGGAGGAGATCGTCGGTTTTTGATTGCTGTTGTTTTGTTTTATTTTGAAAACTCCTGTATGGAGATGTATTAAAACTTCCTCGAAAAGGGATATTATTCTGAGGCACATTTGTATTAATGGATGAATTATATTATGTATATACCTATGTTAAATTTTTGATATTATTGTTTCACCTTTATTTTATTATATAAAAATGAACAATATTTTGAGGGGCGTTACATGTGTTGTTTCTTCAATGATCCAAATGCTTGTGGATCAAGAAATTTTCTCTTTACTGTTTTGTTCTTTTGCACAGCATTGATTCAGCTTCAATGACTTCCTTTCTCTTTAACAGATTGATCAAAAAGCCTCATTTTCCCTTTATCTTCCTGCATAAAACAAATTCAAGTAGCAAGATTTGGTCCCCTTACAAAATTGGGTCCATTTGGCTTCACTTTGCTGTTAGTAACATCACATTCCTTAGGAATCCATTTCATAAGACCTTTAGGAACACGATATTTTCTAATTTTACAGAATCTAACAGAATGGCCTTTCTTCATGCAGTAAAAGCATGTAACAATCGGTTGTTTCGATGATCCAATCGATTTTTTTTCTATTTTTCTTAAAAAAGCTTTTGAAAACTTATCTTGCTTGTTCTGTGGATTGAAGCCTAAACCAGCCTTTCCAAAAGCACAGTTTTGAGATGCCAAGACATTCTCAAAGTTTGATTTCCCTTTTGAAAGCTTGTCCACAGTTTCAACAAGATAATGAACCTTTTTCTCAAGATTTTCACAATTTGTGCAAATGAGAGTGTCACACTTGCAAGAGGCATTTTTGAAATGATTTTCCAGATTTTCAAAATCAATTTTTGCCTTTATCAAATCCTCTTCAAGTGATTTAACTTTCTTCTCAAGCACATGGTTAAGATCTTTCAATCGATTGTTTGAAAGAACCAATCTATTAGCTTCTTCATGAGTTTCTTGAAAAGCTTCAAGTAATTCACAATAATTTTGTTCATTTAAGGAAGCACAAGAACTTACCTCACTTGAACTGTAAGCATCATCATCATCCTCAGCTACTAAACATATGTTGGCTTTTTCATCTTCACTTGATGAAGAACTTGATGATGACACCTCATTTTCATCCCAAGCTATGTAGGCTCTTTTTGTCTTGCCTTTCTTCTCCTTGTAGCTTGTCTTTTTCTCCTTGCTCTTGTTGGGACAATCTGCCTTTATGTGACCTTGGTTACCACAACCAAAACAAGTATAGTTATTTGAATTTAAATCATTGGATTTCTTGTTTCCATACCTATCCTTGTTATTGTCTTTGTTGCGGTTTCTCTTTAGGAATTTGCTGAATTTTCTTGACAGCAAACTCAGATTTTCCTCATCACTATCATCACTTGAATCTTGCTTTCCCTTGTGTTTGGATGCTTTCAAGGCTATGCTCCTTGTGTGGTTATCTTGATTCTCTTGAACATTGAGTCTATTCATCTCTAGCTCATGTTCCCTAAGCTTTCCAAACAAAGAAGCAACACTTAAGGATGTTAGATCTTTAGATTCAGAAATTGCAGTTACCTTTGGTTGCCATGCTCTATCAAGACATTTCAAGATCTTGATGTTTAGCTCTTCTTTGTCAAAAGTCTTGTCTAGGCTCATAAGGTGATTGATGATATGAGTAAACCTTTTCTGTACTTCAGCAATTGTTTCACCTTTAAGCATTTTGAACATTTCATACTCTTGGATTAGAGCATGCTTTCTAGCTCTTTTAACTTCATTTGTTCCTTCATGAGTGACCTCCAAAGTATCCCACATTTCCTCTGATGATTTACATTGTGATACCCTGAAAAACTCATCAGAATTTAAAGCAGAGGTTATAATATTTTTGGCAATGCAATCAAATTTGGCCTTTTTGCTTTCTGCATCAGTCCATTGAGACCATGGCTTCTCAATGACAGAACCATCTTTTTCAAACTTTGGTATAAAAGGACCATTTTCAATTGCATCCCAAATTCCTTTGTCAAGAGATTCCATGAATATTTTCATTCTAACTTTCCAAAACTGGTAATTCAAACCACAGAACAAGGGTGGTCTGTTTATTGAAGCACCTTCCCCAAAAGGTAGTCTATCAGCCATTTTAAAAAGATTTTAGGATCAACTTGAATGACTTTCAAGAACCAAGCTCTTGATGCCAATTGTTAGTAAAGATGGCTTTAAACTAGAGGGGGAGGGGTGAATTGTTTAAAGAGGTTTTCGCAAACTTTTACAAGCTAGAATGAATATCTTTCAGAAATCAAATGATTAAGCAATTCAGTTTGCCAAAACAGCAAGCAAAACAGCACTGCCAAGAAAACAATCGGTTGTTTCTTCGAAACAATCGGTTGTTTATACCAGCAAACAACAAACAAACTGAATTTAAAGAGTTAGGGATAGAGAGATTGTACACAGATGTTTATACTGGTTCACTCCAACCCAGAGCTACATCCAGTCTCAGAACCCTGAGGAAAACCACTAAGCAATCACACCTTGATCACTTACACAACAACCAAGAGAATGACCTTGAAAACCTCAAGACACACACTTTCCTTGGCCAACACTAAGATTGTTGATCTTGAACACCTCAAGAACACACAGCCAATCTCAACAACAATACACAGAAGAAATGTTTCAGCAGATACACAGATTACACTTGTTACAGATGAAAATCTGAAATCAATACAAGTAGAATCCTATTCCAGCACTTTGATCAGTCTCTTTAGCTCTTAAGCAATCTCAGCACTTTTTCAAAACTCTCTTAGTAGCACTTTGTCAAAAGCATTCTAACCTTTAAAAGAGATTTTCTGAATTATATAAAAGGAAGTTTGTTTATTAAATCTTAACAAACCCATAAAAGCTTTCAGAAAGATTGGTCAAAGCATTTAATGACTGGAGCGTATTCAGTTTCAAATCATTTAAAGCTCAGTCAAAGAAAACAGTTTTTCTGTTATGGTTCCAAAACAAACAATCGGTTGTTTCCTCGAATCAATCGGTTGTTTTGTCACTTAACAGTTTTCTCCATTCAAAAACAGTTTTCAAACTTTCTCAAAACATCTAAGTATAAATAATCGGTTGTTTCGATAGAACAATCGGTTGTTTCAACTTAGTTTGAAAAACACTTTTGTTTTATCAAAAACTGAGATGCTAATTGCTTTGAGATTTAATCTAAGGTTGGATTACACTTTAAACTACCCCAGAACAAAACAACAAAGCAGCACAGCAGCAGCAAGCAAGCAAAAGCTTCATTATCCTTCAAAGGATTTGGATTCTTCAAAACCTTGAACACCACTAGGTTCAACAACTAAGACTTCAACACTTTATAACAAGGCTTTTGCTTCCTGCACCCCATCAAATGCCCTCCATCACTAATATGAAATAACGAAAATGGCCTTATATGTTTTTAAATAAGACCTAGGTTTCCTATCCTCCCTCTATGCTTGTCGTGTTACTACTCCAATAGTTATTTTGTGAGATTGTGTTCGTTTTGAGTGGTTTTGTAGGATCCTTGAGTGTGTTTGGTGATTTTAGGTGCATTTTAGTTGGTTAGTGATGATTATTAATAGTGCTCTCAAGCACAGTTCGTTGAGCAAGACAGTGATTTTTTTTTTTTTTTTCACTTTCGGAATTGATAATATGATATTATTGTGGAAAGTTGAATTTGGAATGAGGTTAGGGAATGCATGTGTGAATGACTTACGAATTTGGTATTCAAGAATATGTTGCTGAATTTGGCTTTCCAAAAGATATTTTTGGATTAAGCGCCATTTGCGACATATGTGGATTTAAATAATATACATTTCTTTCGTATAGAACTTTCTATAATAATTTTTTGTGCTATTGCTTTTATCGTTGAGTTAACCCAATAGAAGAATGATTCTCTAACTTTATATGCGATCTTAATGCTTCACTAAATTATATTAATATATTATTACATATATATTACAACATGGTAGTTTCAAAGGAATAAATGTTGTGACCATGATACTTGATTGCGTCTTTTTGTTTTTTCATTAAAGAGGATCTTCCCTGCACTCTTTCTAATATATTATATGCTATTGATTTAAATTTATTAAAAGTTGCAAAATATGATAAATAGAAGACTCGTAATATTTTTATTTCTAATAAATTTAATTAATAAATTAAGAGTATTTTAAAATCCCAAATGAGTGTACACTAGTACAAATAAGAATAAGGACGGTTCAAAAAAAGCCGTCGTAATAAGAAGCGGGTGGCATTTCTGTAAATTTTTTGAATTTGGAATGAGAAATAACGATGGTTATCACTATAACCGTCGTTAAAAATGAAGTTCAACACATATAACGACGGTTGGGACTGAACCGTCGTTATAAAACTAAAAAAATGAATGAAAACCCTTAGCCCGCGCTAAAACTCACCATTTTCTCCCTCGCGCTCAAACTCTTCTCTTCTTCCCTCACGCTCTTCTCTTCTTCTCCTCTCCTCTTCTCCATTGTCATCATCTTCTCATCTCTCCCTACAAAGTCGAGGAGCTTCCACCCCACACCTCCAAGCTCCCGAACGCCTGCGTCTTCTTCTTTTCTCCATCGCGTAGCTTCATCTTCTCCGCGCATCTTCATCTTCTCCGCGCTCTGCGAGAGTCAATGTAGCAGGGGCACCACCACCACCACCACCACCACCACCACCACCACCAACAGCGGCAACACCACCACCACCACCCACCTAAACCACTATACCAGTATAAAAGGTTAGTATTTTTTTAACTTTAATTAATTTTATAATAAATATTTGCATGGTATGTATTGATTAGTTAGTAGTTTAGGGTAGTTTAAGGTATGTATCATCACTAAAAAGAAAGAAAGTAAGGCTCGTTTGGTTTGTATAATTTAGAGACAATATTGTAAAATTCATTAAAAATAGGTAGAGGAAAGTTATTTTTGATCCAAATATATTTTTGTAGGAACTTCCTTTAGTGTATATTTGATGGAATAATCCTTAGATTGAATAGGATAGTGATAGATTTGGAGTTACCAAAACTTAGTACGAGAAAACTTCAAACGGCCATAACTTTTGATAAAGAAGTCGGATGGAGACACATAAAAAATGAAAGTTGTCTGAAATGAGGTAACGAAGCCCATGGCCAATTCCGCAAGGGGGATTGGCCCCACCAAAATCCCAAAAATCCATCATTTACTATTTTTTTTTTAATTTTTTAGTATTATTTAGGTCTTTTTTAGGGCATTTTGAGGTTTTAGTTCTTACACTTATCAAAAAATTTTGAGGTTTTTCGTAATGTTTTTCTAGTATGTATAAATTAGAGATTTATCAAACCATTATAATTACATTTAATTACATTCATATACATTACTCACAAATTTGTTATGTGTGTGTTCTAATATGAAATCTTATTATTTCAGTGTTTATTCAAGATGTAGCATGTTGAATGGGGGAGAAATGCAAGTGCAAATGGAAATAAACTCATTTGGATGCGCCTTAAGGTAACTATATATAACACTTTAAAATGACATAAAACTAAGTATAGAACTTTTTGTATACTGTCGTAGTTAAATTACGATATTATTGTATTTGATATAGTATAGAATTTGATATGTTCTGGAAATTTGATTTTATGCAGGATTGGATAGATTATGTAATAAATAAATATTTTTTTAAAAAAAAACCTTCACTTATAACGATGGTTCCCCACTGGAACCGTCTTTAAAAGTGTCATTTCAATCCCTTTTTTTTTTTTTTTTTTGCACGTTGGCGTGGGTTATAACGACGATTCTAGAACCGTCGTTATAAGTGACTGATTTATAATGACACTCGCAATAACGACGGTTTAGGAACCGTCTTTATATGCCATTTTTAACCGTCGTTAATGAATTATTTTGTACTAGTGGTAATATAAAAAAAATCAGCATTGAGCATACTAAATTTTTTGTTTTTCTTAATTTTTTTCTTTACTAATACATTCAAGATATGGGTAAAAAAATAAAAAATACTTATGTTTATATTTTAATTTCAAATAATTCACCTAATATAAAACTAACGAGAAGACGCATTATACCTGTGTATTTGTATTTTTATATTTTTATTATTTATATATAATTATATTTAATATTAAAAATTAAATAAATAATATTATTATTCGCACGTTTATATTAACTGTACCGACCAGTCCTCGGACACCGAGAATAGTTAGTAATGGTGAGCCACGTCAACTAGGTCCCACAGCATGGGCCAAAGCCACGTGGGATGGGCCCCACTGGTAGTAAGGACTAATGGGATAATTAGTCATCAGCATGTCGACCACCAGAGTGAACTGATGTGTCCTCGTCACTCAGCAGGTTGACGAGTCCTCGGCAACAGAGTGATAACGAGGTGACATCTATCTTGGGTGTTTTGAACAACAGAATTAGAACATCTAAGGTGGGTCTCGAAAGAAGATCAGTTATTAGCGGATGCCCAGAGGTAGGGAGAAGCTTCAGTCATGAAGCATCCATGCGTGTGGTAGGGAAAGCACAATTAGGTGCAGAGTCTTGAAGGGTAGAGTGCCCATCAAGATTAGGGTTTCCAAGTGAGACCACATGCATGACACGTGAACAGTGTTGGGAATCAAACAAGTGTTTGCATTAGTCGAGCATCCTCAGACTAATGGGCAGGTCGAGTAAGCTAATCGAGTCCTACTCAGAGGGCTGAAGAGAAGGTTGGAGAAAGCCAAGGGGACTTGGGCTGAGGAGGTTCCCAGAATTGTGTAGGCTTACCATACCACTCCTCAGTCCACCACCAAGGAGACCCCTTTTAGCTTAATTACGGTTCAGACGCTATGATCCCTGTGGAGATCCAGGAGAGCTCGCCACGCTTCCAGAATTTTGTGGCTGAGGAGTACAATGAGGAAAGGAAAGTGAATTTGGATCTCTTAGATGAAGTAAAGGAAGAGGCAGGAATCAAAGCCGAAGCATTGAAGAGAAGGGTTGAGCTCAAGCACAGTTCCAAGTTGAGGGCTCGGCAATTCTAGGTCGCCAACTTGGTGATGCGGAAGGCATCTCCCTACCAGATAGAGAACAAGTTGTCCCCCAAGTGGATTGGTCCCTTTAGAGTGACAGAGACCCTGGGAAATGGGGCGTACAGACTTGAGACTTTAGAGGGTGGGCCGATTCGTTGTACATGGAATGCAACCCATCTTAAGTTTTACTTCAGTTGAGATCGAAATGTAACATTGTACACAGTTTAGGGGACACTCTTTTTTCCCTTCTAAGGGTTTTTAATAAGGTCACCCAATAAAATTTTCAGTTAAGATATCTAGTTAAGATGTATTCTTGAATGTTTTTGTACAATGCAGCTAAGAACCTGTCATTTGGGGTTAGAGGTGTCGACAGTTGGAAGGTAGGTTCGTAAAGAACACCTTCTCTTCGAGTGAGAACTCCCAACTTGAACAGAAAGGTTCACCAGTTAAATCCTCCCTCGCCTATGAGTGATGAGAGGTCAGTTCAGAACCTGTCATTTGGGGTTAGAGGTCTCGATAGTTGGAAGGTAGGTTCGTAAAGAACACCTCCTCTTCGAGTGAGAACTCCCAACTTGAACAGAAAGGTTGACAAGTTAAATCCTCCCTCGCCTATGAGCGATGAGAGGTCAGTTCAGAACCTGTCATTTGGGGTTAGAGGTCTCGACAGTTGGAAGGTAGGTTCGTAAAGAACACCTCGTCTTCGAGTGAGAACTCCCAACTTGAACAGAAAGGTTCACCAATTAAATCCTCCCTCGCCTATGGGCGATGTGAGGTCAGTTAAGAACCTGTCATTTGGGCGTCAGAGGTCTCGTAAGTGGGAAGGCAGGTTCGCATAGAACGCCTCCTCTTCGAGTGAGAACACCCAAGTGAGGAGAAGGGTTCGCCAGTCAAATCCTCCTTCGCCTATGGGTGATGTGAGGTTAGTTAAGAGTCTGTCACTGGGGCGTTAGAGGTCTCGAAAGTGGGAAGGCAGGTTCACTTAGAACGCCTTCTCTTCGACTGAGAACACCCAGCTGAACAACAGGATTTGCCAGTGAGACCCACACACGCCTATGGGCGATGAGAGGTCAGTGAGGTGATATTCAATGGGAGAACATAGTCCATTCACCAAGTCTCACCCATGGTGTAGTCTCCTATCCTAAAGAAGAATCATACTCATAACGTCTTATCAAAGTTAAGCACGCTACACAACAAGAAGTCGAAATTATTAAGTACAATGAAGCATCCAAGCAGCCACTGAGTACCAAAGATGCGAGTAAGTTGGTTAAGACAATTGTATGCACAAAGTTAAATATTTTTATTGGATTGGAAGAGCGATTACAAAGGTGATTACAAGAGGTCCAACCATGGAATATGACTGTTCAAGAACCCTATCTAGGCACTATTTGCCCGTCGACTACCTGCATGGACATAGAGAAGGGCGAGAGGTCCATCTCAGGATGCGCGCAGGCAACCTGAGCAAGGGCATCGCCGAACCCCTCCCCATAAGTGTCGGTGGCATCTTCAGTCAGTTCAGCCTCAATTTTCTTGAACAGCTCGGCTTGTTGGGCAAGTTATTCCTCTACCTTGCCCAGCTGGACTTCTTGATTTTGTAGCCCTCTCCTCCAGCTTGGTCAGTTTTGCTTGGGCCCCCTCCAACTGTTCTTCCAGCTCAATGACTTTTTTGCAGAGGGGAAGGATCTTGGCTTCAAGCTAGAGGGCCTCTTGCCCCTTGGCGAAGAAGAGCTTCTTGGCTTCCTTCTCTGATTGGCAGAGACTACTCAGCTTCTGGTTCACAGCAGTCTTGCGTTTGTCAGCCATTTGGACTTGAAGCTCCAGCTCCTTCTTCTGCTCCAATTCCCTCTTTAGTTGGGCCACCTTGATGAAGACCAAGTAAAGGAGGCGCCTGATGCCCAAGCCCATGAAGCCCAAGCCCAACCAAATAGCTCAACATCCTTCATGCCTCAAAGGATGACTAGGAGCAAGGCTAAAGCTTTGGGAGAAGAGCATCAATGGATGTCTCTTTTTGTAATTACTTGTGTATAGTTTTTAGTAGAACTTTAAAGGAAGGTGTAGATATTAAAATAATGGGTGCCAATGTATAAAGATAGGTCACAACTTCCATGTGACATAAAGAGTAGGTGTAGGTGTAGTTTTTAGGAGGTGCCAAAGTAGAAAAAAGGTCACACCTCCCATGTGACTCAAGATTGGCTCCAAATTTGAATTAGAATTAGGAGGGAATTTTGAATTGTTTCACTTTCATTTCACCCCTCTAAACCTATAAATAGAGGTGCTTGGTCATTGTAAATTCAACATTGAAATTAGAAGAAAAGTTACTATACTCAAATTGTGAGTGAATTTTGTCAGACTTGTTCCCCTCTTCCTTGTCTCATCTTGTGAAACTTTGGGAGCTCTCAAGTGGAGGCAAATCTGCACTTATCTTGGATCATCACCTCCAAGTGGCGTGTCCATTTCCAATCCATGGCTACAATCACATAAGTTTCATCTTCTTTCATCTTCCATAGTCATTTCAATCGGTAGTTTTGATTCTATGTCTTGTTCTTGAATTTCAATCGGTTCTTTTGTTTCAATTTGTGTTTCCATTCTGCTTTTTGTGTTTAAATTCTGCACCTATTCTTTTTTTGAGTTTAGCACCTTGTTTTTCATTCATTCATCATCATTAATTGTGTTTTAACCTTGGACCTTTGGAAATGAACCTTCACATCTACTTAACACTTGTTAAGTTAATGTCCAGTGGGGATTTTCCTTAGGTGACTCACTCTAAATTGCTAAGAATCTTGATCCTAATTCTAAGAAAGTGTCACAAATATAATGAACCTAAAATCAACTCACATCACACCTCCTCTCTTAGCTCCATATCTGCATCCCCTTGGGTCAGCAGAATGCTGGAGGCGGCAAGGAACTCACCAAGGCCATGACTTAGGTGGTCCCTTAGTGAATCTCTGCCCAAGACCTCCATCGTTTCTTTGGCAGGCAAGTGCGTGAGGGTCTGCTGGAGGAGAGGAGCAAGTTCAGGTGCAGGAGGTGCTTGTTCAGTTGAGGGAGCAGTCTCTCCCTCACCTTCGAGCGCCAGGAGTGGCTTAGGAGGAGAAGAGGCGCTAGGGGGATGCTCCCTAAAAGATGGAGGTTGCCCCTCCATGGCAGAAGAGGTCGCCGCAACAACCTCCACCCTATTTCTCTTGAAGACGAGGCCTGAGCAGGTGTCCTCGTCCTCAGAGATCACCACCGCAGCTACCCTCTTTTACTTATTTTCAGAGATAGGGCCTGGGGCAGCCGCGGTGGGAGAAGAGGGGCCAGCAAGACATGAGCCACCTGTTGTGCGACAATCCAGCAGGGCGACCAGTCTTTTCTTCTTCTCAGCATCCAGCACCATATCTACAACAAACAACAGGGCAACAAACAACAGGGTCATGAGAAGAGTCACATAGTTACTAAATACAGATACAAGCAGATATTAGAGAAAGCAAGGAAAATACCAATTTAGATGCTGAGAGTTTCAGCATCATACTCATGCCTGATCAGCTGGGCAGTGTTAAAGACCACTCCCCAGCTGGCAA
Organism: Phaseolus lunatus; assembly: GCA_013389735.1. NCBI lineage: Eukaryota > Viridiplantae > Streptophyta > Magnoliopsida > Fabales > Fabaceae > Phaseolus > Phaseolus lunatus. Next base: position 22,598,321 of record CM023866.1, on the reverse strand, counting down.
GGAGTTGGCACAGATCACTATTGAAGGGTGTCAGCTCCTCGAGTCCTCAGGGTTTCTTGAACTTCAGTTTCTACACCCAATATAAGGGGAACCTGTCGAGCATGGTGGAGTCGTAGGAGCTGCAGCAGACCCTAAAGAACTTCCCTTTGAAGCCCTTATAGGACTGCTAGAAGAGAGTTAGCAGAACTCTCCCTGCCACCCCATTGAGGCTTACCCAAAGCCTCTTCCCGGGGCTCTTCGCCTCGAAGAAATATAGGAAGACATCCACAGAGGGAGTGAACCCCAGGTTGTTGCAGAGGATGGAGAAGGCCCTGATGAAGGCCCAACTGTTGGGATGCAGCTGGGCAGGCACAACGTTCAGTTTGGTGAGCAAGGCCCTCTCGAATCCAGTGAAGGGTAGATGGACTTTGACACACTTGAAGATGGTGGCGTAGAGGAAGAAGAAGGGCTCCCCGTCATTGCAGCGGTCATCAGCGCATATGGGTTCGCCCTCTGTGCAGGGATGAATCGATACGTACGCGTCACTCTCTCTGCCGAAGACGTGCACCTTGATCTCATGTTCGTCATCCTTGTGCTTCCTCCAGTCTTCACAAGATGTGAGTTGGGAGGTCTTAGCAAGGAGCTCCTCAGGGGCCCAGGGGTAGAGGGCCCTGTAGTCAATGGCGGGAGGAGGGTTGGAAGTGGTTTTGGTTCTTGCCATCTCGAATCTAAAACAAAATGAGAGGCAAGGAGAAGGAAAACAAAGGTTTAGAAGAAAAGTGGTGGTGTGTTTCAAATGGCGGACAAAGACTTGAAGACGAAGAATGCTAACAGGCAAGAAGAACAGAAACCCTAAAATGCAGAAATCGTAAACAGACCCAGAGCAGTTATAGCATGTAAAGGGTAGCAGAATCATAAAACAAAGGCGAGCAGAAGAATAAAAATCATACCTTTGAGGTAGTGAAGACGAGGGGTTGCGAGGGTTGGAGTGGAAGTGGAAGCATTCGAGAGAGGATAGTGATGGCGAAGGTTTGAGTGAAAAGTGATGAAACAGTGCTGAGGCGCGGGGTTTTGAAAGGGTTTAGCGTAGGCAAGGTAGTGCAAACGTTAAGAAGCCCCAACCATTGATCTAACCACGTGTCCGCAAATTAAGGGGGGTTGGTGAGATGTCCCTTCAGCGCGCTGTTCATGTCCTTTCGCTCAGTGCCACGTAGGTCGCCTGAACCGATGACTTAGTCTCTTCGCTGAACAAGTTAACAGCTTGAGATTGGGGGGCTTGTGTACCGACCAGTCCTCGGACACCGAGAACAGCTAGTAATGGTGAGCCACGTCAGCTGGGTCCCACAGCATGGGCCAAAGCCACGTGGGATGGGCCCCAATGGTAGTAGGGACTAGTGGGATGATTAGTCATCAGCATGTCGACCACCAGAGTGAACTGATGTGTCCTCATCACTCAGCAGGACGACGAGTTCTCGGTAATAGAGTGATGACGAGGTGACATTGGTCTTGGGTGTTTTGAACAACAGAATTAAAACATCTAAGGTGGGTCCCGAAAGAAGATCAGTTATCAGCGAATGCCCAGAGGTAGGGAGAAGCTTCAGTCACGAAGCACCCATGCGTGTGGTAGGGAAAGCACAATTAGGTGCAAAGTCTTGAAGGGTAGAGTGCCCATCAAGATTAGGGTTTCCAAGTGAGACCACATGCATGGCACGTGAACAGTGAAGGCACTCTCAGGACAGGTGACCCCAGAGATTAGGTGCACGAGGAGGTACCCAGGTGGCCATCCTGTTAGAAGTTGAACTCCAGTTAAGGGAAGCCTTACGCGCTAGATTGCCCTAAGTCTGGGTGATAGCGACGCAAGGGTATTCCTGTAAACCCTAAACATGGATAGCGGCGCAGAGAAAACTCTAGACTATATAAAGGGTAGTAAAATACTTCACAAAGGTACACAGTTTCTAGACCTAAACTGAGATACTCAATACATTTGGTGTGCTTGCCCAGTATTGACTTGAGTGTCGGAGTGCAAACGGCCTCTAGGGCGCCCCTTTCTATCTTGCAGGTACAGATTGTTTCAATACAACAAAGCATAATTCAAGGTGTAGGAAGGAGGCGTGTGAGCATCGTATAGTCAACCGACAAGAACATTTGGCGCCCACCGTGGGGCCGAAGTAAAACAAGGTCCCATTCAACTACTTAAGCTTTTCTATGAAGCAGAAGAGAGCATTTTTTCATTTGTTTGGTGAAATGGATAAAAAGCAAGAACAAGACAAGGAGAACTCAAACATGTCTGGCATTGATGTTACTATATTAGAATAGAATTTTATAAATATGTATCCTAGCTTTAGCATTGAGTTGTATTTTTGTGATAAGAAACATACCATTAACAGGTTTGATAACTAGTTGTATTCAATCTTTGTATTTTTGTGGACATTGAGAACAGAGAAAGAAGAATACTTGAGAAGTTAAAAATTATAAAGAAGGAAAAGACTTCAAAATCCTTAACAGAAATAAAGTTGGAGTTGATAAATTATCCAAGAAGGTACTTAGTTTCACAATTTATATGGGCAATTTCAATATTAATTTATGTGGTGTGGAATGTAGTACTTATTTTTCCTACTAATTAATGTCTTTAATTAATTGAAATTGGACAGGTTGCAGCCTTGGAGGCTGATGCTTCCACAGGTGGGATTATAGCAGAGTAGGCGGGGAAATCCTAAGAAGCAGCAACCAATGCAACATTATGACTCTGCTGTGGTGACCACAGAATGGGAAAATTTTGATTAAGGTAAGGCTTTTAAATTTACAACCAAAATGCTTCACACACATTAAGAATGTATTAGTGAGTCATCAAGTGATTGTGGATTGTTTTTCCTTAAAAAATGATTAATCTCTCATTCTAAGACTGCAAATTAGACTAATGTGTAGTTCACATTATTTTTTCTGTACATGTACTTCCATCTTTCATATGTTGTGTTTTATATATGATGATTTGAAGTTCCTCTGGAATGTCTTGTCAATGGTGACCACCTTTTCCTTAAGCTCTATCACCAAGGCCTGTTCATGTATTGTAAGTCGCATGCTGTGACTATATTATTAAATGCTTATACATATCTGTCTCACACAACTTTTATCAGAGAAGATTTGGCACGCTTTTATACCACAAAGATTATCTGTGTCATTTCTTATCTTCATGCAAATGATATAATGCACAAGGATCTTAAGCATGAAATATTGATGTAGATGGACATGTGATACAAACCCAAAGATGACTAAAGACACTACAAGCAAAATCCAAAAAGGGCAGTCATCTGAAAATACAAAGCTAAGGCTCACCAAACATCAAGACAATATCAGCAGAAGAAGCCATGAGCCAAAACATCTCAAATTCTTCCTGCTAGTCTTCTTAAATATTTAGAAAATATTGTAAATAATTTGGACTCATTTGCAGGGGTCCAAATAGTAGAAATAAGCTAGAATAAAGTACCTTTAGCATAGGAGGGGATGTGGGTAGCATTCTAGCTTGTTCCTAGCCCATTTGAAAGTATTTTGACCTAGTTTCTAGAAGGATAAGCTTATAATATGGGATTGACTTAGTCAAACCCTATGGCTGCTCATTTTTTTCCCTTTTCCCATTCTACCCTTTAAGCTTGTTTTCTAAGGCTCCTAAATCTATAAATAGGGAGGCCTACCTCATGTATTCATAAGTTGAAAATTAGAGTAAAGTTACTATACACAAATTCTTGTGTGATTAGTGAGTGAGTGAGCTCCTCCTAAATTGGTCTTATTTTGTGAGTGTTGGGAAACTCTCAAGTGGCGGCATCTACACTTATCTTGGATTCAATTCACCATCCAAGTGGCGTGCTCATTCACAATTCCACCACTCCTAAGTTTCTTTTCACTCATCTCTTTTCCCTTCCATTTCCATTCCTAATTTCGATTCCAAAATATGTCTTGTTCTTATTTTTGTATTCTTGTTTCAATTCGGTCCATATGTGTTGCTCACCTTGTGTTTGCTTAAATTCCGCACCTAATTTTCATTCATTCTTCACCATTAAATGTGTTTTTCCTTTGGCCTTATGGAAATGAACCTTCACATCTACTTAACTCTTGTTAAGTTAATGTCCAATGGGAATTTTCCTTAGGTTTCTCACTTTAATTGATAAGTAATCTCAATCTTAATTCAAAAGTGTCATCTAAATGAATCAATCTAAAATCAACTCACATGATCATGTAAGATAACATAAACTTGTGTCTGTGATTCTATCTCTCTGCATTAGGCATGCCACATGCCTGCGTGTTTATTTTAAAGGGATTTGTGACTTGTTTCTAACTTCTATCATGTTGTATTATGGCATATTTACTGTATGAAATGCTTACAAGAAAGGTTAGAATCTTAGTATTTTTTTTGTCCGTAATATAAAATAGTAGTCACACTTATTTTTCCAACTTGACATATCTCTCTCACGCACTTACTACTGAAGATGGAGTTTGGATTGCATTGAACTTTATAGATCAACTTTATTATTTGAAAGGAAATAAATTGTTTTCTACATTCATGAAAATAATTGAAAGTTATTCGTTGTTCATTATGCTTGGGTTATAGCATTTTACTCAAGTTTTTACTCATATTTAATAAAATAGAAAGCAAGAAAAAAAAATTGAATTAACATATAAACTACAACTATCTCATAATTATATCTCAAAAAGATATTCCTCTTCGTAGGGATTTTAATATATACACAAAATTTTTAAAATAAACAAAACAAAGCATTAAAACTAAATCCATCTCATCTTCCATATGCTCACTGAGGAGCTCTATTACCTGCAATCTAATCTGCTCCCATGTAATTACACGATCATCACAGATCAAAGAAAAATAACCACAAAAAAAGGGTAAGTTAGGTATTTTTAAAACTTATAACATAAATATAATTTTAAACATCCACATAAATCCATAATTTCTCATGCATTTCACATAACCATCAAGTGTCTATCAACAATTTCAATATTCATTTTTCTCATGTCAGCCTTTTACTGACTCACAACACATAGACACTTGACTCTATTTCCGGAAGACTCGTGTGTTGACTCAAATTCAGAGATTTGCACCTGTCATACTATATCACTGTGAAATCCACATAGCTATGCGCATAAATAATCTCAATATCATCTCTCTCCAAGTATGACAGGGTTAATTCATATAATAGGTCAAGTTAGTTATCTTTCAAACAACTTACACTTTCATATGAACCTCCTTCAACTCTCACCACCTGAATAACTTCATCTATATGATTCCATTATCTCAAGAGAGTCAGGATATCTCCTTCTAGACGAGTCCCTAGTCAATGCACATCCTAAACAATCTTAACACAGTATTTTCTTTCTTGAAAATATTATGCTTTGATCACACTTTCACATCATATAACACATCAATGCACAATTCAATCATATCATATTTTAAACCTTTTTTAAACAATCCAGTCACTAGAGAAGCTTTAACCACTAAACCAGACAAGTTCTTCTATCATATTACGATTTTTATTATACTTATTATTAGTTATAATAGTTATATTAATGTTAATAATATAAATTATATTAATATTAATATTCATAATACAAATTATATTATTAATATTATATTAATATTATTAATATAATTAATAATATTAATATTAACAATATTAATATAATATTGATCCTGCCGCTTGACTCGAACGTGGAGGATTGCCTCGTCACTCCTTCGTCTAGACTTCTGTTCTGCAGGAACGCTCCAAGAACCACCGCCGGAACTCCAAACGCTGCTTGCAAAACACACAAACGGCGCCTCTGGCGGCCGTTGTAGCTCTGACGCGCAAGTCAGGCAACAGGAACACCAAAACTATATCTGAATCTCTCTGAGACTCGTGTGTAATTGAGACTTTCAAATGTGTAAGCTGTAAGAATCTGTCAAAAAACCTCTCCCAATTTCGTTAAGAGTTTCGTATATATACCTGAGTCTTTCTCTCTCCTGACGGTTATTCCTCTTGACACGTGGATAACATCTGGTCGTACACGTGTCACCATCTGGAGTATCTGCAGCTGAAACGTTACTTCCACTGTGCCCCTGCGACTAAGTTATTCACACAGGGAGTAGCTTAGTACACAGGCTACTCTGGGCGCAACCTTAACATGGCGATCTGGTTAACCCTGGGCATCGCAGCTCACACTACACATGGTGGCAGATATGCCACTTATCCTCTGTACTTAGACCATACAACAAGTGCTTGCCAAGTCTTCTCAAACACCCGGCGATGTGCTCTTTCGGCGACTTGCTGACCACCTGATCTCCTAACCTTAACACACGGCGATCATGTGCAATCTAGGCGATTATTGATCCATACCGGCGATGAGCGATTACTCATCCTCAAGGCGATAGGCGATTACTCACCTCAAGGCGATAGGCGATTACTCACCTCAAGGCGATAGGCGATTACTCATCATCACAGGCGACAGGCGATTACCATTCTGAGTGATCGCCTCCCTGATTCGCCTGCTATCATCTACCACGTGTTACCCTGTGAATGGTCCACGTGGTCAACTGCTGCTGATGTCATCGACTACCGATGACCGACCGGATCAAATATTAATAATATTAATAATAATTATTGATATTAACAATATTAAGAAGAAAGAAGAGGAAGAATAAACAAGAGGAATAATAGGAACAAGAGGAATAATAAATAGGAATAAGATAATATTAAATAGGAGGAAAGATTAGGAATAGGAAGAAGAGGAATAATAGGCATAACAGGAATAATATTCATAATATTAATAATATTCATAAGATTAATAATATTATTATTCATAATATTATTAATATTCATAATATTATTAATATTCATAATATTATTAATATTCATAATATTATTAATATTCATAATATTATTAATATTCATAATATTATTAATATTCATAATATTATTAATATTCATAATATTATTAATATTCATAATATTATTAATATTATTAACAATAATAATATTAATAAGAATCTTAAAAATAATAATAATTACAATAAAAATCATAATATTGTAAAAGAATTTTTTTGGTGTAGTGGTTAAGGCTTCTTTTGTTACTGGAAAAACCTGGCTTCGATTCCCACCTGCTGCAGATTTTGTTTTGTCTGTTATTTACATACGGAAAAATCCGTATGTAATTTCAATTTTTCTGCTCTGATACCAAATGTAACATCCCTAATTTTACTCATATTTAATAAAATAGAAAGCAAGAAAAAAAAATTGAATTAACATATAAACTACAACTATCTCATATTTATATCTCAAAAAGATATCCCTCTTCGTAGGGATTTTACTATATATACAAAAGTTTTAAAATAAACAAAACAAAGCATTAAAACTAAATCCATCTCATCTTTCATATGCTTACTAAGGAGCTCTATTACCTATACAATCTAATCTACTCCCATGTAATTACACGATCATCACAGATCAAAGAAAAACAACCACAAAAAAAAAGGGTAAGCTAGGTATTTTTAAAACTTATAACATAAATATAATTTTAAACAATCCACATAAATCCATCATTTTTCATGCATTTCACATAACCATCAAGTGTCTATCAACAATTTCAATATTCATTTTTCTCATGTCAGCCTTGTACTGACTCACAATACATAGACAATTGACTCCACTTCCGGAAGACTCGTGCGTTGACTCAGACTCAGATATTTGTACTTGTCATACTATATCCCTGTGAAATCCACACAGCTATGCACATAAATAATCTCAATATCATCTCTCTCCTAGTATGACAAGGTTAATTCATATAACAGGTCAAGTTAGTTATCTTTCAAACAACTTACACTTTCATATGAACTTCCTTCAACTCTCACCACCTGAATAACTTCATCTATATGATTCCATTATCTCAGGAGAGTCAAGATCTCTCCTTCTAGACGAATCCCTAGTCAATGCACATCCTAAACAATCTTAACACAATATTTTCTTTCCTGAAAATATTATGCTTTGATCACTTTCACATCATATAACACATCAATGCACAATTCAATCATATCATATTTTAAACCTTTTTTAAACAATCAAAACATATCTCAAAATTCACTTAAACACATAACTAAGTTCCAAATATATGCTTTCTAAATCAATCATCATCTAAAATCAAACAACCACTTCTCATCAAACATCTCATTTAAGAAATTCAACAAAATATTCAAAAAAACAGTTCAACTCATTTATCTCATCATTCAAACACTTTCACTTCTCAATCACAAACACTTTCGACGAATTATTCACCTTAAAATCAATATAAAAGATTCAAAATCAACCATTCTAGTCAATATATTACTTTACTTTTCAAAAGAGACAATCCTACAAGCAAAGATTGGAATTGGTGACCACATCATCCCACATCCAGATCTTCTATCCTAGGGTTCTATTTTAAAAATAAAACTAGCTTCCCTTACTTGGACTTGAGCAGATGCTCACTAAGAGCTCCAACCCACCAAAAGTTTAAGGATAACCTAACCTGCACCACAAAGTCCTGATCACAAATCTAACTATATCACTAAGACACTGATCTCACAGAGACTAATTCTGAAGATAAAAATCTCACATGCAAACTTAAACTAAAAGGCAACCCTAACCAGATCAAAACTAACTTAAAGAAAAATGAGCCAAGAATGAACTTACTCTATCTAAGATTTTGATCAAGCAATCTTGTAGAGTTCACTGCCAGGAGTCCAATGATAGACTCCGATCGTCAAACTGATAAGCGAGGAGATCAAAATCTTAGAAAGAAGGAAAGAAAAGGAAAAAAGGAACAAAAATGAACTTACTCTATCAAAGATTCTGATCGTGCAGGTCTTGTAGATCTCCCTGTCAGGAATCTAATGGTGGACTCCGATCGTTAAACAGATGAGCAAGGATGTCAAAATGTTAGAGAGAAGGGAGAGGAAAGGAAAAGGAAACTTCTAGAGATGGTGGTTCTTTTAAAATGAAATCTGAATAACTAATTTTCTATTTATATAGCTTTTTCACTTTAATAATAAAATATTCAGGTGTCATTTTAATTATACCATTTCTACTCTAAGACTATTTTCTTGGTCCTTACACTCTTAAAAAAACCTCTACACGTCTTTGAATCAGTTTTTTTCAAATTTAATATTAAATTTTTTTTTCTTAATTTTCAATTTAGGTAACATTTTCCAATTTTGTCATTTAAAAATTGCTATAACTGTTGTTGAAGTAGTTACAAAATGATTAAATAAAATAATAAAAGAGAACCAACCAAGAATGTGTGATGTGTAGAAAGAACACTCACTACAAGATATTCATTTTAAAAAATAAATAAGAAATATTAGTTTTAAAAAGAAAAAAAAATTCAAAACCAAATCTCATAAAAACTGTTGTATATGTAGTAACTTCTCAGAAAAATAATGAAATGACTGAAATATCTAAACTAAAATAATAAAATAAAATATTGATATAAGGGTAAAATTGAGAAGTAATTTGTAAATAAAATAAAGTTAAAGAGGGGAATCCCATTTACATATAGGTATAAATAAAGGCTAAAGTGTCTTATAAATTTAGATATTTTCAATTGAGTTACTACTAAAAATAATTTCTATTAATTATTCAAAATTTTATATTTTTCAATTGATTTCTTGTTTAATTTTTATGTGTTAATTAGTTGACGTGCTTGTTATTTTGACCGTTACTTTTTTCAAGTGTTAAAAAGTGGAAAGAAAGGTTTTGTAGTTAATATCAAAATATCACCACTAAAAATTCATTAAATAAAAATTAAGTTTAAAAATAAAAAATAACTAGTCAGTATATTGACTAAATTATTATTTATATTTAAAGTAGTTTATAAATTTATAAACTAGTTTCTAAATTAATATCTAATTAACTAATTGGTATCTATTTAGCTACCAAGGTTTTGATTACCAATTTTAAAATCTAAATTAGTTGGTAGCTAACTGTATATCAATTTAGAAAGTAATTTATAAATTTAGAAACTACTTTATATACCAATAATTTTTTATTCTCTAAAATATTATCTGATTTAGTCAATATAGTGGCTAATTATTTTTTATCTTTAAGATTAATTTTTATTTAATAATTTTTTTTATTACATATCATTATTAATATAAAATGACATGTGACTTTAATTATTTTTAATTGAAAATGTTTGATAACAAAGAGTATCATTGTCACTTATACTAATAATAGCGACAGTGACAATCTCTTAGTTGTTGTAGATATTGACACGAAAGTCATAAATAAATATGACGATCTCGTTATCCAGCACAAGCACATCTTTAATGAAAGTAATAAGAATTACTTGTGATACATTAACAACGTATCATTTTGTATTATGTACAAAACCTCATATTTTTAACATGTAGAAACAATATGTAGAAACAATTAAGTAAGATGACGAAACAAAATAATAATCATATCATCTCGTGAAAAAAATAAATAACAAAACTCAATTGAAAAACATAAAATTTTAAATATTCAATAAAATAAAAAAATATTAAAATTATCATAATTGGATGTAAAAAGTGTTTATCTTATACGTATTTGGTCCGTAATTGATAATGAATATGAAATATAGATCATCAATGTTTCTCGCTCCCACAAATTTATTAAATATCTTTTTTAAAAGGGAAGACATAAAAATAGTGTATTATACTAATTAAAAGTTAATATAATAAAACTAAAAGTTGTATTGTTTTATGGGAACATATATTAATATATAAAAAATAGTTATAAAATTTAAAAGATATTATGATTACTTTATTTTTAACAGGATTTATATATTTACGAAATAAATAAGAACAAAAGTATTTTTAAAAATAGTGTCAGAAAAAGTATCCGTCTTATATATTATCAATGGAAATATAGAGACGGATGAACAGTATTTTTTATTTCGATAAAAATAAATAATTTTCTAAGAATAACTTAAAATGTATATGATAATTATTTTTAAGTAAAATTATGTAATAATTATTTTTAAGTTTAAGTATTTAATAATTATTTTTAAATAAAAGTATTTAATAATTATTTTTAGTAGAGAAACTATATACTTATTATTTACTAAATAAAATTTTATTTGATTTATTAAAAGATAAAATTATCTAATTAAAAAATAACAAAAAAATAGTTATAAAAAATATGTTTTGATGCAAATTATTCACTACAAAAAAGATGTCTATTAGGATGGGCAATAAACGAACGCTAAGCATAAAAAACAAACGCAACAGTCTAACTATCGTCGGCTTAGCGTTAATGAAAATTTTGAAGCTAATGTGCTCGACGTAAAAATATTGGCGGGTGAGGACGACGCATTGGTGTGTTTTTCGTGTAGGTGAAACTTACAATGGGCGACGCAATTTTAAGAATATTTATTTAAAGGAACGTGGGTTTAGCCTTCAAGGGGTCACATTTTTAAAGAAGTGTGAGCTTGATCTATGCGAGTGCCACACATTTTTAAAGAAGCGGGGACTTAGTCCACATGAGCACCACACATTTTTAAAGAAGCGTGGGCTTAACCCACGTGAGTGTCACACTTTTTTAAATTAGCGTGTACTAGGCCTTCATGTTGGCCATAAATTAGCGTAAGCTTAGCCTTCAACATATATTTTATATTTCAAAGAAGTGTGGGCTAAGCCTACAAGTTTGCCACACTTCTTTGTGTGGGCTTAGCTACACTTTCATAAGCTCAAATAACCTCAAATAACAACGGCCCAATTTCTAGTTTCATCTATTATAATTTCATCTAATTATAATTAAAAAAAGAATTATTAAAATAAATCAATTTTAAAATTAGATTAACGAAACTGATTATAATTTCATCTGATTGTAATTCAAAAAAAGAATTATTAAAATAAATCAATTTTAAAATTGGATTAACTAATTAATGTGGTAAACAGTAGTCTACAACCAATAACCTAAGTTATTTTTTTTTAAATTGAAAAGGTTATCCATTTCCAATACTAAAAAAATATAATATTGATATTTCTTATTAACATCTTGATATTACGCAAATATAAATTACTTTTTCTAGTTTAAAAATTTAACTTTAGTCCTTGTTGAAAAGTATAGAATTATTTGTAATGGATGGGTGACTAAAGAGTATTTGTGTTCCATCTATTTATGTTATATTAACTTTTGTGATTTGGTTGAATTTGAAAAGGGCCTATCTTTCATGTATAAAAGACCTTGCTACTCTCAATTAAAAAACTACATGCTCAGTCTTGTAAACCAGAAGCAAGAGAAGAGTAGCAGAGAACGTAGCATATATTTTCCTACCTTTTTTAGACAAACATACTTACTCTCTTTATCTTTAACTCTAATGTATCCACACAAAAGTTTATAAACTAGTCATGTGTAATCCTAAGCCAACTTCAGCATCTTCATTTCTCAGTCCCACAAAATTTCATCCAAAAGTTGTGTATCCTTCCCCTGATGATCTACCCACAATGAGGTAATGAAACAGAATATAGTTAATACAAGGAAAAACAAGTTGTAGTACCATACACAAATAACTGTGATTTTGCATCCATAAAAGTAGTAGCCATAGAAACCAATACTAACAAACCGGAGTGTCTACTTTCCTTTTATCAAAATATCAAAATGATGATGCGTACCTAAAGAATCAGAAAACAATATCACCATTAGATTATAAGAAAGCAACTAGCATTTAAAGCAATGAGTAAAGTAGGTAAACAGCTGGAAAACATATTAAGTGACATCATATCAGAATAAGTATTCTTTTGAATTTCCCCTTTATATGCATACAGTATAAACATCATCACAAATTCAAAGTAAAATGTCTAATATTTATGAATTTGTGGACAGGCATATGTAGCAAAGCAACAAAAGCAATGGACAGGCTTAAAATAATTAAAAAAGCAAGTTTTAATAATCCAGTTAACTTCTCTTATTTTATTTTATTATATTATATATTAGTCTATTTTTTTCCCAAGTGAAATTTGCAAGGGCAAAGGTGAATCAAGTAAAATTCTCTAAATTTTAATATTTTGTTTCAGGGTTTGTACCACATGAACTTAATCAATCAAAGTGACCCAAAGGCAAGTAGAATTCACCAAGGAAATTTCCAAAATCTATATCCAGTTATTTAGTGTACATTGTGCTGAGCATGCATTCTAACCTTCCAGACAATTTCATCCAAGCACAAACAAATTCTTCCTTACTTATCAAGGAAAACATGCTCACTTGGGGGCTTCCACATATATCCTCACTGGTTCAGAATCAAATAGAGTCACAAAATGCTTTCAAGTACGGTATACATACATATATACATACATATATCACATATATACGGCAGACGAGTGTACTCACTTGTGGCAAGCAACTAGAAGTTCTTCATTTTTTACATCCTTAAGGTTGTCAGGTCCTAGTTTAACCAAGAAAGAACGCCAATGTAGACGTTCCTCCGTAGGAACCCCATGAAAACTACAATCATAGAGCTACTGATTCAGACAATAAAAAAGTTGAAACCCAAACCAATTGTCTTTTCTGTACACATGTTAGCACCATTGCCAAAAGAGTTTATCAAAATCCATAAACATCATCTAAAAACATTTCTTTTCACTTTCACAACTCCTAACCTTCTATTTATTCATTTCCCCGTCATATGCATATTGTATAAACATCACCACAAATTCAAAGTAAAATGTCCAATATTTATGAATTTGTGGACAGGCTTATGGAGCAAAGTAATGGAAGCTACTTGGCTTGACACTGTATGCCAAATTTTATGAAATGGTCTAAACATTTTTCTGGTCTATGCCAATTCGTTCTAGCTGCTAGTAGTCTGATGGCTATTGATAATTTTGACTCGGTGGCACCATCATAAATGGGTTCATTTGCAGCTGCTAACATATCATATAACCTTTGGGCTTCTGCATTAGGTGAGTCTTCTACATATTCATCGTCGTTGTACATGTGACCATAATGACTTGTTATGTTTGCTTCTTGCATGTATGCATCATACACCATATTGGTCATTGAACCAATGTTATCAACAGGTTTCGTTCTTCCATGGCTACTGGATGCATAACCAACATTGTTCTCACTTGACATATCTTCTCCATGTTGAACCCAAACTGTGTAGTTAGGTTTAAAACCATATCGTAGCAAATGAGCTCTAACATGTGATGGTGGAAGAATTTTCTCACATACACACTTTATGCAAGGACACCTTATCCCTCCTTCTAAAGTATAAAAAGTTTGATCTATTGCCTTTGAAAAAAATTCACTCACTCCAGTAATGAATTGTTTGCTAAGTCTCTTGGAAGGATCAAGTCGTTCATACATCCAACTTCGATCCATTTTTCTGCATAGAATATATGTATATACTAGTGATAATAAATAAATAATGAAAAAAAGAATATTAATAATATAATGAAGAATAATAACAATAAAAAAATTATTTATTTTACTTTAAATTAAATAATCTCAAAAAAATAATTTCTTCTCTTTTTATTTTCTCAATTAACACTGTTTTATATTTATTCTAAGTCTCATCTTTTTTATTTTCATTAATTTATTCTTCTTTTATTTTGTTTCTCAAGTAAACTTTTTAGGCTGCAACATTCCTTCTTAAATGGAAAAAAAAAATCAAATTCTCAAATTTAATTTATAATTATTTAAATTTAAATTATTTTAAGTCTATTTAAATATATTTATATCAAATCTAAATTCATATTTTTACATTTTAAGTTCAATATATTTAATTGGTTTTGAATGGTATATAAATTGGATAGCTTTTCAATTTTGAAAATTAAAAATGACAATACGTGTAGGTCATTTTAAGTTATGAAAAAACTAAAGTTAAACTAGATCCAAGTAAGGTAGTATAGGATTGAGCTCATGCAAGGTCGGACTAAGTTGACCCGGATCAGAGTCAAGCTAAATCGACCTAAGTTCAGGTTAAGTTAAGTTGGATCAAATCCAATCGAGTCCAGTCGGTTCAGTCCTAGTTCAACCGAGTTGTGTTGTGCCTGATGGGAAAAACACGCACGCGGAAGCAACACACATAATCACGAATCAATGCAAGAAAATAAACGACACAGGATTTAACGTGGTTCGGTCGCCAACTGCAACCTACATCCACACGGGCAACTATTAGGTTTTCATTCTGTCCTGTTGCACACAAATTACAAGTACAATGATCTCTTTAAATAGAGATAAATAGAGATAAATAGAGATAATAAAGGAGACACAATGATTAAGCCCAATTACTAAAATATAGTGTCTACTCAGCCCAACCCAATTGATCCTGGCTTCATACCCAACAGTGCCCAAATCAGGCGAAATATGATTGAGATTGGGTTAGGCTAGTCTTAGATAGAGTTGAGTTTGCGCTAGTCTAGGTCAAGTAAGGCTTAGGTGAGATTAAGAAGAACCAATCAGGTCGAACCAAGTCAAGTTGTTCACAGATGTTTCAGTATTTGTAATAAAAGTTGTTTATAATAGTTATTTATAAACAAAAGCATTATTTTAATGTAACTTCTATCCATGTAAATGGTTTAAATTTAAAAGGAATTATTTATAAATTAAAGGGAGTTATTAATAAGATTAGTTCCCGTAACAATATTATAAATAATAAAAATCACTGCATTATTTCAGAAGAAAAAGAGAGTGCGTGAAGTAAAATAAAAGTGCAAATATATGTCCTAATTTATGGAAAAATAAGAAAGATTCAGCTAATAAATAAGTTGGCTAATTTATGATTTATTCATATAGAATCATATAATTCATATAATAGGCTTCTATCTAGTCTATTTTTAGAATTCTTTATGAATAAATATAGTCTACCTATGTATCGTTTTTATTAACATATGAGTTTTGATCTAGTTCCCCCATATTTTTGTATTTTCTTTATTTTTTCTTTTTTTAATAATATTTTTTTTCATGTGATGACAAATGATTGTTGTTACTTGAGATATCAGCCTAATTGAGATGTTAAATTGTATAGTGATGCTTAATATAAAAGTTTTATATAATTTTTTTTTTCATATCTCACATAGAAAACACAGTAACTAGTGTTTTCATCCATAGAAGAAGCAGATCTAGTAGTCTGAACTGGATTATTTTCATCCATAGTAGAGGACTGAAGGGCATCCACTTTTTTTTTCGTTTCAGAAATATGATATATACAATTCGTAATCCAACTCACAAGAAAAGGAGAGTGCATTTTCGAAATAAGGAAAACGAGGGGGAGAGAAGCAAGTATAGGACTTATGTACTAAAAATTTATAAGAATTTATTTTTCGTTTTCACTACAAGTGAATAATTTATAGGTATGCCTTTAAATTTTTTTTTTTTAATGTCCAAACTTGCCGGGAGTTCCAAATGATTCAACACATCTAAATATTTTATTTAAACAAACGCATGCACTAAAAATCAAATATTGAAAACACAATCCCTTAGAAAATGGTGGTGATATTACAAATTCTTACCAAATGTAAGCTGAATTGTAGCTGCAACACCTCACGTCAGCTTAAGATAGTGGATTTACAAGGAGGACAATTAATTTGATGAGAAAAAACGAAAATTAAGATTAAGAAATAGAGCAAATTAACTGGATTATGTAATTGTGTTCCTCTAAACAAGCATTCGCAACGGTCACCTCCCCCAACTTCGAATACCCTAAAACAAAAGAAAAATAGTAATTTCGGAAATACAAATTGACAAGGATAGTGAAATCAACTTTCTTACCGAGGCTTAGTGTTGAGGAGGACGTCGATCGAGCTCCATCACCTTTGCTTAGGGCACACACCTGTTTTAGTGTCACGATTTTAGGTTATGGGCACACCATTGTTTCAGTTGAGATCTTGGGGAAGTTCGGATTTTAGGCAATGGCTTAGGTTTTTAGACAGAAAATAATGGCTCAAAATAATGGCGATGAAAGATAATCTTTACAAATTTATTTATTTTATTAATAATTTATAAAAATTCGTATGTAACATTTGTATGTAATAGATGTCTTCCTTTATGTAGGGATTGACTTATAGTTACATACGATTTTAGCCTTCGAAAATATTCCTGCCCCAACATGCCAACCTTATATATGAATTTTTCATACAAATAAGTTATACAAAAATTTATTTATTGTTACATACGGAAAAATCAGTATTTATGAGAAATTTACATAGGGATCTAGTTTTGTATGTAACATCCATATGTAACTCACGCATTACATGCGGATTTAGATCTGTATGTAAATATCAGCAAGTAATAAGCAAATTTCTTGTAGTGGATGGATATTTGATCCTGGAGGAGAAACATAAGTTTCAAGCAATAATAAGTTGTTATCTGGAACCAATTCTATAGATTTAAGGAAATATCCTCTCAAGATGGAGTAGATGATGGAAATTATCCAGCCACAAACACCCACAAAATGAGGAGGATGAAGACCTTCAAGCCATCTATGCAAAATTTGTATATAATAGATTATGACTTTTTCTTTTGGCCATGTATTGGGCCTTGGTTTAATTTTTTTGGGCCTTGTATTTGGGTCAATAGTAGAATAAGACTAGTTAGGGGTAGGATCCTCTAATTAGGTTTACAATTAGGTATCTTTAAGCCTAATGTAAGCCTAGACCATCTAGGGTATGGCATGAAGCGAAACATACCTTGGCAAAGAGCATATGAATGGAGAGAATGTGGCATAGAAGGTGTGAGCTACACAAGGAAAGCATGAGTCCACATGACACCTTCTCATTGGAGAGTTTATTTTTGAATTTTCAAATTTTGGCTCCAAATTGTTCAGCCCATTATACTATAAATAAGTGGGCATATTACATGTAATTTAGCTTGGAATTAATTGAGTGTTATATTGTCAAATTGTAGCCAAAAATATTTCCTAAGCTCTCTCTAAGGTTGTCTTTTCCTTAGCCTTCCTTAGAACATTTTCTAGTGAATTGACCAAACCTTTCACTAGGCTACTTCCACTTTTCTACTCTAAATAAGTCACGATTCATAATACTTCTACAAGCTTCTTACAATCTCCATAAAAAATACAAGCAAAAGCAAACAAGCATGAGAAGAACTCTATCAAACCCTAGGCTGATCTTAGAGCAAGGAGGGAACAACAAAGGGGCTGAACCAAAAAGAGAGGGTGAATTGAGCTTATAAATTTTTTTCAAAGAATACAATTTTTAGAAATCCTGACAAAAAGAACAGATTGATTCAAAGTAAAACAGATTTATTTTTCTAATTACACAAGCACTTCCAGAAATTAAACAAAGTTTTAGAACCAATGTTTTTAATTTCCAACTTCACAAAACTGAGCACAAGTAGTTCAATCAGACACAACAGCAGAAATAGTTAAAAAAGATCTTAAACCAAGAAATACAACTTCAATTCTTTGAAATTAGTATTGTATGGAAAGTGAATCTCGAATCCAATTTTAAAAGATCTTATTACTTGTTTTATCCAGCCAATATTCACAGATCCAGTGATCCTCAAGAAAACATGAATTTTTCCAGAATCCTAAAGAACAGTATATGAATCAGCCTAGAAACAACAAATTCAAATTCAAATCAACAGATTCATTTTATCGCATATTATCAGTTTTTCCATATTTAAGAGCAAAGATCAAGAAGAAAGAAAGGCACACACATTTTATACTGGTTCACTCAACAAGAGTTACATCCAGTCCCACCTTATACCAAGGTGGATTCCACTAGTCACAAAGAAAACTTTACAAAACACTCTTGGTTCTTGAACCCTTCAAGAACAAGACTACAAGCTAGAAAACTCTATTCCAGCAGGATACAAGCCTCTAAAAAAATTATCAAGAGGCACACAAACAACTACTATTACAAAAGAAAGATTGGGAAAGAAAACACCTGGACTGCAGATACAGAAAGATCAAACCAGACTATTGCAGCATAAAACGAACCTTGAATCTTAAGCCAAAGGCACCAACATAAGAACACTTGGGGTTTTTAGAAACACTTCAAAAACTAAATCTCACTTAAAATCTTAATGAAAGCACTTAGAAACTGTATGCAAATCGTGATTGCAAGGTGTGTTTTGACCTGAGATCAGCCCCTCTTTTTACAGGTTTCAGATCAAAACAAATTTTCAAAAAACAGTTAAAAGTTGTTATAAAAATAACAGATTGAAGTTCAGAAAAACAATTTTTTTTTTGAAAGAAAAAAACATGATGGCACATAACCAATTTTTAGATCAGTTAAAAACTAAATTGTGAACAAAATAGATTTATGAGCAAAAGAGAATTTTTTAAAACTCAAAACAATTTTGATGCAGTGCAAAAAAGAATCCATTGTTTTGACAAATAGCAGATTGAAATTTTGTGCAGTAAACCAATTTTTTTTTTTTTTAATAAACTAAAACAGGTTTTTTGAAAAACACTTTTAGGAACCTTTGTGCTTGAGCTTATCGCTATGGCTGTGAGATATAAGGTAGGTACATGGTGCAAAAGACTATTTAAACTATTTTATCCTAGCAAGACTCATGAGCTACACTTTTCATAAACCTTCAAACAAGATCTCTTCATCAAACACTTCTTTAAGCAAGTTGAGTAGAAGCTTCAACTATCTTCAACAAAAACATGGGAGAGGCAAGAAAGGTGTGACTAGATGCATGACACACTCTTATTTGCTCTTCTAAATTTAGAGTTTATTTTTGAATTTTGGCTCTCTTTTGGGTTGACCATAGCACTATAAATAAATGTGTTTAGCTCGTGTCAAATTCAACTTCAATGAGAAGAGTTATGTTGCTCAAGTTTGGCCATAAACACTTGTTATTGAGCTCTCTTTAAGGTAGTCTCCCCTAGACTCCTTCCTAGTGAGTTGGCCTCACTTGTTACTCTCCAAACCCATTTTCTCCACTTCAAATTCAAAGTGTTTTGCACCTACATCCAACTACTTCTGCAACTCCATTCAAATATACAATACAGAAAAAAGTCCAAGGAGAAGAAGGCAACTCTCACTAGTGTTGCTGGAACTATTGTTGGTTTTATGTATATGTTTATGAAAAATCTATTTCAAATATCCACATAATGCATGATTATATAGATAAACATAGGATTGTAAGGAATAATGCGAAGGTACCAACCAAGTGTGTTACCAGCCCTAAAGTGTTTTCTATTAGGCCACCCAACAGTGTTGAAGGTCCAATCCCTAGAACCTCAAACTGTATAGTTGGAAACATGAGCCATCTTATACTAAAGCACCAAAAATAGAGTGATACTAGTACCACCACTGCACTACCTCTTATGAGACTCATCTCTTTTTTTGGTTCAACTCACACAATGTGAATAACACAATTAGAGAAGCAATGAAGAGAGATAATAAAAGTTTGTTGGGTGGTGAGTGAGTATAATAGGAAAAAATTAGGCAAAGTTTTTTTTTGCTATGATTTGGTCATCCATGCATACATATCATAGAACACTAACTCTTATATGCTTGTATGTATAAAAAATGAGGCTTTTAAAATGAAACTTGCCTATACCTTTTGGATTTTATTCCAATAACTCTTATGCAAATAAAATTTATGACAATATTTGTTGATTTAGTAGATGAAACAATAGTCATAAGATGATCTCATAATTGAGCATCTATATGTTTTGATGATAAAAAAATACTATAAGGTGTATTGTGATATGACGTAGCTCATTCTTTTGTAGCACAAGATCAGACAAAAACAAAAGAAAAATTCAGAAAGACTCACTAGATGATACAAGAAGAGAATAGTTGTTAGATGACATAGTGGTAAACGTTGGTCAATCGATCTAGTCTTAATGTTCACTCAGAAATGGATATTATAGTCAAAGCAAACATTGAAAATAAAGAACCGTTTGCATAAAAGTCAATTATATGTCAAAGCATCGTATAAGACGAAGAGCTCATCAAGACCCAAGACATATCAGATGAAGCTCGTAGAAAGAACACGTCAGATGAAGGATTAGACTATAAAGCTGAGAATAGCCATACTAGACGATCGAAGTGTTAAAACACTCACATCAGAAAAAACCCCTTGGGCAACAAAAGCACATGCATACGTTTGCAAGCATCAGACACACAGGGAAACTTATACATATAAGATGATACAAGCATTGTTGATGTGAGTTGATTTAGTAAACACACACATTGAGTTATTGGTTTTTCTTGAATTAGAATTTTAATCACAGAATATGATGAAGAATCAGTGAGGATCTCCATTGGACATGAACTTAACCAAGTGGTTAAGTAAGTGTGAAGGTTCTATTCAAAGAGCAAAAAGAAAAGACGTACATAGTGAACAATTGAAAAACAAAATTAAACATTCAATATAGGAGAGAGTTGATGGAATTGGAAGAAAATAAAAAGAGAGAAAAGGAATGGAAGACTTAGGCGGTTGTAGACATCCATGGAGGTGGAAGGATGGGGGATTCATGCCACTTGGGAAGGAGAGATTCAAGATGAGTGATGAAGTGAGTTGCCACTTGAAGCACCTTTGCCAAGATAAGATTTAGAGGAAAATAGCTACTCAGAGATTCACTCCAACAAAGTTTCTTTAATCAAAATCTAATGTGAATTACAAGAGGCAAGGCCACCTATTTATAGCCTAAGGCGTCGTGTGATTATCAAAGGGAGGAAAATTCAAAATTCAAACTAAGCCTACTTAAGCCCCTAATTAGGTGCCACTAATAGTGGATCTTGGAGGGTCATGCTTCTCACATTTAAGCATGTGCTTAATGTGAGAAGTGTAACTTGGGCGACACATGGGGGGGTCACTTTCTAGAAGCTAGGTTTAATTTGGGCTTGGCACAAGCCCCATTTATGATATTTAGTTCTTATTCTACAGAAATACAAAGCAGACAAAATAGTGATACTCAGGTCCAATAATGTGTGCATTGCTCCTGGTAATCCTCTAAGGCATAATGGACTCTGAGTCACTGGCTATGGAATGAGTCTGACCTAGCCTTGGGTCCTGTGTCATGCTCTTGGCCATCCTTCTAGAAGGTTGGGCTAGCTTAGTGGATGCTTTATCAATCAGGGTTTCATCAATTGTCCAAGCGTCAAACAAAACACGATAAATAGGGAAGTGTCTATGCTTGATGTTTTACATTCTTGGAATATTTTATAAAATTACGATTATGCTTTCCAAATCTTATTTGGTATTTTTGAATTATAGAAAATGTTATTTCTAAATAAGATCAATGAATTGAAGTAAATAGTAGAACATTGTATGAGCTTTCGAAAAACAGAGTTTGAATTGTTTCTATATCAAAGGTTTTTCAAAATATAATCAATGGGATAATATCTAGGTTAAAATTAATTATGCTTCAACGTTCTAAATCAATATTAACTTGGAATGTTTTTTAACACAGGATTAACTGTGGAATATTTGAATATAGAAAGTTTATATAATGAACAAATATTCAAAAGATATTGTTTGAGTGATATTAATGATTTAAATTGTAAATTATATTGTTCACTAATACTTTTTTGTTCCCAAAAACTATTAAGCGGATTTGAAGACGCCCACAAGGCTGGAAGTAGAAGTTTCCTTTATTAGTGTTTGATAGAAGAATAATGAAGCTGACAAGCGATATTTGCACTAATTAGTGATAAAGGATATCAAGAAGCTTAATGAAGATCCATTTAAGGGAATGTAACATGTGAAGAACTTTGAAGAAGTTTTAAGAGAAGAAATCGCATTTAAGACACATCTGAAGTTTCCTATTTCAATGTCTAACATGGGAGAGAAGATGAACATCACATAATGGAAACATCCACGTCTAGAGTTGATTAAAGCTCATTAGGTAGAGTTCATAAAAATGGAGAAAGCATTTGGAAATCAAATACACCTTAAAGACATGACGATCACAAGCATAGTGATGCCTAACATGAAAGCTTTATAAAAAAAAAAAAAAGACATGAAGATCATGAAGAAGCAATCATTTCCTTATTGAGCATCTACCACATTAAAGATGGAAAACAGAACAAGAAAGAGAAAATCTATAGGCAAAATTAATTCAACCTCAACGTTCACATCAATATGATTAAAGAAACATTTTGAAATGTTTCAAGAGACTCGAAAAGGGCAGATAACACCAAAAAAGAAGTTCCCATATCTAGCGTCTAGTGCATTGAAGAAGAAAAAACAACATGGCAGATTGAGCAGGTACTGAAGTAATGAAGATTTAAATACCAACATTCATATTTGAAAAAGATAAAGAAAGTTTTTGAAGAGCCTTAAACGCAAAGAACATTTATAACATAAGTTTCTATATCAAGCATCTAAAAGCTAGATAAAGAATTGAAGAAACCCTAAAGCTACCATGTTCATATTTCATAAGTCTATATAAAGACCTCAAGGGTGAAGAACACAACAATGCAGTACATACGCGCATCATTCAAAATACTCAAGTGTACAAAAAATCTTTTGTAGTTGCATCTTAATATTGAGCATACATTTCATATTTGTTATTTGAGAGCAACCATTGAGATTGGGTAGTGTGCGAAACCATTGTAATCCTTCACCATTGTGAAGTATTCCAGTGAGTCTTATTTGATTATCTCTGAATGAGATTTTCTCTCATTGTATTAGCAGGTACTTGATCTTGGGGGGAGATTGGGACATTGTACCTGGAGAGGTTAGAATACTTGGTGTACTTGGAGAGGTAGAGAATACTTGGAGAACCTATAGAGGTTGAGAATAATGGGTCAACCTAAATCGGTTGAGAATACTTGTAACATGCATAGGTGTAGAATGCTTGTAACATGCAAAGTTGTAGAATATTGGTGACCCGAAGAGGTGTAGAATACTTGATAGTGAAAGGAGCTTGAGTGGATTGGTCAAGGGGACTAGAAGTAGCCCTTACTGTGAGGGTGAACCAGTACAAATTCGGTGTGCATTTCTCTCTCTGTCCTTATCTATTACTTGTTCGATTTTGTGTTTGTTTCTTTTTTAGGTTAGCGAATAAAATTCAGGATCCATTCAAAATCCCTTCTGGAGCCAACTGTACCTTCAATATTTTCAGTCTTCAAATTGTTCTATATACAATTTGTCAATTGTTAAATATACAAAACATGGATCAATTCACATCAAGTGGAATTGGCTGACTTTTCATCAATTGTTGTATATATAAAATATGGATCAATTTCCATCAAATTGTGGATGGATGTATGATAGGTGTCATAGAGTAAGAGGCGCTTTGAAAGAGTCTTTAATATTGGGAGTTGAAGAGTTTATAACCAAAGCTTGCAAACAAGAATGTTATCAAAATGATGGGGGAGTCTGATGTTTGTGTAGTAAGTGTGATTATACAAGGGTTTTGGAGGAAAAAGTTATGAACTTTCACCTCTACAAACATGGTTTAAATCTTAATTCTTCAATTTGGACCAATCATGGTGAAGACATGCTAGAAGGTGACTTCGATAATGATGATAATTGCATGGGTGTAAGGAGGGATGGTGTACACAATTAGTCAAAATATGACCAATTTATTTCGATGGAAGAGATGGCATATATATGATGCTCTTAGGAAACTATAACCATTCCAACTATCAAATTTAGATAACATGGAAGAGACTTCGAATGAAAAAACTCAAAGATTTTATAACCTACTGTTGGAAGCAAATTTAAATTCCCATAAATGCTTTTGTTAATATAAAACTATACTTTGCATTTCCATGAACTCGTATCCATGGGAAATTATACTACCACTCATAAATAATTTGACTTTTCCCACAAATACTTATTCTTAATCAATGTTGCATTAATATTTATATTTTCCACAATTATATCTGTAGGAAAATTAAAACTACCTATTAAAATAAAGGAAAAGAAAAAAAAAAGATAAATCCCTTGTGTCTAATAAAGACGTAAGGTTATGTTTATATGGAGAAAAGAACATGCAGAAAATATGAGTTAAACCCATTACATAGATGTAAATATCTAACAGTATGTAAAAATATCTAAATACTCCCCCTCAAGCTGGAGTATATAAATCGTATGCACTCAACTGCCCTCATAAGGATTTAGTAAAAATATCTGCTAATTGATCGTTTAGGTTAACAAGCCCAATCTTGAAGTCTCCAAAATCTTTTCTTGAATAAAATGACAATCAGTCTCAATATGTTGATTACTTTCTTGAAAAATGGGATTTGATATAATATGAAGAGCAACTTGGTTATCACATATAAGTGTCATTTAATTTGCTTCTCCAAATTGTAATTCTTTAAGTAATAGTTTAAGCCAAACAAGCTCACAAGTAGTTGAGGCCACAACACTTTTTTTCTTACTCTTCCAAGAGATTGAGTTATCACCAATGGAGACATAGTATCTGAAAGTGGATCTTCTATTAGACAGAGATCCTGTCCAATCAGTATCTGAATAGTAGATGACTTTAGTATGATTATTTTGATCATATAGAAAACCTTTTCCAAGAGACCCTTTAATTTACTCTAGTATACGAATGATTTCATTCCAATGATCTTCACATGGAGATATTTTATCAAGACTATGACTAAAATTATGAATAAAGCAAGTGGACCCAAACACTTTGGGAGGTAAGAGATGGAGAGGGTCATGAGTAAATAAAATAGAATGGGGAATTTTGTTATCTAAAATTGAAGATGACTTGTGATTAATGAGATAATATGCATTGAGGACAGTGTCACCCCAAAAATGTTGTGGAACTCCACTATGGATTAAAATAGTGCAAGTTGTTTCAACAAGATGTTTATTCTTGCACTTAGTCACCCTATTTTATTAAGGTGTATAAGCACATGAGGTTTGATGAAGAATACCATGAGAAGTCATATAATTTTTAACAGAATGGGAAGGACACTCACGCCTATTATCACCACAAAAATTCCAAATTGTTTTTTAATTTCTTTGTATAAAGTTTGAAAGATAGGAAACAACTCATAATGGTTTTTAATCTCAAACTCCCAAGTTCATCTTGAATAATCGTCAATAAAAGTAAGAAAGTACTAAAATCCTAAATTTCATTTAACACGACTTGGTTCCCAAATGTCAAAGTGAGCTAAGGCAAAAGAGGACGAAGCACACACCGCCGGGAAAAAAACTATGAATGTGTTTCCCTAACTAACATGACTCACAAGACAAATTTGATAAATTGGACAAACTTGGAACAAGTTGCTACATCTTGGCAAGACTAGGATGACCCAATGGAGCATGAACAAGAGATGGAGAATTCATAATTGTTACAACATGTGCAAAGGTTTGTAGTTGATAAAGACCATGAGACTCACATCCAGTGTCAATCATCCGTCTCGAACTCTGGTCCTATAAACAAACAAAATCTTTGATAAAAGAAATAAAACAATCAAAGGAATGGGTGAGACGACCAATGAATAATAAGTTAAATGGAGGCTCAAGGACATAAAGAACATTATCAATTGATAAAGATGAAAAAAGATTAATAGTACAAAATACCATGTGATGAGACCTTAGATCCGTTGGCCATGGTAAGAGAAGGTAAATAAATAACCCATAGTAGATAGGGAAGAGAAAAATATTTGTTAGCAGTAATGTGATTTGTGATACCTGATTTAGAACCCAAGGGCCAAAGGTAGTAGAGTGAGTTAAGCCAACAAAAGATGTACTTGTGTCTGAAACAAAAAGTGGTGGAACTTCATATTTGACGATCCTCATACCACTTGAGAAATTCATTGAAAATGGAGATTGTCCCGAGGTATCAGATGAAGGAGTATCAAATGAAGTAGGGCCCACAGTAGGCGTTTGTGATGGAGCAGTTTGGATAATTGCAGAAGATCAATGAGGATGTTCATGTGGAGCATAACACTTGTCAATTCTTTAGCCTAACTTGTGACAATGCTCACCATTGTGATGCCTTTTCATCAACTTACGAGTGCGATTACAATCATCACACTGAGATACCAACATGATAACAAAGGTGTTAAGGAAAAACACTTCGGTGAAGAGTAAGTTCACCGGAAAGTCAGAGGTTTTACCCTAATTCTATATAGCATATTAAAAAAAGATAAATCTATTATGTTTAATGAGCACATGATTATGTTTATATAGAGAAAAAGACATGAAGATAATGGATTAAGTCCTTTATAAAGATAGAAATATCTAACAATATCTACTAGAAATATTAAACACAAATATCTAACACTATTTATAATAGAATATTTGTGAAAATATTCTATGAAAAGTAAGTTTTTTATGGCATAAAGAAAATAATCCATAAATAATTAAACTATTTTTAAGTTTGATTTCTTAAATCGCAAGAAGAAAGGGATGAGAATTTTACACCTTGTCCTCATTCTGTTGGGTTGTATTTTATATTTTATCGATTGACAGCTAAATGTTCGAGATAAAGAAGAATAAGAAGATGAAGAATCTAAGAATAAAACTACAACTTTAAAGATAAACAAATTCTTCAAAAGTTAGTAAGGAGAGAAAGTATATTTCCAAAGACTTTTGTATCTTACATCAATTTTTTTTTTATCAATAAAAAATAAAATTAATAAAAATATTTAAGGATGTTTCAACCCTTGACACCTTGTGAATCAGCATCCCTACCCGTTGCAACCCATAAGCTTAAGGGAGACATACACCTCTGTTGCACCTAGACCCCCTTAATTTGTAGTTTGTACTCCTCCCTTCAAAGATATAAAACTATTGAATATGTCATGATAGGTCCCCTGTTTACAGTGTGCACGGATTTTGACCATTGCATATTGGGAAGAGTAAAGGGCTATAACGGCCTGATTCAAGTATAAATGTGTATTCGAAACCATGACACCATAGAAATATCTTAATTAATGGATGTTTGAGAGATTCCGTAATGGAATGATGAACAAATGCAAAATGTTCACTTGTCCACAACAACAATACCTCTGTAATAGCTATCGAGCCATATTTGGAAAATTAAATTAGAGACATGTACTCCAGAGTCATGAAGTCACTAGGCTAATCTAATTTCATGTTCTAATAATTTTGAATGCTTTTGGTAATATTTATATTTAATCATTTTAATCAAGGTTTGAAAATTAGATTAAAGATGAATGAAAGTGAATTTTGAAATCTTGCCTGTTGAGACCAGTCCTCGGACGCCGAGAACAGCTAGTAAAGTGAGGGCCATGTCAGCCAGGTCCCACAGCATGGGCCAAAGCCACGTGAGGTGGACCTCGCAAGTGGTATGGACCAGCAGGGTGATTAGTCATCAGCATGTTGACCACCAAGAATGGACTGATGTGTCCTCGTCACTCCGCAGGTTGATCAGTCCTCAACAACAGAGTGTGACGAGGTGACATCGGTTTTGGGTGTTTCGAACAACAGAGTTAGAAAATCTGGTGTGAGTCCTGAAGGAAGACCAATTATCAGTAACATACCCAGAGGTAAGGAGAGGCCTGAATCACGAAGAGCTTATGCGTGTGGCAGGGAAGCACAGTTAGGTGCAGAGTCTTGAGGGGTCGAGTACTCATCAGAACTAGGGTTTCCCAGTGAAAGCTACATGCATGGCACGTGAATAGTGAAGGCACTCCCAGAACAGGTGGCCCTAGAGACTAGGTGCACGAGGAGGCACTCAGGTGGTCACCCTGTTAGAGTTTGCACTCCAGAAAAGGAAACCTTATGTGCTAGATTACCCTAAGACTGGGTGATAGCGGCGTAAGGGTATTCCAGTAAACCCTGAATATGGCTAGCAGCGCAGTGAACCCTAATTAGGGCTAGCGGCACAGTAAACCCTAGACTATATAAAGGGAAGTAAAATACTTCACAAAGGTACGCAATTTCTAGACCTAAACACAGTTACGAAAACACTTGGTGTTTCTTGCCCAATCTTGACTTGAGCGTCGGAGTACAAACGGCCTCTAGGGCGCCCCCTTTCTCTTTTGCAGGTGCAGATTGCATCGAAAGAACCAAGCACATATCAACGTGAGAGAGGAGGCATGTGAGTGTCGTGGAGTCAACCGACAGGCGGGTCAACCGGCTAGAACATTTGGCGCCCACCGTGGGGCCGAAATAAAACAAGGTCCCATACACAAGAGTAAGAGAAGAAGCGACAGAGATGAGGAATACTAGACAAGGATCCGTTCCACCGAATGGAGGTGAAAGCGTTACCATGCAACAACTCATGGAAACGATGCGCGCTCTCCAGGAGACGGTGGCGGAGTCGAGAGCGCATCAGGCGCGTATGCAGGCGGACCTGGCCGCCTCACAGGCCAGGAATGAGGAATTACACAGAGCAAATGAGGAGCTACGCTTGAACCTGCACCATATGTAGCAAGCTGGGGATCGCGCGGGAGACGATTGGGCTCCACCAACACCGCCAAGGGCTTTCCCCATGCCCTTCTCCCAAGTGTTCATGGACACAGTGGTCCCAGCCACCTTCGTAGGACCTAAGACCGTGTTCACCGGGGTAGAAGATCATGAAGCGCATCTCACGGTGTTCCACACGCAGATGATGCTGTCAGGTGGGTCTGATGCAGTGCATTGTAAGCTCTTGATGACCATGTTGACAGGGACAGCGCTGGAGTGGTTCATTAGCTTACCCGAGGGACATATCACGTCTTTCACGCAATTCTCCACGCTGTTCAGAGAACAATACATTGTCAACAGGGCCCCTCCACCAGTGTCTTATGATCTCTTCGACGTAAGGCAGCATCAGAGGGAGTCCCTTAAAGATTACCTCAACAGATTTGGGACAATGGTGGTGAGGTTGCACACCAAGGATGAAGATATGGTGGTGCACGCCTTCAGGAAGGGGATATTGCCAGGACCTTTCAGCGAGTCCCTAATCCGAAATCACCCCAAGACCTTTGGCGACATTAAACGACGTGCTGTTGCTCACATTGTCGCAGAGGGAGAGCTCAGTGAGAAGCGAGAAAGCGCAGTTTCTTCAAGGCCGCGGGTGCTTAGTCGACCTCAACCCCTGCGGGTGCACGAGACGACAACAGAAAAGAGGGCTCAGGGAAAGCAGAAGCCCTATGAGGCCAAAAAGCCCCAGACTAGGGCACGCGCCAAGGATGATGTGTCCCCTAGACATGACTTCCTGGTGGAGCTGAAGGAGCTGATTGCCATTCCCAATGTGGCAGAAAGGTTGAAGATGCCCCCAAAGACGGACAAGAGGCTGGGGCCAAACAAGAACGCCTGGTGCGAGTTCCATCTGGCCTTTGGCCACCCCATTCGCAACTGTCTGGCCTTGGGCCACCAGTTGGGCGAGTTGGTCAAAAGTGGGTTCCTGAGTGATTACCTGAAGGAGGCACAAGGGGGCGAGGCGGAGGTAGCCCCGAGGGCTGATCAGGGGCACGAAGTGCCTATACATGGTGAGATCCACACTATAGCAGGTGGATTCTTAAGAGGAGGGTGCACCTCATCGCAGCGCAAAAAGTATGCGCATTCAGTGAAGACAGTGGAGACATGTGAGGAAGACCACTTCCCAGACATTGACCTTGTCTTCACGAAGGCAGATCGCCGAGATGTTGTCCCCCACGATAACGATCCAGTGGTGATATCAGTTGTCACTGCGGGATGCAGGGTGCATCAAGTTCTGGTGGATCAAGGAAGTTCGGTCGATGTGATATTTTTGTCGACCTTCAACAAATTGCAGTTGTCCCCTGACCAGCTGTGGCCCTACGTCGGCTGTTTATATGGATTTGCAGGAGACCAAGTAGAGGTGCGGGGGTACATAGAGTTAAGGACCACTTTCACTGATGGAGTGGCCTCCCGCACAGAGAACATCAAGTATCTAGTGGTGAACGCCCCATCTGCCTATAACATGTTGTTGGGTAGACCAGCCCTGAATAGGTTGGGGGCGGTGGCATCCACGAGGCATATGAAGATGAAGTTGCCTTCGATGGAAGGGATGGTGATAACCATCAAGTCAGATCAAAAGGTGGCTAAGAAATGTTATGAGAACAGTCTCAAGATGAGAAGGGGAGTCTGCATGGTGACCACCTTACCTCCGGGTGGGAGGTGTGATGACACTGACATGCCCCGAGGAGACATCGGTGTTACACGAGCGGAGGTCGCCCGGGCGAGGTGACCTGAACTGGCTGAGGAGGTGGTAGAGAAGGAGATCGGAGGCAGGATTTTTAAACTTGGCAAGTCCCTGCCTCAGGAGACTCAGGACCAGGTAGCAGGAGTGATAGAGCGACACATGGACGCCTTTGCTTGGTTCGCTTCAGACATGCCAGGTATTGACCAAGACTTCCTGTGTCATCGCCTTGCATTGGATCCCCAGGCTAGGCCTGTGAAACAACGGAGGCGTAAGTTCAACGACGAAAAGAGGCAGGTGGTCAGACAGGAGACGCAGAAGCTGCTCGACGCAGGCCACATACGGGAAATTCAGTACCCTGAGTGGTTGGCTAATGTCGTGTTGGTAAAAAAGGCCAATGGGAAATGGAGGATGTGTGTAGATTTCACGGACCTCAACAAGGCGTGCTTGAAGGACTCTTACCCCTTACCTAACATTGACGCGTTGGTAGATAGCGCCTCGGGGTGCAAGTTGCTCAGTTTCTTGGATGCCTTCTCTGGGTACAATCAGATAAAGATGCACCCGAGAGATGAAAGCAAGACAACATTCATGACTAAGCTGTCCTGCTACTGCTACACAGTCATGCCATTTTGCTTGAAGAACGCAGGCGCTACATACCAGAGACTTATGGACAAAGTCCTTGCCCCTATGCTGGGGTGCAATGTACAAGCCTATGTAGATGACATGGTGGTAACCTCCCAGGCGCGAGATGAGCATGTTACTGATTTGGAGGAGCTATTTAATACAATAACAAAGTACAAGTTGAAACTGAACCCAGAGAAATGCGTCTTTGGGGTGGAGGCTGGAAAGTTCCTTGGCTTCCTACTTACGGAGCGAGGGATCGAGGCCAACCCAGACAAGTGCGCGGCGATCATAGCCATGAGGAGCCCGACATCAGTCAAGGAAGTGCAGCAATTGACTGGTCGGATGGCTGCCCTCTCCAGGTTTGTGTCAGCGGGAGGAGACAAGGGCCACCCCTATTTCCAATGTTTGAGGAGAAATAGCAGATTTTCGTGGACCTCGGAGTGTGAACAGGCGTTCCTTAAGCTGAAGGAGTACTTGGCTAGCCCGCCAGTATTGTGTAAGCCCCAACTCGACATCCCGCTACGATTGTACTTCGCAGTCACAGAAAAGGCGATGAGTTCTGTCTTGGTTCAGGAACAGGAGCAAAGCCAAAAGCCTATCTACTTTGTCAGCAAAGTGCTACAAGGGCCAGAGGCAAGATACCAGGCCATAGAGAAGGCAGCCTTGGCAGTTGTGTTCTCAGCCCGGAGACTTCGTCACTACTTTCAGAGTTTCACAGTGGTGGTGATGACAGATCTGCCAATACGTAAGGTCTTGCAGAAGCCAGACGTGGCGGGAAGAATGGTGCGATGGGCAGTCGAGGTGTCAGAATTTGACATTCAGTAGGAGCCTAGAGGTCCGATCAAAGGACAGGTCTACACTGATTTTGTGGCCAAGATGTCCTCGATTGAGTCCCTGCAGGAAGAACCTAGCTTCAGGTGGGTGTTGTCAGTAGATGGGTCCTCGAATCAGCAAGGTAGTAGAGCGGGGGTGATCCTTGAAGGGCCCAAGGGATTATTGATAGAGCAGGCCCTGCGGTTCACCTTCAAAGCCAGCAATAACCAAGCAGAATATGAAGCCTTGATTGCTGGAATGCTGTTGGCTAAGGAGATGGGAGCACAGAGTCTTATGGCGAAGAGTGACTCATTGTTGGTCACAGGTCAAGTGGCGGGGGAGTACCAGGCCAAAGATCCCCAGATGGCCTCCTACTTGGAGTATGTTCAGCAGTTGAAGAGTTCTTTTGAAACCTTCGAGCTAGTGCATGTGCCCAGGGAGCAGAATGCCAGAGATGACTTGTTGGCCAAACTCGCTAGCTCAAGCAAGGGGGGCAGGCAAAGGACGGTCATCCAGGAGACCCTGAGGGCACCTCGTACTTATACATTTGACAATTTGGTGGGAGTCCATCAGATCAGCCAATCACACAACGAGAAGAGGAGTCATCGGTCGTTGGCCCAAGAAACTCTGAAGAAGCCACGAGTCAACGCCTGCATGCCAATGGAGGAGGGGCTATCGCAAGTTGGCCTGTTACAGAGTGGAGAGACATGGATGACGCCCTATAAGCGCTACATAGCCAATAGGATGCTCCCAATAGAGCCAATGGAAGCAAGGAAGATAAAGAAGAACTCGACCAAGTACACACTCATTGATGGCGAGCTGTACAGGCATGGGTTTACCCACCCCATCCTGGTGTGTGTACATGGTGAGCAGTGTGCGAGGATAATGGCAGAGCTCCATGAAGGCATATATGGGAGTCATGTCAGTGGTCGTGCTTTGGCTTCTAAGGCTGTTCGAGCAGGGTACTACTGGCCGACTATGAGGGAGGATTGCACTAAGTATGCACAGCAGTGCAAGCAATGCCAATTGCATGCTGATTGGCATAAGGCGCCACCAGAAGAGCTCAGATCGATACAGCCCTTGGCCATTCCACACCTGGGGAATCGACATCCTAGGGCCTTTCCCTTTGGCAGTACAACAGATGAAGTACCTCGTGGTCGCCATAGAATATTTCACGAAGTGGATTAAGGCTGTGCCAGTAGCACAGATCACAACCCAGAAGATCCAACACTTCATGTGGAAGAATATAGTGTGCCGCTTCTGGGTGCCCAAGCGTTTGGTGTCTGATAATGGCACCCAGTTCATACGTCAATAGTTGGGGAAGCTATGTACAGAGTTGGGATCAAGCAAGTGTTTGCATCAGTCGAGCACCCACAAATCAATGGGCAGGTCGAGTCAGCCAATCGAGTTCTACTCAGAGGACTGAAGAGAAGACTGGAAAAGGCAAAGGGAGTGTGGGCTGAGGAGGTCCCCAGAATTGTATGGTCTTACCATACTACTCCCCAGTCCACCACCAAGGAGACTCCCTTCAGTTTGGTGTATGGTTCAGATGCCATGATCCCTGTGGAGATCCAGGAGAGCTCACCTCGTTTCCAGAACTTTGTGGCGGAGGAGTCCAACGAAGAAAGGAAGGTGAATCTCGATCTCTTGGATGAAGTTAGGGAAGAGGCAAGAATCAAGGCCGAAGCATTGAAAAAGAGAGTTGAGCTCAAGCACAATTCTAAGTTGAGAGCTCGGCAGTTCCAGGTGGCCAACCTAGTTATGCGAAAGGCATCTCCCTACCAGATAGAGAACAAGTTATCCCCTAAGTGGACTGGTCCCTTCAGAGTGACAAAGGCCCTGGGGAATGGAGCGTATAGGCTTGAGACTTTAGAAGGTGGTCCGATTCCTCGTACATGGAATGCGACTCACCTGAAGTTCTATTTTAGCTAAAGCCATGTAATATTTCACACAGTTTAGGGGACACTCTTTTTTCCCTTTTGAGGGTTTTTAATGAGGTCACCCAATAAAATTTTCAATTAAAATGTATATCTGAGCGTGTTTATACAATGCAGTTAGAACTTGTCACTTGGGGTTAGAAGTCTCGTAAGCGGGAAGGTAGGTTCGTAGAGAACACCTCCCCTTCGAGTGAGAACTCCCAATGTGAACAGAAGGGTTCACCCAGTTAAATCCTCCCTCGCCTATGAGCGATGTGAGGTCAGTTTGAACCTGTCACTTGGGGTTAGAAGTCTCGTAAGCGGGAAGGTAGGTTCGTAGAGAACACCTCCCCCTCGAGTGAGAACTCCCAACGTGAATAGAAGGGTTCACCCAGTTAAATCCTCCCTCGCCTATGGGCGATGTGAGGTCAGTTAGAACCTGTCAGTTGGGGTTAGAGGTCTCGTAAGTGGGAAGGAAGGTTCGTAAGGAACACCTCCCCTTCGAGTGAGAACTCCCAACTTGAAAGAAAGGTTCACCAGTGAAGTCACCAGTGAAATCCTCTCTCGCCCATGGTGATCAGGGGTCAGATCGAGCCTCTCGGGTGAGGTTAGAGTCTCAACGGTTGGAGAGTGGGTTTGCACAGAGCACCTCTTTGTCGAGGAAGAAGTCTTCAATTCGAGCAGAGGGCTCACCAATGAAGTCCATCTTCACTTCAGGGCGATGAGTGTCAAGTGCATGCAGATCGACCCTGAAGTGCTCAGAGGGATAAGAGATATGGGCGATGACAAGGTGGTGAGTGTTTTTCAAGTTAGAAGTTTTATGAAGTTTTGCCCATAACGAAAGCGTGCTACCTATGGGTGATTCTGAGTGAGGCGCACTCTTTATGGGGTGGTTCAATGGGAGAGTTCGACCAAGTATGCCAAGACAGTGAAGCGACAACAGAGATACAAATGCGGGCAAACTGAAATATAAAGGCAAGTAAACAAATTAATTATAATGCAAGTTAGTTACAAGAAGTTCAGCTATGAGATACAATTGCTTAGAAGACCTATCTAGGCACTATTTGCCCGTCGACTACCTGCATAGTTGCAGAGTATGGTGAGAGGTCCATCTCAGGATGCACGCAGGCAACCTGAGCAAGGGCATCACCGAAACCCTCCTCATAGGCGTCGGCGGCATCTTCAGTGAGCTCGGCCTCGGTCTTCTTCAGCAACTCGATTTGTTGGGCAAGTTCCTCCTCAACCTTGCCCAGCTGAACCTCTCGGCTGGTAGCTCTTTCCTCTAGCTTGGTCATCTTGGTTTGAGCCCCCTCCATCTGCTCTTCCAGTTCAATAATCTTGTTGCGGAAGGGGAGTATCTTCGCTTCAAGCTGGAGGGCCTCCTGCCCGTTGGAGAAGAGGAGCTTCTTGGTCTCATTCTCGGATTGGCGGAGGCTGCCCAATTCCTGGTTAAGGGCAGTCTCGCGCTTGGCTGCTTGGTGGAGCTGGAGATCCTTCTGTTCCAGCTCTTTCTCCAGTTTGGTAGCCTTCTCTAGCAGCTCTGCCTCAGCATTTTCCTTGACCAGCAGGAAGTTAGAGGCAGCGAGGAACTCCCCAAGGCCATGACTGATGAGGTCCCCTAGAGAGTTCTTGTCCATGGCCTCCAAGGCAGCTCGGCTAGGCATTTGTCCAAGAGTCCGCCGGAGAAGGGGAGGCAGCTCGGGAGCAGAAGGCACTTGGCTGGTAGATGGGGCACTCTCCCCTCTACGCTCGAGCACCAAGAGTGGCTCGGGTGGAGATGAAGCACTGGGAGGGTGCTCCCTGAAGGAAGGAGGTTGCCCCTATGTCGCAGAAGAGACCTCTGTGGCAACCTCCACCCTCTTCCTCTTGAAGACGAGGCCAGAGCAAGTGTCCTCATCCTCAGAAATTTCAACTGGGGTTGCCCTCTTTGACTTGTCAGCAATGGGTTCTGGGGCAACCACAGTGGGCGATGAGGGGCCAGCAGAGCCCGAGCCACCAGCAGTGCGG
This sequence comes from Phaseolus lunatus, assembly GCA_013389735.1. Taxonomy (NCBI): domain Eukaryota; kingdom Viridiplantae; phylum Streptophyta; class Magnoliopsida; order Fabales; family Fabaceae; genus Phaseolus; species Phaseolus lunatus. The sequence goes on along the minus strand of CM023866.1, from coordinate 22,561,971 downwards.
CGGTTTAGAACATTAGCCAACTTCTTCTTCTTCTCAGCGCTTAGCACCATGCCTGCAATGGACAACAAGAAGGGGTGAGAAGAGTCAAGTATAAAACACAAAAGTAGATAGATACAAGACAAAGGTAATGTACCAATGTAAACATTGAGGTAGCTGGGTGGTGTCGAACACCACGCCCCAGCTTGAGAGAGTTTGGCACACTTCTCGGTCAAAGGGCATCAGATCTTCGAGTCCGCGGGGCTTTTTGAACTTTAGCTTCCCCACCTAGTATAGTGGGAATCCATCGAGCATAGTGGAGTCGTAGGAGCTGCAATAGACTCGGAAGAACTTCCCCTTGAAGTCCTTGTATGATTGCGAGAAAAAGGTGAGTAGAACCCTCCCTGCCACTTCATTCAGGCTTACCCAAAGCCTCTTCCCAGGGCTCTTCGCCTCGAAGAAGTATAAAAATACGTCTATCGAGGGAGTGAACCCTAGGTTGTTGCAGAGGATGGAGAAGGCCCAGATGAAGGCCCAGCTGTTGGGGTGCAGCTGGGCAGGCCCCACGTTCAACTCTGTGATTAACGCCCTCTCGAACCCGGTGAAGGGAAGGTGGACTTTGACTCGTTTGAACACAGTGGCGTAGAAGAAGAAGAAGGGTTCCCCGTCGTTGCAACGATCATCGCTGCAGACGGGTTCGCCTTCTGTGCAGGGTCGCATCAAGATGTACGCGTCAGTTTCCCTGCAGAAGATGCGCCCTTTGATCTCGCTTTCATCATCCCTGTGTTTTCGTAGATCTTCACAGGACATGAGTTTTGAGGTCTTAGCAAGGAGATCCTCAGAAGCCCAGGAGTAGAGGGCCTTGTAGTCAACCGCTACGGTTGGAGGAGGGTTGGAGGTTGTTTTGGTTCTGGCCATCTCGAATCTAAACAAGTGAGAGGCAGGAAGAGAAAAGGGCTTAGAAGAAACGAAGACGAAAACAATGGGGGACGAAGACTCGAAAGAAGAACGAAACTCAGGAACGAAGAACAAAAACCCTAAAGGCAGAAATCAAAAAACAGGCCCAGAACAGTTATAGCATGCAACAAGAAAGATTAAAACCACATTACAAAGAGAAGGAGAGATATAAAAATCATACCTTTAGTTGAACGGAGACGAAAGAGGTTGAGGGAGTTAGTGCGAAGAAGAAAGCGTGCACAAGAAGATAGAGTTTTCAGAGGTTGAGAATGCAAAGTGATGAAACAGTGAAGTGGCGCAGGATTTTGAAGAGGTTTAACGTAGCCCTAGGGGGCGCAAGCGTTAGGAATCCTAGACCGTTGATGCGGCCACGTGTCTATAGATAAAAGGGGGTTGGTGAGATGTCCCTTCAGCGCACTGTTCATGTCCTTTCGCTTAGTGCCACATAGGTCACCGGGCCGATTACTTAGTCTCTTCGCTGAAACAAGTTAATAGCTTGAGATTGGGGGGCTTGTGTACCGACCAGTCCTCGGACGCCGAGAACAGCTAGTAAAGTGGGGGCCACGTCAATCAGGTCCCACAGCATGGGCCAAATCCACGTGGGGTGGACCCCGCAAGTGGTATGGACCAGCAGGGTGATTAGTCATCAGCATGTTGACCACCAAGAATGGATTGATGTGTCCTCGTCACTTTGCAGGTTGATCAGTTCTCAGCAACAGAGTGTGACGAGGTGACATCGGTCTTGGGTGTTTCGAACAATAGAGTTAGAACATCTGGTGTGAGTCCTGAAGGAAGACCAATTATCAGTAACATACCCAGAGGTAAGGAGAGGCTTGAATCATGAAGAGCTTATGCGTGTGGCAGGGAAGCACAGTTAGGTGCAGAGTCCTGAGGGGTCGAGTACTCATCAGAACTAGGGTTTCCCAGTGAAAGTTACATGCATGACACGTGAATAGTGAAGGCACTCCCAGAACAGGTGGCCCCAGAGACTAGGTGCACGAGGAGGCACTCAGGTGGTCACTCTGTTAGAGTTTGCACTCCAGAAAAGGAAACCTTATGTGCTAGATTACCCTAAGACTGGGTGATAGCGGCGTAAGGGTATTCCAGTAAACCCTGAATATGGCTAGCAGCGCAGTGAATCCTAATTAGGGCTAGCGGCACAGTAAACCCTAGACTATATAAAGGGAAGTAAAATACTTCACAAAGGTACGCAGTTTCTAGACCTAAACACAGTTACGAAAACACTTGGTGTTTCTTGCCCAATCTTAACTTGAGCGTCGGAGTGCAAACGGCCTCTAGGGCGCCCCCCTTTCTCTTTTGCAGGTGCAGATTGCTTTGAAAGAACTAAGCACGTATCAACGTGAGAGAGGAGGCGTGTGAATGTCGTGGAGTCAACCGACAGGCGGGTCAACCGGCGAGAATAATTTATATTTAATCATTTTAATCAAGGTTTGTAAATTAGATTAAAGATGAATGAAAGTGAATTTTGAAATCTTGCCTGTTGAGTTTTTTCTTTTTTAAGGGGAGATACCTAAAATATTCAAGACACATTAATAGTGACCAAACCTAGCTTCAACTTAAGTGTGTTCTTTTTTTTTTCCAATATGAAACTTCGATTCACACTTCACTCTAACACTTGGTAGATGAGAAACCATATAAAACAACATTGTCCAATTTTTTGGTCTTACTAATGAAGATATAAAACCTTATCAGTTTTAGATGAACCCTCGTGGAATAGGAAACCAACCAACCAAGTGAGGGCATAAGGCCTAAATGCTCTTGGAGTTTCAGATGCTATGCTCAAGTTGAGTGACTATGCAATTTTCTGAAAATATGTTGTGAGGCATCTCTTGCATGTGATTGTAACACTATGAACTTAATTTTGGAGATGCATATGATCCTTTCCCAGGAAAATTGCAAGAGAAGATCTTAACAATAACTCGTGAGAAGGACAGAAAATGCAGACGAGACCTGTTTTATTGCAATAGCTAGATTGTATTCAACTATGAAAAGAATGGGTTAAAGCAGCAGAGCATTTGTATTTCTCAATTGAATTAAGATGGAGACATATATGAGATTTAGTCTACATGCTGCAAATACAAACAAAATATATACTAATTGTTAACTCTGTTTGAAATTGTTAACTCTGTTTGAAAAAAACAGTGGAATATTATGGATTTTGGCAAATCATAAATCAGCACATTACTTGATGCTTACTATTTTGCTATCACAAATATGTATGAAGAAGAAATGTTTAGCTGGTTAAAAGTTTGCATCCTAATAAAGAAAAGAAAAGAAATATAAGAATATAAACTGAGCTTGAACTATTGTAGCAAAGTTTCACCCTGAAATTTCTGACTTCCATAAACATGTGATTTGAATTGCCTTTGAAGTCGTAAAGATAGAATTTACTAAGCCAGAACTCAATCCATAGGTGCTGAAACTTCTCTTATGCAAGTTTGATCTCTGAGGACACAGTAGCACCATTTACCAGTGATGAAATCACAACCTATACTCTGATCTTGTGCATCAAAAGCTTTGAATGGAAGATTTCCTTTCTTCCAGTTCTTTCGCATTTAGTGCATTGGTTTTAGTGCAGATCAGTAGTTATGAGATGGGATTCACTCCTTTCAACATGCACAGTCTATTTTGAGCATTTCAAAGGCATAATAAGAAGTATGAGAAATTCAACCTCCACATGCTGGGATATTGCTGTCAGATGCGTTCAACCCAAATTCAAAAGTGATGACGTGAGGGCAGTATATTACAATTCCTGCAACACAAGAATAATGGCAAAAACAAAAATTGAAATATGTCTATTTGAAATGTCTAGCAGTTAAAGGGGAAGGCATGCCTGACTGCAAAATCAATAAAAAGAGGTAAACTCAGATCCTCCTAGTTGGTTTGTAAAGCTTTTCATCCGCCACATTGTACACCATGAAAATGCTTCCAACTAAAATTCAAGCTGTTGAGATCTTATTGAAAGTGAATTTAAATCCACGGATAGGTGCAGTTTCTCCAAGCCAATGTAACATATCTAAAAAAAATACCAGCTTTCTGTAATCATGAATTTAATTTTGACCTCAACCAGCTGTTATTTTATATAAAACTACTATAAAGTTGTGTTTAAAAATCATGAATGGATGACTTTAATTCAATGTACCCTCTCAAATGAAATTTCAGTGGAAATGATCTGTCTCCCATATTCACCACAATACTAAGCAAAATCTTGGCATTGACCACACAGACAAACTGCTAAGAATAAGAAAAAGATCAGTACTCACTTCTGCTGTGAGTACGTTTAAATTAAAATGACATGAATGCTCAGTGTAAATAAAATATATACAAAAAGTTAGGTTTCGTTTACACTTGCAATTCCAGTCAAGTATCAAACTGAACAATTAACTAATAATTTACGACTTGTTGAATGCAATAATTAAGTTAAATTGGAAAAGAGAAAGACATGAAAAAAGTACCTTGGACAAATAGGTTTTCATGGTTAGATGTTGATGACGTGAGTCAAAGAAGGAGAATTATCTGCTCACTATCCCTCCTCGTTAAATCCATCTACCGTCAATCTTTATCCCACGGACATGACACATTTTAGGCCAAATTTCACTGTCCTTTCTGTGGCATCGTTTTTTCAGCAAGGGACATCCGTTTATGCTTAATTTTACTAGAGAGACCGGCAACCTTTCTCCCCTTATATTCTCCAGCTTTTCACATCTTACAATGGCTAATTCTTGTAGCGACGTGAGATGGATAAGGCCCTTGCACTCCAACGTCTCCAGACTTGACAAATAACATAGATAAAGAGACGTAAGGGAGGGAGGCAGCAATCCCTCCTTTGGGAAGGAGTTGATGCCATCACAAGGACCGTGGATCTCGACAGAGGCAAGCATGTCCCTGGATACCCATGCTTGGCCGCTCACTAGTTTCTCACAATTCCATATCTCAACTGTTCTCAAGTTAGGTGGCATGCTCCCTCCTGGAAATGACTCAATTTGTTGGCAGTTCGATATCTGAAGATATTCCATCTTTGGGATAAGAGTTCCCATCTGGTCGGGCAACGACTTCAACATCTCACAACCACGAACACTGAAACTAGTCAAATTGGGCGCAGACAATCCTTCTTTAGGGAATGATACAAAGTTGGGGCAGTGGCCAATCCAAAAAGAATTCAGACTCTTAAACGACTCTGACCCTACGACCAAAAGAGATTCCATATTTTCACAGTTTACCATACGAAGACTAGAGAGGTTTGGAAAGGTAACCAGTGGGAGAGACTTTAGCGAATCACAACTCTTATCTATTGACAGTGATTCCAGTATTTCGTTTTTGTGTTGCATCGGGAAATTCAATTTGCTTAAACCACTGATCTTAAGAGTTTTCAGCGATGCAGGAAGACGATCACCTGGAAAAGATATGGCTGACGAACAATCCTTTAATGACAAGTAATGGAGGCAAGTAGGTTGGATGTTAGTGATGGCCTCCATCATGGACTTCACTATTGGGCCTCCTTCTATCTCTATAAGTTCCACCGAGAGAGGAAATACATGAAACGCTACTTTGTTGCTGTTGTATATCATTAATGTTCGAAGGGTGGGGCCCCCCGGGATAGAAGAGACAAGAAGCTCGCAATTTGAAATCCTGAGTGTTTCCAGAGCATGCAAGTGATTTGGCAAATCTCCCTTTAGTTTGGGGCAGTTTTGTATATTAAGAACTTTAAGCACAGGAAAAGCTTCTGAATCGAAGGAGGAACTCCACACCTCCCAACAAGGCATGTCATTAATGTGTAGTGATTCAAGGGAGGGAAAGGCGGTCACAGATGAACAATCTTCCTTCTTATAAAATCCTACATCAATAGTCTTCACCGAATTCATGTTTGAAATATAGAGGTTCATGAGAGATGGTAGTTGCCCAAGTGAAGGAAGCATGCAACAGTTGTTACAATCTTTTAAATACAGATATGTTAAATTTTGGTAGAAAAAATTCCCAACCCATTCGGGAAATCTGGTTCCTTTATATCCGCTGATTGACAGCCATTTCAGGTCTTGGTGAGGGTGTAAGTTGCTGAGTACATCTAATTCAATTTCGAAGTCGATGCCATCGTAGTTACCTTTAGACCATTCCAAGGATAGATGATTAATGTGCTTCTTATCCATTATCCTGGCCTTTAATGCTTCTTCACCTTTTCTAACATTCTCCAATTCCGTAATAGAAAACGAACCATGCAGATTTGGAAGTCCTCCCAGTTCTTTGATGCTATTCTCTTTATGCTTGCCCACAATATAGAAATCCAACCTCTGTAATTGATTTAGTTTTCCCATTCTTTTAGGCATCTCCTTTATTGGGGTTTCAAGAATTTTAAGATGACGCAAGTTTACGAGATTTTGTATGGCACTAGGCAACTTAGTCAGATTCAAGCAACGATGCAACTTCAAAGTTTGTAGATTGTACAAATTGCACAATGAGTCTGGCAGTGTTTCTATACTTGTTTCAGAGAGATTTAAATAACGCAAATGGATCAATTCACTTAATGAATCAGGCAGAAGCTGACATTGAAAACCACAAAAAGATAAAACTCTCAAGTACTGAAGCACCGACACTATAATAAGTGTTGCCTTTTCGTTGTTGAATGGAGAATCTTTAAACTTGATCGGCAAGAAAGTTCTTGGAAATTTTACTGTGTCGAAAATTTCAATTTCCGAGACTGGATCACTGAATTCTGTCAAAGACAAATGACGAGTCTTTCTATCAATTTTTGTTTCTTTTCCAAATTCATCTGCTCGGAAATAGAATTCCCCGCCAAGAAATGTTGCTAGATCATGCATCAAGTCATGCATTACAAAACAATTACCCCAACTTTGATGACTTTGAAAAAACGATCTGGAAACCAAGTCATCAAAATACTCTTCACCAACTTCTTCTAAAGTCTTTCCTTTTTTTAGTGCTTTTACCAGATCTTCAGCCATCCACAGCAGGATCAGTTCATCTTTGCGAAATTCATAATCTTTGGGATACAGTGAGCAATATACAAAACACCGTTTTAAATGTGGAGGGAGATGATTGTAACTAATTCTGAGTGCTGGAATAATTTTACACTTACTTTCAGGAAGTTCCCAAATGTCACTTTCAAGTACATTATTCCAATCGCTAACAGCGTGCTTTCTTCTCAACATTCCTCCAAGTGACTGCGCAGCTAAAGGCAACCCATTACACTTTTTCACAATCTCCTTTCCAATCTTTTCTAGAGTTCCTCTATTCTCACTGCCTTCTGAGAGAGGAAATGCATGGTTTGCAAACACCAACCAACAATCTTCATTTGACAATTTGTTTAGATGATATACTTTAACAGTTTGAAAAGGGATTACAGCCGCTACATTTTCATTGCGGGTTGTCACCAGAACTTTACTTCCCCTAATCCCACTTAGAAATGGTTTTGTAAGACTACTCCAATTGTCACAATCCTCTATCCAAACATCATCCAAGACAATCATGAATCTTTTACCTTTCAGTTTGTCCATCAAGTATAGTTGAAGGGCATTTAGATCACTCAATTTACAAGGCTTTTGGGTAATTTCCTCTATCATAGTTTTGGTGACCTTCATAATGTCAAAGATATCAGAAACACAAACCCATGCCTTTAAATCAAATATCTGCTGCTTCAATTTGGCATCGTTGTACACAGATCGGGCCAAAGTGGTTTTTCCAACCCCACCCATGCCTACAATTGGGATTACGGACACTTCTTCACCATCACTGTTATCCTCTAACACCATCTTCATTATAGTCTCCTTGTCTTTATCCCTACCGTACATACCATATCTATCTTCCAGAGATGTTGGCTGAGCAATCCATGGCTGGTTGCTCTCCACTGGAATCTCCTTCAAATCAAGACTCTCCTTTTGTTTTAAAATGTCATCTAATCTTTCAACTATGCCTTCCAACTTACTAATACTGACAATCTTCTTCCTGTTGAAAATGCGAGAAAAGGAATTGCTTACCTCCTTTTGAGTAGCAGCTTTAGTAGAAACTTCATCAAGTAGGTCGTCAACCTCGTAGACAACATCTCTGAGAAGATCGAGCCACTCTTTGACATTGGAGTCTCTGATTTGTCTCTTCTCAGCATCTGCAAGCACAACTTTAACCATTAGCAGCTGGCTCTTCATCTTTTGAAGCAACTTGTCAGGTTTCTTTCCACGGATGAAGTTGACAAGCTCAGGGGAAGCTAGCCTTTCAAAAAGAACATCAAAAAAAGCAGAGAGAAGTGCACCACCTACCACGGCTAAAGCCATGATCTCAGGAACAAACAAGTTATGATCAGAGTAGAAACACGAAGGAAAGGAAAGTTGGGTTGGTTGTTGATAAGGTGAACTTTTATGACGAGATTTGGGGTTGGTTCAACACTCTTCTATTTAAGTCTTACCCAATAAGACAAACTTAGTGGTGGTGAATATTTTATCTTTTCTAAATGGCAAGGTTCTTCATTGGCTGCTTTTTTAAAGACTCTTTGTTTTTGTTCCCCACAAGTGGGTTAAAGCTACAACGATGTACCTAGCATGATAAGGAACTAAATTGACCTAAACTTACTGGATTCCATTTTCGCAAAGAAGTCTTGAAACTATTTTATGCTGTCAAAGACATGAAAGGTTGATAACAGCAAACACGGTCTTCTGTTAAAATGAGACTGTTGAGACTTTAAGGATGAGCGTGGAACAATGAAGTCTATTTCAGTGCTTCTAATTTGACATTATTTCAATTATTGCTCTCTGCCATATTACCTCTGCACCCTACCATTCAAGCCAAAGTAAACAAATCTGCTGTCTTTATCCACAATGGTCTTGATCAAAGTTGAATTCACGTCTCAATCCATCAATGCACATTTTGGTATAGAGGTAGGTAGATAAGAGTTCCGCTGATTCGTTGAGGACCAAAAGAGAAGTGTGAGCTGAAAATAAGATTTTTCAAATAATTAATATATATGCTAGAGTGTGTATAAGTGGAAAAATCACTCTGCATGTTTCAAATCAGTTTTCAACCATTCATGAAGTTTTGTTTTAAAAATAATATTAATGAATGATGAAGGTTTGTGAGGTCAAGTGAGATGCATGCATTGATTGTCATGCATGATTTCAGGTTCATTAGTCTTATTCATGTTAACCCTCAAGATAGCCTCTATTTATAGATATTTTGGAAGATGAAGGCCAGGTGAATGAAAAGTCTTTTAGTCTGCTTATGTCTGTATGCAAGTGTTTCGATGCTTTTGAACGCGGAAGCATGAGGAATGCACCATCTAAATTCACCATGGATATATTAACTAAAAATAAAATGGTTCAGATTGAAGGGCGTAAATGAATTACACGTCTTACATTTGTTCTTACCAAAATATTTCAAAGAATTAAAGTGTACAAGTTGATTTTAAGGCATTCAATATATTTACTTTTTTGTTCTTTTAGTGTCTACGAAAAAAGGGTATGAAACAGTGAAATTGTTAGTTAATTTTTTTGGTTCACTAGATTTCCTCCATTTATTAACAGTATCATTCCTCTCCATATAACAATTCTCAAACAAACAGTTCAGCGATAATTAAATAGTCTTATGAATACAAAATCCATCTTACTATCTTAAAGTATATACGAAACAAAAAGTAATATACGCTTCCTCCTTTTATAACTAATTTGTAGTTGAGAGCTCAAAACAAACTCTACCTTATTTTTGTCCATCAAAATATTCCGATCCATGACAACAAATTAAAAGAATATCTAGTAAAACGAAAGAAAAAAAATTAGAAGTACACTTTATAGAAATATTCATTTCTGTCAAACTTAGTTATGTAATAAATGTTTAGCACATCCAAAATATAGTACTCTTTTTGACTCACTTATTCCAGTTCCCACAATATCTTCCATTATGCTTCCACAACCTGAATTTAAAAATAAATCATTCATTGACGAAAAGTTTCTAACAGGGTCTCATTATTCTTCTGTAGGTCTACCAAAGAGATAACCCAAAGAAGAATCACCACCAGGGGCAGCATGGGCCTTGGTTGAGAGGGTCGGTCCTACAGATGAATTGGAAAAGAAATTCAGACATCAAGCCAAATGATTCTTATGCAAATAACCACGATGTGAAAGAAACATTTTTGGTATTTATGACTTTTTTCATCCTGATGCATTAACCTTTCACATGGACAAGCAAATAAAATGTTTGCAGAAAACCTTTTTCTGCCTTGGATCATACTAGCATCTAATTACTCTTTCAGTTCCTATCCATTGTGCCTCCCCAGACTCCATCACAAGTTTCACACTGAAGAAGAGTTATTTATTTCTTCGCAGCTGTTAAGCAGAGGGTCTATGCAGATCTATTAGAAGATGAATAGCAGTACATAAAAGGTAGTGAGGAATGGGGGAAGCTTTGACGGTATGGAGGGTATGGTGTTTGTTCTTGCCAGTTGACTTGGCCACCGGTTGACTCTGGTGACTGGTCTGGCTCTGCCTATCTTCACCGGAATCTGTACTTCTTTTCTTGGACGTGGCTCCGTTGAGACAGAGGGTGCACTACCTGATTATTGCACTCCGACGATCAAGTTAGTACAGATTTACAAGAAACAAGAAGTATCTAGTTTCAGTCTTAGAAACAGCATACCTTTCACCTGAGATCTCAAGTCCCTTTTATAGACTACCTCTTGTAACAACCTTCTCTCACGAGAATATTATCTCAAGTGAAAGCATGTTCAATGGGAGAAGATTCCGTTACAGTGTGCACAATCTTAACGCTACAATTGCACAGAATCTTATCTCCTTAAAGTGCATAAAATCTTAACAAAATAACCACCGGGGTACCAACTCATGTACCAGCATGAGGGGTTCAATCTCTTCCACGTAGGCCTACAAGCCCTTACGTATCATGCATGCAACCTGTTCTATCAAACCCTAGCGCTCTTGGGCTTGGGCTTATAGAGAATGTTTTACTTGTATTAGACTCGAATGCACTAAACGCACCCCTAGACCCATTAACAATCTTCGCTGATTGACTAGGCCTTATACGTGAAGAATTACATTAAGTATATGAATGAGAATCAATACACACATACCTGGAGCCTACTCATGTGGCCCATCAACTCAACCCGACGACCGAGCTGACCTGTTTAACGCTGATGATGATGTCCGACCACCGAGCTCTACGTGCTCTGGGTCAATATAGTGCTCATGAAGGAATTTGTTCCACGTGCATGCTCAGTTAAAATTCTGTAGGGGTTGAGCAGCAGCTTTTTTGGAAGTGCAGCAGAGGGGTGTATGGCAGTCGTAAGCTGCTGCTGCAGACCCAATTATGCAGGTCTTGAACCTAATAATTCTGCCTCAACTCATGAATAAAGGGAATGTGCTGCGGATGCTGTGGAAAGGTCACTCTGATGTTTTGCCAAGAGACCGAGTTCATCCTGGTCTTTTAAAACAAAACCGGTATTTACGTAGAGTTTGATGCTTGGTCTGCTCTAATAGATTTTTGGGAAGCCTAGACCTATTCTCTATATGCTGTACTGCTAGAGGAATATAAGTTACCTGAATGGTATTTTGATACTTATATAGGGTTGAGATACTCTTCAAATATTTTCTTTTAATTCATTTATTTTTTTGCTGAAGTTTCACAGTTAGATGTCTCCAGAGTAACATAAATAAATCAGCATAAGTTGAAACTATATATATGAAAATTGGTGATTCTTGCATAAAAGCACAATAAGTATGAAGACATTGCAGAAATTATTTAAATGTTCACTTGACTTTTTATTGACTGTAAAATTATTGAGGGGAAAATATGAATATACAAATTAAAATCAGTTAAAATATTTTTTATCCTTATAAAATTTCAAAGTTTAGTTTTAATCTTTCTAAATAAAATTTGTACATTTTAGTTCTTCTAATTTTAAAATGCATCACTTTTAATCCTACAAAGTTTATAAATAACGTTTTATATAGATAAAAAAAGGTATGTTTGATCATTTGAAAGAAAAAAAAATAGTACATTTTAAAGTTAAATACACTAAAAATATACAACTTTTTAAACGACCCTTTATAGATACTTTAATTTGATTAAAACATATTTTACATTAAAAATTGTTCTCGCCGGTTGACTCGTCTGTCGGTTGACTCCACGACACTCACACGCCTCCTTCTCACGTTGGTATGTGCTTGGTTCTTTTGAAGTAATCTGCACCTACAAAAGAGAAAGGGGGCGCCCTAGAGGCCGTTTGCACTCCGACGCTCAAGTTAAGATTGGGCAAGAAACACCAAGTGTTTGAGTAACTGTGTTTTAGGTGTGAAACTGCGTACCTTTGTGAAGTATTTTACTGTGCCGCTAGCCCTAATTAGGGTTCACTGCGCTGCTAGCCATATTCAGGGTTTACTGGAATACCCTTGCGCCGCTATCACCCAGTCTTAGAATAATCTAGCACATAAGGTTTCCTTATCTGGAGTGCAAACTCTAACAGGATGACTACCTGGGTGCCTCCTCGTGCACATAGTCTCTGGAGCCACCTGTTCTGGGAGTGCCTTCACTGTTCACGTGCCATGCATGTAGCCTTTACTGGAAAATCCTAGTTTTGATGAGTACTCGACCCCTGAGGACTCTGCACCTAACTGTGCTTTCTCTGCCACACGCATAAACTCTTCGTGATTCAGGCCTCTCCTTACCTCTAGGTATTTAACTTGTAACTGGTCTCCTCCCTGGACCCACACTAAATATTCCAACATTGTTGTTCAAACACCCAAGACCGATGTCATCTCGTCACGCTCTGTGGCCGAGGACTCATCACCCCACTGAGTGGCGATGACATATCGGTCCATTCTGGTGATCATCACGCAGTCATCACGCTGATGACTAATCACCATTTTCTGTGGGGACACGCTGATGACTAATCACCCTTTTCTGTGGGGACACGCTGATGACTAATCGCCCTACTAGTCCTTACCACTTGTGGGGTCCATTCCACGTGGCTTTGACCCACATTGTGAGACCCAGCTGACGTGGCTCACCCCTTACTAGTTGTTCTCGGTGTCCGAGGACTGGTCGGTACAAAAATAATATTAAATATATCTAAAACATTGCATCTAAGTTTCGTTAAAAATCATTGTAATACTACTACTAACAGAGTGCTACTTTATTTACCATAACTATGTTGGTTCCATTATACTCTGAAGTACGGCACTCAAGTTATATTGAGAAATGTGGAGAGTGAACATTTCATGCGGGCCTCTCATGTTTAATGTTTAGGTGAGAATTAGAAATTTGTATTTAATTGGGTCAAGCTGTTCTCTTTCTAAAACATAAAGCATAAAGCTAAAACTTTGACTAATGAATCTTGAATTTGTATCCACTTATCACAACACATCATGATTAATGACCCTATCCTCTTGTCCACAAATTTTGACCTATAGGAAATGAATGGCCATGGAACCTTTCTTTCCTTAAATGGTAAATAAAAAGAAGATGGCAAGCAATAAGACAAGGATAAGGACAAGCAAATTTAGTTACCTTCAAAAAAGACAGAACCATTGGAGTTGAATCCAATGCTCCTACGGTAGCTACCTGAAACTCCTGAAAAAAACACGTACTCTAACTGTGTGAAAACATCACAGATCGACTCTTTACACCAGGCACATTCAAGCATGCACTAGCTAAACATTTATCAAATGTATTTTCATTAGCATTCAAACTTCTAGCTCGTATTTTTTCCCATTTCCTTCGTACAAAAGCACACCCAGCCAATCAAAAAGCACATAGAACTACGTAGCAGCATCACATGATGACATCTGACGCGGGTGACCTGTTAATATAAATGAGATAAAATTAAGGATGACAACTAAATTAAGGATATCAACTAGGAAGGCGTATGTGATGTCATAATCTTTCCCCAATGATAAATCAAATTGAGATAACCCCCAAAAAGTATAAAGAAGATTGTGAATATCCTTTTATACGTCAATAGAAAACTAGTCCAGGGAGCCACTTGCCAAGGTATGAGTTGCAAGAACACTAGAAGGAGCAGTGGAATTATATCAACCGTGAGGGTGTATTGAAGATCTACCAACTTTCAATTACAAATGAAAACCTCATTCAATAGATGAAAATGGATATGCCGCAAACACCTCCTGTTCTAGTGATTTATCGGTGTTATGATATTTATAAAAGCCAAAAAAGAGTTTGCACAAAATTTGATTTGACTTTTACTTGACGAAGTTTCTCTTTAACCTTATAGATTTTGTAAAACCATAGATTAACATTTACTGGAGGGTTACCATGATAACATTTAGTCAAGATAAGTGTAGTATTGCTGTCACTTGAGAGCTTCCAAAGCTTCACAAGATGAGATAAGGAAGAGGAGAACAAGTCTCACACAAATCACTCAAAAATTGAATATAGTAACTTTTCTTCTATTTCAAACTTGAATTTACAATGACCAAGCACCTCTATTTATAGGTTTAGAGGGCTGAAATTCAAATGAAACAAATTCAAAAATCCCTCCCTAATTCAAATTCAAATTCGGCGCCACCTATAGTCACAAGGGAGGTGTGACTTCTTTTCTACTTTGGCACCTCCTAAAAACTACACCTACACCTACTCTTATGTCATATGGAAGGTGTGACTTGCTTTTGTACATTAACACCCCTTATTTTAATGTCTACACCTTCTTTTAAAGTCCTACTAAAACCTATACACAAGTAAATACAAAAAGAGACATCCATTGATGCTCTTCTCCCAAAGCTTTAGCCTTGCTCCTAGTCATCCTTTGAGGCATGAAGGATGTTGAGCTATTTGGTTGGGCTTGGGCCCCAACTTGGGCTTCATGGGCTTAGGCCTCAGGCACCTCCTCTACTTGGTCTTCATCATGCTCCCCGAGTTGGAGAGAATTCATCCACGAATTTGGAAGACCTGCCGAAAAGGGAGTTAGATCATTGATATTAAAAGAATTACTTCCAAGAAATGTATCAGGTATATCTAACTCGTACACATTATCATTAATCCTCTTGATAACTTGAAAAGGACCATCACCACGAGGCATAAGTTTTGACTTCCTTTGAGTAGGGAATCTATCCTTCCTCAAGTGTACCCAAACCCAATCGCCAGGTTCAAAGATTAATGCCTTACGCCTTTTGTTGGCATTCTCAACATATCTGACAACTTTCTTCTCAATTTGTAACTTGATGTGATTATGCAAGTCTTTAATAAAAGAAGATTTTTCAAAACCATCTTTGCATAAAATCTCATCAAGTACAGCAATTGGAAGAAGATCTAGAGGTGCTAAAGGGTTGAACCCATAAACAACCTCAAAACGAGAATGGGCAGTTGTAGAATTTACTACTCTATTATAACCAAACTCAATATGAGGTAGTATATTCTCCCAAACCCTTGGGTTCCCGAAAATAAAGCATCTTAACATTTGACCCAAAGTTCTATTGACCACCTCAGTTTGACCATTAGTTTGGGGGTGACAAGTAGTAGAAAACAAAATTTTTGTGCCAAGTTTTCCCCACAAGGTCCTCCAAAAGTGGCTTACAAAATTTGAATCCCTATCGGATACAATACTTCTAGGAAGCCCATGCAAACGAACAACTTCCTTAAAGAAGAGATTTGCAATATAACAAGTGTCATCTACTTTGTGGCAAGGAATAAAATGACCAGAGAAGCGATCCACTACCACAAAGATAGAATCCTTTCCTGTTGATGTCTTGGGAAGACCTAAGATAAAATCCATTGAAATATCTACCCAAGGCATTGATGGGATAGGAAGACGGGTATATAAACCATGGGGATGGACTTTAGATTTAGCCTTCCTACATGCTATACATTTATTACAAAAGCTGTGTACGGATTTTCGCATGTGAGGCCAAAAGAAATGTTTATGCAATGTTTCTAAATAGCAACCCCAAAATGTCCCATAAGCCCACCCTCATGAGCCTCTCTAACAAGAGATTGTCCTATAGAACCATGGGGAACACAAAGTCTTTTTCCTTTGAAAAGAAAACCATTATGTAAGAAAAAGTCTTTGTGTCCTCCTTTTAAACACTCTTGATAGATACGTGAGAAATCTAAGTCATCATGATATAGTTCCTTTATGTGATCAAAACCTAAATATCCAAAACATTTAACAAGGTATGTCTTCTTGAAAGAGCATCAACAACCACATTAATTTTACCTTGTTTATGTTTGATCACATAAGGAAACTGTTCAATAAACTCAACCCACTTTGCATGTCTCTTATTAAGCTTGCTTTGGCCTTTCAAATATTTTAGGGACTCATGATCACTATGGATCACAAATTCCTTAAGAAAAAGATAATGTTGCCAATTTTGCAAAGCTCGAACAAGAGCATAAAGTTCTTTATCATAAGTGGAGTAATTGATATGACTCCCTTTGAGTTTCTCACTAAAATAAGCTATGGGGTGGCCCTCTTAGAGGAGAACAACCCCAATGCCTATATTAGAGGCATCACATTCTATATCAAATGTTTTAGCAAAGTTAGGAAGGGCTACGATGGTGGCCTTAGTCAATTTTTCTTTCAAAGTTTGAAAAGCATTTTCTTGCTCTTGTCCCCACTTAAAACCACATCCTTCTTTAATATAACATTGAGAGGTGCGGCAATAGTACTAAAGTCTTTCACAAACCACCTATAAAAGCTAGCAAGTCCATGAAAACTTCGTACTTCACTAACATTGGAGGGTGTTGGCCAATGTTGAATTGCTGCAACATTTGTTTGATCAACATGCACCCCTTTATAACTTACAACAAACCTTAGAAATTCTATATGATCAAGTGCAAACATACATTTAGCAAGATTAGCATACAAATGTTCCTTCCTAAGGGTTTCTAAAACTTCCTTAACATGATTCTCATGATCTTTCTAAGACAAACTATATATAAGAATATCATCAAAATAAACCACAACAAACTTGCCAATGAATGGTCTTAAGACATGATGCATGAGTGGCATGAAGGTACTAGGAGCATTAGTCAAGCCAAAAGGCATGACCAACCACTCATATAAACCAAATTTGGTCTTAAAAGCGGTTTTCCATTCATCCCTCGGTTTAATCCGGATTTGGTTATAACCACTCTTAAGATCAATCTTGGAAAATATTTTAGACCCATGTAATTCATCCAAAAAGTCATCTAACCTACGAATGGGATGCCTATATTTGATGGTAATGTTATTTATAGCGCGACAATCCGTACACATTCTCCATGACCCATCCTTTTTAGGAACAAGGATGACAGGCATAGCACATGGGCTTATGCTATCTTGTACCCATCCCTTAGCAATTAATCCCTTAACTTGTTGAATTTCTTTGGTCTCTATGCCATTGGTCCTATATGCTGGGTGATTTGGTAAAGAAGCCCCGGGAATTAAGTCTATTTGGTGTTCAATCCCTTTTAAAGGTGGTAAGCCATTAGGAGGATCTTAAAACACATCTTCAAATTCCTTTACCAAATTTTCCAAACATGTGGGACTATCCTTAGCTGTCTCACTATCAATAATACTAGGAATAGCTAAAAAAATAGGCTTTTGAGAAACTATTACCTTTTTAACTGCTTGAGTAGTCATGAGAAGGCTTCTCTTGAAACTTTTTTTATCATTTTCATGCTCTCTCTTTTGCTTCATTTTAATTTGGTCCTCATGGACTTCCTTTGGAGAGAGAGACTTAAGTATGACCTTGTGCCCATGGAAGTTAAAAGAAATTTTGTTGGTAAAGCCATCATGAAAAACTTTTCTATCATATTGCCATGGCCTACCCAAAAGAACATGTGTTGCTTCCATTGGGACAACATCACACAAGGCCTCACATCTTTGTATTTACCAATGGAAAAAGCAATGAGGACTTGTTTGTTAACTATGATTTCTCCAACCTCAGTTAACCATTGTAGTTTGTAGGGCTTTGTATGAGAGATAGTAGACAATCCAAGCTTATCTACTACTCTTGTACTAGCCACATTAGCGCAACTTCCCCCATCCACTAATCAAAGAACACAACTTATCATTAATGAGACATCTTGTATGGAAAATATTTTCTCTTTGGCTTTCATCAAAGGGTTTTAAAACTTGGCCAAGCATTTGTCTCACTACTAATAAGTCGCCTTCAAGTGGACTTTCACTCTCATGCTCACTTGGGGACCTAGGAGGTGTGGAAGGTGTAGAGGAATCCGAACTATGCTCACTCACAACCACCCCATCACGCATCATCATATTCCTTTTAGAAGGACAATTAGCCACTATATAACCATAGCCTAAACATTTAAAGCACTTTTTACTTGAAGATTTAGTTGGTAATTTAGGATTAGAAGTTGAAGGCTTAGTATCTCTAGTTTTGAAAGTAGAATCTTTTGAAGGAAATTTTGAAAAAGATTTTCCTTTGTTTTTCCAAGATGAAAAAGCCATCATTATGAGTATGTTTAAAAGAAGTTTTCCTTGCAAGTTGAGATTCTACCTTGATGGCAAGGTGAACCGAATTTTCTAAAGAAGAATACTCATTAAGTTCTACAACATCTTGGATATCCCTTCTAAGACCACTAACAAATCTAGTCATTTTAGCTTCATTATTCTCATGCATATTGGCTCTAGTTAAGAGCGTTTCAAGTTCTTTATAATAAGCATCCACACTTAGCGTGCCTTGGTGAAGCCGTTGGAGCTTCAACAATAGGTCTTTCCTAAAGTGTGAAGGCACAAATCTAGCGCGCATGCAAACTTTTAAATCATCCCAAGAGACCACCGGCGATCTCTTGTTTAGCCTAATGTTCATGAGAGTTTTGTGCCACCACTGCATGGCATAGTCCATAAATTCTAGGGAGGCTAGCTTAACCTTTTGGTCTTCTTGGACCTGATGTACAAAAAATATTTGTTCTACCTTAGCCTTCCATCCTAAATACACATTAGGATCTCCATCACCTCTAAAACTAGGTAATTTTACATAAGCCATAAAAGGCTTAGCCACATTTTGGCACCTATCTTCATGATTGTGATGCATTCTCCAAGCGTTTTCTTCATGATATCCATAAGAATTTTGAGAAGACCTTGAAATATGCCTATGATGATGGTGGTGTCTTATCTCACGATTGTGATGCATTTCTTCATGGTCCAACTCCAATCTTTGGATTCTTGCCTCCATTTGTCTTAATGCCTCATCCTTTTGTGCAATTGTAAGTTTAGCATCCTTTAATTCACCAATAAGATGTGCTTTTTGAGGTGAATAAGGCTTAGATGAGTCTCCACTAGAAAAATGAGCCATAATAACAAAGAAATACAAACACAAAGAACAAACAATTATAGAAAACAAATGTTAGAAAACAAGTGTAAAGGCAAGGATAGCTTGCGGAAAAAGAGAGAAAGGTACTCAAACCACTCCAAGAAAAAAATATGTCTTTCCTTAACCAAGCCTCTCTTGTGGATTGGATGAGCCTCAAGTAAAATATGCCAAAGCAAACCACACTTACTCAAAGAACAAACACCACAAAACTAGAGGAAACAAGAAAGACAAGCAAGAAAAGGTATAAACAAGAAAAGCTAAACCAAAGTGTGAAAAGAGATGTTGACAAAACTTAATAGAATAGTAGACAAACAAGTAAAAAGGCACAAAAGAGAACTCAAAGAAACCTACTAAACTTTTAATAAAGAAAGAAATGAAATGCTTTAGAACTTATTAAAGTAAAAGGAGCAAAAATTCCACAATGTAGATAACAATTTGCCAATCAATATGAATCCAATTTAGAGAATAAAATTAATGTGCAAATGTAATGTCTAGATGCAACTCGAAACTGTTTTTAATCAATTTCAGTACTGTTTTAAACAATTGAGGTACTGTTTTTTTTTATACTATATGTACATATGGAAAGAAAGCTCCATAGTTTGCATCATCACAATTTTTTTTTTTTTAACAACATTCAATTTGCACAAAAATTTTGTTGTAAAGGATTCAAGATGAATGAACACTTGAAATCAAATGTTTGGAACTCTAACTCAACTTCTACTAAAACAAATAACCAAAGACAAAGCACACTTTCAAAATCAAAAGCAAGCAAGTAGAGTCAAAACAAGTACTCCTAGAACACTATTGAACATAAAACTCAAAGTAATAAGCAATATCAAAGAAAAGACATATAATAAGACATATTCAAACGAAATAAAGCATGAATATAGGTGCTGGAAAAAAATTTGGCAAGAAAATAGGTGCTGGAAAATTAAAGAACAACAATTAAAGACAAGAATTGAAAGAAACTTGAATGTAAATGTGCTAGAATTTAAATTGCTTCAAAGGAAAATGCCACTTCAACTCAACAACAAAAAAACATCACCATAGCTCATGATACCACATGATGTGAGTTGATTTTAGATTCATTTAATTTGTGACACTTTGTTAAGAATTGGATCAAGATTCTTTAGCAATTAAGATGAGTCACCTAAGAAAAATTCCCACTGGACATTAACTTACCAGGTGCAAAGTAGATGTGAAGGTTTATTTCCAAAGGTCCAAGGTGAAAAACACAATTAAGATGACAAATGAATGAGGAATGAAAACAGAATTGCAAAAACAGAACTCCACCGAAAATAAACACCAAAACAAAGTGCTAAAACAAAATTGTAACACACACCAACTCAAGGCAGCTTAAGGAGTCATCAATGGAGACTATGCCTTCCAAAATTGATGAACCAAACTCAATTATGAGTGATCTTTCCTTGTACATCACAATTACCGAATGGAATTAAAAGAAAAATACAGAAATGAAAAGGAAAACACAAGATAACATGAATTAACCAATTGAAATTAAAGAAAAAGACAAGCAACACAAAATCAATCGAATGAAATTGCTAAACATGATTTGGAAATGGAAAAGGAGATGGAATAAGATGAACTTATGTGGTTGTAGTCAATGGTTGGGAATGAGCACGCCACTTGGAGGTGATGATCCAAGATAAGTGTAGTATTGCCACCACTTGAGAGCTCCCAAAGCTTCACAAGATGAGATAAGGAAGAGGAGAACAAGTCTCACACAAATCACTCACAAATTGAATATAGTAACTTTTCTTCTATTTCAAACTTGAATTTACAATGACCAAGCACCTCTATTTATAGATTTAGAGGGCTGAAATTCAAATGAAACAAATTCAAAAATCCCTCCCTAATTCAAATTCAAATTCGGCGCCACCTATAGTCACAAGGGAGGTGTGACTTCTTTTCTACTTTGGCACCTCCTAAAAACTACACCTACACCTACTCTTATGTCATATGGAAGGTGTGACTTGCTTTTGAACATTAACACCCTTTATTTTAATGTCTACACCTTCCTTTAAAGTTCTACTAAAAACTATACACAAGTAATTACAAAAAGAGACATCCATTGATGCTCTTCTCCCAAAGCTTTAGCCTTGCTCTTAGTCATCCTTTGAGGCATGAAGGATGTTGAGCTATTTGGTTGGGCTTGGGCCCCAACTTAGGCTTCATGGGCTTAGGCCTTAGGCGCCTCCTCTACCTGGTCTTCATCATGCTCCCCGGGTTGGAGAGAATTCGTCCACAAATTTGGAATACCTGCAGAAAAGGGAGTTAGATCACTGATATTAAAAGAATTACTTCTAAGAAATGTATCAGGCATATCTAACTCATAGGCATTATCATTAATACTTTAAAATTCTAGTTGGCTTCATCTCTAAAGAGAAATCTTCTTTTTCTTACATTGAATTAGATGATAGTACATGATTGGAATAAAATAAACATTTCCTTAGTTGTGATACATCAAAGATAGTTAGAATGTTGGCTAATAGAGGAGCTAGAACAATTTTGTATGCAACAAATTCTATTCTCTTATGAATTTGATGAGGATTTATGACTTTGAGTCAACTTCTTAGATATGATTGCTCTCCTTTCATCGATGAATGGTGTATTTCTCAGATAATCATGCTTAACCACAGAGAAACCTAAAGGTCTTCTTCATTTTTCTGTATCAGAATTCTATCTACTTCAAGATGTCTTCAATCATTACAGTTCTCAAAATTTAGCTCACAGTTGTTGATAATTGAAGTGATGGAACATACTCTAGGTTTTGCTTGACCAACCTTTATTTTGGTGCATACTGAATTTAGGCCCCAAATGATGGAGAACAAGCTCAAGAGGACATGGAGGCCAATCATCACGAAGAAGAAGAGGTTGAGGACGTTCATGGAGATCAAAGTCAATCTCAAAGGCTCACAAGAAGCATGTTCAAAGCTTTAGGATCAAGGGGACATTTATTTTCCCTTTTTGTAATTTCATTGTGTGAGGGTGCTTAGAGGAAAACATGAGAAACCTCTTGTGTTAAAGCATCTTTAGGTCTTTAGTTAGGAGCATTAGGAGGGGGGTGCGTTAGTAGATAGGTGTAGGAGTTAAAATAGGAGGTGCCAAAGTGAGAGAAGAAGTCACACCTCCCTCATGACTTGTTTAGGCGCCATTTTCATTTGAATTTGGGGGGAGTTTTTGAATTCATTTAGCTTGCATTTCAGCACCTTCACACTATAAATTAAGGTGCTGCCCTTGTATTTTTCAGATTTGAATTTTGAATTAGAAAAATTATACTCAATTTTTGAGTGAGCATTGGAGAGTTTTGCATCTTCTTCACTAGTCTTATCTTGAAGGTTCAATGGTTACCTCAAGTGGCGGCTTGCACACTCATCTAGGAGCCTTCATCCTCTTAGTGGCGTGATCATCCAACCATACCTCCATCTTCATGAGCATTCTCTTCTCCTTCCTTCCTTCTCTTTTAATTTTCATGTCTTAGCTTGTGTTCTTGTGTGTTGGTTCGGTTTGTTTTGTGTTTCCAGCAGCTTATTCTTCATTTATCTTTGTTTTGGTTCGGTGCCTTTAATTTCCAACACTTATATTCAGTTTCCTTGCCTTTAATTTCATTTTTGTTTGGTTCAATTTGACAATAATTGGAACTTCCATATGAGTTTGTGTTTTGGCATTAGTTTTTGGTGAGTTCTTGACTTAGAACATTGATCCAATTCTAAGAAAAAGTGCCTCTCTAATGACCAGCTCAAGATGTTTCCTAAGAATGTCAAGAACCTTTCATCTTATGTTCTTGAATTCACATCACCAAAGTCTTCTCCTCCATCTCAAGCAAATGATCTAGGTCAACCCCATGTTTTTCAAGTATTTTGCAATATTTATGTTGAAAGATTCTTGTTAAGTTGCCTAAGAGATGTTGATGTGACCTAACTCAATGATCCACAATTTTTTTGTGTTTGAACATGAACTTAGACAGCTCATACCAACCTCTTCGCAAGAATATCTTTAATAACACTTTTGTTATCCAAACCAATCTTATACTAATATAAGCAAGATCAAATACCAAAATGTAAATTCTATAGATCCTTGAGATATGTATAATTGAATCAAAATGGAAAGGTAGAGTATGCGTATGAAAAGAATAACTAAAGGATTCATCCTCACCCTTATGAAAGATAAGAATAACCCAACCAAGCACAAACTTCCTTAACATCAGTTATAGTACCCAATACCACCTCTTCACCACTTTTGTCAAACTAAGACCTCTTGGCTCACTCCATTATCTGCATAACCTGATGGAAGAGGGCCAAGCACAACCGGACAAGAGCCAAGATAAGGGCATCCAAAGCCACACCAAGAGCGTCTAGGGCAAGAAGAGGAGCATCTAGGGCCATGGGAGGAGCGTCTAGGGCCATGGGAAGAGCGTCTAGAACCATTTACTAGGTCCATGGCCAAGAGACTACATGAAGATATTGATCTAGCTACAGATGGGGGAGAAAGATATTTGTACATGTTACATGAAGGCCCATCAAGAGTAGCTTAGTTAGTTAGGGTGTAAATAGCACAAACTTGATTCCATGAGGGTTTGACCTAGCTTTTTTACGTTTCTAGAAGCATTCCTAAAACTAGGGCCGACCATGATTCCATGTGATGACTTTTGCATTTCATTTTGAGTACATTTGCTTAACATTAGGTTAACCTTTATGGTCCTCCTTAGCCTATAAAAGGGGGAGCCAACCTATTGTAATTTTCAAGATTAAATAGAGTATTGTTATTCTGCCCAAATTGTGCCATACACTACTCATTGCCTAACACTTAGGTTTTAGTCTTCAATTCATCACTACCAAAGGGGCTGGTCAAACCTCCCCATTTCCTCACTCTTCATGCACCTTCAAGGCACCCATGCTTCCTAGGAAGGCCTTGCTCACCTCCTCCACAAGCTTCCGCAAAGATCACCACCAAAGAATTCCAAAATCCAAAGAAGAGCTCATAGGAATGCCATCATTTGGTATCTAGAGCTATGGTTCTTCAAAGATAAGTATCTCTTTGCATTTTTCTTTTTGAGTTCTTCTTTTCTCCAAGTTGTTCATCTTTATTCCAAGTTGTCTTGCTGTTTTTTGTGTTTTAATATGATTTGAATGCTTGTTTATTCATTTCATTTGGTGGGTTTGTTCAAACTTGTGCTTGAACATCTATTTTCAATTTTGTGTAGGATTCTTGATATCTTTGTGCTGCTGTTTTTATTTTTAGGTATTTGAGTCTTGCTTGAAATTTCATTTGGGTCATATGATGTTCTTGAGTCTTTTCATTTTATGAATCCATTAACTGTTGTTATATTTTATTCACCATTTCTTCGTTGGTCTTTGTGGAGGAGGAGGATGAATTTCGTGGTGCAGCTCCAAATAATTTTCGAATTCCAACCCCTTTTCTAGTTGCATGCACACAACCAAGGTTCTTAGGTCGTCTAATAGCTTCATACAGTATATCTTGACGACCATGAGGTATAAAATTAACTTAGGAGCTTTGCTCAACCAAGGAATCCTACAAGTCCAAAATTATATAAGTTTTTAATATAATTAACATTTTAAAATAGATGCAAAAGTACATGCAAATAATTTATAATTTTTTCTGAGACTATCCGTGATTGCTTAGAATACTTCAAGCTTACGATACCTCACACAAGACATTAGGTGCGGGGTCACATTCTTGGATGCTATGTTTTGAGCTTTCTTTTTACAACCGTGTGATAAATGGAATGTGTAAAGTGAATCAAATAATATTAAATAATTAGTGTTATGACCAATAAATAAAATAATTAAGTAATTTCACTTACCTTCCACTCCTCAGATTCACGACTTTCAACGAAAATATGCCATGTCTCCTCATCAATATTGGAGTACCTTGAATAAGAATTATGGCCTTTATAAGGTCTAAAAGCGTATTTCAACGTCAGTTGTGGCTTAAACTAACAGGATTTAATGGCAACTGAAGATAGAACCTTCAATCTCAAACTCTCTACACTAGGCATATCACAATGCACCTGCAAAAAGATACCATGATATCCTCCCAGATCATGGTCCAGTTGACCTCAGTCACATGATCCCATGAAGGTGTCAATATAGAGATCCTTTCACAAGCAACAACTCCAAGATAGCTGCTAGAAGTATCAGCATTAGGACTATAAGCCACTCCGGTGTTGACATCAATGGTGACTGGTGTCTTGTCACTAGTAGCACATCTCAATGGCGATCGAAGATAGAAACTTCGATCTCAGACTCTCTACATTAGGGATATTACAATGCATCTGCAAAAAAAATACCATGACATCCTTCCAGATCATGGTTCGGTCAACCTCAGTCACATGATCCCACGAAGGTGTCAATATGGAGATCCTTTCACGAGTAATGACTCCAAGATAGGTGCTGAAAGTATCAGCATTAGGACTAGAAGCCACTCTGGTGTTGACGTCAATGGTGACTAGTGTCTTATCACTAGTAGAACGTCTCAATGAGAGACACTTGAGTTTTAGTAGGTGCTCTGGTGGATCTGCCAGAAGGGTGGTCAGAAGAAATCGGAGTCTGATCGTTAGCCATATTTGTGTTGAGAAATTAGGTGACAAATATTATTTAAATTGCATCGAAAGAAATTCACATAAAATAAATACATAAAATATTATCACAAATATTTCTATATTCATAAATAGTGGGTTGAATGTTCATATGTATATTCCCTCACTATGGTCTTTACGGGTTGCATGTACATCACTAACTACATCGTTATCTTTATTCATTATTGTACCGATCAATCCTCGGACACCGAGAACAGCTAGTAATGGTGAGCCACGTCAGCTGGGTCCCATAGCATGGGCCAGAGCCACGTGGGCTGGGTCCCATAGGTAGGAGGGACTAATGGGATGATTAGTCATCAACATGTCGACCACCAGAGTGAACTGAGGTGTCCTCGTCACTCATCAGGGTGATGATTCCTCAACAACTGGGTGTGATGAGGTGACATTGGCCTTGGATGTTTCGAACAGCAGAACTAGAACATCTAAGGTGGGTCCCGAAAGAAGACCATAATTCAATGAAATTCCCAGAGATAGGGAGAGGCCTAAGTCATGAAGTGCCTATGCATGTGGCAGGGAAAGCACAGTTAAGTGCAGAGTCTTGAGGGGTTGAGTACTCATCAGGATTAGGGTTCCTAGTGAAGCTACATGTATGGCACGTGAACAGTGAAGGCGCTCCCAAGACAAGTGGCCCCAGAGATTAGGTGCACAAGGGGGTACCCAGGTGGCCATCCTGTTTGAACTTGCACTCCAGTTAAGGAAACCTTACGCGCTAGATTACCCTAAGTCTGGGTGATAGCGATGCAAGGGTATTCCTGTAAACCCTAAATATGGGTAGCAGCGTAGAGGAAACCCTAGACTATATAAAGGGTAGTAAAACGCTTGACAAAGGTACGCAGTTTCTAGACCTAAACACAGATACTCAATACACTTGGTGTGCTTGCCCTAGTCTTTGACTTAAGCGTCGGAGTGCAAACGGCCTCTAGGGCGCCCCTTTCTATCTTGCAGGTGTAGGTTGTTTCGAGACAGCAAACATCATTCAAGGAGAGAAAAGGAGGCGTGTGATCGTCGTAGAGTCAACCGACAAGAACATTTGGCGCCCACCGTGGGGCCGAAGTAAAATAAGGTCCCATACACAAGCAAAAGAGAAGAAACACAAAGACATGAGGAATACCAAGCATGGATCTGTCCCACCAAATGGGGGTGAGAGCGTTACCATGCAGCAACTCATGGAAACGATGTGTGCCCTCCAGGAGACGGTGGCAGAATCTAGAGCAGATCAGAGGCGTATGCAGATGGACCTAGCTGCATCACAGGCCAGGAATGAGGAGTTGCACAGGGCGAACAAAAAATTGCGTGTGAATTTGCGTAATTTGCAGCAAGCAGGGGATCGCGTGGTGGATGATCGGGCTCCACCCACACCACCCAGGGCGTTCCCAATGCCTTTGTCGCAAGCAATCATGGACACAGTGGTCCTAGCCACCTTCGTGGGCCCTAAGACTGTGTTCACAGGGGTGGAGGATCCAGAAGCACATCTCACAGCGTTTCACACACAGATGATGCTATCAGGGGGATCAGATGCGGTGCATTGCAAGCTTTTCATGACCACGTTGACTAGGACTGCGCTAGAGTGGTTCGTTAGCCTGCCTGAGGGACACATCACGTCCTTCGCGCAGTTCTCCATGCTGTTCAGGGAACAGTATATCGTCAACCGGGCTCCCCCACCAGTGTCTTATGATCTTTTTGATGTGAGGCAATATTAGAGGGAGTCCCTAAGGGATTACCTCAACCGGTTCGGAGCGATGGTGGTGAGGCTGCACACCAAAGACGAGGATATGGTGGTGCACGCCTTCAGGAATGGAATACTACCAGGACCCTTCAGTGAGTCACTCATCCGAAGTCGCCCCAAGACCTTTGGTGATATCAGGCGTCGTGCCATTGCACATATCACGACCGAGGGGGAACTCAATGAGAAGTGTAAAAGCGCGGCCCCTTCACTACCACGGGTGCCCAGTTGCCCTCAGCCCATGCGGGTACATGAGCCGACGACGGAGAAGAAAACCCAGGGAAAGCAAAAGCCCTATGAAGCCAAGAAGCCCCAGACTAAGGCACGCGCTAAGGAGGATGTGCCACCCAAACATGACTTCCTGGTAGAGCTGAAGGAGTTGATCGCCATTCCTAACGTGGCGGAGAGGCTAAAGATGCCCCCAAAGACGGACAAGAGACTGGGGCCCATGTGATGTGTAAGGACCTAGAAACTTTAATTGGAATGAAAGTGTTTTATTTAAATAATTTCAAAAGATGTTATTATTTAAAATACAAAGAGCTGGTAAATGAAGTTTCGTAGTAGTCGGACCTCGGACGTCGCCCAAGGTCTGGGGTCAGCTGGTAGAGGTCGGTCGGCTGACCATTGTATTAACCCAGTAGTCAGGTGCGATGACTTTATCGTGAGGTAATCACGTGGGTGTGCTCGAGGAAGATATGTGGATCAAGAAGAGTAAAGGAAGAAAAGTGTAGCTTAGAAGTCTACGAGATCACCGTTGTTGAAGACGGAGGCGATCTCCGACTTCTCTGGCACACAATCGCCTGTAGTGTACATGATCGCCAATCGCCTATGGTGCACATGATCGCCGAAAGTGCACTCAGTATGTGGTCAGGATACTGGATCAACCATAGTGGGTTCCAAAAACCACGCGTATCAAGGTGTGGGTTAAGCCTTAGATACGCTGTGCATGCGAAGCTCTATGCTTGACCATAAGAAATCGTCCTTAGTGTTGCATGCATGGGCGCACGAGGAGTAGTGCTGATCTACTCTTGGAAATGTGAAACTACCGACGTCACCAAGTCATGTGGAGATGATACCTTGGACGTAACATAGTGGGATGAAGAACCTTTAGCAAGGCGTGGCGATGTGTCATCGGGCATCGCCAGGGCGCGAGGCATACGGTCATCGCCAGGGCGCGAGGCATGCGGGCATCGCCAGGGCGCGAGGCATGCGGATATCGCCAGGCGCGAGGCACGCGGGCATCGCCAGGGCGAGACATCGGTCGTTTTCCAGGGAGAGACATCGGTCGTCCGCCAGGATGAGACATCGGTGGATAGTCATCGCGCGAGCGGTCATCGGTGGAAGGTTATCGCGCGATGTCGAGTTTCACACAGATAAGGTGGGACCCAGGCTCCCAGCATGAGACGTCCTGCACGCGCGACACGTAGACAAAAAGGGTGGTTCAGAATAGTGACATCAGAGTGTTGGCATGCGCAGAGGCACGCGTAGTCGTACTGTTCAGGGAAGCGTGCACGCAAGCTTCCCTGCAGAGTGGGTGGTGGCAGCGGCTTTTGTGGACAAGTTGGTTTAGATTCAAAAACTCACTTCTGAGAGGGAGAACGTTGCTGTGGTTCAAGAGTGACAGAGTGAGTTCACCTCCATCCTTCTCTTTTCTCTCCTTCGCGCTGCGATTCAGACATCCTCAAGCACCAGTGCGACGAGCGACGACTGCACTTGGATACCTGGGGAGTTCTCTGCGAGTTTTCCGTCAGGACGCTAGAACAGAGTTAAGGCATCCTTAAGCTTCGGCGGGTTTTGGAGCTCTTGGTGTTTTGCGCTAGTCCAGGTAAGGGAAGCTAGCATTTTCGTTTATAAAAACGTTAGGCGAGTAGGTTCTGAAGTGAGGGCGACGTGGTCGCCGGTTTTCATATGCTTTTCACGATACTCTGTTTTATGTGTGGGGCGACGTGATCGCCGGTTTTAATGCTGTTTTCGAAATCCCCTGTTTTAGTGTCGTTTTGAAACTGTTTGAGATTGAAATGTGAAATGCATGTGATATTCGAAAATCTAAACCTTGGAATGATTGTTTCTGTGATTGGGATTGTTTAAGAAAAGATTCAAAATATCATATGATGGAATTATGCTTTTACGTGTTGTATGATGCATTGAATGTTGTGAATGTGGGATCAAGGCATAGTATTTTCAGGAAAGGAAATACCGTGTAAGATCGTGTGTAATGTGCATTGACTAGGGACTTGTCTAGAAGGAGATATCCTGACTCTGCTGATATAATGGAATCACATAGATGAAGTTATTCAGTTGGGGAGAGTCGAAGGAGGTTCATATGTATGGGTAAGTTGTTTGAAAGATAACTGACTTGACCTGTTATATGAATTAACCCTGTCATACCGGGAGAGTGATGATATTGAGATTACGTATGCGCATGGCTGTGTGGATTTCACAGCGACCCTGTGTGGATTTCACAGTGGTGTGGTATGACAGGTGCAGATCTCTGAGTCTGAGTCAACGCACGAGTCTTCCGGAAGTAGAGTCATGTGTCTATATGTTACGAGTCAGTGGAAAGTCTGACGTGTGAACCATGAATATTGAATGTAGTGAATAGACACTTGACGAGTTTGTGGAATGTGGGGATGTTGATGGTTGAAATTGATATAGATTATGAATGGTGTAAAGATTTATGTTTTCTATTGATATAAAGTTTCATATTTAAAGTTTTTGAAAATATCTAGCTTACCCTATTATCTTGTATCGTGGTTGTTTTCTTAAACCTGTGATGATCGTGTATATTTGCACGGGAGCAGACGAGGTTGCAGGTAGTAGAGCTCCTCTGTGAGTGGTCGCCGGAAGGAGATCGCCTGTGTCGGTTTCTGTTAGGCGATCGCCTGTTTCCTGTTTCTGATAGGAGATCGTCGTTTTCTATTTTCTGTTAGGGGATCGTCGGTTTTGAATGCTGTGATTTTATTTTATTTTGGAAACTCCTGCATGGAGATGTATTAAGACTTCCTCAAAAAGGGATATTATTTTTTAGGCACATTTGTACTAATGGATGAATTATATTATGTATATATCTATGTTCAATTTTGATATTTTTGTTTCACCTTTATTTTATTACATAAATATGAAAAGTAATTTGGCGGAATGTTACATTAATGGTATCAGAGCAGTTCGTCCTTAGGATGACCTGAGGGCTGTGGATCCATTGTGTTTCTTCTGCTCATAAAAATTATTTGAGTTTTAAATAAAAACTATAGTGAAAGGTTTTCAAACGTTTTTGTATTGAAATTTTGTGTGTGCTTTAGTGAATATATGCCCTAACTGAAAATCTTAGTATTAAGAATGAAAGGATCTTGATAAAGTAGTGAGGGTGCACACTCATAACTGGATCGAGATGATTCTCAATCTTAATTCCAAAGGTTTGATGTTTAGCATACATTGAATTCTGGTGTGATTTATTTCATTTTATTGAGTGTTTTTGTAATTGATTGAAAGTGGTTGTTTGGATTGATGGTTGTATACCAGTAGGTATTCTGGTGTTTTGCTTGAGGTTATAAGTATCATGATTCTGTTGATAAACTCAAATTCTAAATGACTTTGAGATGTTGACCTTTGTAAGGTCTAGATGTTACCTCCTGAATGAATCGATTTCTTATCGATCTCATTCTTATAGTTGTGGGGGGATATAGAAACCAATAGTTTCCTAATCTTCTACAGTGAAGAATGGCTCCTAGACAGCCTACCCCTCCCCAACCTTCTGTTGAAATGGGCCAGATCGCCAGGGCCATTGAGATGATGGCGAGTGCCATCCAGCAGCAGAATACAGCGATGTCTCAGAATCACCAAGCTACAATGCAGCATTGGGAGACCGCCAGATCGGCTGCAACAGCTTCAAACGTCGGTCAGCCTCAGGAGCAGATGGGACTGACCGAGTTCCTCAGGCACAACCCACCTAAGGTCAGTGGGAATGCTACTCCTGACCAAGCAGATCGATGGGTCAGGGGTTTAGAGAAAATCTTCAGGGCGACCTCCTGCCCTGAAGATAAGAAGCTGGTATTCGCCACATATCTTCTGTCTGGAGAAGCTGAGCTCTGGTGGATGGGAACTCAGCAGATGATGGAGGCCCGAGAGGAAGTGTTGGATTGGGAGAGCTTCAGGGTGAGGTTCCTGGAGAAATACTTCCCAGACAGCGCAAGGTTTGCGAAAGAAGCTGAGTTCCTAAGGTTGGAGCAGGGGGATATGTCTGTGAACGGCTATGCTGCTCGGTTTGAGTACCTCGCTCGATTCTATACCCAGGCGACCTCTGAGGCTTGGAGGTGTAGGAAGTTTGAAGAGGGACTGAAGCATGGACTGAAGAGGACCATAGCCCCTATGTGCATCAAGGAGTTTCACGCCTTAGTAGAGAAGGCGAAGATGGTGGAGACTCTGGAAAAGGGTGATTCCCGGGTGATCAGGTCACACCCAGGGGGTTCTTCCAGTGAGAAGACCAAGGTGCAGCACCCACAAAGCAAGCCCTATGCGAGACCTCCACTACATCGGGCAGGAACAGCGTCATCCCAGTTGCAGCAGCAACAACCTTGGAAACCCAAATGTTTCCATTGTGGTGGACCACACACATCCAATGTGTGCTTCAAGAAGAATTCAGAGAGAAGGTGTTACACGTGCCAAAAGATGGGGCACATTTCTAGAGATTGTCCTAGCAGAAATAGGATGACTCAATCCGGTGGTTCCCAACAGATGAGGAATGAAGGCAGCAGACCTCAGGTAGCAGGGAGAGTGTTTGCCATGACAGGAGCAGAGGTGTCTCAGTCAGGTAACTTGGTGCAAGGTGCTTCGTGAATCCTAGCTCGGTTGGGAGTGAAGAATGAAGAGGACGTAAGTAGGATACCTGTGGTGAAAGATTTCATGGATGTATTTCCAGAAGAAATACCTGGATTACCTCCTAAGAGAGAAGTGGAATTCTCTATTGATTTGGTACCTGGAGCTGGACCAGTGTCAATGGCTCCCTACAGAATGGCTCCAGCTGAGTTGATGGAATTAAAGAAGCAAGTGTAAGTTAGATTTAGTTGTACCAAGGTTTAGTTTCAGCTACATATAAGTTATGGAGAGTGAATAAGCAGTATGTCGAGGGTTTAAAGACTTAAGCATGTGTATCCATGGGAAGTACCAGAGTTAAGTTCCAAGAACGAAAGAATGAATTTTCTTTTATTTGAAGCTTGGAAGATGTTTATGTCGATGAAACAGCATGAGATGACTCTAGCTTAACCACAAGTTTAAAAGGAAAGATGAGATATTGTATTTATGTCTAAAGTTCAATTAGACAGAGAAATTTGCTGAAAAATACTAGGGAGAGAAGTTACTGGGATAAGAGAGAAAGCTTCATGCAGAATGGATGTTGTTTTGTTGATTGTGATTTGAAGATGAGTATGGAAATGGTGGGTTGAGATTTAAGGCTCCTGATGCCGTAAGTCTCCTGAACTTGGCAAATGAGGATGTAGTTCTGCCTGTGAATGTAGAAGGGAAGGAGGTAATGGCTATGGATAAGAATAAGGGTAAGCCGTGTTATGATGATGTTGAGTTCTTCTAGCGATGTTAGTAAATTGCAGAAAGTTGGATGTGGAAGCAGAACTTTCCGTACCTTGTGTTTCTAATGGGATGGGATTTGCAGCTAATCCTTTAAATGGGCAGTTGTGGTGGTCAGCGTTTCGTTTCTGATCTTAGAAACAATGCTGCATTGTCAGCTGTGGCAACAAGTCCTCACCCTGATCACAGTGAGGGATTTATGATCTGTGTGTTGAATACTGAGCACCCTCAGATCCCATGCAATGCTAATATGGATGTATCCATTGGAATTCCTGAGTGAGCAGCTCCGAAATCCCAACCAGTTGCTAAAGAGGTGGGTTTTTCATAATCTGCTATTAGTAATCAAAGAAGAGATGAACCAGATGGACGCCTGAAGGAAAAAAGCCGTTCTCTTTCAGTCTTTTGCTGCTTCAAGATCGGTTGACAAGAAACGGTGCCTAATGTGAATTCGAGCTACAAACCTGTCGTTTTTGAACTGAAAAGTGAAAATCCTGGAAGGAACTCTATCTCTGCAGTTTCTAGACAGAATAACAATGTGGATGCCAACCCAAGTCATGGCAAATCAGTTCGTGCCAATGATGGACATCTGAAACAAGAGGAATTAGAAGTTTAAGGATCAAAATTTTGAGAGGGGTTTTCTGGTCTGCAAGTCTCTACTCCTACCAATGAAATGACAAAATGTGGACCAAAGCCTAATCTGTTCTTCCAGGTCGGTGCTAGTATAGAGGTACTCTGGCATGATAGTGGCGTTAGAGAATGCTGGTTTAGATGAAAATCTGGAGTGTGTCTCCAAGGCTGCTGAAGGTCCAGTACGATGATTTGCTTGATAAAGAGGGACCACAAAAACTAGAGGAATGGGTCCCTTCGTCTAGAGTGGCAGCTACTGATTAATTGGGTATGCGATGTTCAGACCGCTTAACAGTCAAGCCATGCTCTCCTGAACGCCATTCAGGTCGCCCTCTTGAGTTTGAATCAGCAGTGTATGCCTGGTGGTATGATGGGTGGTGGGAAGGTGTTGTAACTGCAGCTAATGTCAGTGGTAGAGGGATCTTCGTCAGATGGCTCTGCCTTAGAAAGTGAATCATCATCCATCCCAAAAGTTGAAGTTGCTAAGAAGGTGAGCAAGAATCGTTTGGTTGGGAAACCCCTGTGGATCTGGAAAATATGAAGGGAATAACTTTGAGGGAGCCACTCTATGTCACTCATGAGGACAAGGGTAACAACTCTAGTGGTGGCTATGAGGACGAAGCTGACAAGGCTGTGAAGACACTTCTGGCCTTAAATGAACACAAGGATAATAACTCTTGTAGAGGCAGTGATGATGTTGACAATGAGGAGAAGACCTTTGGAGTTGTAGTTGGAGATCATGCATTTATGAAAGTGACACCGACCAAGGGTGTAGGACGGGCGATCAGATCAAAGAAGTTGTCCCCTAAGTTCATGGGACAATATCAGATCTTAAGGAGGATTGGTCCAGTGGCTTATGAGATCGCCCTACCTCCCCATTTAGCGAATCTGCATAATGTCTTTCACGTATCACAGCTGAGGAAGTACATGGCAGACCCTAGTCATGTGCTGGAAGTGGACGATGTGCAGATCAGGGATGACTTGTCCTTTGAAGCGAAACCAGTCAGGATTGACGATCGGCAAAGTAGACAGCTCAGAGGCAAGACCATCAACATGGTGAAAGTGGTGTGGGATGAGAGATCGGGTGATTCAACTTGGGAGTTAGAAGAACCCATGAGAGAAGCCTATCCATACCTCTTTTCCTTGTAATTCAATTTTCGAGGACGAAAATTTTTCTTGTTGGGGAGAATGTAAGGACCTAGAAACTTTAATTGGAATGAAAGTGTTATATTTAAATAATTTCAGAAGATGTTATTATTTAAAATACAAAGAGCTGGTAAATGAAGTTTCGTAGTAGTCGGACCTCGAACGTCGCCCAAGGTCTGGGGTCAGCTGGTAGAGGTCGGTCGGCTGACCATTGTATTAACCCAGTAGTCAGGTGCGATGACTTTATCGTGAGGTAATCACGTGGGTGTGCTCGAGGAAGACATGTGGATCAAGAAGAGTAAAGGAAGAAAAGGTAGCTTAGAAGTCTACGAGATCACCGTTGTTGAAGACGGAGGCGATCTCCGACTTCTCTGGCACACAATCGCCTGTAGTGTACATGATCGCCAATCGCCTATGGTGCACATGATCGCCGAAAGTGCACTCAGTATGTGGTCAGGATACTGGATCAACCATAGTGGGTTCCAAAAACCACGCATATCAAGGTGTGGGTTAAGCCTTAGATACACTGTGCATGCGAAGCTCTATGCTTGAGCATAAGAAATTGTCCTTAGTGTTGCATGCATACGCGCACGAGGAGTAGTGCTGATCTACTCTTGGAAATGTGAAACTACCGACGTCACCAAGTCATGTGGAGATGATACCTTGGACGTAACATAGTGGGATGAAGAACCTTCAGCAAGGCGTGGCGATGTGTCGTCAGGCATCGCCAGGGCGCGAGGCATGCGGGCATCGCCAGGGCGCGAGGCATGCGGGCATCGCTAGGGCGCGAGGCATGCGGGCATCGCCAGGGCGCGAGGCATGCGGGCATCGCCAGGCGCGAGGCATGCGGGCATCGCCAGGGCAAGACATCGGTCGTTTTCCAGGGAGAGACATCGGTCGTCCGCCAGGATGAGACATCGGTGGATAGTCATCGCGCGAGCGGTCATCGGTGGAAGGTTATCGCGCGATGTCGAGTTTCACACAGATAAGGTGGGACCCAGGCTCCCAGCATGAGACGTCCTGCACGCACGACACGTAGACAAAAAGGGTGGTTCAGAATAGTGACATCAGAGTGTTGGCATGCGCAGAGGCACGCGTAGTCGTACTGTTCAGGGAAGCGTGCACGCAAGCTTCCCTGTAGAGTGGGTGGTGGCAGCGGCTTTTGTGGACAAGTTGGTTTAGAATCAAAAACTCACTTCTGAGAGGGAGAACGTTGTTGTGGTTCAAGAGTGACAGAGTGAGTTCACCTCCATCCTTCTCTTTTCTCTCCTTCGCGCTGCGATTCAGACATCCTCAAGCACCAGTGCGACGAGCGACGACTGCACTTGGATACCTGGGGAGTTCTCTGCGAGTTTTCCGTCAGGACGCTAGAACAGAGTTAAGGCATCCTTAAGCTTCGGCGGGTTTTGGAGCTCTTGGTGTTTTGCGCTAGTCCAGGTAAGGGAAGCTAGCATTTTCGTTTATAAAAACGTCAGGCGAGTAGGTTCTAAAGTGAGGGCGACGTGGTTGCCGGTTTTCATATGCTTTTCACGATACTCTGTTTTATGTGTGGGGCGACGTGATCGCCGGTTTTAATGCTGTTTTTGAAATCCCCTGTTTTAGTGTCGTTTTGAAACTGTTTGAGATTGAAATGTGAAATGCATGTGATATTCGAAAATCTAAACCTTGGAATGATTGTTTCTGTGATTGGGATTGTTTAAGAAAAGATTCAAAATATCATATGATGGAATTATGCTTTTACGTGTTGTATGATGCATTGAATGTTGTGAATGTGGGATCAAGGCATAGTATTTTCAGGAAAGGAAATACCGTGTAAGATCGTGTGTAATGTGCATTGACTAGGGACTTGTCTAGAAGGAGATATCCTGACTCTGCTGATATAATGGAATCACATAGATGAAGTTATTCAGTTGGGGAGAGTCAAAGGAGGTTCATATGTATGGGTAAGTTGTTTGAAAGATAACTGACTTAACCTGTTATATGAATTAACCCTGTCATACCGGGAGAGTGATGATATTGGGATTATGTATGCGCATGGCTGTGTGGATTTCACAGCGACCCTGTGTGGATTTCACAGTGGTGTGGTATGACAGGTGCAGATCTCTGAGTCTGAGTCAACGCACGAGTCTTCCGGAAGTAGAGTCATGTGTCTATATGTTACGAGTCAGTGGAAAGTCTGACGTGTGAACCATGAATATTGAATGTAGTGAATAGACACTTGACGAGTTTGTGGAATGTGGGGATGTTGATGGTTGAAATTGATATAGATTATGAATGGTGTAAAGATTTATGTTTTCTATTGATATAAAGTTTCATATTTAAAGTTTTTGAAAATATCTAGCTTACCCTATTATCTTGTATCGTGGTTGTTTTCTTAAACCTGTGATGATCGTGTATATTTGCACGGGAGCAGACGAGGTTGCAGGTAGTAGAGCTCCTCTG
Source organism: Phaseolus lunatus (assembly GCA_013389735.1). Taxonomy (NCBI): domain Eukaryota; kingdom Viridiplantae; phylum Streptophyta; class Magnoliopsida; order Fabales; family Fabaceae; genus Phaseolus; species Phaseolus lunatus. Next base: position 22,524,590 of record CM023866.1, on the reverse strand, counting down.
TGAGTGGTCGCCGGAAGGAGATCGCCTGTGTCGGTTTCTGTTAGGCGATCGCCTGTTTCCTGTTTCTGATAGGAGATCGCCGTTTTCTATTTTCTGTTAGGGGATCGCCGGTTTTGAATGCTGTGATTTTATTTTATTTTGGAAACTCCTGCATGGAGGTGTATTAAGACTTCCTCAAAAAGGGATATTATTTTTTAGGCACATTTGTACTAATGAATGAATTATATTATGTATATATCTATGTTCAATTTTGATATTTTTGTTTCACCTTTATTTTATTACATAAATATGAAAAGTAATTTGGCGGAATGTTACATGATGTTCGGCCGATGTGATGTTCTGGTCGACCTTTAACAAGTTGCAATTGTCTCCAAATCAGCTAAGGCCTTATACTGGCTGTCTGTATGGGTTCGCAGGAGACCAGGTCGAGGTGCGGGGATCTATAGAACTGAGGACCACTTTCATTGATGGAGTTGCCTCCCGCATTGAGAACATCAAGTATCTAGTTATGAATGCCCCATCAGCTTACAACATGTTGTTGGGCAGGCCAGCTTTGAACAGATTGGGGGCGATGGTGTCAACGAGGCATATGAAGATGAAGTTGCCCTCGATGGAAGGTGTGGTGATCACCATTAGGTCAGATCAGAAGGAGGCTAAGAAGTGCTACAAAAACAGCCTCAAAACGAGAAGAGGAGTGTGTACAGTTACCACCCAACCACCAGGTGGAGGGTGCACTGATGCTGACCTGCTCCAAGGAGAAGTCCGGGTTGCACGAGCAGAGGTCGTCCGAGAAAGACGACCTGAACCAGCAGAAGAAGTAGTAGAGAGGGAGATTAGAGGCAAGACGTTCAAGCTTGGCAAATCCCTATGCCAAGATACACAGGACCAAGTGGCAGGAGTCATAGAGCGGCATTTGGACGTTTTCTCTTGGTCTGCCTCAGATATGCCAGGCATTGACCTTGATTTTTTGTGTCACCGCTTAGCGCTAAATCCCCAAGTCAGACCTGTCCGTTAGAGGAGGAGAAGATTCAATAAAGAGAGGAGACAGGTAATCAGGGAAGAGACGCAAAAGTTGCTCAAGGCTGGCCATATTCGAGAAATCCAATATCCTGAGTGGTTAGCGAATGTAGTATTGGTGAAGAAGGCTAATGAGAAGTGGAGGATGTGTGTGGACTTCACCGACCTCAATAAGGCATGTCGAAAGTGTTGAAGCTGGAGGAAGCTTCTTCCCTACCAAGGCTTGATGTGTGTTTGATGAAGAAAATAGCTTGAGTGCTTTGAAGATTGTAATAGGTTTTATATAAGTTTGTATTTAGGCTTATGTTGTTAAGTTGCCTTTTGCTGCATAACCTGTTCTAGTTGCCTAAGCAAGCTTAGACCAAGCACATGGAGTGATTAAAAGTCTTTCAAAATGCTTTTTAAGGTTTTCTCAAAAAATCTGGATATTGGACAAAAATAAATCTGTTTCCTGGAAAATCAATAGATTTATTTTTGGTTCTGTTATTCTTAACTGTTTTCAACTGGTTTTTGAAAAGTGGTTAGAAACTATTTTCTTTAAAAGTAGAAGGCTTCTCTCACACAAAATATACAGAGCAATCACGTTTTCAAGTGAGATCAATCAATTTCTGAGAGAGAAGAAGAATCAAAATACTTTTGTGAAAAGTTTTCAAGAGAATTTTCAAGTGTGCTTGTTCTAGGAAAACCTTGTGCTTTGTGAAGGTGCTGGTGCAGTTTCTGCAGCAAATTGAACTACTGGTTTGAGTTCTTGCATCTTCTTTTCAGGTGTAATCTTTCCATTCTCATTGTTTGTAAAGGTAGTTGTGTTAGTCACTCCTAGATAGGGTTTCTTGGAGTGCAAAGTGTGCTTAAATAGGTGTTTTTCAGCCTTGTATGTGGGTGTTCTTGTAGGTTTCAAGAACTGTTGTATATGCTATATTTCTTGCATGTGTTTTAGTTGATTCCACCTTGGTGTAAGGTGAACTGGATGTAGCTCTTGATGAGTGAACCAGTATAAAAACTTGTGTGCAATCTTCTTCCCTTCCCTGCACTTATTTCTGGAATTTGGATTAATAACTGTCAAGAATTAAATTTGTTCATGTGAAATTGAATCTGTTAATTCTGGGTTTAATAAGAACTGTTCTATTCGTTGATTGAAGCTTTCTTGCAATCATCTGAATAAGTGTGTGTGTGAAACTTTATCTAGTCTATGGTCTAACTGGTTTATTTGTTAATTCGTGATAAAGCCCTAGTCCATTGGATCTGTGTGGTTTTGGTTCTTCTTGTATATGCTTGATATCAAGAAAAATTGATTAATCTTGAGACACAATCTGTTACATTGTAAGCTGTAAAAATTCATCATGTTTGGTTCTGCTGCTCTTTCTGATTGATCTAAATCTTGTTGATCAAGTTCTGTTTGTACTAAGGTGATTTGAAAAATAAATCTGTTTCGTTTAAAATCAATCTGTTCTTTTAACCTCTGTTACACTGAAGTCAGTTCCTGTTGCGAAAATTTTATAAGCTCAATTCACCCCTCCCCTCTTGATCTTAGACACTGCTTAACTCTAACAATTGGTATCTAAGAGCTGGGGCTTGTAGGTTACTTAAGTGTGTGCATAAATGTCTGAATTCAAGATGCCTTTTGCTGAAGAAGCATCCATCAACAGGCCTCCCATGTTCGGTGGTGTCAACTATTTTTTCTGGAAAATCAGGATGAAGATTTTCATGGAGTCCATTGATATGGGCATTTGGGATGCTGTGGTTAGCGGACCCTTTATACCTATGCAGGTTGTTAAAGATGAAACTGTGAAGAAGCCTTGGTCCGAATGGAGTGAAGTTGAAAGGAAGAAGGCTCAATATGATTCTCTGGCCAAGAACATCATCACCTCTGCACTGAATATGGATGAGTTCTTTAGGGTGTCTCAATGTAAATCAGCTAAGGAGATGTGGGAAATACTAGAGGTAACCCATGAAGGCACAGAAGATGTAAAACAAGCTAGGAAGCATTCACTTATCCAGGAATACGAACTGTTCAAAATGCAATCTGGAGAGAGTATTGCAGATGTGCAGAAACGATTTACACACATTGTAAATCATCTCACTGGTCTTGGCAAGGTATTTGATAAGGAAGAGCTCAACATAAAGGTGCTGAAATGCCTTGATAGGAGTTGGCAGCCTAAGGTAACAGCAATTTCAAAATCAAGAGACTTATCCAAGATGTCCACTGCAGCACTCTTTGGGAAGCTGATGGAACATGAACTAGAGCTGAAAAGATTGAAAGAACAAGAAACTGTGGAGAAGAAAGCCAAAGGAATTGCCTTGAAGACTACCATGGAACATGACACAAGTGAGGAAGAAGAAGAGAATCTTGAACAAGATGAGACCTTGAGTTTGCTCACTAGAAAATTCAGTAAATTCCTTAGAAGGAAGACTCGAGACAAAACACAACAAAGAAAAAGGTACTCAAAATATAATGATTCAAATTCTTCTACTTACACCTGCTTTGGATGTGGCAAACCAGGACATATAAAAGCTGATTGTCCAAACAATCAACACAAAGAGAAATCAGCAAGCAAAAAGAGTGAAAGAGGCAAAGGAAAAAGAGCATACATTTCTTTGGGAGGAAAATGATGTATCTTCAACAAGTGAATCCTCAGATGGAAGTGAAGAAGCAAATCTGTGCTTCATGGTGAATGATGAAGGTTCAGCTTCAGATTCAGTAAGTGATTACTCAACTGATTCTGAAAATTATAATCGGCTTTTAATTGCCTTTAAGGAAACCCATGATGAAGCCAATAGATTAGCTGTCATATGTAATAAACTAACCAGAGTTAATAGGGTTCTTGAACCTAAAGTGAAGGCTCTTGAAGAAGAATTAAACAAAGCTAAAACTGAGTTAATTAGCCTTGAATTAACCTGCCTGCATGCATCCATAAAAACATGTGAAAATTGCAAGAAATTGGAAAAACAGGTTGAATATCTTCTAAAGACATTATCAAATTTCACCAAAGGAAGAGAAAATCTTGAAACATTGCTGGGCTCACAAAATGCTGTTTTAATAAAAATGGTTTAGGATATAATCCTGGAATAAAACAAAATGTTAAAAAGCTGTCCAGTTTTTTTGTTCCTGCCAAAACAGGTTTTTCCTCTTTTAACAGCTTAAATACAGTGCATACTACATCTTGTTTCTATTGCATGAAATCTGGCCATATCTCTAGAACATGTAGAGCTAGAAAGTATCTTGTTCCTAAAGGATTAGTTAAATGGCTTCCTAAGGAAAGGTGTTAATCATGCTGGACCCTATACTAAAAGGGGTACCATATATGTGTAATCTGTTTTGCAGAAAAATAACAGGAAAAATCAGTGGTACCTTGATAGCGGCTGCTCAAAACATATGACTGGTGATTTGGCCCAATTCATAAGTTTGAAACTCAAAGCTGAAGGTTATGTCACATATGGGGACAACAATAGAGGAAAAATTCTTGGAAGAGGAGATGTTGGCACTAAAAACTCAACTGCAATTGATAATGTCCTATATGTTGAAGGCTTAAAGCATAATCTTCTCAGCATTAGCCAGCTTTGTGATAAGGGATACAGGGTTAATTTTGAAGCCAACACCTACACAATTTCAAATCAAACTTCTGGTAAGGTGTTGTTCACAGGGAAAAGGGTAAACAACATCTATCTCTTAAACATTGTGAATAACAGTTCTGAAAATGAGTGTTTGCTGTCAAAAAGTGATGAGTCTTGGCTATGGCACAGGAGGTTAGCTCATATCCATATAGATCACTTGAATAAATTGATGTCTAAGGACCTTGTTTCTGGTTTAGCAAATATAAGGTTTCAAAATAACAGGTTGTGTGATGCTTGTGTAAAAGGAAAACAGATTAGAACCTCTTTTAAATCAAAAGATATAGTTTCTACGAATAAAGTCTTGGATGTATTGCATATGGATTTATTTGGACCATCTAGGACTGCTAGCTTAGCTGGAAATTACTATGCTTTGGTGATTGTTGATGACTTCTCTAGATATACTTGGACTCTATTCATTGCTTCTAAAAATGATGCATATAAAGCTTTCAAGAAATTGGCTAAGGTTTTGAACAATGAAAATGAGAACTGCATAAAACAGATTCGTAGTGATCATGGGGGAGAATTCCAAAATGCAAAGTTTGATAAGTTTTGTGAAAAGCATGGCATTATACACAGCTATTCTGCTCCTAGGACACCCCAACAAAATGGTGTTGTTGAAAGGAAGAATAGATCATTAGAGGAATTAGCAAGAACTATGTTAAAAGAATTAAATCTTGATCCGATCGGTCATCGGTAGTCGATGACATCAGCAGCAGTTGACCACGTGGACCATTCACAGAGTAACACGTGGTAAAGGATAGCAGGCGAATCAGGGAGGCGATCACTCAGAATGGTAATCGCCTATCGCCTGTGATGTTGAGTAATCGCCTATCACCTTGAGGATGAGTAATCGCCTATCGTCTGAGGTGAGTAATTGCCTATCGGCTTGAGGATGAGTAGTCGCTCATCGCCGGTATGGATCAGTAATCGCCCAGATTGCACATGATCACCGTGTGTTAAGGTTAGGAGATCAGGTGGTCAGCAAGTCGCCGAAAGAGCACATCGCCGGGTGTTTGAGAAGACTTGGCAAGCACTGGTTGTATGGTCTAAGTACAGAGGATAAGTGGCATATCTGCCACCATGTGTAGTGTGAGCTGCAATGCCCAGGGTTAACCAGCTCGCCATGTTAAGGTTGCGCCCAGAGTAGCCTGCGTACTAAGCTACTCCCTGTGTGGATAACTTAGTCGCAGGGGCACAGTGGAAGTAACGTTTCAGCTGCAGATACTCCAGATGGTGACACGTGTACGACCAGATGTTATCCACGTGTCAAGAGGAATAACCGTCAGGAGAGAGAAAGACTCAGGTATATATACAAACTCTTAACGAAATTGAGGGAGGTTTTTTTCAGATTCTTACAGCTTACACATTTGAGAGTTTCAATTACACACAGATCTCACAGAGAGATTCAGATATAGTTTTGGTGTTCCTGTTGCCTGACTTGAGCGTCGGAGCTACAACGACCGCTAGAGGCGCCGTCTGTGTGTTTTGCAGGAAGCGTTTGGAGTTCCGGCGGTGGTTCTTGGAGCGTTCCTGCAGAACAGAGGGCTAGACGAAGGAGTGACGAGGCAATCCTCCACGTTCGAGTCAAGCGGCAGGATCAAATCTACCTAAATATTTCTGGGCTGATGCTGTTTACACTGCTTCTTATGTGCTTAACAGGACCTTAATTAGACCCATTCTTAAGAAAACTCCTTATGAACTATATAAGGGTAGAAAACCTAGCATAAGTCATCTTAGGGTCTTTGGTTGCAAATGCTTTATTCTGAATAATGGTAAAGATAATCTTGGCAAATTTGATCCTAAATCTGATGAAGGAATACACATTGGATATGCTATAAATGGACATGCTTATAGAGTCTATAACAAAAGATTGCTTGCTGTGGAAGAGTCTATGCATGTTGTGTTTGATGAAACAGATTGTTGTGTGCCAAAATCTGTTCTGGATGAACCTGGTGTGGATGATTTAAGAACTATTCTGCAGAAAACTCAATCCACTGATCTTAATGCAACTAATTCAAATGCTGTCAAAGAGTCTATTGTGAATGCAGGATTACCTAAAGAATGGAAGACTCCCAAGGATCTCACTCTTGATAATGTGATTGGGAAAATAGAGAAAAGAGTCTCAACTAGAAATTCTCTCTATAATTTCTACAAGACAATGGCTTTTGTTTCACAAATAGAACCCAAAAATCTGGAGGAAGCACTACAAGACAGCAACTAGATTGCAGCCATGCAGGAAGAGTTGAACCATTTTGAGCATAATGAAGTGTGGAGTTTAGTTCCAAGGACACCTGAGATGAATGTACTTCGCGGTCACTAAGAAGGCAGTGAGTTCAGTTTTGGTGCAAGAGCAAGAGCAGAGCCAAAAACCCATCTACTTTGTTAGCAAGGTGCTGCAAGGGCCTGAGGTAAGATACCAAGCCATAGAAAAGGCAGCATTGGCCGTGGTGTTCTCTGCGCGTAGGCTCCGCCATTACTTCCAGAGCTTTATAGTGGTAGTGATAACAAACCTACCCATCCGAAAGGTCTTGTAGAAGCCAGATGTAGCAGGGAGGATGGTATGATGGGCAGTGGAGTTATCTGAGTTTGACATACAGTATGAGCCCAGAGGCCCAATCAAAGGCCAAGTTTATGCTGACTTCATAGCTGAGATGTCCTCGACAGAAACCCAACAGGATGGACCTAACTTCAGATGGGTGCTCTCGGTAGATAGGTCTTCCAATCAAAAAGGTAGTGGAGCTATGGTGATCTTGGAAGGACCAAAGGGGCTGTTGATTGAGCAAGCCCTATGGTTTGCCTTCAAGGCCAGTAACAACCAGGCAGAGTACGAGGCTTTAATCGCTGGGATGCTATTGGCTAAGGAGATGGGAGCATAGAGTCTTTTGGCAAAGAGTGACTCCCTATTGGTCACAGGTCAAGTGGCGGGAGAGTACTAGGCCAAAGATCCTCAGATGACCTCCTACCTAGAGTATGTCCAGGTGTTGAAGAGTTCCTTTGCAACTTTCGAGTCGGTGCATGTGCCCAGAGATCAGAATGCCCGAGCTAACTTGTTAGCGAAACTTGCAAGCTCGAGCAAGGGGGGCAGGCAGAGGACGGTCATCCAGGAGACCCTGAGGGCACCTCGCACCTACATGGCTGATAACTTAGTAGGAGTCCACCAGATCAACCAATCTGACGGTGGGAAGAGGAGTCATCGGTTGTTGACCCAGGAAACTTTGAAGAAGCCAAGGGTCAATGTATGTGTGGCGTTGGAGGAGGGGTCGTCGCAGGTTTGTCTGTTGCAGAGTGGAGAGACGTGGATGACGCCCTATAAGCACTACTTAGCTTATGGGATGCTGCCAATGGAGCCAATAGAGGCGAGAAAAGTGAAGAAGAACTAGACCAAGTATACACTCATTGGTGGGGAATTGTACAGGCACGGGTTCACACACCCTATTTTGGTGTGCGTGCATGGTGAGCAGTGTGTGCGGATAATGGCAGAGCTCCATGAGGGAATATGTGGGAGCCATATAGGAGGTCGTGCTTTGGCATCTAAGGCCATTCAAGCAGGGTATTACTGGCCAACCATGAGGGAAGATAGCACGAAGTATGTGCAGCCGTGCAAACAATGTCAACTACACACAGATTGGCACAAGGCGCCTCTAGAGGAGCTCAGATCTATATACAGCCCTTGGCCATTTCACACGTGGGGAATTGATATCCTGGGGCCCTTTCCTTTGGCTGTGCGGCAAATGAAGTATCTTGTGGTCGCCATAGAATACTTCACGAAGTGGATCGAGGCTAAACCTGTAGCACAAATCACAACCCATAAGATCCATCACTTCGTATGGAAAAATATAGTATGTCGTTTTGGTGTACCTAAGCGTTTGGTATCTGATAATGGCACCCAGTTTGCAAGCCAACAGCTAGGGAAGTTATGTACCGAGTTGGGAATTAAGCAGGTGTTCGCGTCATTCGAGCATCCTCAGACTAATGGGCAGGTCAAATCAGCCAACCGAGTCCTACTCAAAGGATTGAAGAGAAGGCTGGAGAAGGCTAAGGGGACTTGGGCTGAGGAGGTTCCTATAATTGTGTGGGCCTACCACACCACTCCTCAGTCCACCACCAAGGAAACCCCTTTCAGCTTGGTGTACGGTTAAGATGCCATGATCCCCGTAGAGATCCAGGAGAGCTCGCCACGCTTCCAGAACTTTGTGGCTGAGGAGTCCAACGAAGAAAGGAAAGTGAATTTGGATCTCTTAGATGAGGTAAGGGAAGAGGCAGGAATCAAAGCCGAAGCATTGAAGAGAAGGGTTGAGCTCAAGAACAGTTCCAAGTTGAGAGCTCGGTAGTTCCAGGTCGCCGACCTAGTCATGCGGAAGGCATCTCCCTACCAAATAGAGAACAAGCTATCCCCCAAGTGGACTGGTCCCTTTAGAGTGACAGAGGCCCTGGGGAATGGAGCATACAGGCTTGAGACTTTAGAAGGTGGTCCGATTCCTTGTACATGGAATGTGACCCACCTGAAGTTTTATTTTAGCTAAGACTATGTAACGTTGTACACAGTTTAGGGGACACTCTTTTTCCCTTCTAAGGGTTTTTAATGAGGTCACCCAATAAAATTTTCAGTTCAGATATATTCTTGAATGTGTTTGTACAATGCAGATCGAACATGTCACTTGGGGTTAGAGGTCTCGTAAGTAGGAGGGTAGGTTCGTTAACAACACCTCCTCTTCGAGTGAGAACACCAAGTCGAACAGAAAGGTTCACCAGCGAAATCCTCTTTCGCCTATGAGCGATGTGAGGTCAAGTCAAACCTGTCATTTGGGGTTAAGGATCTCGTAAGTAGGAAGGTAGGTTTGTCAAGAACACCTTCTTTTCGAGTGAGAACTCCCAACTTGAACAGAAGGTTCTCCAGCAAAATCCTCCTTCGCTTGTGAGCGATGTGAGGTCGAATCGAGCCTGTCATTTGGGGTTAGAGGTCTCGTAAGTAGGAAGGTAGGTTCGTCAAGAACACCTCCTCTTTGAGTGAGAACTCCCAACTTGAACAGAAAGGTTCACCAGTTAAATCCTCCTCTGCTTGAGAGCGATGTGAGGTCAGTAAGGACTCGTCAGTTTGGGTTAAAAGTCTGGGAAGTGGGAAAGGAAGGTTCATAGTGAACGCCTTCCCCTTTCGAGTGAGAACGCCAAGGATGACTCCTTCCAGTGAAATCCTCCCTTGTTATGAGTGAGAAGGGGCAGGTGAGTACAGATCGGTGCTGGAATCCTCGCAGAGGTAAAGGGAGAGTTCATGGAAAACACTTTCTCTTCGAGCAGTAACACCAGGATGAGCGGCAAAGCTTGCTAGTGAGACCCACAGATGCCTATAGGCAATGAGAGGTCAGCTAAGAAATAGCCCGGGTTTTAGAAGAGGAGTGTTCTTTACCCTAGGGTGGTGATTACACTTATCAGTCAGAATTAAGTGCGTTACCTGTGGGATGATTCTATGCCGAAGAGATTGATTAGCTGAGTATGCCAAGGTAACCAGTCAACAATCGGAATACAAGTATAAGTAAGTTGATGCACCAAGGTGAACAGGTTTATGTGCATAAAGTTAAATATATTAATTATATTGGAATTGCGTTTACAAAAAGATTGTTACAAGAAGTTCAACCATAGAGTATAGCTGTTCAAAAGACCTATCTAGGCACTATTTGCCCGTTGACTACCTGCTTTGATATAGAGAATGGCGAGAGGTCCATCTCAGGATGCGCACAGGCAAACTGAGCAAGGGCATCGCCAAACCCCTCCTCGTAGGTGTCGACGACGTCCTCAATAAGTTCGGCCTCGGTCTTCTTGAGCAACTCAGCTAGTTGGGCAAGCTCTTCCTCAACTTTGCCCAGCTGAAGCTCTTGGGTGGTCGCCCTCTCCTCCAGCTTGGTCATTTTAGTCTGGGCCCCCTCCAACTTTTCCTCCAAGTCTATGATTTTGTTGCGGAGGTGGAGAATCTTGGCCTCAAGCTGGAAGGCCTCTTGCCCCTTGGAGAAGAGGAGCTTCTTGGTCTCTTTCTCTGACTGGCGAAGGCTGCTCAGCTCCTGGTTCATAACAGCTTCGCGTTTGGCAGCCAGGTGGATTTGAAGCTCCAGCTCTTTCTTCTACTCTAGCTCCCTCTCCAATTGGGCCACCTTCTCTCTCAGCTCCGCGTCAGCATCCCCGTGGACCATCAAGGCGCTGGAGGCGGCGAGGAATTCACCAAGGCCATGGCTGATGCGGATCCTTAGTGAATCCCTATCCAGGGCCTCCATCACCTCTTTCACAGGCAGATGAGCGAGAGTCTGTTGGAGGATAGGAAGGAGTTCGGGGGCAGGAGGCGCCTGGTCACAAGGGGGAGCGTTTACCCCCCCACCTTCAAGTGCCAGAAGAGGCTCAGGGGGAGAAGAAGCGCTAGGGGGATGCTCCTTGAAGGATGGCGATTGCCCCTCTAATGTAGACGAGGTCGCCGCAACAACCTCCACCCTTTTCCTCTTGAAGACAAGGCCGGAGAAAGTGTCCTCGTCCTCAAAGATTACCACCGCGGCTGCCCTCTTGTGTTTGCTTTAAGAGGTAGGGCCTGGGGCAGCCACGACAGGAGAAGAGGGGCCAGCAGGGCAGGAGCCACCTGCTATGCGGCGACCCAGTAGAACGGCCAACCTCTTCTTCTTTTCAGCATCCAGCACCATATCTGTAATAGAGTAAGACACACAGTTACAAGATGCAAATACACAGTTACAAAATACAAGTACAAGCAGATATAAGAAGGATAAGGTAAGGTATACCAATGTAAATGCTGAGAGTTTCGGCATCATATTCGTGCTTGATCAGCTGGGCAGTGTTGAATACCACCCCCTAGCTGGCAAGGAGTTGGCACAATTCACGGTCGAAGGGTGTCAGCTCCTAGAGTCCTTGGGGTTTCTTGAATTTCAACTTCTCCACCCAGTATAATGGGAACCCGTCGAGCATGGTGGAGCCGTAGGAGCTGCAGCAGACTCGAAAGAACTTCCCCTTGAAGCCTTTTTAGGACTGCGAGAAGAGGGTTAGCAGAACCCTCCCCCCCACCCCATTAAGGCTTACCCAAAGCCTTTTCCCAGGGCTTTTCGCCTCGAAGAAGTATAGGAAGACGTCTACCGAGGGAGGGAAACCCAAGTTGTTGCAGAGGATAGAGAAGGCCCTGATGAAGGCCCAACTGTTGGGGTGCAGCTGGGCAGGCGCCACGTTGAGCTCGGTGAGCAGGGTCCTCTCAAATCCAGTGAAGGGCAGGTGAACCTTAACCTGTTTGAAGATGGTGGCGTACAAGAAGAAGAAGGGTTCCCCGTCATTGCAGGGATCGTCAGCACATACAGCTTCGCCCTCAGTGTAGGGTCGAACCGAAATGTACGCGTCACTCTCCCTGCCAAAGACGCGCCCCTTGATCTCGTGCTCATCGTCCCTATGTTTTCTTAGGTCATCACAGGTCGTGAGCTTAGAGGTTTCGGCAAGGAGTTCCTTAGAGGCTCATGAGTAGAGGGCCTTGTAGTCGATGGCAGGAGGAGTGTTGGAGGTGGTTTTGGTTCTGGTCATCTCGAATCTAAAACAAATGAAAGGCAGGGAGAAGGAGAAAAGGGTTTAGAAGAAAGTGATGGCATGAATAAATGGTGGACAAAGATTCACAGAGGAAGAACGAAAACAAGAAAGAAGAATAGAAACCCTAAAATGCAGAAATCATAAACAGACCCAAAGCAGTTATAGCATGTAAAGGGTAGCGGAATCATAAAACAAAGGCGAGAAGAAGATTAAAAATCATACCTTTGAGTAAGCGAAGATGAGGGATTGCGAGAGTTGGAGTAAAGTGGAAGTGTACAAGAGAACAAAGTGATTATGGAGGTTTGAGCGAAAAGTGATGAAACAATGTTGAGGCGCGGGGTTTTGAAGGGGTTTAACATAGGCAAGGCAGCGCAAACGTTAAGAAGCCCCAACCGTTGATCTAACCACGTGTCCGCAGATTAAGGGGGGGTTGGTGAGACGTCCCTTCAGCATACTGTTCATGTCCTTTCGTTTAGTGCCACGTAGGATGCCCGAGCCGATGACTTAGTCTCTTCACTGAACAAGTTAACAGCTTGAGACTGAGGGGCTTGTGTACCGACCAGTCCTCAGACACCAAAAACAGCTAGTAATGGTGAGCCGCGTCAGCTGGGTCCCACAGCATGGGCCAGAGCCACGTGGGCTGGGTCCCACAGGTAGGAGGGACTCATGGGATGATTAGTCATCAGCATGTCGACCACCAGAGTGAACTGAGGTGTCCTCGTCACTCAACAAGGTGATGAGTCCTCAGTAATTGGGTGTGACGAGGTGACATCGGCCTTGGATGTTTCGAATAGCAGAACTAGAACATCTAAGGTAGGTCCCGAAAGAAGACCAAAATTCAGTGAAATGCCCAAAGATAGGGAGAGGCCTAAGTCACGAAGTGCCTATGCGTGTGGCAGGGAAAGCATAGTTAAGTGCAGAGTCCTGAGGGGTTGAGTACTCATCAGGATTAGGTTTTCCAGTGAAGCTACATGCATGGCACGTGAACAATGAAGGCGCTCCCAGGACAGGTGGCCCCAGAGATTAGGTGCACGAGGGGGTACCCAGGTGGCCATCCTGTTAGAACTTGCACTCCAGTTAAGGAAACATTACGCGCTAGATTACCCTAAGTCTGGGTGATAGCGGCGCAAGGGTATTCCTGTAAACCCTAAATATGGGTAGCGACGCAGAGGAAATCCTAGGCTATATAAAGGGTAGTAAAATGCTTAACAAAGGTATGCAGTTTCTAGACCTAAACACAGATACTCAATACACTTGGTGTGCTTGCCCTAGTCTTTGACTTGAGTGTCGGAGTGCAAACGGCCTCTAGGGCGTCCCTTTCTATCTTGCAGGTGCAGGTTGTTTCAAGACAGCAAACATCATTCAAGGAGAGGAAAGGAGGCGTGTGATCGTCGTAAAGTCAACCGACAGGAGAGTCAACCGGCAAGAACAATTATCATTGGTGTGAATGAACGGGGGTAACCATTTTCAATATTAGAAAATTCATCATCAATAGCCTCCGCTTGTTTTTTTTTTTTTTTTATAAAACAACATACCAATGTGCTAACATAGGATCTTTGACGTAGAAAACCTGAGAGGCTTGTTTAACCATTATAAATGGCTCATCCCGATAACCTATCTTTTGAAAGTCCACTAATGTGAATCCTGATTCATCAATTTTTACCCCACTCTTATTGTCAACCCATTTACACCTGAAAACTGAAACAAAAAATTTAGTATAGTCAACCTCTCATATCTCTTCTATAATACCATAGTATGTCATTGATCCCACTACAGGATTTATATCTTTTGAAGTGGAAAAATGCATTAACTCATCCTCACAATTTTGAACTGTATTCTTTTCATCTATATACTTCGTGTAAAATATACAATTGTTCACTTCGTAACCTATACAAGAAATGACATCAAACTTCAATCCAGTAGCCAACCAGGTCAAGGTCTCCGATGTCGTTGAATACTTTAACACCTCGTCTTTAAACCAAGCATGAAAGTTCTATTATGTTCCATTAAGACCCATTTCTCTAGTTGTCTTGGATTATTTGCCTTCACAATGGCTTTATGACCATATATGTAGGGTATAACCTCAACAATGTTAATCAATATATACAAATTTGGTTTCTAGACTTCTGATCGAGATTTGCTTACCACATGTACACCATGTAAACATTTACTTATAGAATGCTTGTGGTGCCATGAGTTGGCTAGAAGACCTATTGGATTTGATTTTGACATGTACTATGAACAAAATTCAATACTTTATTTAGCTATGTACATTTCAATCATTGAAGCTTCTGGACGATAATGATTTTTCACATACCCTTTCAAATTTTTCATATACCGTTCAACAGGATACATCCATCTTAAGTGCACTGGTTCACACAATCTAACCTCTCTTACCAGATGCACAACTAGATGATGAACCATGATGTCAAAAACGATGGAGGAAAAAACATTTCTAATTCACACAAGATAACAACAATTTCATCTTCAAGTTCATCTAACTATACTGAACCAATGACTTCACAACAAATGGAAGAGAAGAATGAGCACAAATGGGTTATGGTATGTCTAACATTTTTTGGTTAGATCCTGTGAATAGCTTGTTAGAATATATGGTGACTTTTTTTTGAAAGATTTTCGTAAAGATTGAAGGTAGAGTGAAAAGCTATGAAGAATCAATCAATTGAAAAATCTGTTCAAACAATAAAAACTATTTTAAGGTAAATTCCAGAAAATCAACCTGTTGTTTTTACGAAACAACCGGTTGTTTATACCAGCAAAAAATAAAAATAAGTTAAAATAGTTTATAAGAGAAGAGATAGAGAGATTCACACAAGATTTTTATATTGGTTCACTCTTACACCAAGAGCTACATCCAGTCCTCAGAAACCACTGGGTATTCCACTATGCAATCAATCAGAAATTACAAAACACACTAAGAATGTTAATCTTGAACCCCTCAAGAACACACAACACTTCTTAGCCAAAACCACACCAGAAGTGTTGATCTTGAACCCCTTAAGAACACACAACACTCCTTGGATAAAACCACAAATACAAAAATACAGTGATCAAGGAAGAAGGAAAAAGAATATACCTGGGTATTACAAAGCTTAAAGTTCAGAAGTACAACCCAATCCTATTCCACACACTTGAGAATGATCCAAAGCTCTTTCAAATTTTGGAAAAACTATTTTTGATAATCTCTCTTTTTTTACTCCAAGATAAAGAGCGTAAAACCACCTTTATATAGACCATCCAAGTGGACAAAAACATTTAATAAAGGAGCCAAGGTAGTTAGGATCATATAAAAAAAATTAAAATCACTTAATAGAATTTTGTTAAGGTTTTCAGAAAAACAATCGGTTGAATTCTCGAAACAACCAGTTGAATTGACTTGACAGAAAAGTCAAATAAAGTCAAGCTTTTCAAAACCTTTTCAAAATCCGCTAAGTTAAAACAACCTGTTAATTCGAAATTTCAACCTGTTGAAATTTCAACAGCTTTTTAGAAAACCCATCTTTTCAAAAGATTAAAGATTCAAATGAACTTGGATCATCTTAAGTAGTGAATTAACAAGTTTCAAACAACTAAACAACACACACACACCCAACAACAAGGTCTTCAAGCTTTCCACTTGGATTTGGAGACATCAAAGCATCTTGTTCAACATAGCTATTGGCAGCAACTGTTGCATCAAGATTTGATAATCATGAGACTTCAACCCAATTAGCTTCAAATCTTGCATTGATACTAGGCTCTTCACATTTAAGGAATGTCCTTGTGGCACTTTCATACCCTTTAGACATTGACAAAAACTATTTTTTTTCATCTTTTGACATGGTGTAAAAGGCTGGGGGCAAATAGGTATGCTAACCCACTTGTACTGGTGCCAACTCACCTTGTATGTTCATCTTAATCAAATATAAACTAGCATTTAGACCATTTCCTTCATCTTCCCATTAGTATTAAAAAGTGTACCAATTAAACTATCACACACATTCTTCTCAACATGCATTACATTTATATAGTGTTTGACTTCTAACTTCGACCAATACGGAAGATCAAAGAAGATTGATTTTTTCTTCCATATGTTGTCCCAGATGACTACTTTTTCGACTTATCGAATGTGTGGTCTGTGTTATTTAACTTTTGTAAACATCAACCCCAGTTAATGGAGCTGGTGGATTGTCAGTCTCTTGATGTACATTAAAGGATGTTGACTTCTAAGAAACCTTCGATGTCGAAGATATAGTATCTTCCTTCCATGTTTCAATTGTTGAGAAGCAATGTCTTTTTCGCATATTGGATATGCTTTATGACCCTTAACACTATACCCTAATAAGTTACCATATTTCGGAAAGTCATTGATGGTGCAAAATAACATGACATGCGTCTTGAAAGTTTCATTAACAAATTCGTCAAATACTTCAACACTCTTATCCCACATTAACTTTAAATCTTCAATTAAGGGACTTAGATAAACATTTGTGTCATTTCCTGGTTGTCTTGGACCAGATATCATCATAGACAACATCATGTATTTTTGCTTCATGGACAGTCCAGGAGGTAAGTTGTAAATAACTAGTAAAACAGGCCATGAACTATGATTTGTACTCATATTACCAAACGGATTCATTTTGTTTGTAGCTAAAACAAGTCAGATATTTCTTGACTCTTTACCAAACTCGGGAAACTCACCATCAAATTTCTTCTATTTAATAGAATCAGCTGGATGGCGGTACATGCCATCACATTTCCTTTCATCTGCATGTCATCTAAGATTCTTAGCAATCATTTGGGTTTGCAAACAAATGCTTTATCCTTGGATTGGTAGGAAGATACCATACAACTTTCATTGGGGGTCCATGCTTTTCCATCACTTCAATAGTATCATCGTCTTTTTATTGCAACTTATAACGTGATAACCCATACCTCGGACAAATTTTCAACAATTCAAAATCCTTCCTGTATAATATACAATCATTAGGACATGCATGTATCTTTTTATACTCCATACCCATTGGACAAAGAATCTTTTTGGCCTCATAATTACAATTAGGTAGAGTATTTCCCTCTAGAAGCATCCCCTTCAACAAATGAAGCAATTCCGTTAAGCTTTTACAAGTTCATCCCTTTATTGCCTTCAAATTCATCCATCTTAACACCGCCGACAACCGTGTGAAGTTAGTTGATTCAGGATACAATAGAGTCTCTATGTAAGGACCTAGAAACTTTAATTGGAATGAAAGTGTTATATTTAAATAATTTCAGAAGATGTTATTATTTAAAATACAAAGAGCTGGTAATAGAAGTTTCGTAGTAGTCGGACCTCGGACGTCGCCCAAGGTCTGGGGTCAGCTGGTAGAGGTCAGTCGGCTGAGTCAGGTGCGATGACTTTATCGTGAGGTAATCACGTGGGTGTGCTCGAGGAAGACATGTGGATCAAGAAGAGTAAAGGAAGAAAAGTGTAGCTTAGAAGTCTACGAGATCGCCGTTGTTGAAGACGGAGGCGATCTCCGACTTCTCTGGCACATAATCGCCTGTCGCCTAGAGGACACATGATCGCCAATCGCCTATGGTGTACGTGATCGATGGGAGTGCACTTAGTATGTGGTCAAGATGCTGGATTAACCATAGTGGGTTCCAAAAACCATGCGTATCAAGGTGTGGGTTAAGCCTTAGATACGCTGGGCATGCGAAGCTCTATGCTTGAGCATAAGAAATCGTCCTTAGTGTTGCATGCATGGGCACACAAGGAGTAGTGCTGA
This sequence comes from Phaseolus lunatus, assembly GCA_013389735.1. NCBI lineage: Eukaryota > Viridiplantae > Streptophyta > Magnoliopsida > Fabales > Fabaceae > Phaseolus > Phaseolus lunatus. The sequence continues at coordinate 22,506,633 of CM023866.1, read as the reverse complement.
TCTATTCTTGGAAATGTGAAGCTACCGACGTCACCAAGCCATCTAGAGGTGATACCTTGGACATAACATAATGGGAGGATGAACCTTCAGCAAGGTGTGACGATGTGACATCGGTGACCAGAATAAGGCGATGTGTTCTCGTCGCACACAAGGGCGATAAGAGATCGCCAACAGGATGAGAGGAACATCGGTCATCGACCAGGATGGGAGACACATCGGTGGTCTGCCAGGGTGAGACCTCGGTTATCTGCCAGGGTGAGACATCGGTGGTCTGCCAGGGTGAGACATCGGTGGTCTGCCAGGGTGAGACATCGGTTATCTGCCAGGGTGAGACATCGGTGGTCCTCCAGGGTGAGACATCGGTTGTCTGCCAGGGTGAGACATCGATGGTCCTCCAGGGTGAGACATCAGTTGTCTGCCAGGATGAGGAATCAGTCGTTCGTCAGGAAGAGGAACCAGTCATCGCCGGGATGAGAAGGACATCAGTCATCGCCGGGATGAGAGGCACATCAGTCGTCGGTGGATAGTCATCGCGCGAGCATTCATCGGTGGAAGGTTATCGCGCGATGTCGTGTTTCACACAGATAAGGTGGGACCCAGGCTCCCAGCATGAACGTTCTGCATGCGCGACACGTAGACATTAGGAGTGTTTCAGAATAGTAGCATCAGAGAGTTGGTATGCGCAGAGACCCACGTGGCCATACTGTTCAAGGAAGTGTGCACGCAAGCTTTCCTGCAGAGTGGGTAGTGGCAGCGGCAATTGTGGACAAGTTGGTTTAGATTCAAAAACTCACTTCTGAGAGGCAAAGAACGTTGCTGTGGTTCAAGAGTGACAGAGTGAGTTTACCTTCATCCTTCTCTTTTCTCTCCTTCACGCTGCGATTCAGGCATCCTCAAGCACCAGTACGACGAGCGACGACTGCCCTTGGACTCCTGGGAAGTTCTCTGCGAGTTTTCCGATCAGGACACTAAAACAGAGTTCGGGTATCCTTAAGTTCGGTGGGTTAGAGCTCGTAGTGAGATTTTACGCAAGTCCAGGTAAGGGAAGCTAGCCTTATTTCCAACGAAAACCTTAAGTTAGATGATTTTGATGATGGGGCGACGTGGTCGCCAGTTTTCAACTGTTATTGCATAATCCCCTGTTTTTGGATGTGATCGCCGGTTTTAATGTTGTTTTCGAACTCCCCTGTTTTAGTGTCGCTTTGAACTTGTTGAGATTGAAATGAAAAATGTATATGCTATTCGAAAACCTGAACGGTGGTATGCTTGTTTTTGGTGAGTGGGGTTGTTTAAGAAAAGATTCAAAGTATTCTATGATGGAATTGTTCTTTCTGTGTGGTATGATGTATGGAATGTGGTGAATGTGGGATCAAGGCATAGTATTTTCAGGAAAGAAGATACCGTGTAAGATCGTGTAGAGTGTGCATTGACCGGTGATTCGTTTATTATGAGATATCCTGACTCTCCTGATATAATGGAATCATATAGATGAAGTTATTCAGGCATTGAGAGTCGAAGGAGGTTCATATGTATGGGTGAGTTGTTTGAAAGAGAACGAGCTTGACCCGTTGTATGGATTAACCCTATCATGCTAGGATAGTGATAATATTGAGATTCATTTATACGCTTGTGAATGTGTGTGATTTCACAGCGCCCCTGTGAATGTGTGTGATTTCACAGTGGTGCAGTATGACAAGTGCAGATCTCTGAGTCTAGTCAATGCACGTGTCTTCCGGAAGTAGTGTCAAGTGTCTATGTGTGATGAGTCAGTGGAAGTCTAACGTGAGAAATGAGAAACATTGAAATTGATAGACACTTGATGGATTATGTGAATTGAACGACTCTTGAGGAAATTGTGAAATATGTGATTACTTGATGGTCATGTGAAGGGAATGAGAAAGTTGATGGTTTTTACGTGGGTGTCTTAAATTTGTTTTATCTTGATTTTAAAGTTTCATATCTAAATTCTCTTTAAAATATCTAGCTTACCCTGCGTTTTTGTTTTGTGGATGTTTTCTTAAACCTGTGATGATCGTGTATAATTTACACAGGAGCAGATGATGTTGCAGGAAGTAGAGCTCCTCAGTGAGTGGTCGCCGGAAGGAGATCGCCTGTTTTCTATTTTGCTGTATTTTGTTTAAGTTTTGGAAACTGACTGGATATGTATTAAACTCCCTGTGAGGAGAAATTTCATTACATATATATATATATATATATATATATATATATATGTTCACTTCGATATTATTGTTTTACCTTTATTTCATTATATAAATATGAAAAGGATTTGGCGGGATGTTACACTCTGCATCACTTGACATACTTCCATATCCATGTGCTTTTGTAAAAGACTCAACTCCAACATCACGAATCATGTCCTCCAATCGATCATCATGTACTACATCATCCATGGTGGACTGAACATATTCTTGGAATAAGGATGCACTTGGTAAATTTAATAATTCACCATGCCATGTCCAGGTTGTATAAGGTCGTAGAAACCCATCACATAGAAGGTACTCCCTAATTTTGTTAACATCTAATTTCCTCGCGTTTAAACAATTAACGCACAGATACCTAAACTTTACTCCATCATGACCACTACTATTGGCATTACGTTGCACAAATTGTATGAATTCTTTACTCCTCTTTCATACTCATCACTTATGCGAATTGAGTTAGTCAAATCTCGATCCATTATGTTCTATAATGGTCATTGAGGTGTTCATTAATGCGTGCAAAATCTCACATTTTTATTATAGGTATGAACCTATCCCATTCAAGAAGATTCACTTTATTATAATTCAATAGTACATAACTTTAATCAACATTCCTTATATTTAACAAAATTTCAATAACATTTTGCATTGGTCGTCAGATGGCACAAAATGAAAGTGGTGAAACAAAATCTCCACAGTCAAATAAGCACCTGAAGAACAACATGAAATGTTATGAACTAAATTTATGTAAAATATATGACATGTCAATTACAAGTTACGTACTAATGAACTAATAAAAAATTATTACTCTTCTCAAACTGTCCACCTAGACAATTCAAGACTCAATACAATTATTGTCACTACAACCTCCTCTGCTTTTGAAAAAATGTTTTAAAAGAATACAATTGGAGGAGTAGTAAACATATTCATGTATTAAATCTCAAACGGAATACTAAAGGTCTCTCATATGGGAAACAATTGTCAAGGGTTTAGCACCCCTGAACTCAATATCAACACATATCAAAAAATTATAAATATACATGCAATATAAAATTAACATTTTAATCATACATACAATTCAATAAATAATATTAATTAGAAATCAATAAATTATTTATAAAATAATATTACTCTAATTACAATCTAACTAATTAATAATTCTATTCTAACCTAAATTAACATAATATAAATTAATAATAACTAAAACAAAATTATAACACATACAAATTAACATAAATACTAAAAAAAACATTAAAAATAATTTAAAAACTGCACCAACCTTCAATGGCAGTGGTGGTGGGCAGTGGCGGCAGTGACAAAGCACGAAGTGAGCGCGGTGGTGGGCAGCGGCGGTGGCAAAAAACGCAAGCAATGAGAACCTAAAGAAATGGACCAAATGGAAATGAAGCAATGAGGGGTGGAGGAAGAATAAGCAATGAGGGTGGAGGAAAAACTTACAAAGGAGGGTTGAAGCCACGAAGACGAAACAAAAATGGAGAAAGAACGAAAGCGAAAGTGATTGACTTCGAATTAAGATAAATAACGAAGGTATAGACGACGGTTCTTAGGTAAAACCGTTGTTTATAAGTCCAATAATTGAAATATACAACAGTTTTAGTAAAATTGTTGTATATGTTACACTAATAGACGACGATTCCAACAAAAAATTGTCATCTATTAGTCCAGTAATTGAAATATACAACGATTTTATGAGGAACCGTCATCTATATCTTTGTTTTAATTTAAAAAATACCACCATATTTTTATGGACAATGTTTAACATTAAATCGATGTGTATAAACTATCGTAAATAGACTTTTCTACACTAGTGTCACATTCAACAATTTGATAATAGTAGTGTTATTATGTTATTTGAGAATCCAATATACTAAATTTAAATAATTAATAATCCAGCCATTCATTCTAAATGATATAAAAATAAGATATAGATAAATATAGAAAGAGACAAACATAAGAATTTGAGAAAAAAAATAATTAAATAATGAATTATAATATTATTAAGTGGAAATGGTAGATGAATTTGGAATTTTACAATGGGTTTATAGTCATTAAGGTAATCGTTTAAATAATTAATTACTTCAATTTTATATATTAAAAACTCATAATTATATAAAAGTAGGTATTCTGAAATTCTTTTCTCATTAACTTGTTACTACCTGTCACCTTTTTTTTCCTATGAAACTTCATTGCATGTGTGGAAAAAGAGTATTTGACTCTTCTATGGAGATATTTTTATGATCAGCTTTTTCGTACTCCATATATTTTTTTAATGTTTTCCATATATACCGTGTGTGACCAACTATCTGTGCAATGGTCATCATCATGCATGAAATTTATAGTAATTATCATTCTCTTTGAAGTTGATTTTTCAATTATTGAATTAACAAAGTGTTAAGTTTTGACGTTCTTGTCTTTATATGATGATGTGGAATGTTCATGATTGAATTTTTTTGGTGTGCCAACGCAATTTAGCTATGACTAGTTATTATGACTATATATTTATTTGTAAAAATATAAAAAACGGTCTCTTAGGTCTTAGCTATTATTTTCAAAGAAAAAAAACAAGAAACATCTTCTAGAAGTTTACTTTTCCAGTTCAACTCTACAAAGTTTAGTTTAGAAATGGTGAAAAACAATAAAAGTAGGTAATCGCATTCAGATAGTATGATCATATATTAAATATGAACACTTCTACATATCAGCATAAATTGAATTACGGTTCAGTAAAAACAACAAATGGCATGACGTAACTCATATCTATTTATTTAAGATTCTTTTGCATATTATTTTCAACATTATTTTCATTTATTGAGCTATTCTCTTTTTGCTTAAATCAAAGCGATGACCGAGTCAACACTTTGATGAGAATGTGGAAAATTTTCTAGTGATAAAATCTTGTCAAACATGTGCGCGCGTATAGACAAAATAACAAAAATAATATTTCTCATAATTTAAATGTTTCTTAGTATCGAAAACAACTATTTATTCATTAATTAAATAGTTTTGCCAAGCAACATGTAAATGCAACTTTGTATAAAGAGAAAGGAAGATTTGTTCTTTGATTAATAAGTACGAAGTTTTCTTCCTAATGAATGTTTTGAATTTAAAGAAAAAAATAAACTAAAGCTAATTTACTATCAATAAAAAAATTAATTTATTAAATATGAATATATATATATATATATATATATATATCAATAATAAGTTGTAGTTGGTGTTTTCATGTGGTTTGGAGTGAATCATTGTAGGTTGGTGTCGAATTGAGATTTGAAAAACCTTCAGAAAGGATTGTGACAGTTGTTTGTGATGTGTATATGTGGATGTGTGGTATATAGATGGAAGGCTGAAGTGGGTTTGGAATCAAGGTAGTGTTAGTTGTTGATGGTGTGTAGCGAAGGAAGGGCACACAGAGGATTTGAGGCATAAACATGTTGATTGCACCATTGATTCTGGGTGGTGTGGAACCAAGTGGGAGGCCATAAGTAGGGAACACATGATTAACTTGTGGAGATGGAGTAAAACCAGGAGGATGGGTGATGTAATTGTCCAGTCTTTAAAGTCTTTAAAATAAAACTAATTTCTCTCTAATGTAGTCTAGGATTAACTAAGATCAAATTCAAAGACAACATCACATGTAAATAATTTATTATATATAATCTTTCGGTTATAAATTAATAAAGGGTGAAAAAGAGATTTAAGTAAAATTGTAAACAAACTAAAAAAAATACAGCAAAGTGAATATAGACAATCGTGTGATGGACTGTCTAGTAACACTAGCAAATGTAAAGACATAAACATAAACAACATGAAAGTAAAGACATGAAAATAAAATGGAATGTATATGAAAATCAAAAGAAATTAGCAAAATAGTAAGATGCAACCGTCATATCGTCTAGCCTGCAATCACTAGCTAGTTCATCTAATGATTACTTGATAGAAAATGAATTGGATTTTAATGAAATATTCTTCACACAACGATTAAACCTTCTAGTAAACAATCACTTACTAAACTGACTAATAGGTATATGAAGAAATAGCATAAAGGAGATGAAGAAGTAAAAACGTAAATGACAGAATCTTAAATCACGAGAAATATAAATGACAGAAAAGTAATTTCGAAAAGTAAACTATTGAAAATGTAAAGTGTAGAAAATTAAAGTGTAGAGAAAGCAAAGTGCAAAAAATGTAAATTACAGAAAATATAAAATAGAGAATTGCGTAAAATATAAATTACATTGAATTAAAATGTAATTGAACTGAAAAGAACTGAAAAATCTAAAGTGTAGAAAATTAAAGTGTAGAGAAATCAAAAGTGCAAAAAATGTAAATTACAGAAAATATAAAATAGAGAATTGCGTAAAATATAAATTACATTGAATTAAAATGTAATTGAACTGAAAAGAACTTATAAATTGGAATTGTAAAGTGCATAAATAAAAACAAAAAAGAATTAAAACGAATTAAAAATGAGAAAACTGAAATTCAGAATTGGAACAAAAATAGGGAACAAAAATCATGGTTAGTAATCTTCATCTTCAATTTGCAAGAGACTCGAATCTGGAATCCTTGTTAGTGAAGAAAACACAACCGATCTGTCTACATGTTCTTAGAAAAACTACTTTCAATTAAAAATAGAGTTCTGAAAAGATTTTGAAGAAGAAAAACACTAACAGAGAACATCATCTGACATGATTCTAGTTTCACTGTTACCCATTTCCAAACTCGAATTTAACTTCAAATAAAGATTACAAAATAGTGAACGTAAAGAGAAGAAGAAATGATGGAGAAACTAATAACAATAAAAACTAAACTAAATTAAACTACTTCCTCAAATTTACCCTTCATATCTTTCATTCTGTTGTAAAGGAGGTTTCATCAACTATGCTTAAAATATGAAGTAAATGAAAGTGCAACTACATTTTTTTTTTTTAGGAATACAAGGTTGTTTAAGAACCATAATTCATATGACTTGCTGTGAAGATTTTCTCAATCAATACTTAGAATGTCATGTCCTAAGTATATTAAGTCTAAAATACATAGTTAGAAACGATGTGTTTATTCAGTTAATGTTTTCCTTTAAAGTGTCACACTCTAAGTATTGTGTCTAATGATGCTCTAAGTTGATCCTAAACGTATACTCATTAGACGATCTCGTGATAAAAGAGTTTATGAGTTTTGATGGTAATAAAAACTATAAGATGTGTTAAAATTTCTAACAAAGTTACTAAATGTGCATAATTAGGCAAAAACACGTTAGACAATTTATTAAGATTAAACATGTTAGATGGTCCTGCATTATTAAAACTATTAGACGATCTCTGAAGAATTAAGCTCATTAGACACTCTATATGTTATGGAAGCAAAAGTCACAATAAAAAAAAAATTGACCCATTAGACATTCCAATTTTGCATAGAATCGCTAGGCAATCTAATTGTGCATAGACTTGCTAGACAGTCTCACAGTACATAGACGCGTTAGACAGTCTCACTAGATAGTCTCTAGATGCTCAACATGATAGATGACTTCAAAAACAAGACAAGCTAGATGAAACAATACTAATGAACATGTTAGATAGTTACTTCATCTTCTACATGTTAGACATTCACTTCATCTTCTACGTGTTGGACAATCTAACATATCAAGGAGTGTTTAAACTTGATTTGTGTGTTCTTAGAAAACTTTATAACATTGCTTGAATATTTTCGAACCTTACATGCTAATATTAATTCATACAAAATTATTTTCAAGATAACTGATTAAATATTTCATATTTCAAAATGTAAAATAGAGTATTCAAAAAACTTTAAATCTTGATTGTTTTAATGATGTTTGAATGAAATATACTTTCCATGATGCTTACAAGTTTTTTTTGAGTACTGATAGGCATTAAAGATTAAGATTAAGATAATATTAAAAAATTTTCAAATGAACAATGTTGAATTGGAAAGTTTTCGAAAAATAAAGGTACATCCAATCACTGTCTTAAAATGTTTTTCAAAAGTACATTGATGAAATAAATCTATATTAAAGTATGATTGTTTTCCAATGTTTAAAACTTGTATAATATTTACAACGGAAATTATGGAATAGAAGGTTTAGACAATTCTAAAAATTATAAGATTGTGTTTCAGTGATACCCATGCATTTAAATGATGATTATAGGTTTTATGTTCACTCATGGCACCTAGGTTCAATTATCTCTAATAACAATTTGTTATTCAATATATTTTCAAAAATTGTTTAAAACACTTGGGATGCACAAAAGACTTCATAGTTTAAGTTTTCTTTTAGAGCGTCTAATAGGAAAACAAAGGTTTCACAAAACGTGATTCGCATAGTTAATAAGAAAAGTAATACCAAGCTTTAATGATTGATGATTTATAGATATAAAAGCATTTCAAAGTTGAACAAGTGATCAAGACTCATTAAAAAACTTGAAATCAGAAGATTCTTTTTCGAGCATCTAATACGAGAAAGATGAAGTACAATACGGGTTTTTGGAAAGCTCAAGTGAAAGCTTCAATGTTCAAATTTCTACAGATACAGAAACCTTTCAAAAGCTCAAATATGTGATTAATATTAAAGTTAAAGTTACCATATCAAGCGTCTATTACACAAGGAAGGAACAATAGTGCAAATTTGAAAAAGTATTTGAGTCAATTGGATTTAAAGCTTCAATTTTCACATATGGATAAAGATAGAAACATTTCAAATTCTCTCACATGTTCAAGACACACAAAGAATGATTCAGATCAGACGTTTCCAAAAGAAGCGTCTAATGACTATATTGTATTGTACAGTACAATACAAGAACTTTGAAGGTACATCTCATGAGTAATATATAAAGACCTGGAGATCGAAGAACAACACACTCAAAACAAAAACATTGAAAATGATTTCAAAGAGAAATACTAGTTTGTGTGAGAGTTTTGCTTTGTACATATTCTATTTGCTTCATAGAGCATCTAGTGATTTTGGGTTGTGTTAAACCTTTATAAATCCTTCACACAAGTGAAGTATACCATATGAGCTTATATTGTTCGCTATTTTGAGAGTTTTTTTCTCATTTTTGAGAGTGGTCTTGATCTCACGGGAGATTAAGACTGATTTACCTAGAGATGTTTATGTTCGTTCTTGAAGAGGTCTTAAAACTCAATGTACCTAGAGATGTGTAGAATACTTGTCCTAAAAAGGTGTTAGAACTCAGTTAGTGAAAAGCTCTTAAGCGGTTTGCTTAAGGAGATTGGACCTAGCCTAGGTACTAATGTAAATCAAAATAAATCTATACCTACTTCTCTCTTTCCTTTAATTATTAGATTTTGAGCTTGATTTTGTTTTTTTTACGCTGACTTGTATTTAGACTCCATTTCACCTCCCTTCTAGAGCCAACTGCCCCTACACTAAGCGTTAAATGTTAAATAAATAGAAAACTAGAAATTAAAAATATAAAATGAAACAACAACATCGTATTCATTCATAATCAAAATATATTCATTACAAAATTAAAATAATACAAAATACAAACAACTTCTACCCATTATAACGCCCAAACTATTAGGCATCCACTAGTACAAAAATAACAAAAGACTGCTCATTATTTAACGCGGTCTAGCGCCAAAACGCATTCGTTAAAAAAGCGGTGGCATTTTTGTAATTATATTGATTTACAAATACAGTCATTTGGTAAGACCGCATTTGTAAATCGAAGCGCATTGATTTACAAATGCGGCCTTAACAATGACCGCATTTGTAAATCAATGCGCTTTGATTTACAAATGCGGTCTTACCAAATGACCGCATTTGTAAATAATTTTTACCCTAAAATTTTGAACGCGCTAAACAGTTTCTCTTCACCGCTTTTCATTTTCGTTTTGCTGTTGCGCTGCTGGTTCCCGTTCGCTCGTGCATTTGTTCCCGTTGGCTTTCTTCTCTTTCACATTTGGTAATATTCTCCTTCGTTTTCGTTTTTGAGTTCGTTGCACCGATTGGTTTTGGCTTTTGTTTTCGTTTTGGTTTTCTTTCACGTTTTCATTCACTGTTTCATTGCCATGCACGCACTGGTTCTTGTTTTTCTTCCCTCTGTAGCTTGAGCGCTATCTGCTGCCGCCACCGCTGCTGCTGCCACCGTTGCCGCTGCCACTGCTGCTGCCGCCACCGCTCTCTGCTGCTGCCGCTGCCACCAACGAAGGCTTCTCATACAAGGCTTCTCATAAAAGGCTTCTCATACAACAAAGGCTCCGCATCCCCTCATTCAGGTTAATATACAGATGCGATTATATCAAATGACCGCATTTGTAAATCTAATTTATAAATGCGGTCCTTTGACCGCATTTGTATATCTACGATTTACGAATGCGTGCTGAGCAAATGCGGTCCTGTGACCGCATTTATAAATGAAAAATAATCGCATTTGATTTACTTTTCTGCGCTAGTGATCACTATCAGCCATATTTTTAATTTGGCTAATCATATCTTTACTATTATACATACATATATATATATATATATATATATATATATATATATATATATATATATATATAATTTCTTATAAAAAAAAAAGTAAACATTTTGTAATACAATGTTATTTAAAGTATAGAAAATGAGGATGTTACAAATATTGTTAATAGTAATATTAATAAAAATTTAATAATATTAATAAAAATATTAATAATATTTAAATTAATAATAATCATATTATTAATAATAATGTTATTAGAAATATTAGTAATAATCAATAATATTAATAAAATTAACAATAATATTATTAATAATAATAATATTAATGTTATTATTATTTTTTATATTATTATTAATAAGAATAATAGTAATAATATTATTAATAATCTTAATAATAATAATATTTTTTTATTATTATTAATAATATTCACATTACTTGTAGTGGCCAGACCTCAGTCGTCAAGAACAGATAGTAAAGGGTGAACCACGTCAACTGGGTCCCACAGCATGGGCCAAAGCCACGTGGAGTGGACCCCGCAGGCAGCTTGGATTATAGGGTGATCAGTCATCAGTGTGTCCCCTCAGAGAGGGGTGATCAGTCATCGGTGTGTTCCCTCGGAGAAGGGTGATCAGTCGTTAGTGTGTTCCCTCAGAGAGGGGTGATCAGTCACCGGTGTGTTCTCTCAGAGAGGGGTGATCAGTCATCGGTGTGTTCCCTCGGAGAAAGGTGATCGGTGTGCCTCCTCAGAGAAGGGTGATCAGTCCTCGGCAAACGCTAAGCTTTGGCATAAGAGATTTATCCTTAGAGTTGCATGTAATGGCACGTGAGGGGTTTAAGGGCCCGTGGGAGATGAGTTTAAATCATAAGGATAGACCCCGCAACGTGAGGGTTAACAATATGCTGTGATATTCGCTCATAAAGATAATTGCTTAAAGATAGAAGGTTACCGCCATACACGCCAGAGGATTAAGAGATAAAAGATATTGTTCCTAGTAATATTTCATTGATATACGGGTGGCGGCAGTAGCACTCCAAATATACAAAGATACGTTGTTAAAGATTACGCACGTATAACAGCATTCTCTCACCCACGGAATATTTTCTTCCTAAAGATAATGTTCCATGCAGGGAAAGTTGGTTATTAGAGATAACCTAATGACACCCTATAAAAAGGGGCTTAAGGCTCCAGGGGAAGGTACGCAATTTTTAAGACTAACACTCTTTTACTATATATTTGGTGTTTTTTGCCCTAGTTTTGACTTGAATGTAGGAGTACACACGGCCGCGAGGGCGCCTCTCTTTCTTTCTTTTGCAGGTAAGCTATTTAAAGTATAGAAAATGAGGATGTTACAAATATTGTTAATAGTAATATTAATAAAAATTTAATAATATTAATAAAAATATTAATAATATTTAAATTAATAATAATCATATTATTAATAATAATGTTATTAGAAATATTAGTAATAATCAATAATATTAATAAAATTAACAATAATATTATTAATAATAATAATATTAATGTTATTATTATTTTTTATATTATTATTAATAAGAATAATAGTAATAATATTATTAATAATCTTAATAATAATAATATTTTATTATTATTATTAATAATATTCACATTACTAATAATATTAATTACTCATTCATAGGTACCTAATATGTACGTAATTAACAATCAATAAATTCGTAGATAATATTTATAGATAACAGATTTTTATCTTATGTATGAATTTTATTGTCAATTTTGTTATTATATACGAAAAAATTTGTAGATAATTCAATTTTGCATATAGACAATAAATCAATAAATCGTAGGTAAAATTTGTAGACAAGCCTAAATTTATATACTACCAAATCTTAGATAATTATCTTTAGATAATAAAAAAATTTCTTATAATAATAAAATAAATAAATAAATATAAATAATTAATTAATTAATTTAATTAATTATATTAGGTTTAACTCTCACCAAATAAGTCTCTCTAGTGAAGTTGTCATTTGTCACAATCAAGATCAGGCAACCACTGGTTGGCGAAAAAGAAAAAAAAAAAAAAAGTTCACCACCAACGTTTATTAGGAAAAAAACACGGTAAAAACCATTTAGGAAAAGGTTGGCATGTGAAACTAAATTTTTAAGCTTGAGAGTTGATTAAGTACAAGGAATATGTTACTACCCTACATTCATCATAAAGGTGGTTACCATAATTAATTAAGCATATTATTTATATTTTTAAAATATTTATCTCACCCTAAAAACATTAATACATTAATTTAAATAAATATTAATTCATATTTTATTATTTTAAAATTTGAATTACTTATCATTATTATTATGTAAATTTTGATATAAGAGAAATATGCTGATAAAAAAAAAAGATATAAGAGAAATATAATATTTTATATATATTTAACTCGATAAGAATGGACTCTTACTCCTACATATCTCTAGGTTTGATGGAGAATCAAAAGTTAGTAATTCTTGTGTAGAAATATTTGTGTGTTCATAATTATAAATTTTCATTATTTATTTTATTAGAAAATTATAAACGGTAACAACTCATATATATCATGAAAAAGAATAAGCAGAGGTGTACACCCAAATCAATATATTAATATAATTAAATACTTTTTTTCACTATTATTATTTGACTACTTTGAATTTTAAATCTTTTGTTCAACAAATTAATACCAAGATAACATGTTGTCACAATTTGCATGCTTAAGTTTTATAATTAAAAGGACATTCAAATTAACTCATTCAATATTTTTAATTTTTATTCTAATTTTTAATTAAAACATAAAACTTGATTGTAATATGAAGTATTTACTTGAAATTATTATGATTAAATTTTGTACATTTTCACTGTTAGGAGAAAAATTTAGATTACAAGTCACAACCTGTATCCTTGATGAATTAAAAAAAGAATGTGACATCCAATTAATTCATTATGCCTCTTAAAAACTAAAAATATAATATATTGTTGTTATTAAAAAAAAAAAAACACACAAGACATCAAATTGTCACAGTTTTTTTGGTAATATTTATATTGAACTAAGAATCCTAATCAGTTCAAAAGCATTTTTTTTATAGAGTAGGATACAACTTTAGCAGATTGACATTTTCAAATAATATCGGAAATCATAATAATAATTTTTAACAAGACGTAATAATATGTATATGTTAGTACAACTCTCATGCAACAACCGATTAATTATAACAAAACATAAAAATAATGAGATAATCAAATCATACGTCAAGATTTTTTCTTATGTGTCTAATAAATAAATAAAAATTGAGCAGAAACAAAAATATTTGGCCAAATTCATTCTACTTCAAAGTTTGAAGAGTAAAAAAAGTATAAAAGGTTTTTTATGATGGTTGTATAAGGGACATTTGAAACTCTAACATTAAGCAATATTCAACTATTGGTACCAGGAGGACAACAACTTTCATGCCAACATTGAAGAGGGGAAATACAACACAGAGCAAAGAGGAATGTGTACTAGTCAGAATTCAACAAGTCACATCACTTGACATTGATGACCGATAGGATAAACTCTAAGCATTGGTGACCGACTAATCAAGTGAACTAATTACATTAAATAACAAATAAAGGATATAAGACGAATATGGTAACATCCTACAAATTCGGGTAACATCCCTATAAATCTGGGAACTATGAGATAAATCAGCTAATATTGTTTCATTAAAGATTCGCGCTAGATACAACTGATAAACGAGATAACCCACTACTAAACACTATAAATAAGTCTTGCTACACAAGAGTAAGGTACACTTTTATCAAATACATCATACACTCTTATACATAGTACTTACTTGATCGTCGGAGAACCTTTTGCAGGTTAATTCCCGACCAAGGACCAAGGAGCAAGCATGTGAGGAGTTAAGGAGCGCAAGAGGAACAAAGGAGGAATGACCAAGCACGAAGGAGAGAAAGCGAGAAGAACGAAGGAGGAGCGACCGAAGGATCAAAAGCAATTGTTATAGTCAATTCTAAGTACTATCTAGGCCCTATTAATCTATACAAGTACATAATGAGAATAAGATATATAAAAGGAGATATTAAAAAAACGTTTCTCACAATAATAGAGTTTCTAGTCACCATTGAAAAAATTAATCTTATTTGAAGCGCTTTTTTTTTTTATTCTTTCTTTGGGTTATATACCATATACAAGTTTATGAAATAGAAATACATATATAAATTTTTCAGAAACATAAATAAATAAAAAAATGAAAGAAAATTTGTAATTAGCTAGAGTGTGACCTTGACATTGAACTAGATAGTCCTTCTTTCGGTTATTTCTCACTTTCCACGATCATTTTTTTTTCAATACAACAATGTTAAATTTTTATCAACTTCTCTATTTTTTCCCAATCCCTTTTTACTTTATCTAAGTCTATTTTTAGATCATCTTAAAATTCTAGCAAATGGTCTAGTGTCTTATATTGGATAGACGGTCTAATCTTTGTTGTTGGATAAATGGTCTAGTGTGTACTGGGTAGACCATCTAATTGGAGCTTCTCTAGTGTGTATCTCATGGTAGACCATCTAGCATGTAGTTTGTCTATAGACCGTCTACTCCTGACCTTTAGTTGTTTCAGGGTAAACCATCTAGTGTGTAGACCATTTATACCTGATTTTTCTTTCTTGTGTTTTATGGTTAGGTAGTTACCAGTTTTTCAGGTAGTTACAGGTTCTTTGTAAATCATAACTCATGTGGGAGTAGTGAGTTGTGATGTTGCAAATCACTTCTCTAAACAATTCTTGCGACAATGCCTCTAGTGATGGTTCTCACAATATTACTCATAGTGACATTCCTCTTGCACCTTCTTTTCATACCTTGCATCGACACTTCGCTTCACGGGGCAACGCTGTTAAACAAGGTGCTTTGATGATTTCCAAATCAAACTTTGAAATCTAGAAGGATCTATTGATGCCTGTGTGTTGTTTAGTAGATTTTGAATTGTTAATTTACACCTAGTTATGATCCGAGTTCATTTGATTCTAAATCTCTTTTGAAAGTTTTGGTTTTCAAATCCGTGTTTTAAAGCAGTTGAAAAAGCTTATGTTTAAAGTCTGGTGACTACAACAAGTTTTTCAACTTGTTGATTTATCGTGACAATCGATTGAATTATACTTAGTGTTTTTGAAAGGATTTAAAAATAATTTGTTTTCTTTGTCTTTTCTGTAAAGCCTAAATATTCAGTTATTTCAATAAATGAACTAGTTGTTTTATGTGCAGTCTTTAACAGAAAAAGAAATCAATCAGTTTGTTTTGAAAATCAATCAAGTATTTTTAATAATTCTGTTATAGATTTTCAAAATGTTTTTAAATGTTTTTAACTATTTCAATTAATAATCAAATAGTTTTAACTACTTTTTAAAGTCTATGTAAAGGCTGGTTTTTAATGATTTGAAAGAAAAAAAAAAAGCTTTATCAAAAACATTTTCAAAAGAAGGTCAAAGAGTTTTTACTCATTCTTGGAGTCTTGGATCATTGCTTGTGTGAAGTAGGAATCTGAGTTTTCTATTCTATTGTTCTACAGCTTTGTAAAAATCATGTGTATTTTATTTCTTTCTTTTTAAATTGTATTGTGTGTAAAACAGTTTCAGAAAGTGGTTCTGGAAACTATGGTTTTGGCTAAGAGTGTTGTGTGTTCTTGAGGGGTTCAAGATCAACATTCTTGGTGTGGTTTGTAATCTGGTTTTGATTGCATAGTGAATTCTCAATGGTTAGCTGAGGATTAGATGTAGTTCTTGGTTAAGAGTGAACCAGTATAAATCTCTCTGTGTGAATCTCTCTTTTCTTACTCTGATAAACTGCTTTATATACTATTTTGTGTTTCTGCTACATTAAACAGTCAGTTGTTTTGATAAAACAACTGGTTGAAATTTCTTAAAGAACTGCTAATTTGTTAAATAATCCAGTTAAACAGATAAATCAATTGATTGATTTTACAAATCTTTTAACTCTACTTCCAATATTTGCGAAAATCTTGTGAAAACAATTCAACCCCCTCTTGTTTAAGCTATACATTATAACAATTGGTATCAGAGTTAAGTTCTTGAAACATACTCAAGTTTTGATCCTAAATATTTTGAAAATGGTTGAAAAACTACCCTTTGGGAAGGGTGCTTCTATAAACAGACCAACTTTGTTTTATGGGCTGAACTATCAATTCTAGAACGTAAGAATGAAAATTTTTGTTGAGTCAATTGAGGAATCTGGGATACTATCACCAATGTTCCTTTTATTCCTAAGCTTGAAAAGGATAATGTTCTTATTGAAAAACCTTGGTCCCAATGAACTGAGAGTGAAGGAAAAAAGGCTCAATATGATTGTATTGCCAAGAACATCATAACCTCTACTTTGTATTCAGATGAATTTTTTAGGGTTTCTCAGTGTGGATCAAAAAAAGTGATGTGGGACATCCTTGAGGTGACCCATGAAAGTACAATAGACATAAAAAGGGCAAGGAAGAATGCCTTGGTCCAAGAGTACAAGCTATTTAGGATGCTGAAAAGGGAAACCATCTCTGAAGTGCAAAAGAGATTTACTCACATAGTAAATCATCTTATTGGTCTTGGCAAAGTCTTTGAAAGAGAGGAGTTGAACATCAAGATCCTAAAATGCTTGGACAGATCTTGGTAGCCAAAGGTCACTGCCATTTCTGTATCAAATGATCTAACGCATTGACAACTGCATCCTTGTTAGGAAGCCTCAGGAATCATGAGCTTGAGATGAATCGGATGAATGACCAAGAAAATGAAGAAAAGCATGTGAAAAACATTGTTTTAAAAATTACAACACAAAAAATTGATCAAGACTCAAGTGACTGCAATGACAGTGAAACTCTCAACTTGCTCACAAGGAAATTTGGAAGTTCTTGAAAAAGAACAGCAGGGACAAAACTCAACCATCAAACATGTAAAATAACAAGAAAACAATTGAGTTTAATTCTACACTACAATTCAAAGTGCAATTTTCTTTCTTCCTCTATTTTTTCCACTGCACCAAAAGTTCAATTTTCTTCCTCTATGTTTTCCACTACACCACACCCAATCTACAATCCCAATCATTAAAATGACTTCAAATCCAACTTCAAACTCTTTTATTCTCATGACGATGACTCCTAAAAATGCTCCATGAAATAGGAGTATTGGAAGAATTGTATCTAAGTTGTTGGGGATACTAGAAAAATTCAATGAAAATATTGTCATAAGGTAATAATAAGGGGAGTTTATCTGTTGAAGCATCACTTGAGTGGTACTCAAAAGGATGTTGGAGCTTGCAAGGATATTATTGATGAAGTCAAAAAGGAAATGTGGAAAATTGTTGTTGGTTTGCAACAAAATTTAAATAAGAAATCAAGTCTTAATATGGATGAGGAAATGACAGAAGCTAGTGAGAAAAGAAAAAATAGTGAGGAATCAAGCAACAATCCTAGTCATAGAAATATTTTATAAGAACAGAGCATTTAGTAAAGTTACCATCAACAACATGTTTAAGAAAGGCTTGAGATAGGAAGCATGTCAGGCAATTGCCAAGTTCTTCTATAAAAATGCTATACCTTTCAATGTGGCAAAAAGTGAAGAATCACTATTATGTTTGATTTGGTATCAAGAAATTTCCTTGGATTTAAACCTCCATCATATCATGAGAATAAAGTCAAATATTTGAAGCAGGAAGTTACAAATACATCACTTGGTTAGTTATTTACCTTTGTGAAACATCATTAATGGAAGGTGGGACAAGCAAATCCATAGGCTTTTGCATGCTGCAGACTATTTTCTTAACCCTCAAGTGCATTATCATCCCAAATTGAAAACAGATTTTGAAGTGAAACAATGTTTAATGGAATGTATAACTAGGATGGTCGAATATGGGGATGAACAAACTATCATTCATGTTCAAATTGATGATTTCAAAAAATGAGCAAAATATTTTGTGCTTGACATGTAGCTCATCCGAATGTGAGTGTAATTAGATTTCCTTTGAGATGATAAGTTAATATTAAAATATATCTCTAGAATAAAATTAGTAGTCTACTAGTCCACTACTTGTTGATCATATTTGTCTTTGCATTTGATTAGGTTTACAAAAAGAGAAACAATAGGCTAAAATAAAACACAATGAATGATGTTGCTTTTGTTATAGCTAATTCAAAATCAGCTAAGAAGAAGCAAACAAGAAAACCAACTCAAATTAATATTAATCATTCGATGAAGAGTGGATTATGGAAGATGAGCATGAGCATAATGAGGCATTTGATTTGGATGAAACTTGGTTCTAGTAGAAGCTGAGGAGGATTAAACTTTACATAGTCATGATTTACATATGACTGATTTGAATGGTGAAGGGATGAAAATGATGAAGTTGAATATGAATTTAACTAACAAGATTATTAGGTTTAGAGAGATTTTTATTTTGTTACTTTTTGTAACTAGGAAAGAGTTACTCCTATATAACTAGGGTGTGGTGTTTACACCTAATTATTTACTCTTAATTGAATTTTGAGTGAGATATAATGATTTTATGTGTGTATATAAATTTTTATAAAATTTATAGGATCTTACTATCCTTGATGACCTTCCAATTTACTACTTATATTTTTGTTTTCAATTTTAAGTAAGTTCTCGATTTTGACTATCTGATTATTTGATGGTTACTTGACACAGTGAGGATTTTATTTAACTTGAAAGTGAATGGTGTTAGTTCATCAAACTTTGATGAGGAAGTGGAAGAAGCAACACAAGGTAATTGATAGTGACATAAAGGAAATTTGATTGAGAATTTGTAGAGAGTTAGTATTTTATGAGTTCTGATAGAAGAGATTGGAAGAAATGAGAAGCAACGGACAATTTATTAGAAGCATGGTGAAATTGCAGAAGAAAGGAATGAGTGTATGCGAATTACGTGTCATTTACTCGTTGAGAAGGGGAAGTGATGTTAAGGGTGTTAGTTTTGATGGGAAAAATGCACGCAGAAGCAACACACATAATCACAAATTAATGCAAGAAAATAAACGACAGAGGATTTAACATGGTTCGGTCGCCAACTACAACCTACATCCACACGGACAACTATTAGGTTTTCATTTCTTTCTTGTTGCACACCAATTACAAGTACAATGATATCTTTAAATAGAGATAAATAGAGATAATAAAGGGGACACAATGATTAAGCCCACTCACTAAAACATAGTGTTTACTCAGCCCAGCCCAATCGATCCTGGCTTCATACCCAACAATCTCCCACTTGAAGTCACGGAACAATGTTCACCTGCGCTTCAACTGTGTACATATACTTCTGTAATCTGTCACCGGAACTTAATGTTCCACCACTAGTTGCCACCAGCCTTCTTAATCATTTTGAAGGCTTCGTTGAAACTCCCCTGAATTTCAACACATTAGTCATGACTAAAACTGCCACTGACCCATTCTTTGTTCCTACCGGCTCTCACTTGCAAGAACTGTTGGATCCTGGAACAACCTAAGAACAAACACTCTCCATACTCAACAAGAAATTTTCTGAAGATGTTTCAACAACTGAAATACTACTTCTCCTAACCCATTGTCATACAGGGACCTTAACTGAAACACGACCCGTGCTCCCACTGCCATAAGTACCTCTGACTGGTCTACTTGAACCTTTCCATGCTCGTTCATCCTGAATCTGACCTGTGGCTCTAGGTTTCTCTCTTGTAAAGACAACCCTCTTCTGCCTACGAGATTCTGTGAACCGGACTTTGTTTATCTTCTGAACTGGGACGGTCACTCCCTCAGACGGTAATTCTTCCATATACAACGAACCTCTCTTTCTTCCGCGGGCCATGACAAGATTTTCCTTGATGACCTTCCACTGCTAATTTCTGAACTTCACTTCATGTCCCTGTTTGTCCAACTGCCTAACAGAAATCAAATTTTCGTCAAGCTTGGAACAACTCTGACATCCTTCAAAGTCTAGAAACCGACTGGTGTCTTCAACACTATGTCACCCATGCCCGTAACATCAAGATTTTTGTTGTCTGCTAGTCTTACCTTTCCAAAGTCCCCAATAACCAGATTCTACAATGCTTCACTGCCATCGCACTGCACCTCCGTGCCAACTCGCTCACCGCAAGCACCTGCACCTATTCGCCGTGAAAACGCGATCTGTCGTCACCCTCGCGAAACCCTAGCTTTGGGACGTCGTTGCTGCCCCTACGAAACCCTAGCTTTGGGATGCCACTACGGCCCTTGCAAAACCCTAGCTTTGGGATGCCACTGCCACCTCTACAAAACCCTAGCTTTGGGATGTCGATGTAGCCCCCTGTGAAACCCTAGCGTTGGGATGCTGCTGCCGCCTCTGCAAAACCCTAGCTTTGGGACATCGTTGCAGCCCCTGCAAAACCCTAGCTTTTTTTCGTCTCTGCGAAACCTTAGCTTTGGGACACCGCTGCAACCCCTGCGAAACCCTAGCTTTGGAACGCTGCTGCCGTCACAATTTTCACGTCTCGTCGATTAATTTCTACTGATCAGAGCTCTAGTGTGTAAATGAACCAAGCTCTGATGCCACTTGATGGGAAAAATGCATGCGGAAGAAACACACATAATCACGAATCAATGCAAGAAAATAAACGACATAGGATTTAACGTGGTTCGGTCGCCAACTGCAACCTACATCCACACAGGAAACTATTAGGTTTTCATTTCTTTCTTGTTGCACACCAATTACAAGTACAATTATATCTTTAAATAGAGATAAATAGAGATAATAAAGGGGACACAATGATTAAGCTCACTCACTAAAACATAGTGTCTACTCAGCCCAGCCCAATTAATCTTGACTTCATACCCAACAAGTTTCAGGTGTGATGGAGGACATACAATAAAAAAAATCTTAATAAAAAAGAGTGAATTATATATTTAAATAAATGGTCTAAAATGTCAAGTAGGACATACAAATGAAAAGAAACAAACTATTGATGCAATATTAACTAAAGTATCCTAAAAAAACCTTTTGAATTAAATTATAATAGTTTTAATTAAAAAAATTAAATTTATTTTGTATTAAAATTAATTAAAATTAATTATTTTTTATTTAAATTATCAAAATGTTTTGATTTATTTTTATAATTTAAAATAACAGAGAAAACAAAATTGAGTTAGCATTAGTGTAAAGAAAAATATTATTAATTTAAATTGTTGAAGCTGAAGGAAGCTTCTTCCCAACCTTGGCTTAAAGTGTGTTTGATGAAGAAAATTGCTTCGGTACTTTATAGTTTTGTAAAAGGATTTAAGTGAATTTTGGTTTAGGCTTAGGAGGTAAGGAAGTTATGAGGCACCGATCTGTCATCGGTCATTGGGGGAAGTAATGAGGAACCAATCGGTCGTCGGTCATTGGGGAAGTATGAGGAACCAATCAGTCGTCGGTCATTGAAGGAAGTAATGAGGAACCAATCAGTCGTCGGTCATTGGGGAAGTATGAGGAACCAATCGGTCGTCGGATTGAAGGAAGTAATGAGGAACCAATCGGTCGTCGGTCATTGGGGAAGTATGAGGAACCAATCGGTCGTCGGTCATTGGAGGAAGTAATGAGGTACGATCGGTCATCGGTCTTTGGGAAAGTAATGTGATCAGTCATCGGTCTTTAAGAAAGTAATGTGGTACGATCGGTCATCGGTCATTTGGAAAGTAATGTGGCACTGGTCGGTCATCGGTCATTCTGTTCTAGTTGCCTAAAGCAAGCTTAAACCAAACACAAGGAGTGTTTAAAGTTTTCAAAAATGCTGTTTAAAGTTTTCTCAAAAAGTCTGAATACTGGACAAAAATAAATCTGTTTCCTGGATAATAAATAGATTTATTTTGGTTCTGTTATTCTTAACTGTTTTTCAAACTGTTTTTTGAAAAGTGGTTAGAAACTGGTTTCTTTAAATATAGAAGACTTCTCTCACACAAAATACACAGTGCAATCACGTTTCAATCAGTTTCTGAGTGAGAAGAAGAATTCAAAGGCTTTTGTGAAAGGTTTTCAAAAGGAATTTCAAGTGTGCTTGTTCTAGGAAAACCTTGTGCTTTGTGAAGGTGCTGGTGCAGTTTTTGCAGCAGATTGAACTACTGGTTTGAGTTCTTGCATCTTCTTTTCAGGTGTATTTTTTTCCTTTCTCATTTGTTGTAAAGGTGGAAGTGTTAGTCACTTCTTGATAGGGTTTCTTGGAGTGCAAGGTGTGCTGAAATAGGTGTTTTTCAGCCTTGTATGTGAGTGTTCTTGTAGGTTTCAAGAACTGCTGTATATGCTGTAATTGTTGTATGTGTTTAGTGAATTCCACCTTGGTGTAAGGTGAACTGGATGTAGCTCTTGATGAGTGAACCAGTATAAAAACTTGTGTGCAATCTTCTCTCCTTTCTTGCATTTATTTCTGGAATTTGAATTGATAACTGTCCAAAATAAATCTGTTCATTTGAAATTGAATCTGTTAATTCTGGGTTTAATAAGAACTGTTCTTCTCTTGGTTGAAACCTTCTTGCAAATATCTGAACAAGTGTGTTCTGCTGTTCCTTCTAATTGTGTAAAATCTTGTTTGATTAAGTTCTGATTGTACAAAGGTGATTTGGAAAAATAAATCTGTTTTATTTGAAATCAATCTGTTCTTTTAATCTCTGTTATACAGAAGTCAGTTCCTGTTGCAAAAATTTTAAAAGATCAATTCACCCCTCCCCTCTTGATCTTCAGACCCTGCTTAACTCTAACATAAATGACTCATATTACATGTGTAAGTTTGATCTAAAAAGACAAAATTGGATGATTCCAAACATAAATTTACATTGTATTGTAAGAATAATAATTTTAGTCTAATTTAATAAATCTCCAATTTACCTTATCTTTGCTTTTGTACTTCTAAAAAAGAATCTAAAATTATATAAAGTTAGAAAAGTTCTAACTTCATAAATTAAACACGGTTAAAAAGCACATATAAAGACGGTTTGAGAATCGTCTTTATTTCGAGTGTCGTTATAAAAAATTCATTTATAACAACGGTTGACTTAACCATCTTTATAACCAATTTATAACAACATGTATATCTAACTGTCGTCACTCTTGCTAAAAAAAACCAAAAAAAAATGGCTTTTTAAAGATGGTTCCTTTGGAACCGTCGTTATAAGTTGGTCTTGAAACATGGGTTTCTTAAAGACGATTCCTTTGGAACCGTCGTTATATATATACATATATATATATATATATATATATATTTAAAAAAAAGGTCTTATTTTATATAATTACGCCTCAAATCTGCATAAAATATCCAACTAACTTCCAGAAAATAAAAGCATTTAAGATCATAATTTAAATATGAAAAATACATACAACAAAGTATAACATTCTACAAACTTTTGCTAATATATGAAAAAGTTCAATGTCATTCTAATAAGTTATCTATCCTAAGATGTTATACATGTTTACAAAATACTTTGACCATGTCGTCCTCACGTACTCCAATGCTTCCAAGTCTAGCGGTTGTTGGTCATTGAAAAACTGTGATATTTGAATTTTTTTTAATTAATGTGCATGAATAATAAACCCTATATTTTAAAGTGGTTTTGTATTGAGATTTTACCTAATCTCAACCTCTTTCAATTCCAGCTTGCACAATAGTTGACATCCATTGCATAACATAATAACCACACTCGAAACTTCCAGATTGCTTGTTGCACTTCATGTGAAAGTAAATATATTAAATAAATGAATGAGACAAATTAAAGTGAGTGAATAAACCTTAAGGTACATCCAAGTGAGTCTTTGTGCGTTTGCACTTCTCCTCCCACTCAACATGTTATATCCAGAGTAAGCACTAAAATAATAAGATTTCATGTTAAAATACATAAAATTATATAATGTATAATTAATAATAAATGTTAAATGAAATTTTCGTACCTATCTATAATGTGTTTAAAATAGGTAAGGGGTGTCTTATGCAAGGAGCAAAACCATGCAGCAGTATGATCTTCAACAGATATGATCAATAGTTGCCAATGACGCCTATATAACAAATCAGTTAGTTTCTCTTATTTCAATAATTTAGTATAACTTATTTAATAAATATGAACTTACTCATGGATGTACGGAGCAAAATAAATTTGTTTTCCTCCATTCTTTAAGGCAGTGGTGATGTATGTTTGTGTTTCTGACTTCCTGTTTCCAAGTGATTGAATAAGATGAGGATCTAAAAACCCATATATATTTTGTTTCCCCTCATTGAAGCATAATCCACAAATATACCTAAATTTGAATAAGTTAGTACTAATATTTTTAAAAAATCAAAAGTATAAAGATTTTAATAATTGAACTTACATCATCTATAATTGCAGAACTAATATGTTAATCTCTTCATTTCCGGATGCAAGGTCTAACAAATCAGACATGTGAAAGTACAATGGTACATCACTATGTCTTTCAAAAACATCGACATTCCATGGAACCTCTACGACTATTGTATCTAAAGCTTTAGCACCTTCCATCAATGCCGCCACAAGATCATCAGTCGAGAATTTTTTCTTCTTTTGCAGAGGCAGTTTTGTCTTAGGTACTTGCTACTCATCATCAGAAAAACAAATAATTAGTGCAAAGATATATCATAGAGTCTATAGGTCTAATATATAATCCTATTAGTGCAAAGTTATACCACATAGTCTATTGGTCTGACGAGATGTCTAGGCCAGGCAACGAAAGTATGTAATGTCTCTGCTACAATTGTCACCTCTGATGTCAGCACAGGAACTGCAACATCACTATAAAGGACCTTCTCCACCATGACCTTTATCAAATTAGAAGGAAAAGGCACATTGTGTAACATTGTGACCCCTTCATAAGACTTACCTAAGGCAACGAATTGGGTAAAAGAATTATACTCAACATATAACTCGCATTGGCTAGTTGAGCCAAAGTCATCCCTCGATAAATCAACCGTCGAACAAATCCCTTTAGTGCTGACTTTCTTGATAGGAGGCGGAGGTGAGTAATCTTGTTCCATAGTAGGTGGTTGCTACGAGAATCCTAAATCCTCCCATCGCTTTTCAAACTCCCTATCCATCCGTTTATTAAACTCCTCCATCAAGCTTTCTTTAATCTCTTGAGTTACCTCAGCCTTTATTTGTTCTCGTAATTGTAGCAACTACTCCTGGCTAGGTTGATTGTACGATTGTTCCTTACTATGTGACAAGGGTCCAAAGTATGACTGAATCCCAACCGTATATCCAGCTACACGAACACGTCCAGGGTGCTCAGGCCGTCCGATAGCAACATTAAGAATATCTTCGCAACCACATGGAATAAAATTCCCCTGTGTTGATTGCTCAGCAAGAGAATCCTAAAACAAATTAAAATAAATTGTAAAACTTCTACAGATTGAATTTAAAATAACATATACAAAACATATTTCTTACAATTCGTTCAACTATTTCTTCTAATTGCTTAGAACTCCATGTCCCTAATGGCCTTATACGGCCACCCTTCCACATCTCATGTCGGGCTGGTGGGGATGGAAGCCTAAAAGAATCTACACTATTCCCTTCCTCAATGAAAGTAGAATATGCTTTAATCTTTTCTTCAAGCATCTTCTGCGCTAACATTATATAACCACCACGGGACAGTAAGTGTGGGGTGTGATTATGTTCCTGATTGGCTTTTGTTTTCTTTCGAACATCCTATCATCAACATTCAAAAGTTAATAATACGTTAATATAAACTACATCCAAATATAACAAGTGATATTAACCTACCATTTCTCAGTTTCTCGAATCTTCACAAACTATTGCCAAGTTTCTTCATCAAGGGATGCGTATTTTGTACAAGGATTTTCTCCATTCCTTGCACCATATATATAATTTCTTCTCAAATTTGATTTAAATTGATGAAACTTGACACTCACATTAGAAAGAACTTTTGCTATCAGGGTTTCCACATTTGAGATCTCATAATGTGTCTATATTACTTGGGATAATTAGTTCATAAACAAAGTTCAGATTGAACAAAGTATAAAAGAACTTCAGATTGAACAAAGTAAAAAACTTACATACCAGAATATCTTGCCAAATCATGTTTCTCTCGTGCTCGGTCACGTGATCCCAGGAATCCGTTAAGATAGAGATCCTTTCACAAGCAAGTACTCTGACATAACTTCTAAACTCCTTTGCAAATGACCCAGTGGCCACACTAGTGTTGACATCAATAATTAATGGGTTTTTTTTTACCATCATTTTTCTTCTTAAACATATTCTTTAATCTTGTAGGTCCTCCACCAATTCTTGAACGAGGAACTTTATTATCTGCCATTTTCCTGTTATCAAACAAATATGATAAGCATAAAAACTAAGAAATATAATAAAAATTATATATTGTAAAATTAAACAGGAAACACATGCACATACAAATATATATTCCTTTGTCATGATCATTTCAAGTTGCATGTACAACATCAGCAACATCCTCGTACTCTTTATTGATTATCGCTCTTGTAAGTGATTCAATCTCACAAATGTCATTGTTTGTATCTTTTGCATCATTATGTTGCTTTTTTCCATTTAGCACAACAAACCAGTGTTCAGACGTAGGATCTTGAACATAGAAAACTTGGGAAGCTTGATATGCCATTATGAATGGTTCATCATGATAACCTTGTTGAAGATGGATGAAGCTTCTTCTCTACCTTGAAGATGGTGTTTGATGAAGAAAAATAGTTAGGTTGCTTTGAAGGGTGAAATGGGTTTGTATAGCTTAGGATGTTTAAAGGTAGCCTTTTGCTGCATGACCTACCTGATATGTCTCATCAAGGTAATATGATCAAGCACATAAAGTTTTTTTTAAAACTACCTTAAGTTTTTCTCAAAATTTACTTTCCGCAAGAAAATAAATTTGTTGTTTTGAAAAATCAAAAAATTCTTTCCAAACAGTGTCATTACTTTTTGAAGTTTTTTCAAAGTCTGTTTGGCATCAAGATGTTTGACTCAGCCTTTCTTGTTTCTGGTATGCTGAGCTGGAGGAAGTTTGAAAAACAATCCACTCTTTCTAAATTCAACATGTTCTTTTTATAACAGCCTTTAAATATTTTTTGAAAAGTTGTTATAGACTGGTTTTCTTTCTAAAATGTGGCACTTCTCTGTTAGAAAACACAGAGATTACACAATTTTAAGTGAGCAAAAACGTTTTCCCAATTGAGATCACAGAGTTGCTGGTTTTTGTAAGATTTCTCACAAAGATTTTCAAGTGCTTCTTCTTTGGTTACCTTGGTCAAGATTGAAGTGTTGTCATTGTGGTGCTGAAATTGGTGGTTACTGGTTTTAGGGGTTTTTTGTTCAATCTTCCAGGTGCTTTCATTCCTATTCTCTTCTTGTGTAATAGTGATAGGTTTGACATCTCTTGATAGGTTTTCTTGAGGTGTTTTAATTGCTGAAATAGGGTTTTTCAACATTGGTTTTGTAAGTGTTCTTGTAGTGTTCAAGAACAACAAGTTTTTGTAATTGTGTTGATTTGTTCTAGTGGAAACGACCTTGGTGTGAGGTGAGACTGGATGTAGCTCTTATAGAGTGAACCAGTATAATTCTTGTGTGCACTTATCTCATTCTAATCTGTGTTGAGTATCCTTAGAATCTGAAATCTGCTACAATATAAATCTGTTCTTTTGGTATTGAATATGTTGTTTATGGAATTCTACATACTGTTCTTCAAAGATTTGAAAAAGGTTCTTTAAGTGCTTGTTTAAAATCTTAAAGTTGATTGTTGATCTTGAAGAGAATAATAATAATAAGACAAGTAAAATTGAACCTATACTAAGTTCTAAAGAAATTCAAGTCTTCATATTGAAAATTTCAAGATTTAATTTGTTGTTGTAATTCTTGTTATCTTGAGTGGTACAAGAACATCTTCACATTACTGAAATATTTTTTTAATCATAACCTAATCTGCTTAACGTTTAGGTTTAGATATTAGAATCAAAAAATAAATCTGTTCTTTTCTTAGGTTTTGTGAAAACAGTTTTGTTTGCTGAAAATTTTATATGCTCAATTCACCCCCCCCCCCCCCCCCCCCTCTTGAACTTAGGCATTGCTAAATCCAACAAACCTGTCTTTCGAAAGTCAACCAAAGTCATTCCTGATTCATCAACTTTGACATCATTCTTATTGTTGACCCACTTGCATTTGAAAAGAGGTACAGTAAACTTGGTATAACTAACTTCCCAAATCTCTAATATGACACCATAATAAGGCATTGATCCCACAACAGGATTTTGATCCTTTGAAGTTGAAAACTGCATAAACTCTGCCTCTAAGGTGACTCCGCTATTTTGCACTGTACTTTTGTCATCTCGAGATTTTTTGTAAAACAAACAACCATTTACTTCATATCGAGAACAACATAAAACATCAAACTTGAGACTGTTTGCAAGCCATGTTAATGTTTCAAATGCTGATGGATCATTCATGATCTGTTGTTTAAACCATGACATGAAAGTTTTGTTATGCTCTATTAACACCCATTTTTCTGATTGTCTTGGATTCTTATATTTGACAATGTCTTTGTGTGTATCTAAGTATAGTAACACCTCATCAGTGTTATTAAGGATATACAAGTGTGCTTGCAGAACCTCTTCTCTAGATTTGCCTATGACATGTACACCTTTTGAAGATTTACTTATATATCTACGAGAGTGCCAACATTTTTCAGGAACTCCTATAGATTTGGCTTTTTACAAGTACTCAGAACAAAACTCAATAGATTCTTCTGAAATATATATTTCAATAATGGAAGCTTCCGGACGACATTGATTCTTCATGTATCCCTTCAAAATCTTCATGTATCGCTCAACTAGATACATCCTTCGCATATCAACTAGCCCACACAATCTAATTTCTCTTACAAGATGAACAACCAAATGTACCATGATATCAAAAAAAGATGGAGGAAAAAACATCTCGAGTTGACACAAGATAACAATTATTTCTTCTTCAAGTTCATCCAACTTCTAAGAGTCAATCTCTTTACTACATATGGAATTGAAAAATGAACACAATCGAGTGATTGTATGCCTAACATTTTTTGGTAAGATTTCACGAATAGCCACCTATAGTAATTGTTGCATTAGAACGTGACAATCATGAGACTATAAGTCAATTAGTTTCAAATCATTCATAGATACAAGACTCTTAACATTTGAATAGTAAACTTGTGGTACCTTAGCACCTTTAAGACATTCACAAAAACTTGTTCTTTCTTTCTTTAAGAAAGTGTAACACGCTGCAGGCAAGTATGTACATTTACCAACTTCTTGCAATGCCAATTCCTCTCGTATATTCATCTCAATCAAATCCAGACGTGCATTCACACCATCCTTTGTTTTGTCTTTAATGTTCAAAAGTGTTCCTATTAGACTATCACGCACATTCTTTTCTACGTGCATTACATCTATATAGTGTCTGACATCTAACTTACACCAATACGGAAGATCGAAAAAGATTGATCCCTTCTTCCATATTTCACTCACAGTTTGCTTCTTCTTCAGTTTTCCAAAAGTCACATTAACATTGTTTTATATTTTCATAAATTTCAAGGCCACTTAAGGGAGTCGGACAAATGTCATGTTCTTGGTATCCGTTAAAAGCTTTTTTCAATCTACGATATGGATGGTACTTCTTTAAAAATCTACGATGCCCAAGATGCACGATTTTTCTTCTGTGTTTCAACTGCTTATATGATGTCTTCTCTTCACATATTGGACATGCTCTATGACCTTTGACACTATAACCTGACAAGTTTCCATATGCAGGGAACTCATTGATAGTACAAAATAACAACGCATGCAATCAGAAAGATTCACTCTTAAACGCATCAAACACATCAACCCCTTCATTCCACAATAATTTCAAATCTTCAATCAATGGATTAAGATAAACATCTATGTCATTTCCAAGTTGTCTTGGACCAGAGATCATCATACATAATGTAAGGACCTGTAAAATTAAATTGGAATAAAAAGGGATACATTTTAAATAAATTCTAAGTATATTTTTATGTAAAATAAAAAGGAAGGAAAGTGTAGTTTAGAAGACTATAAGATTTCCTGGTTAGTACATAATCGCCGGTCGCCTACTACGCATGATCGCCAAGGCGCGAGGCATGCAGGCATCGCCAGGGCGCGAGGCATGTGGACGTTGCCAGTATGAGACCTCAGTGGATAGTCATCGCACGAGCGGTCATCGGTGGAAGGTTATCGCGCGATGTCGAGTTTCACACAGTTAAGGTGAGACCCAGACTCCCAGCATGGCACGTCCTGCACGTGCGCCACGTGGACAAAAAGGGTGGTTCAGAATAGTGACATCAGAAGGTTGGCATGCACAAGAGACACTCGCGGTCGTACTGTTCAGGGAAGTGGTTGGCATGCACAAGAAGACAACCATGGTCGTACTGTTCAGTGAAACGTACACTCTGGCTTTCTTGCAGAGGGGGTGGTGGCAGCAGCATGCATGGACTAGTAGGCTTGGATTCAAAAACCCACTGCGAGGAGGCAAAGAACGTTACAGAGACTCGAGAGTGAAAGAGTGAGTGCATCTTCATCCCTCTCTTTTCTCTCCTTCGCGCTGCGATTCAAGCAACCTCAAGCACCAGTGCAACCAGCAACGACTGCCCTTAGAGCACCTGGGAGGTCCTCTGCAAGTTCTACAAACCAGACGCTAAAACAGAGCTAAGGCATCCTTTAAGCTCGGTGGGTTTTGGAGCTCTTGGTGTTTTGCGCAAGTCCAGGTAAGGGAAGCTAGCTTTATTTTCAATAAAAGCCGTAGATTTGCTGTTTCTGAAGTGAGGGCGACGTGGTCGCCGATTTCATATTCTTTTTCGTGATGCTCTGTTCTATATATTTGGGCGACGTGATCGCCGGTTTTAAACCCAGATTTCGAATCCCCTGTTTTGGACGTGATCGCCGGTTTTGGCGTTGTCTTTCGAACTCCCCCGTTTTTGTGTTGTTTGAAACGGTTTGAGATTTAAATGTGATATTCGAAAATCTGAACCTTGGCATGAGTTTTTCTGTGACTGGAATCGTTCATTAAGTGTTGTATGACGTGTTGAATGTTGTGAATGTGGGATCAAGACATAGTATTTTCAGGAAAGGAAATACCGTGTTGAGATTTGGTTATGAAGTGTATTGATCTGTGAGTATCCTGTGAATGAGGCGATCCTGACTCTGCTGAGATAATGGAATCACATAGAGGAAGTTATTCAGTTGGTGAGAGTCGAAGGAGGTTCATACGTATGGGTAAGTGTTTGAAAGATAACTACTTGACCTGTTGCGTGGATTCACCCTGTCAAACTGTGAGAGTGATGAAATTGAGATCGAGATTGTGTTGATGCGCATGGCTGTGGAAACATTACAGCAAATGAAGTATGACAGGTGCATGTCTCTGGATGCTAAGTTCAATGCACGAGTCTTCCGGAAGTAGTGTCAAGTGTCTTGTGTGATGAGTCAATAGAAGTCTGACGTGAGAATTGAGGAACAGTGAATTTGATAGACACTTGATGCATTATGTGATTTGAATGACTCTTGAGGAATTGTGAAATACGTGTTTACTTGATGGTCATGTGAAGAGAATGAGAAAATTGATAGTTTTACGTGGGTATCTTGAATTTGCTTTACCTTGATTTTTAAAGTTCATATTTAAACTCTCTTTTAAATATCTAGCTTACCCTGTGATTTGTGGTGTTGTGTTTGGCTTTTCTTAAACCTGTGATGATCATGTAAAATTTACACGGGAGCAGATGATGTTGCAGGAAGTAGAGCTCCTCAGTGAGTGGTCGCCGGAAGGAGATCGCCTGTTCCTCTTTCTGTTAGGCGATCACCCTTTTTCCGTTCTCTGATAGGAGATCGCCGTTCTCTGATAGGAGATCGCCTTTTTGCTGTTAGGAGATCGCCTGTATTCATATTTTAATGTATTTTGTTTACGTTTTTTTGGAAAATTGATCGAATATGTATTAAACTCCCTGTGAGGAGAAACTTCTTTATATATATATAATTTTGTTCTTTTCAATATATTCGTTTAACTTTATTTCATTTTATAATTATTCCAAAGTATTTGGCGGGATGTTACTTTAATGGTATCAGAGCAGTTCGTCCTTAGGATGACCTGAGGGCTGTGGATCCATTGTGTTTCTTCTGCTCATAAAATTTATTTGAGTTTTAAATAACAACTATAGTGAAAGGTTTTCAAACGTTTTTGTATTGAAATTTTGTGTATGCTTTAGTGAATATATGCCCTAACTGAAAATCTTAGTATTAAGAATGAGAGGGTCTTGATAAAGTGGTGAGGGTGCACACTCATAACTGGATCGAGATGATTCTCAATCTTAATTCCAAAGGTTTGATGTTTAGCATACATTGAATTCTGGTGTGATTTATGTCATTTTATTGAGTGTTTTTGTAATTGATTGAGAGTGGTTGTTTGGATTGATGGTTGTATACCAGTAGCTGTTCTGGTGTTTTGCTTGAGGTTATAAGTATTATGATTATGTTGATAAACTCAAATTCTTAATGACTTTGAGATGCTGACCTTTGTAAGGTCTAGATGTTACCTCCTGAATGAATTGATTTCTTATCGATCTCATTCTTGTAGTTGTATGGAATATAGAAACCCATAGTTTCAAAATCTGAAAAGATGGCACGTAGACCTTCTACCCCTCCCCAACCTTCTTCGGAGATGAGCCAGATTGCCAAGGCTATCCAGATGATGGCAACTGCCATCCAACAACAGAATGCGGCGATGGCTCAGAACCATCAAGCTACAATGCACCACTGGGAAACTGCTCGGTTTGCTGAAACAAATTCATACATCGGTCAGCCTCAAGAACAGATTGGACTGACTGAGTTCATGAGGCACAACCCACCCAAGTTTAGTGGGAATGCTACCCCTGATCAGGCAGATCAGTGGGTCAGAGAGTTGGAGAAAATCTTTAGGGCGACCTCCTGCCCTGAAGAGAAGAAGTTGGTGTTCGCCACCTATCTGCTGTCTGGAGAAGCTGAGTTCTGGTGGATGGGAGCTCAGCAGATGATGGAGGCCAGAGCTGAAGTGTTAGACTGGGAGAGCTTCAGGGTGAGGTTTTTGGAAAAATATTTCCCAGATAGCACAAGGTTTGCGAGGGAAGCTGAATTCCTCAGATTGGAGCAGGGGGAGATGTCAGTGAATGCTTATGCTGCTCGGTTTGAGTATCTCGCCCGATTCTACACCCAGGCGACCTCTGAGGCCTAGAGGTGTAGGAAGTTCGAAGAGGGGCTGAAGCATGGGCTGAAGAGGACCATAGTCCCGATGTGCATCAGGGAATTTCACGCCTTGGTAGAGAAGGCGAAGATGGTGGAGACCCTAGAAAAGGGTGATTCTCGGGTGATCAGGTCACACCCAGGGAGTTCTTCCAGTGGGAAGGCTAAGGTGCAGCACCCACAAAGCAAGCCTTATGCGAGACCTCCACCACGTCGGGCGGGAGCAGCGTCATCCCAGTTTCAGCAGCAACAACCTTGGAAACCCAGATGTTTCACGTGCCAAAAGATGGGGCACATTTCTAGAGATTGCCCAAGCAGGAATGGTGCGACTCAACCCAGCGGTTCTCAGCAGTTGAGGAACGAAGGCAGCAAACCTCAGGCAACAGGGAGAGTGTTTGCCATGTCAGGGGCAGAAGCGTCTCAGTCAGGTAACCTCGTGCAAGGTGTTTGTTTTATAGCTGGTAGAGGTGTAAAAGCCTTGTTTGATTCTGGAGCGACACACTCCTTTGTGTCAAGCCTGTGTGTAGCCGAGTTGGGCCTTCTAGTGAAGGAGTTACCTTTCGAACTGTTGGTTTCTACACCTGCGTCAGGACAGGTGTTGACCTTTACAGTTTGCCCCGAATGTCCAGTGATAGTAGAGGGACGCAGATTCAAAGTGAACTTGATCTGCCTACCTCTTCAGGATCTGGATGTTATCCTAGGAATGGATTGGCTAGCTGCCAATCACGTTCTCATAGACTGCGGTAGTCAGAAGATAGCGTTTCCAGACCTCCAAGAGTCACACGTGATATCTGCTCAGCGAGGGCGGTCGGTGTTGGAAGAAGGGGCGAGGTGCTTCATGATCTTAGCTCGGTTGGAGGTGGAGAATGAAGGGGACGTAAGCAGGATACATGTGGTGAAAGATTTCACGGATGTATTTCCAGAAGAAGTACCTGGGTTACCCCCTAAGAGAGAAGTGGAATTCTCCATTGATTTGGTACCTGGAGCTGGACCAGTGTCAATGGCACCTTACAGGATGGCACCAGCCGAGTTGGCAGAATTAAAGAAGCAAGTGGAAGAATTGTTAGAGAAACAATTCATCAGACCCAGTGTATCTCCATGGGGGGCTCCAGTGCTCCTAGTTAAGAAGAAGGATGGAGGGTCTCGGCTGTGTATAGATTACAGGCAGTTGAACAAGTTGACCATCAAGAACAAGTACCCCCTACCTAGGATTGATGATTTGATGGATCAAATACATGGGGCCTCGGTGTTCTCCAAGATTTACCTGAGATCGGGGTACCACCAAATTTTGGTAAAAGCTGAAGATGTTCAAAAGACAGCTTTTAGGTCTCGGTATGGGCATTATGAGTATGTGGTGATGCCGTTTGGAGTCACAAATGCTCCAGCTCTGTTCATGGACTACATGAATAGGATTTTTCGCCCTTTCTTGGATAAGTTTGTGGTAGTCTTCATAGACGACATACTCATTTATTCAAGGACCGAAGAAGAACATGAAGAACATCTGAGGACAGTATTGGAGATCCTGAGGGAGAAGCAACTCTATGCCAAGTTCTCTAAGTGTGAGTTCTGGCTGAAGGAAGTCAACTTCTTAGGATACGTGATATCTGCCCAGGGGATCTCGGTGGATCCAGCCAAAGTGGAGGCAGTGCTTCAATGGGAACGTCCTAAGACAGTCACTGAGATAAGGAGCTTTGTGGGTTTAGCTGGCTACTATCGGAGGTTTATTGAGGACTTTTCCAAGGTAGTGGCTCCTTTAACACAGCTGACCCGCAAGGACCAACCTTTTGCTTGGACCGACCGATGTGAGCAGAGCTTCAT
Organism: Phaseolus lunatus; assembly: GCA_013389735.1. Taxonomy (NCBI): domain Eukaryota; kingdom Viridiplantae; phylum Streptophyta; class Magnoliopsida; order Fabales; family Fabaceae; genus Phaseolus; species Phaseolus lunatus. The sequence goes on along the minus strand of CM023866.1, from coordinate 22,470,808 downwards.
GGAACTAAAGGAGAGGTTGACTAGTGCTCCAGTGCTGGTGATCCCAGAGGTAGGAAGACCTTTTGATGTCTACTGTGATGCTTCACATCAGGGTTTGGGATGTGTCTTGATGCAAGAGAAAAGAGTGGTTGCATATGCTTCAAGGCAACTCAAGGTTCATGAGAGAAACTATCCTACTCATGATTTGGAGTTGGCGGCGGTGGTGTTTGCCTTGAAGATTTGGAGGCACTATTTATATGGAGCTCGGTTCCAGGTGTTCAGTGACCATAAGAGCCTGAAATACCTGTTCGATCAGAAGGAACTAAACATGAGGCAAAGAAGGTGGATGGAGTTTTTAAAGGACTACGATTTTCAACTCATGTATCATCCAGGGAAGGCCAATGTAGTGGCAGATGCCTTGAGTAGAAAATCAATACAAGTAGCCACCATGATGATGGAAGAGCAGAAACTGATCGAGCAGTTCAGAGACTTAAACCTTGGGGTAGAGTTACATGTGAATCACATTAGTTGTAGTAAGCTGGCTATAACTAATAACTTCCTTGGAATGATAAAGGATAAGCAGTTGGAAGACCCTAGTCTGAAGCGTACTGTGGAGTCACTAGGGACCGACCAAGCTAGAGACTTTGTGATGGGCGATGATGGGATCTTGAGATTTAATGGCAGAATTTGCATACCTGCAAATGAGGAGTTGAAGAAGATGATCCTAGAGGAAGGTCACAAGAGTCGCCTTAGCCTACATCCAGGCATGAACAAGATGTACCATGACTTGAAGGAGTCATTTTGGTGGTTGGGCATGAAGAAAGACATCGCCCAGTATGTTACAACCTGCTTAACATGTCAAAAGGCGAAGATAGAACATCAAAGACCTGGCGGGTTGTTACAGCCGTTGGATATCCCTGAGTGGAAATGGGACAGCATCGCCATGGATTTTGTCACCCATTTACCCAGATCGGTAAGGGGTCATGATGCAATCTGGGTCATCACTGATCGGCTGACGAAGAGTGCCCATTTTCTCCCAGTGAATATGAGGATGCCCATGGCCAAGTTGGCACAGCTGTACATCAAAGAAATAGTGAGGTTGCATGGAGTGCCTTCTAGCATTGTTTCGGATAGAGATCCCAGGTTCACTTCACGGTTTTGGCAGACTTTACAAGATTGCCTAGGAACTAAGTTGAGGATGAGCTCTGCATATCATCCCCAAACAGATGGACAGTCAGAGAGAACGATCCAATCCTTGGAAGATCTGCTGAGGACGTGTGTCTTGGATCAATTAGGAAGTTGGGATGAGGTGTTGCCGCTGGTGGAGTTTACCTATAATAACAGTTATCACGCTAGCATAGGGATAGCGCCATACGAAGCCTTGTATGGAAGGAAATGCAGAACTCCATTGTGCTGGTACCAGGAAGGCGAAACAGTATTGGTTGGACCAGAGATGATTCAGCAGACGACCGAGAAGGTGAAACAAATACAAGGCAGAATGAGAGCTTCTCAAAGTAGGCAGAAGTCCTATGCAGATAAGAGGAGAAAGCCTTTGGAGTTTGCTGCTGGAGATCATGTGTTCATGAGAGTGACACCAACCAAGGGTGTAGGACGGGCGATCAGGTCAAAGAAGTTGTCCCCTAAGTTCGTGGGACCATATCAGATCTTAAGGAGGATTGGTCCAGTGGCTTACGAGATCGCCCTACCTCCCCATTTAGCGAATCTGCACAATGTCTTTCACGTATCACAGCTGAGAAAGTACATGGCAGACCCTAGTCATGTGCTGGAAGTGGACGATGTGCAGATCAGGGATGACTTGTCCTTTGAAGCGAAACCAGTTAGGATTGACGATAGGCAAAGTAAACAGCTCAGAGGCAAGACCATCAGCATGGTGAAAGTGGTGTGGGATGAGAGGTCAGGTGATTCAACTTGGGAGTTAGAAGCACCCATGAGAGAAGCCTATCCATACCTCTTTTCCTTGTAATTCAATTTTCGGGGACGAAAATTTTTTCTTGTTGGGGAGAATGTAAGGACCTGTAAAATTAAATTGGAATAAAAAGGGATACATTTTAAATAAATTCTAAGTATGTTTTTATGTAAAATAAAAAGGAAGGAAAGTGTAGTTTAGAAGACTATAAGATTTCCTGGTTAGTACATAATCGCCGGTCGCCTACTACGCATGATCGCCAGGGCGCGAGGCATGCAGGCATCGCCAGGGCGCGAGGCATGTGGACGTTGCCAGGGCGCGAGAGGCACGCGGGCATCGCCAGGGCGAGAGGCATGCGGGCAACGCCGGGGCGCGAGGCATGCGGGCAACGCTGGGGCGCGAGAGGCATGCGGGCATCATCGGGGCGCGACGCATGCAGGCATCACCAGGGCGCGAGAGGCATGAGGGCGTCGCCAGGGATAGACATCGGTCGTCTCCCAGAGAGAGACATCGGTCGTCTTCCAGGGAGAGACATCGGTCGTTTGCCAGTATGAGACCTCAGTGGATAGTCATCGCACGAGCGGTCATCGGTGGAAGGTTATCGCGTGATGTCGAGTTTCACACAGTTAAGGTGGGACCCAGACTCCCAGCATGGCACGTCCTGCACGCGCGCCACGTGGACAAAAAGGGTGGTTCAGAATAGTGACATCAGAAGGTTGGCATGCACAAGAGACACTCGCGGTCGTACTGTTCAGGGAAGTGGTTGGCATGCACAAGAAGACAACCATGGCCGTACTGTTCAGTGAAACGTACACTCTGGCTTTCTTGCAGAGGGGGTGGTGGCAGCAACATGCGTGGACTAGTAGGCTTGGATTCAAAAACCCACTGCGAGGAGGCAAAGAACGTTACAGAGACTCGAGAGTGAAAGAGTGAGTGCATCTTTATCCCTCTCTTTTCTCTCCTTCGCGCTGCGATTCAAGCAACCTCAAGCACTAGTGCAACCAGCGACGACTGCCCTTAGAGCACCTGGGAGGTCCTCTGCAAGTTCTACAAACCAGACGCTAAAACAGAGCTAAGGCATCCTTTAAGCTCGGTGGGTTTTGGAGCTCTTGGTGTTTTGCGCAAGTCCAGGTAAGGGAAGCTAGCTTTATTTTCAATAAAAGCCGTAGATTTGTTGTTTCTGAAGTGAGGGCGACGTGGTCGCCGATTTCATATTCTTTTTCGTGATGCTCTGTTCTATATGTTTGGGCGACGTGATCGCCGGTTTTAAACCCAGATTTCGAATCCCCTGTTTTGGACGTGATCGCCGGTTTTGGCGTTGTCTTTCGAACTCCCCCGTTTTTGTGTTGTTTGAAACGGTTTGAGATTTAAATGTTATATTCGATAATCTGAACCTTGGCATGAGTTTTTCTATGACTGGAATCGTTCATTAAGTGTTGTATGACGTGTTGAATGTTGTGAATGTGGGATCAAGACATAGTATTTTCAGGAAAGGAAATACCGTGTTGAGATTTGGTTATGAAGTGTATTGATCTGTGAGTATCCTGTGAATGAGGCGATCCTGACTCTGCTGAGATAATGGAATCACATAGAGGAAGTTATTCAGTTGGTGAGAGTCGAAGGAGGTTCATACGTATGGGTAAGTGTTTGAAAGATAACTACTTGACCTGTTGTGTGGATTCACCCTGTCATACTGTGAGAGTGATGAAATTGAGATCGAGATTGTGTTGATGCGCATGGCTGTGGAAACATTACAGCAAATGAAGTATGACAGGTGCATGTCTCTGGATGCTAAGTTCAACGCACGAGTCTTCCGGAAGTAGTGTCAAGTGTCTTGTGTGATGAGTCAGTAGAAGTCTGACGTGAGAATTGAGGAACAGTGAATTTGATAGACACTTGATGCATTATGTGATTTGAATGACTCTTGAGGAATTGTGAAATACGTGTTTACTTGATGGTCATGTGAAGAGAATGAGAAAATTGATAGTTTTACGTGGGTATCTTGAATTTTCTTTACCTTGATTTTTAAAGTTCATATTTAAACTCTCTTTTAAATATCTAGCTTACCCTGTGATTTCTGGTGTTGTGTTTGGCTTTTCTTAAACCTGTGATGATCGTGTAAAATTTACACGGGAGCAGATGATGTTGCAGGAAGTAGAGCTCCTCAGTGAGTGGTCGCTGGAAGGAGATCGCCTGTTCCTCTTTCTGTTAGGCGATCACCCTTTTTCCGTTCTCTGATAGGAGATCGCCGTTCTCTGATAGGAGATCGCCTTTTTGCTGTTAGGAGATCGCCTGTATTCATATTTTAATGTATTTTGTTTACGTTTTTTTGGAAAATTGACCGAATATGTATTAAACTCCCTGTGAGGAGAAACTTCTTTATATATATATAATTTTGTTCTTTTCAATATATTCGTTTAACTTTATTTCATTTTATAATTATTCCAAAGTATTTGGCGGGATGTTACACATAACATCATGTATTTGCGCTTCATACACAAAGCAGGAGGTAAGTTGTAAATCACTAACAAAACGGGCCATGAACTATGATTACTACTTAAATTTCCAAAGAGATTCATTCCATCAGTTGCCAATCCAAGTCTTAAGTTTCTTAATTCTTTTACAAATTAAGGAAATTCTTTATCAATCTTCTTCCACTGCAAAGAATCAACTGGATGATGAAGTAGTCCATCACATTTTCTATTATCTACATGTCACCTAAGGTTTTTAGCATCATCTGTATTTGCAAACAAACGCTTAAGCCTTGGAATTATTGGAAGATACCAAACAACCTTAGCAGGAGGACTTTCCTTTGTGAATTCATCAATTTCATCATTCTGACCAAATTTAACCTTATAACGTGACAAACCACACTTGGGACATCTTCTTAAATCTTCGTACTCATTTCTGTATAAAATACAATCGTTAGGACATTAATGTATTTTTCTATACTCCATACCCATTGGACAAAGTTTTTTTTTTTTGCCCCATAATTTCGATCAGGTAAGGTATTTCCTTCTGGAAGCATGTCCTTAAGCAATTGGAGCAATTCGGTAAAGCTTTTGTCGGTCCATCCATTCATTGCCTTCAAATTCATCAACCTTAACACTATTGATAATCGTGTGAAGTTAGTTGAACCAGGATACAAAGGAGTCTCTGCATCATTAGACATATTTTTGAAAACTCCATTAGCAAAAGATTATGCTCCCACGTCATGAATCATGTCTTCTAATCTATCGCCCATTGAGAAATCAACTTCCTCTGAAGCTCCCCGCACATTTGCCAAGTCTAACAATTCACCATCCCACGTCCATGTTGTATAATTTTTCAAAAATACATCTCACAAAAGATGTTTACTAATTTCGGAAACACTCAATATCCTTCCGTTCAAACAATTGACACAAGAACACCTTATTCTTACTCCATTATGATTACTCTCGGCATTATGTTGTGCAAACTGTAAGAATTCTTCAACCCCTTTTTCGTAAGCATCACTTATCTGTGGTGTATTAATCCAACTCCGATCCATAAAACTAGTAAATTAAGAAAACAAAAATCAAAATTACCAAGGGTCGGACACCCCGGGACTCAGAATCAACGTGTGTAATATATGAAAATTCTGTAATTAAATCAAAATGGTCGAGGGTTGGATACCTTCAAACTCGGAATCAATTTCTTAAACAAATCAAATGTGTCAAGGGTCGGACACCCCCGGACTCAGAATAAACGCGTTCAGTAAATACAGATCCTATAACTAAATCAAATGTGTCGAGGGTCGAACACCCACGGACTCAAAATCAACGTTTTGAATACTTACAAATCCTATAACTAAAAATCAAATGTGCCGAGGGTCGAACACCACCGGACTTAGAATCAACGTGTTCAATACATACACATACTAATCATTACTAATCAACACATACATGCAAATATTTATTATAAAATTAATTAAATAAATTAGAATACTAACTATTATCAATAAAAATGCAAATATTTATTATAAATTTAATTAAATAAATTAAAATACTAACTAATATAACTATACATATAAAATATTTTTTATTAAATTAATTAAATAAATTAAAATACTAACTAATAATATAATATAACTATACATACAAAATATTTATTATAAAATTAATTAAATTAATTTAAATACTAACCTTTTTAGGTTTTGGCACACATGATAAACTGAAGTTAAGGGAAGTCCAGCGCAGTGGTGCAGTTTAGCGCAGTGGCAGCTATGAGACTGAGAGAAATCTGGCGCGGTGGAGCTGTTAGGCACAGTGGCGGCTAAGGTGACAGTGGACGGTGCAGCACGCGAGACTAGCAGAACATACCACACGTGAAGGCTAGCGGCTGGTGCGGCAACCAGAGGAGGCTTGTCAGAGTTGGTGGGACTGTTGGTGCAGATCTAGAAGTTTGTGCGGAAGCGAAGCTGTGACGGAGGTGGCCGGTGCTACGACGAAGTTTTCGCGGCACGGGACTGGCACAAAGTTGTTGCGGTGCTGTTTCGTGCAGTCTGGCGCAACAGTAGCTTAGCGTGACAGCGGTTGGATGTGGTGGTTGTTGGTGACGAGTGTGAGTGTGAGTCAAAGGAGAGAAAATGGGTGAGGAGAGAGTGCAGCAAAGTGAGACTGCCCAAAAATGAGTGAGTGAAGAGTGAGGGAAAAAGGAAATGCCAACGCGAGCTATTTTTTCCCAGCCACATTATTCAGGACGGTTCTGTTCAGAACCGTCTTTATAAGTCCCTAATTCACACAATGACGACGATTTGGGGAGGGAACTGTCATTAAAAACACTAAAAATTTGAAACAAATCACGAAACTGCCACCGCCTTTCTTATTACGACTGTTATTAAAGAACCATCTTTAAAGGGGGTCGTAAATTACGTATTTTGTACTAGTGCATGTTGCAAAAAAAAATAATTTACAAATCATCACATATCACGTAGACCAAAAGAAATTAATCTATTGGGTTCACATCTCATGTGTGCAACAAAAGACATACATGCAAGCCAAAAGAGAAAAAAAATAAAGTTTTATATATGTTGGAAAAGAAACCTAACTTCTAACACCTATATTTAATTTAATCAATATAGTGATTAATTATTTTTTGTCTCTAAAATTAGTTTTTATTTAATAATTTTCTTATAATGTCTTCAATGAATTTGATTACATATGATTTCTTTTTATAAATATAAAATGAATATTGGTTAGTATGTTCAATTGAATTGTGAAATTTCTAAATGATATGAATTTGTGTGAATGATGCAATATGTATGAAATTGAGATATATGTGTAATTGATTTGAAAAAAAACTTAAATGATATATGATCGATTGAACCATGCAAATTCTAAATGATTTAGATTGGTGTGAATGATAGAAGGTGTATGAAATTGAACTATATGTGTAATTGATTTGAGAAATCTTAAATAATGTATGAGTAATTGATATCCATTGTATGTGAATGATATGTATTGTACGTGAATGATATGTATTGTATGTGAATGATGAAAGCTTGTATGAACTTGATGTTATACATTTGAAATAATGTGTGAGATGTTTGTATTGGTACATTAAGTATGAAAAGCTTATGTTTTAACAGAGATCCTCTAGTTTCACCAATGATCTAAGTCACATGGACTATGATATCAGGTGGTGAGAAGCTGGTGAGAAAGTTCAAACACACCAGGACCCGCTATAGACACTCAGTATTGAATGTTTGAACTTATCTTGGTGAAGTAGGTTTTGCAGAAGATGGTAAGTTCAGAAGTGGAGTTAAGTTAGATACATTTTCTGGAGGTTTCCCTTTGAACTGGCGGAGGAGTGAAACATGAAACACATGGTGGATCCGTGACGAAGGGAGCATTCGGAGCCCGTAGGCCACTGTGCCTATGTGGCATTTGACGCGATAGGGGCCAGAGTAACGTGGGGATAACTTGGGTGAAGGACAACGCTTGATGGAGTGTTTTCGGTAAGGTTGAAGACGAAGCAATACCCAATCGTCGACGGCGAAGGAGTAGTTTGTGCGGTGGTTGTCCGCTTGGTCTCACATGCGTTGGTAGTTGGGGAGTAGGTTCTGTTTCAAGTTGTGAATGACAAGGGTATGCTCTTGTAAGGGTTTCGAGACCATGGTGTCTGTTCGGGGTGTGTGGAGCATGTCTATGGTGGTGGGTGGTGGTCTTCCATACACGACGTGGAAGGGAGAGGTTCTAATGGATGAATGGTATGATGTGTTGTACCATAACTCTGTGAGATGGAGAAATTTATACCATGAGTGAGGATGGTGATGCAAACCAAACCCACAAGGTGATGATCAAGGATGCTAAAGAATATAAAGAGAAGTCACCTCAAAATAGAGACCTCACCAGATGGAGAATGGGACAAAGACCAGAGCACCTAAAGTTCTTCCTGCTGGTCTTCTTAATGATTAGAAAATATTGTAAATAATTTGGGCTCACTTTGGGGGTCCAAATATCAAATATAGGCTAGAATAAGGTGTTGTTAGTATAATAGGGGGTGTAGTTAGCATTTTAGGATGTTCTTGGCCCTTTTGGAAGGCTTTTTGACCTAGTTTCTAGAAGGACAAGCCTAGGATGCGGGTTTAACTTAGTCAAACCCTAAGGCTGCCCATTTTTTCACTCTTCCCATCCTACCCCTTATGCTTGCTCTTCAAGGCTCCTTCACCTATAAATAAGGAGGCCTACCTCGTGTATTTTCATGTTGAAATTAGAGTAAAGTTACTATACACAATTTGTGTTAGAGTTTGTGAGCATTGTCTCCTTATCTTGTGAGATGTAGAGAGCTCTCAAGTGGCGGCATTCTTCACTCATCTTGGAGAAAACCACCATCCAAGTGGCGTGATCACTTCTCTAACTTCATTCTCCTAAGTTTCCTTTCACTCATCTTTTTCCATTCCATTTTCATTCCACATTTCAATTCTGAAATCTATGTCTTGTTTTTGTTTTAATGTTTTGTTTCCTATTCGGTTTCCTTCATTATGTTTATTTTCCTCTCTTTAATTTCAGCACCTTTACTTGTCATCATCTTCACCTTATAATTGTGTTTTCCTTTTGCCTTTGTGAAATGAACCTTCACATCTACTTAACCACTTGGTTAAGTTAATGTCCAGTGGGGATTTTCCTTAGGTTCTCACCTTAATCATCCTAAAATCTCAATCCTAATTAAAGTGCCACAATAAAATGCTAAATCATAAAATCAACTCACATCATGTGGTTATCAGAGCTTAGGTTCTTATGCTTAATTTTTTGAGTTGATTTGGCACTTTACATTCAAGCAATTTAAATTCAAGCACCTTTAAATTTCTTGTCATTTAGTTTCTTGCTTTTATTTTCCAGCCCTTTATTTTGGTGCAGATTTTTTTTGGCCATTTTATCATATTCTTAGCATTTTTTTTTGTTTTGAATATGTTTCTTGTTATGTCTTTCTTTGATCTTGCCTTTTACTTTGAGTCCTATGTTCATTAGTGTTCTAGGTGTCCTTAATTTTGATTCTACTTACTTGCTTTTAATTTTGAAGTTTGAAAGTAATTAGAAACTTGTTTTAGTAAAAGTTGATTTCAAGTTCCAAACATATGATTTCAAGTGTTCAATTATATTGAATCCACCACCAAAAGTTTTGTGCAAATTGAATGTTCTTCAAAATTGTTCATGATGCATCCTATGGATCTTTCTTTCCATATTTCCATTTAGTATAAAAAAAAATAAAAAAAAAAGCAACTAAAAACAGCAAGCAATTTTAAAACTGCACCTATATCTTTCAATTGCACATAAAATTCCTTTTCCAAACTTGGATTCAACTTGATTGGCAAATTGTTATCAACTTTGTGGAATTTTGCTTTTACAAGTTCTAAAGAAAACATAAAATTTCTTGGTTAAAAGTTTAGTAAGTTTCTTAGAGTCTTATTTTGTGCTTTTCTTGCTTGTCTTCCTTTCTTAAGTTTTGTCATAATCTCTTTTCCACCTTAGGTTTAGCTCTTTCTTGTTTACACTTTTTCTTGCTTGTCTTTTCTTCTTTTCCCTTAAAGTTTTGTGGTATTTTTTTTTTTTTGCTTTGGATTGAGTGTTGAAGGCTTTGACCTTTTGCACTTGAGAATTTCTCATCCACAAGAAAGAACTTGGTTAAGGGAAAAAAAAAAAAATATATATATATATATATATATATATATATATATATATATATTTGAGTGGTTTAGTGTTTTTCTTCATATTGCCGCAAGACTTCTTGTCATACTAACTTATTTTCTTTAATTGTTTGTTCTTTGTGTTTTGTGGTTTTTGTTTTGTTATGGATCATCTTTCAAGTGGTGAATCATCTAAGCCCCATTCTCCTCAAAAGGCTTTCCTTATTGGAGAATTGAAGGAGGCTAAGCGCACCATTGCACAAAAAGAGGAAGAGATGAGGCAAATGGAGGAAAGACTCCAAAGGCTAGAATTGGCCTATGAAAGACCCCACCAAGGAAGAAGACATCATCAAAGTCATGAATCAAGAAGTTACCAAACCTATGGTAGCCATGAAGAAGAAGACGAATGGAGGATGCACAATTTTGAAGAAAGGCGCTGAAATGTGGCAAAGCCTTATTTACCCTTTGTAAAATTGCCTAGTTTAAGTGGGGAAGGTGATCCCAATGTGTATTTAGGTTGGGAGGCTAAAGTAGAACAAATTTTTAATGTACATGAGGTCCAAGATGACCAAAGAGTTAGGTTAGCCTCCTTAGAATTTTTGGATTATGCCATGCAATGGTAGCACAAGACTGTAATGGACATTGGGCTAAATAAGAGGCCAGCCGTGGTCTCTTGGGAGGATTTAAAGTTATTCATGTGCGCTAGATTTGTGCCTCCACACTATAGGAAAGAGCTCTTGTTGAAGCTCCAAAGGCTTCAACAAGGAACACAAAGTGTGGATGCTTATTTTAAAGAACTTGAAACCATATTAACTAAAATTGACATGCATGAAAGTGAGGAGTCCAAAATGGCTCGCTTTGTAAGTGGCTTAAGAAGAGACATACAAGATGTGGTAGAACTTTATGAATACTCCTCTTTAGAAAAATTGGTTCACCTTGCCATCAAGGTAGAATCCCAAATTTCAAAGAAAAACTCTTTCAAAAATTCTCATAATGATGGCTTCTACCACTCATCTTGGAAAAACAAAGACAAATCTTCTTCAACTTTTCCCTCCAATTTTCTAAAGGAGTCCACTTACAAACCGAGGGATTCTAAACCCTCAACTTCAACCCCTAAATCTCCTACCAAAACCTCAAGTAAAAAGTGTTTTAAATATTTAGGTTTTGGGCACATAGCGGCCTATTGTCCAACAAAGCGAACCATGATGGTTAAGGGGGGCAAGTAGTAAGTGACCATAGTGATGCATCTTCTAGGTCTAACTCCCCTTCCCCATCAAAATCCCCTTGTGAAAAAGAATGTGAAATACCTTGTGAAGATGACTTGTTGGTCATAAGGCGAATGCTGGGTACAATTCCAAAACCTTTGGATGACACCCAAAGAGAAAATATTTTCCACACCCGCTGCCTTATCAACAACAAGTTATGTTCCATGATAATTGATGGGGGTAGTTGTGCTAATGTGGCAAGTACAAGAGTGGTGGACAAGCTTGGACTACCCACCATCTCTCATACAAAGCCCAACAAGCTTCAATGGCTTAGTCAAGAGGGTGAAATCATGGTTAATCAACAAGTCCTCATAACTTTTTCTATAGGCAAGTACAAAGATGAGGTTTTATGTGATGTTGTGCCCATGGAAGTAACCCATATTCTATTGGGAAGGCCTTGGCAATATTATAGACATGTTCTACATGATGGCCTAACCAACAAAATGATTTTTACCTTCCAAGGGCATAAGGTTACCTTAAAACCCCTCTCTCCCAAAGAGGTTCATGAGGACCAAATCAAAATGAAAACCATAAGAGAAAATGAAAAGGAGAAAGCAAGAAAAGATAACCCGAGTCACAAAGTTTCCTCTTATACAACTAAATCAATCATGTTGACTCGACCCATGCTACAAACTGCACCTCCAAGGTGTCCTTCTTCCTTATCTTTTTCATTATCAACGGTTTCTATCTACACACCATCTTTGTTAAAGAATGTTAGGAATGACTTTCCATCCCCTCCTAAAGGTTTCCACCTTCTAAGAGGATTTTCTTCACATAACTTTGTCATTCCCAAACACTCTTTTCAACCCTGGTCTATATATCGTATCCCTTCTTTTGAACTTCCCAAGCTTCAAGACTATATGTCAAGTTCACATCTTACTTCTTGCCCTATTTTCTATGTGAACACACTAACTATGTTATATGCAGGGGTTCTGAATTCGTGGTCGAATTCTCTCCAACCTGGGGGGCATGATGCAAACCAAGCCCACAAGGTGATGATCAAGCATGCTAAAGAATATAAAGAGAAGTCACCTCAAAGTAGAGACCTCACCAGATGGAGAATGGGACAAAGACCAGAGCACCTAAAGTTCTTCTTGCTGGTCTTCTTAATGATTAGAAAATATTGTAAATAATTTGGGCTCACTTTGGGGGTCCAAATAGCAAATATAGGCTAGAATAAGGTGCCTTTAGTATAATAGGGGGTTTAGTTAGCATTTTAGGATGCTCTTGGCCTTTTTGGAAGCCTTTTTGACCTAGTTTCTAGAAGGACAAGCCTAGGATGCGGGTTTGACTTAGTCAAACCCTAAGGCTGCCCATTTTTTCACTCTTCCCATCCTACCCCTTATGCTTGCTCTTCAAGGCTCCTTCACCTATAAATAAGGAGGCCTACCTCGTGTATTTTCATGTTGAAATTAGAGTAAAGTTACTATACACAATTTGTGTTAGAGTTTGTGAGCATTGTCTCCTTATCTTGTGAGATTTAGAGAGCTCTCAAGTGACGGCATTCTTCACTCATCTTGGAGAAAACCACCATCCAAGTGGCGTGATCACTTCTCTAGCTTCATTCTCCTAAGTTTCCTTTCACTCATCTTTTTCCATTCCATTTCCATTCCAAATTTCAATTCTGAAATCTATGTCTTGTTCTTGTTTTAATGTTTTGTTTCCTATTCGGTTTCCTTCATTATGTTTATTTTCCTCTCTTTAATTTCAGCACCTTTACTTGTCATCATCTTCACCTTATAATTGTGTTTTCCTTTTGCCTTTGTGAAATGAACCTTCACATCTACTTAACCACTTGGTTAAGTTAATGTTCAGTGGGGATTTCCCTTAGGTTCTCACCTTAATCATCCTAAAATCTCAATCCTAATTAAAGTGCCACCATAAAATGCTAAATCATAAAATCAACTCACAGATGGTTACTGGCAAAACACTAGAGGTAAGCTTCTAATCCTCTATTCAAAACTTTTGTTTGACCATCAGTTTGAGCGTGGTAGGATGAACTGAAATGCCCTTTTGTTCCTTGGTCCTTGAACAGGGTGCGCCAAAAAGTGCTAGTGAGGAGTGGGTCTCGATCCGAAACCTAAAGGGAAGTTCGTGGGGACAAAAAATTTATGTAGAGAACCTGTGGGTGAAACTCTGAGCTGTGTAATGGGTGGGTAAGGCCAAGAAGTGGGCGTATTTGGAAAGATGATTGCAGATTACCCAGATCACCGTATGACCAGCAGACGTCAATAAGTGGGTAATAAAATCCATAGAAATGTCTTCCCACACTTGGTTCGGTATAAGAAGTGGTTGGAGTAATTTGTGTGGTTTCTTTGGCAAGTATTTATTTTGTTGGCAAACATAGCAGTTTTGGATTAATTCCTTAGTATCTCGACTCAAACCGGGCCAGTAGAAGGACGCGACAACCTTTGTCATGGTGGGTTTCAATCCATAATGTCCCCCTGTTGGGGAGTCATGAAATTCCTTGATGATGCGATGACAGTCATGAGCTAAAGGAAGAAAAATCTGATTGTGGAAGAAGAGAAATCCTTGTTTGGTGGAAAATTCATTGGGCAAAGGTTAGTTGTTGGTGTGTAACAATATTAAGTGGCGGCCTTCGAAGGTGGTGAAATAGTGCTGCATTTCCTTGAAAATGGTGGGTAGCGGGGAGGAGATGGCTTGCAACAGGGATGGAGGCGACAGCTCCTAGTGGGAAAGTGAATCAGCCACCACATTAGTTTTTCCAAGTTTATAAATTATTTGAAAATCATATCCTTGAAGCTTGGCTGTCCATTTTTGTTGGTCCGGTGTTTGAATGGTTTGGGACAACAGTGTGTTCAGGCTCTTTTGGTCTGTGTAAATTTTGAATTGGTTGCCTAACAAGTACTGACACCATTTTTTGATGGCTTCTGTGATTGCATACATCTCCCACACATATACTGAGGCCGCTTGGAGGTGAGGACACATTTTTTTGCTGAAAAAGGTGATGGGGTGATTGGCCTGGCTAAGCACTACTCCTATGGCAATCGCGGACACGTCGGTGTCGATGACGAATGGTTGGGAGAAATTAGGAAGACATAGATTAGGAACCTATGCTATTTTTGCTTTCAATGTTGTAAATGCCTATTGTGTTGTATGTGGCCATGTAAATCTTGGATAATGTAATAAATTGGTGAGAGGAGCGACAAGAGTGGCGTAATTTTGAACAAATTTTCTATAGAATTCGGTGAGGCCAAGGAATGCTCTTAAAGTCGTGAGGGAATGTGGCTCAGGTCATTCTTTGATTGCTATTATTTTTTCTGGGTCAAAGGCCACTCCGCTGGGGAAATGATGTGGCCCAAGTAACTTACTTTTGTTGTGGCAAAATTACATTTAGAAAGCTTAGCAAAAACTAATCTAGTTTCTAACAAGTTCATAATAAGCTCTGAATGGGTTAGATGGTCTTGAATTGTGGGGCTATAAATAAGAATGTCATAAAAAAAAACACTTAAACAAACTATCTAAGATAAGGTCATAGGAGGTTATTTATGGCTGCCTGAAATGTTGAGGGAGCATTAGTTAAACCAAAATGCATGACTAGGAATTCATAGTGGCCATCGGTAGTTCTGAAGGTTGTTTTATGAGTCTCATCTGGGTTGAGCCTAATCTGGTGATACCTTGAGTACGAGTCAATATTAGTAAAAATTGTAGCTGACCCCAATTCATCTAGCAATTCATCAATAGTGGGTATAGGGAAGCGGTCACGTATGGTGACTACATTGAGTGTTATCCTTCTTTTTTATGAGAAGTACTGGGGAAGAAAAATGGTTGGTACTGGGTTTGATGAACCCTTCTCTCAACATCTCTTCAATTAAGTATGTGATAGTATTCTTTTGAGAATAAGGATAAAGATATGGGCACACATTAACAGGGGTTGTGTTGGGTAAAAGGGGAATATGGTGATCATAGGGCCTTTGTGGGGGTAGACCATGGGGTGTTTTAAAGATGGACTGATGTTGGCGTAGGATAGCTTGAATGGGTTGGGGTTATTGGTATAGTGGGGATGATGGTATTTACAAGTTGTCTTCCACAGATATGGGAGTTAGGGAAGGTGTGTCAACTGATAATAAGTGTAGCGAAGTGATGGTGTTAGTGGAAATGTTATGGCAAACCTGGTGGTAAGTGTCTTGAGTTGGGGTAGGTGGAGTTGTAGCAGTGAGGGTGATTTGTTTGTTGAGGTGAGTAAATGCAATGTTAGGAATAGCAAAATTAGCTTCAATGGGACCCAATGTGCGCAACCACTGAATTCCCAGAACGACGTCAGCTCTTTCTATAGGTAGGAGATAGAAGGGAATAGTGAAAAGTAGGGTTTGGAGAGATATTTGTACTGAAGGAGAAATGTCTTGACATGTTATGAAGATGTCGTTACCAACCATGACACTAAAAGGTGGGCTGGGTTGAATGGGATGGTGTAGGTGTTTGGCAATGCGAGGTTTGGAATCTATAAGAACTGTAACTTGTAAATTGTGGTTAAGGCCTTGGAATTTTAGGGTTTTAGGTGAAAAGTTTCCTATAAGGGTGTGGGGAGATAAATGGAAATGGACCATATTTGCAATGTGAGTGGGATCAGTAGGGTCTTCGAGAACCTCTAAAAGTGGTTATGTGTCCTCTAAGAGTAGCAAAAACCGTGAGGTGGAGCATTTGTGACCTGGGATAAATTTTTCATCACAATTATAGGATAGGTCGAGAGTGCAACGCTCTTGCATTTGTGTGGGACTGAGGCGTTTTATGGGGAGGTTAGGGGTTGGTGACGGGGTGGGCTGGGAACGGTTAATGGGTGTATGGGTGGGGTTAAAAACATTAGTGTAGGAAGGTGGACAAGTTGGTCTAGGTTTGGAATCTTTGATTTTGTCTTCAATGAGTTTAGCTAGGCCAATAGCCTGGGAGATGGAATAGGGGTTGAGGATGGTAAGTTCTCTACAAATCTCAAGGATAAGACCAAAGATGAAACAGTTGAGAATGGTTTCTGATGTCAAGCCATTTACACAATTGCATAGTTTCTCAAATCTGGTTTGGTGCAATTAGTAAATGTGGTGTGTTGGTGAAGCTTGAATAATTAAGCTTGGTGTATGAGGAGGGGCCAAAGTGTAATTCTAGGGAACGTGTAAAGGAAAGCCAATCGGTAATGAGATGATTGTGATGCATCCACTTAAACCAGCTAAGTGCTTCTCCTTTCATGTGAAAAGGAACCATAGATAATTTGTTTTCTAGAGAAATATGGTAAGAGTTGAAATATTGTTCTGCTTGGAATAACCAATCCAGTGGTTCTGGTCCTTCAAAAAAGGTGAGTTGGAGTTTGGGTAGTCGAAGTGATGGGAGAGGGGGTGTTAAATTGTGGGGTTGCTCATGTAAACTATTAAATGGTGAAGACTGAGGAGGAGGTAAAGTAGAAACCTGGTCTTGTAACATAGCAAAGGAGGATTAAAGGAGGTAATTGCGTGTCTCCAAAGTGGTCTGTGCGAGCTTCATTGGCCTCCATATGAGATTGAATGGCAGTGAGGCGATCTTAAATGGCCTGAAGAAGATCTTCAAGGTCTTTGGATTGAGGTTTGGGAGGCATGGAGCAAGATAATGAAAGCACCAATGATAGAAGAGGGATGAACTACAATAGCTACTGCAACTAACAAGTACTAGGGTAAATATTCTCTCTGCCTTTATTTCCAAAATATCTCACTTATATATGTAAGTTTTAGGTTAACAGAGATTGGGATGACAGAGGCCTATTTACTTTTACTAACTACACTACCCCTATTACATTACGTAATCCTTCATCCATGTAGGTTGTTTTTGTTGTCTCTTGGGCCTCCCTATAACTTTGGGCCCTTCTCTATCAACGCATGTTTTACTAATGAGCTTCAATTGAATCAGATTGACACATGTTCAATTTGGTTTAGCTCTGTTTGAGGATTGAGAAATGCTAATCTTTAGAAAACCTATGAAGAATTCAATGGTGGAAGAACTTAGGGATCAACCGCTTTTATTTGTTGTTTTAATCTCTTTTATATTTTTTGTTCAACAATCTCAACATCTTTTTTATCTTTATTGTTATTGTTAACTTTTCTTGTTTGCAGATAAATTTTGAACACTGATTTACTATTCGTTGGGAGATGACTTCGGGTCATCTAACCACAATTATACTATCTTCTCTCTAGTGTTAGACATGTCTACACTAAAATCATTTTAATTTGAGAGCAAAACAACAACTAACACTAATCAAATTGGTTTTTTTAATTATATTTTCGTATGTTGAAAATTTATTTCAATATTTTATCCTTGCATGTGTTTATTTGTGTATAAATTACGATAATAATATTTATTTGTGGATAAATTACGATAATATTACTATGTATACAAGCATATTTATGTACAGATGCACAAACAACATTCAAAAAAAAGATTATATTTGAGAGCAAAACAACAATTATCACTAATCAAATTGATTTTTTTAATTATATTTTTTATATTGAAAATTTATTTCAATATTTTATTCTTATATGTATTTATTTGTGTATAAATTACGATAATATTACTATGTATATAAGCATATTTATTTATGTAGAGATGCATAAACAACATTCACAAAGGATTATAGCAATGAGATTTTTTTTTCATTTCATTCTTTTGTAAATAGGTGTATTTACATGTGAATTAGCAATATATGGTGTGATGTTCATTTCCAGGAATGTTACATAAATTAATTCAGTTTTTTTTAATCTCTATTATCTTTAAATTAAAAAGTAATAGAAAAAATCTATAAAAAAAATTAACTAAATAATTATAATTATAATTTATATATTAAATATAATTTAAAACCCTAATCTCAATTTTCTTAAAATAATTTAAACGAATAAAGAACTTTTTTAAATTTATAATTAGACGAGAGACTGTAAAAAACATTTAAACCTTCCATACATATATTTGTTTTTCTGGTATTCTCGTAATTGATGAAATCAAACGGGATGTTTTAGCATCAATTTTGATTTTTTTACCAAACAGGATATATTATAAAATTCATATTAAGGGCGTTGATGGACTAATAAACTAATATGATATAAAAATATGAGTTAACCTAATAAAAAAATTTAAGTTCGAAATTATTTTTGTTCGAATTTATCCAATTTAAAATTTTGTTAATGTAACATGGCTAGCTAACTCGTAGTAGGTACAGTCAAATCTGTTGACCTGAACATTAAAATAATGACAAACAATTTTAATTTATGTGACCTGATGATATTTATGTATTTTTTTGTGTCTGTGCTGACCCTGTAAGTTTTCATAATATGATGATGAACTTGTATATTATTTCCCAACTAACTTTTAACTTTCTTTTATTATATTAGACTCATTTTTTTTCAGATTGAATACTAGAAGTTATCATTTATGAATACATCATCCCTAAATTATGATATTTAATGAATAGTTTAAAACTACGATAATATTGAGTCAATTTATTTAAATTTAAATTTAAAATAAATATTTAAATAGTCAATTTAAAAAAATTAATTATTTAAAAAGTAAAATAAATTTATTTAAAAAGTAAAAACTAATTATTTTTAAAAATAAACAGATTACAAACACATTAAGAAAATATTATTACTTATTTTGAAAATACGCAGACTAAACAAAATACCTAACAAAAATAGAAAAAATCTACTTATTTAATTAAAATCACTTTCAAAAAATAATTACAAGTAAACTCATTATAATAAAATGATTATTTTATAAAAATATTATATAATTAAAAATTAGTAGTATATATATTGGCTATTCCACATTCACTAAATATAAAACTAAATTAATTATAATGTATAAGTGAGAGACAAAATTTATTTAAATTATATATAAATCTATTTAATATTATAATATAATATATTAGAGAATCTATCATAATTTAACTTGGTTAAGACTTATTAGAACTTTTGTTAGACCATAACAACATTTGATGTGACTATTAACTTCGCCTACTTTTCATACATACTTTATTTACACATATTTTTCTCCCTATTATTTTTTTCTATCCTCATTGCATAAGACACCAAAATATTACTTGTTGAATGATTCAATTGATTCGTAACATCTTAGATGTTTTTTCAATCAAAATTAAAATTGTATTTTAATAATCCGCGTAAAACAAGGTTTTATTAAATTTTATCTCATAGGAAAAATAATACACAGACACCTTTTAAAATCAAACATTCATCCCATAATATTTTTTTTATTAGCAAGAATAAATGAATTAAACATCCCATAATATATAAAATAGTTTACATGATAATCTGAAATTCAAGGTTTGAATATAAATTACTTTAAATAATTCATAAATAATTATCCAGTAATCTTGGCTCCTAATAAAATTATTTCTTATGGAGAACTTAGAGAATGTCCAGAATCTACACCTACTTCATCTTACTTCGGTGCCACCTTCCACTTCTTTTTATATATATTCCTTCTCTGCGAACTCTTATCATTCAATTACACTCCATCACAGAACCAACAACCTTAATCAAACCACCATCACCACCATGGCCACCCAACTGCTCCTCACACTGTTCCTTCTCTCTTTCACCCTCACCACCATCAAAGCAGAAGACACTGGCTTCGTGGGCACAGTGGATCCCAAATCCCTAGGCCTCAACAAGAAACAAACCCTAAGCCACTTCAGATTCTACTGGCACGACATCATAAGCGGCTCCAACGCCACCGCCGTAGAGATCATCGAGCCAATTCCCAAGTACAACAACACCACCTCCTTCGGCTCCGTCACCGTGACGGACAACGCCTTGACCCTGGGACCCGAACTGAGCTCCAAGGTGGTGGGAAGATCCGAAGGAATCTACGCCCTGACGTCGCAGTCGCAGGTTACTCTGCTCATGGTGATGAACTTTGTCTTGACGGAAGGGAAGTACAACGGGAGCGCCATAACTATCGTGGGGAGGAACGTGGCCTATGATGAAGCTAAAGAGTTGCCTGTGATTGGTGGAAGTGGGGTTTTCAAGTTTGCTACAGGGTATGCTAAGGCAAAGACCTACTACTTTGACCCCAAAAGTGGTGATGCTACCACTGAGTACAACATCTATGTTTTCCATTACTGATTCTTCCATGCTTTGCTTTGTATTCTCAGAGTTTTATTTTCTTTACCTTCTTTTTTTGTTTAGATTTTAGTTGTCTGTGATGAATTTCTAGCTGGTACTCATATGATTGGTACTTGCTGTTGCAATAAGAATAATAATAATAATAATAATGGAGTTATTTTAGGTTCCATGGTGTCTTTTTTTTTAATTATAATTGTGAATAGAGTTTATTTAAACTTAAAATAAGTGTTTTTAGAATAAGTCTTTTTTAAAGAAATAACTTATTTTAAAAGAAGACAAAATTTACTTATGTTAAAATTTGGTGAAAACTGTTTATTTTTAAAATAAATTAGATCAATACAGAAAAAAAAAATATGCGTATCTTAATAAATAAAAAAATAAGTACAAATAAACCGTTAATTATTAGAGTGGTTGTATAAATATTTATTATTTGAAATGCTCGATTACTTTTTTCTTTTTCTGATTATCAACAATTTAATAAAAAAATATTTCCTTGTATTTATCATAAGATAATATAATTTTTTTCAACTATAGTTTTAATTTAATCAACATAGAAAGAGAAAAAACAATTTTGTAATAATGGAAAAAAGGTAATGACCACATTCAAACAATAAATTAAAATTTTATAATAAATAATTCACCACCTAAAATTATACTTGAAATAGAAAAAATAAATATTTTTTTAAGAAACTACTATTATTAAAAAATAGAGGAAGTAATATTTGTTCACTTTATATAAATTATTGTGATATCTTTATTTGGATTATTTTTATAATAGGACTTTTGTCTCAATATTCTAAGGCAGGGGTAATGAAAGTCTTTGACTACATTTTTTATTTGTGATGTTTTATAATAAATAATGATAGACTTTTTTTAATTTGAATTGTTATCTGACTCTCAAATTGATTTTTAGTTTCTCTCAACAACTCTTTAAATTTATATGAAATTTGAAAGAAAAATAACCAATAGAAATTGATTCCCTCAACAGCTCATAAATTCAAATGAGATGAAATGAACAAATCAAACTCAATTAAACACATATTTCGTTTAACGTGAACTGACTTAGCAAACCGATCACTGGCCCAAGTCATAGGTTTCGAGTCAGAATAATATTTTTAATCAAAATATTCATAAAATTCCTATAAGACCAACTGTTTTAAAAAAAAAAAAAAAAAATTACTTAAATTGTTAATTAGTTTTTAATTGACCAAGGATCAATTGGCAAATATTAAGAATTTAGTTAGGAACTAAATTATATTTATTAAAAAATTTAGAGACTAAATTGTGAATGACAAAAATTAATTAATACTTAATTTGTAATTAATATAAAATATTTAGAGATGATTTTGGAATTTAAGAAACTTTAAAAATTCATAATTATGAAAAGTATTTGTTTTCTAAACTTACTTTTACTCTAACTTTAACTCACTTTCATGGGAAGTTTTGAGATTTAAAATTTTTTCATCCAACTTATTTAAATAGTAAAATAAAATAACATTTTTCATAAAAGTAGACTAAAAGTCAAATTCACAACTCTACTTTTTTCATCTTTAATAAGCTCTACATGAAACAATTTAAATCCTTAAAGCCTTCAAAAACAATTTATTTCATAATAATATGAAATAGTTTAATTTATGAACCAGCTTTTATATTTCAGTAATGATAACTTAATGTAATACCTTAATTATTAGGGTTTAGAGTTACTTAGATAGAGACACTTTAGATAATAGATTAATTAATTAGTCCCTCTTCATATGGTAATTCAAATGTTCGTATTGACTTAACCATGCGACACGCCTGGTCAGCATGGCCTTGGCCAAGTTCGCTTAACTTAACCATCACATCAGAGAAACCTCTTGCACTAGCTGAGAAAAAAAAAAAAAAAAACTAGTGTACTTTAAAGTGAGCAATGCAAATGTGCTAGAGTATTCATTCCTAATATATCATATTAAAAGAACAAAACTAGTAAAAAAAACTTTATATATATAACCTTTTGTAAAATTTCATTAAATTTGAATAATTATATATATATGTATATATACACGGCAAGAAATTATACTCATTTAAAAATAGAAAGTAACAAATTATAAATTATTATATAAACTAAAAATGATGGATATCTAAAATAATATTTTTTAGTAATTAGTAATAAAAGTCCATACTATAAATGAAGATTATATCGCCTAGTAACTTACGGTTATAAAAAAATATTTATTTATTTAAAAATAATTTTTAAATCTTTAATTATAATATAACTAGAAGCAAAAATTTTAATAATTACAAATCTATTTTAGAGACGTTAATAAAAAAATAAACTATTAAGGTTTTGGTTTCTAATTACTAAAGTAATAGAGACTTATACTTTTAATCATTAATATCTGATTTTATATTCTAATTTTTTAGTTATTAAATTATATACCAAATTTTTTTTATCTCTATTGTAAATTATTGAAAAATTATAGATTAGTTAAATGATTATGTTATATATAAATCAATTCAGTTATAAAGTTAGTCATTAAATTGGTCTTCAAATCTTCAAATATTAATAGTGAATATTAATAATACGATAAAATCTCTAAAGATAATTTTTACAAAAATAAGACTCACTCACACAACTATGTGGTATGGTATTACTCACACTATGTGGATGAATCTATAATGCAAACTTTTCATACATATAAACAAACCTCCTATATTGCTGTGGACTCAAAAACATTTGAGGTAATATTTGATGCAAATTTATACTTCAGTCAGTCATCTACACCTTTATATCATTACAATAATATCATTAAATAAAAACTAATTTTAAAAATTAAAAATAATTAATTATTATATTAATTAAATTTAAATTATTTTTAAAAAAAATTTAAAAATTTAATTTCTAAATTAGTTTCTATTATTCTTAATCATACTTTTCTAAATTTCTAAATCAACAAGCATTTCATAACTCTCAGGTTAAGCCACACCACTATGTGAATCTCTGATACAATTTCTACCTCAGCAAGCCTAGTTTGGTGGGATCTGCCACAGAACTGTGGGACACCTCTTATACAAATGTTTATATCAACGATTCACACCTCCATGTGCTCGACCAGTAACCACCTAAACTTTTATTACATATTATATTATATATATATATATATATAGATAGATAGATATATTGGAGATTTGACAACAAATCCCCTTTCCTTTCCCAGTTATACATAACCCAATTATAAATAGACGTATATGCAGCTTCCCTCCCAAAAATGAAAGAAAAGAAAAATGCCTAACGCTTTATGCATAGGTGACCTAAAGCCAACAGTCCCTTTTTACAATATTTGTTATTTTTTTATCTACCTTTTGTTTTTTTTTTTCTATAGGTAATGATATTGAATTAAACCTTTTTAAAAATTATCATGCCATTTGAGTTTTTAAACTAAGTGAATCTAATCCTTAGTATACTAGCTTGCATTTTTAATTGTTTTGTAAAATTTTTATGATTTGCTAAATTGTAATATTTATAAATGAAATGGATGGATGTGAATGATAGAAGATGTGTGAAAATAATATATGTGTAATTGATTTGAGAAATCTTAGATAAGGTTGATATACATTGTATGTGAATGATATGAGTTGTATGTAATTGATGAAAGTTTCTAAGAACTTGATGTCATACATTCGGGATATTGTATGAGATGTTGTGTATCGGTACATTAAGTATGAAAAACCTACAAGCAAAGATCATCTAATTTCACTAATGATCTAAATCACATAGACTAAAGCATCAATTGGTAAGAAGTCAATGAGGGAGTCCATACACATCATGACCGCTTGTAGTCACACGGTATGGATGCTTGGACTTAACCTAATCCGATGAAATGGATTAGATGTTAGTCTCTAGTAGAGGCGTACTTAATGAGTTTTTCGAAAGATGATCCATCTTCCATCACGATGATTGAAATGAAATCGAAAGTATTGGGAATTGAAAGGAAATCAAGGTATTGTGAGGCTAACTGCCATCAAGGTATGGGATACATTCTATAAGTGGTTAAGGGTAGTGTCGGTAGATCACTTTAACCAAATGCACATTTTTCCCAGTTTAGAATGGCGGGAGTATCAGAAATGGTTAATTTGGAGTGAGGAAGCATATAGATGGCAATTATAGGGGAAATATGGAAGCATAGAAATAAAAGCATCTTTAAGAATAGCATAATTGACCACATTGAAGTGTTTAATATGGTACAGCTAAAGGTATGGTCGTGGCTCACTTCTAACGTTCCTGCTGCAAGTTTTTCTTACTCAGATTGGTGTCTGGATCCTTTGGTGTGTATAAAATCAATAAGAAAAGCCTGAAATCTTCCGGTAGTTGGAAATGGGGTCTGACCAATGTGACTTCTATACGGTTTATGAACCAGTGGTAGTTTGGCCGCTTAGGCTAATAGTTGTTGTATTTTCTGGTTGATAAGTTTTTGGTAGGGAAAGGCTTGCTTGTTTTGCAAGTAAGAATAGAGGAACAAAATCCAGGTTGCAGTTACAAAGGAAAAGAACGATCGGGAGCAGAGAAAGATGTTGTGAAGGTAGTGGGCAACTTATAATGAAGAATACAAAAGTGGTGGAATAACAAATAATAAATTCCTTTATATTTTGAACTTTGGGAAACATTATGGAATGACTATTGTTCTCGCCGGTTGACCCGCCTGTCGGTTGACTCTGCGACACTCACACGCCTCCTTCCTCACGTTGATATGTGCTTGGTTCTTTCGAAGCAATCTGCACCTGCAAAGAGAAAGGGGGCACCCTAGAGGCCGTTTGCACTCTGACGCTCAAGTCAAGATTGGGCAAGAAACACCAAGTCTTTGAGTAACTGTGTTTAGGGTTTGTAACTGCGTACCTTTATGAAGTATTTTACTGCCCCTTATATAGTCTAGGGTTTGCTGCGCCGCTAGCCCTAAGTAGGGTTCACTGCACTGCTAGCCATATTCAGGATTTACTGGAATATCCTTGCGCCGCTATCACCCAGTCTTAGGATAATCTAGCACATAAGGTTTCCTTATCTGGAATGCAAACTCTAACATGGTAACCATTTGGATGCCTCCTCGTGCATCTAGTCTCTGGGGCTACCTGTTCTGGGAGTGCATTCACTGTTCACGTGCCATGCATGTAACTTTACTGGGAAACCCTAGTTCTGATGAGTACTCGACCCCTCAGGACTTTGCACCTAACTGTGCTTTCCCTGCCACACGCATAAGCTCTTCGTGATTTGGGTCTCACCTTATCTCTAGGTTCTCCCTTCACATTGGCCCACTCTGGGAACCAATCTTAACTGTTCTGATCATGTCGTTCAAATCACCTAGCACCGATGTCACCTCGTCACACTCTGTTGCCGAGGACTCATCACCCTGCGCTATGACAAGGACACATCAGCCTACCCTGGTGATCGACACCGCTGATTACTAATCGACCCACTATTCCACGCTGCTTGTGGGACCCTGCCTACATGGCTATAGGGCCCAGCTGACGTGGCTTGCTGTCGTCAGCAAGTCTCCACGTCCGAGGACTGGTCGGTACAACTATGTTTTGATTTTGTATGATGGGTTGAGGTTGAGATGTTTTTAATGTGGTTTGTATGATGGGGGACGTGGTTAAAGAGTTGATTTGTTAAGTTGGTTTCGAGGCAAATTTTTTGTTTTTACTGCATAATTGGATGCAATTTTCTGGATATTTGGATGTAATTTTTCTACATAAGTGATAGAAGCAAGGTAATCTTTGCTAGTATTGAGGATTTAGATGGAGTTTTGTATTGTAAAAGGGTTGAAACACCCCTAAAGTGCTCCTATTTATTTATTATGATGCACATCAAAAAAAAAAAGTTGAAAACATTTATTAAACACTACAAGAAAAATTGGATTTACATACAACCAAAATCCGTATGTAATTACATATGGATTTATCCCTATGTAAGACAATAAATTTTATTTTTAATTTTTATTTAAGCCTACTTTTATTATTATTAATGTTGGAAGCAATATGTGGTAGACAAGACTCGAACCCAAGTTCCATATTAATATATTAATATTGGAAACAAAAACTCAAGTTCCTTCAATAACCAAAGAAGCATTAACCACTAAGCCAAACAAGTTCTTCTGTCATATTACGATTTTTATTATACTTATTATTAATAATAATAGTTATATTAATATTTTATTAATATTATATTGATATTTTATTAATATTATATTGATATTTTATTAATATTTTATTGATATTTTATTAATATTTTATTGATATTTTATTAATATTTTATTGATATTTTATTAATGTTTTATTGATATAATATTAATATGTTATTGATATAATATTAATATTTTATTGATATAATATTAATAAAATAAAATATTAATAATAATAATAATAAGTATAATAAAAATCATAGTAATACAAAAGAATTTGTATGATGTAGTGGTTAAAGTTTCTTTGGTCATTGAAGGTACTTGGTTTCGATTCCCATGCATTGCAGATTTATGTAATGTCTCCCGCTTTATGACGCCAAAATTACATACAAATATATCCATATGGTAATTTATATAATTCGAGATTTTCTTGTAGTGAAACTTTGGCTAGACATTTTCATTTGATCTTATATTAAGATGAAAATTTTCACTCAAGTAGTTTAAGTTGAAAACTTCTATTTCAAAATTGGTTGACCATTTTCAAACAACCTTATATTTAGATGAATATTTTCATTAAACTAGTTTAAGTTGAAACTTTTATTCAACTTTAATTGAACATTGTCATCAAACCTTCTATTTAGTTGAATATTTTCATTCAACTAGTTTTAAGTTGAAAACTTTTATTCAACTTTGGTTCGACATTTTCATCCAACCTTGTATTTAGACAAATATTTTCATTAAACTAGTTTAAGTTAAAACTTTTATTCAACCTTAGTTGAACATTTTCATCAAACCTTCTATTTAGTTGAGTTTTTCCATTCAACTAGTTTTGAGTTGAAAACTTTTATTCAAATTTGTTCGAACATTTTTATCATACCTTGTATTATAATAAGAAAATACTAAATTGGAGTTGGTAAAAGATGAATACAAAGAGGTGAAAACCAACATATATGAGTGGACAATGGGTTGACCTTTCAACGAATGCTAAAAGCCTGGAAGCTATTAAGTTTAGTGTTGGAGTGCGAAACTGACGCACGTAGTATTGGTCTAGCCCACACTAAGCAAACACTAAATATTATAATATTTTGTTTATGTGTAGACTTTAGCATGGGTTTCACCCACGCCAATGGAAAAAAAAATAGTAGCGTTGTTCTGGAATTAATCTGGTTCATGTGTGAGTTTGATTGATGCAAAAATAAAATAAAATAAAAAAGTTAGAGTGGGCTTGACCCACGAATAAGCTGACACTAAAAAAAAAAGTTAGAGTTGGTTTGGCCCATGCATGGGAGACGCTAATAAAAATTGAAAAAAAATAAATTACAATATGGAGCAAACTAGTAAGCAATTATAAAAACACTTAAACCATTCAAATTTCAATTTGTACCCATCGAATTTCAATTTCAAACCATCCAATTTCAAATTTCAATTTCATACTCATCCAATTTCAATAGATTATAATTATTAAAATAAAATTAAAGTAAAATTTCAATAACACTTCCAATAAATAACATATAGTAGACAATCCCAATAAGATATAATAGACAATTTTAGTAACAGTCTTTTACACAAAATTGTCATGCTCAAAGTCTTTTACACAAAATTGCATGCTCAAGTAACATATAATAGACAATTTCAGTAATTTTCCTTTATACATAACTTTCATGCTCAATAAGTAACACTACACAAAATACATGTGTCAAGTAACTAACATACACAAAATTTCCATGCTTAATTAACTAACCTGTAGGGATGGTCAAATTTTTCGAAATCCAATTTAGATCCAATCCAGATCCAAACAAATGGATTGGATTTAAAATCCATATCCATTTTAACTAGATCAAATTTATTTGGATTCTTTCAAATCCATTTAAAGTAGATTAAATCTAGATTAAATCAATTTTGTCAATTAGATTAAATCCATTTCGATCTAGACATGGATTGACTTGGCTTACTTAGGCCTAGGCCGACTTAACCTGGACCCAGACCAACTCGACTAGACCTGGACCCAAACTGACTCGGGTTGACCTTGACTCAGGTCGACTGCGCTCAACCTGGTAGTACGCAACTCAACTCGACATAGGCTCGAGCCGACTCGACTCAATATGGGCTAGGCCCGAGTCAACTTGATATGGACCTAGGTCGACTTAGCTGAACCTGGGTTTGAGCGGGCTTGGCTCTACCTAGGCCAGGTCAGCTCAACTCGACCCAGTACCAGACTGACTCAGCTTGACATGGACCTGGGCCCACTCGGCTCGACATGGGCTCAACATGGCTCGAGCCGACTCAACCTGGCCTGGGATCGGTGCCGACTTGGCCTGGGCCCGACCCATTTGGCTCAACATGGGCCCAAACCCATCAGACTCGGCATGGACCCATACCAAATCAACATGGGCCAAGCCGACTCGGTTCGACATTGATGTGAGTCTCTCATTATGAACCTTTCTTGGTTTGGGTTGAGTTGATATAGGTTTCATTGTATTCATGACACTTTCAAGAATTAGGATCAAAATTCTAAAGAGCAATTAATAGAGTTTCTACTCAAGAAAACAAAGGTTCATACTAAAAACACATGAATAGGTAACTTGTAGTGTAAGATAACAATGGAATATGAATGGGTAATTCAAGAACAGTACCAAACTTCAAAGGAAACACAAGAACATCATAAGAACACCAAGAAGAAGTGAAAATACTGATTGAAATTCAATAGGAATTAGAAAATCACAAGAAACTCATCAAAGAACAAAAAACCCATGGATGGAAAACAAGAACAACACATGTATATGGAAATCCATGGTTTGGACGAAATTAAAACAGCAAGAAAACAAGGAAATAAACCAAACAAAGTGCAGAACAATGGCAGCAAATGAAAGGAAACAACTCATGGAAAAGATTGAACCGATTAAAAATGGAAAAACTACAAGAAAACATAAATGGGTATTTTTAGAAGATGAATAGAAATGACTTATGTGGTTGTAGCCTTTTGGAGATGTGATTCACGCCACTTGGAGGGTGGTTCTTCCAAGATGAGTGGGTGGTGCCGCCACTTGAGAGTCTCCAAAGCTCACAAGATAAGACATGAAGGAGAAGAAGAGACAAGTCTCACAAACTCACTCTCTCTCAATTTCAAGATAGTTTCTTTTCTTCTAACTTTCAACTTTTTCTTTATTAAGGACCAAGCACTCCTATTTATAATAAGGAGGGCTGGACATGTTACAAAGGGGAAGGAGTGGGAAGAGTCACTCTTCTAGCTCCTTCTAGTGTCTAAGAGAGAAAGGAGTAGAATAGTCACTTTTTCCACTTTTTCCTAAAGAAAGTGCCTAAAATGCCTTACATTAGAGGTTTCTTTGGTTTCCCTCTTTGGCATATTCCTAAAGCTAATTTTATATTTATTTACAAATATTTACAAATGTTTATACATGGGTAATTACAAAAAGAGAAAACAATTGATGTTCTTTACCCAAATCTCTAGCCTTGCTCCTTGTGATCCTTTGAGGTATGAAGGATTTTGAGCTAACTTGTCCTTGAGGTTCTTGGCTTTTATCCTCACTTTCCTCTTCTATTTGATCTCCATCATGCTCCTCGGGTTGGGGAGAATTCGTCCACGAATTTTGAAGACCTGTAGAAAAGGGAGTTAGATCACTAATATTAAAAGTATGACTACCAAGAAAAGTATTAGGTACATCTAACTCATAGGCATTATCATTAATCCTCTTGATGACCTGAAAAGGACCATCTCCACGAGGCATAAGCTTGGACTTTCTTTGAGTTGGGAATCTATCCTTTCTCAAATGAAGCCAAACCCAATCACCCGGGTCAAAGATTAATGCCTTTCTCCTTTTGTTGGCGTTTTCAGCATACTTGCCAACTTTCTTCTCAATTTGTAGCTTGATGTGATTATGCAAGTCTTTTATAAAAGAAGCTTTTTCAAATCCATCCTTGCATAAAAAATCATCAAGTACAGGAATTGGAAGAAGATCTAGAGGTGTCAAAGGATTAAAACCATAAACTACCTCAAAAGGAGAATGGGATGTGGTAGAATTGACTACTCTATTATAAGAAAATTCAATGTGAGGTAGTAAATTCTCCCATACCCTAGGATTTCCAGAAATAAAGCATCGAAGCATTTGACCCAAAGTTCTATTAACCACCTCAGTTTGACCATCAGTTTGGGGGTGGCAGGTAGTAGAAAACAAGAGTTTAGTGCCAAGTTTGCCCCATAAGGTCCTCCAAAAGTGGCTTAAGAACTTAGAATCTCTATCAGAAACAATGCTTCTAGGAATCCCATGCAATCTAACAATTTCCTTAAAGAATAGATTGGCAATATAACAAGCATCATCAACTTTGTGGCATGGTATAAAATGAGCCATTTTTGAAAATCTATCCACAACCACAAAGATGGAATCCATACCTTTTGATGTCTTGGGAAGACCTAAGATAAAATCCATAGAAATATCTACCCAAGGCATTGTAGGAATTGGAAGAGGGGTATACAAGCCATGGGGTTGCACTTTAGACTTAGCCTTTCTACATGCTAGACACTTATCACAAAAGCTATGTACGGATTTTCGCATGTGTGGCCAAAAGAAATGCTCATGCAATGTATCTAAAGTTTTGGCTACCCCAAAATGTCCCATTAAACCTCCCTCATGTGCTTCTCTAACAAGAGATTGTCGAATAGACCCATGTGGAACACAAAGTCGTTTGCCTTTAAAAAGGAATCCATCTTGTATGAAAAAATCTTTGTGACCACCTTTAGAACACTCCTGATAGATGCTAGAAAAATCAGGGTCATCATGATAAAGATCCTTTATGTGATCAAACCCAAGAAATTGAACATCTAAAAGATTTAACAAGGTATATCTTCTTGAAAGTGCATCGGCTACCACATTTATTTTACCTTGTTTGTGTTTGATCACATAAGGAAATTGCTCAATGAATTCCACCCATTTAGCATGCCTCTTGTTGAGCTTGCTTTGGCCTTTCAAATATTTAAGAGATTCATGATCACTATGTATCACAAACTCTTTAGGAAAAAGATAGTGTTGCCAATTGTGCAAAGCTCTAACAAGTGCATATAACTCTTTATCATAAGTGGAATAGTTGAGATGACTTCCTTTCAATTTCTCACTAAAATAAGCTATGGGGTGGCCCTCTTGAAGGAGAACAGCCCCAATGCCTATATTTGAAGCATCACATTCAATCTCAAATGTTTTAGCAAAGTTAGGAAGGGCTAAGATGGGAGCTTTAGTCAATTTTTCTTTCAAAGTATCAAAAGCTTTTTGTTGCTCTTCTCCCCACTTAAAAACCACATCCTTTTTTACTATAGCATTGAGTGGTGCGGCAATTGTACTAAAGTCTTTCACAAACCTTCTATAGAAAGAAGCAAGTCCATGAAAGCTTCGTACCTCATTCACATTGGTGGGTGTAGGCCAATGTTGAATTGCTACAACCTTAGATTGATCAACATGCACCCCTTTATAACTTACAACAAACCCTAGGAATTCTATATGATCAAGCCCAAACATACATTTAGCAAGGTTAGCATACAAATGTTCCTTCCTAAGGGTTTCAAGAACTTCCCTAACATGCAACTCATGTTGTTCCAAAGACAAGCTATATATGAGAATGTCATCAAAATAAACTACAACAAACTTGCCAATGAATGCTCTTAAGACATGATGCATAAGTCGCATGAAGGTACTAGGAGCATTAGTCAAACCAAATGGCATAACTAACCACTCATATAAACCAAATTTGGTCTTAAAAGCGGTTTTCCATTCATCACCTTTTTTAATTCTAATTTGATTATAGCCGCTTTTGAGATCAATCTTGGTAAATATTTTAGACCCATACAATTCATCCAACAAGTCATCTAGCCTAGGAATGGGATGCCTATATTTGATGGTAATGTTGTTTATGGCCCTACAATCCGTACACATCCTCCATGATCCATCCTTTTTAGGGACAAGTATCACAGGCATAGCACAAGGGCTCATACTATCTTGCACCCACCCCTTAGCAAGTAATTCCTCTACTTGTTGTTGGATTTCTTTTGTTTCGGTTGGGTTGGTCCTATAAGCTGGACGATTTGGTAAGGAAGCCCCGGGTATAAAATCAATTTGGTGTTCAATGCCTCTTAGAGGTGGTAAGCCTTTAGGAGGGTCTTGAAACACATCTTGGAATTCCTTAACCAAATTATCCAAATATGTTGGACTAACCTTAGCCGAATCACAATCAAGAGATCTAGGCATAGCTAAAAAAATAGGCTTTTGCGAAACAATTACCTTGTGGACCTCTTGGCTTGAAATAAGAAGGCTCTTTTTAGAAACTTTTTTTTCATTTTCATTCTCTCTATTTTTCTTCATTGTAACTTGGTCCTCATGGACTTCTTTTGGAGAGAGTGACTTTAATATGACCTTGTGCCCATGGAAGTCAAAAGAAAGTTTGTTGGTAAAGCCATCATGAAAAACTTTTCTATCATATTGCCATGGCCTACCCAAAAGTACATGTGTTGCTTCCATAGGTACAACATCACACAAGACCTCATCTTTATATTTACCAATTGAGAATGCTATGAGGACTTGTTTGTTAACAATGATTTCTCCTACTTCACTCAACCATTGCAATTTATAGGGCTTTGCATGAGAGATAGTAGATAATCCAAGTTTATCTACCACTCTTGTGCTAGCCACATTAGCACAACTACCACCATCCACAATCAATGAACATAACTTGTTATTAATGAGA
Source organism: Phaseolus lunatus (assembly GCA_013389735.1). Lineage (NCBI taxonomy): Eukaryota > Viridiplantae > Streptophyta > Magnoliopsida > Fabales > Fabaceae > Phaseolus > Phaseolus lunatus. The sequence goes on along the minus strand of CM023866.1, from coordinate 22,437,479 downwards.
CACCTTGTATGGAAAATGTTTTCTCTTTGGCTTTCATCAAAAGATTTTAAAACTTGGCCAAGCATGCGTCTCACTACTAACAAGTCACCTTCAAGTGGACTTTCACTATCACATTCATTAGATGAACTAGGCGGTGTAGAATGTCTAGAAGAAGATGAATCATGCTCACTAACTACTATGCCATCATGCATCATCATATTTCTTTTAGAAGGGCAATTAGAAGCTATGTGACCATATCCTAAACATTTAAAGCATTTCTTACTAGACGATTTGGTTGGAGATTTATTAGTTGAAGTGGAAGGCTTTGAATCCTTGGATTTGAAAGATGAATCTTTAGAAGGAAATTTGGACAAAGACTTTTTTTTATTTTTCCAAGAGTTGTTGTAATAGCCATCATTATGAGTATTTTTGAAAGCATGTTTCTTTGCAATTTGGGTTTCAACCTTGATGGCAAGGTGAACCAAGTTTTCTAAAGAAGAGTACTCATAAAGTTCAACAACATCTTGAATGTCCCTTCTAAGACCACTTACAAATCTAGCCATCTTAGCTTCATCACTTTCATGTATATCAACTTTAAGCATAAGCGTTTCTAGCTCTTTAAAATAAGCATCCACACTTAGCGTGCCTTGGTGAAGCCTTTGGAGCTTCAATAATAGGTCTTTCCTAAAGTGTGGTGGAACAAATCTAGCGCGCATACACTCTTTCAAATTGTTCCAAGAAACCACGGGAGGTCTCTTGTTTAGCCCAATGTCCATAAGAGTTTTATGCCACCATTGCATGGCATAGTCTAGAAATTCTAAAGTAGCTAGTTTTACCCTTTGGTCTTCTTGGACCTCATGTACATGAAAGATTTGTTCAACCTTTGCTTCCCACCCCAAATATACATTTGGATCACCTTCACCACTAAAGCTAGGTAATTTTACAAAAGGCATATAAGGCTTTGCCACATGTTGGCGCCTTTCTTCATAATGATGATGCCTCCTCCATTCGGTTTCATCTTCATGTCCATGATAGTTGGAAGAAGTTCTTGATGAATGCCTTGAAGAATGGCGTCTTCTATGGTGTGTATGGCTGGACCTTTCATTAGTCACTTCAAGCCTTTGCAATCTTTCTTCCAATTGTCTTATAGCTTCATCTTTTTGTGCAAGTGACCTTTTGGCTTCTTTTAATTCACCAAGAATGAAAGCTTTTTGTGGAGAGTGTGGTTTGGAAGATTCTCCACTTGAATATTGAGCCATTTTCAAAACAGTACAGCAAACACAAATAGCAAACAATTAAAGAAAACAAGGTTAGAAAACAAAGAAATAAGTGGTGCGGTTTTGGTAAAAAAATTAAGGCACTCAAAATCACTCCAAGAAATTATACTTCCCTCAATCAAGCTTCTCTTGTGGAATGGAGTAACCTCAAATGAAAGATGCCAAAGCACTCAACCACTCATCCAAAAATAACCACCACAAAACTTGAAGAACAATAAAAGACAAGCAAGAAAAGGTACAAAACAAGAAAGGGTAGTGCAAAAGGAATACAAGATATATGACAAAACTTAAGGAATGAAAGACAAGCAATAAAAGGTACACAATAAGACTCAAAGAATACTCACTAAACTTTATAATCAAGAAAGAAAGTACAACTCATAAACTTGTCAAAACACAAGGATCAAAAGTTCCACAAAGTAGACAACAATTTGCCAATCACTATGAATCCAACTTTGGTATGAAAATTAATGTGCAAAAGAATGAATAGATGCAAATACCAAACTGTTTTGAAGGATTTAAAAACAGAATTGGTTCTGTTTTGTTCTGTTTCAGTTCTGTTTTTTTTTTTTTTTTTTTTTTTATACCAAATGGAACTTATGTAGTGAAAGAACCATAATATGCATCATATGGAAGTTGAAACATCAATCAAATTGCACAAAAATTTTATGAAGGATTCAAGACAATTGAACACTTGAAATCAAATGTTTGGAACCTCCAATCACAAGTACTAAGACAAATTCAAGAGAAACACAAACTTTCAAAATCAAAAGCAAGCAAGTAGAGACAAGATTTGGACACCTAGAACACTATGAACATAAAACTCAAAGCAAAAAGTATGATCAATGAAAAGGCACAACTAAAACATATTCAAACCAAACAAAAGTATGAATATAAGGTGCTGGAAAAACAAGAAACACGAAATTATAGGTGCTGGAAAAAAAAATTGCCCAAAAAGAAAGTGTCTATTCAACTCACAATCAACAAATCAACACCATGGCTCTAGATACCACATGATGTGAGTCTCTCATTATGAACCTTTCTTGGTTTGGGTTGAGTTGATATAGGTTTCATTGTATTCATGACACTTTCAAGAATTAGGATCAAAATTCTAAAGAGCAATTAATAGAGTTTCTACTCAAGAAAACAAAGGTTCATACTAAAAACACATGAATAGGTAACTTGTAGTGTAAGATAACAATGGAATATGAATGGGTAATTCAAGAACAGTACCAAACTTCAAAGGAAACACAAGAACATCATAAGAACACCAAGAAGAAGTGAAAATACTGATTGAAATTCAATAGGAATTAGAAAATCACAAGAAACTCATCAAAGAACAAAAAACCCATGGATGGAAAACAAGAACAACACATGTATATGGAAATCCATGGTTTGGACGAAATTAAAACAGCAAGAAAACAAGGAAATAAACCAAACAAAGTGCAGAACAATGGCAGCAAATGAAAGGAAACAACTCATGGAAAAGATTGAACCGATTAAAAATGGAAAAACTACAAGAAAACATAAATGGGTATTTTTAGAAGATGAATAGAAATGACTTATGTGGTTGTAGCCTTTTGGAGATGTGATTCACGCCACTTGGAGGGTGGTTCTTCCAAGATGAGTGGGTGGTGCCGCCACTTGAGAGTCTCCAAAGCTCACAAGATAAGACATGAAGGAGAAGAAGAGACAAGTCTCACAAACTCACTCTCTCTCAATTTCAAGATAGTTTCTTTTCTTCTAACTTTCAACTTTTTCTTTATTAAGGACCAAGCACTCCTATTTATAATAAGGAGGGCTGGACATGTTACAAAGGGGAAGGAGTGGGAAGAGTCACTCTTCTAGCTCCTTCTAGTGTCTAAGAGAGAAAGGAGTAGAATAGTCACTTTTTCCACTTTTTCCTAAAGAAAGTGCCTAAAATGCCTTACATTAGAGGTTTCTTTGGTTTCCCTCTTTGGCATATTCCTAAAGCTAATTTTATATTTATTTACAAATATTTACAAATGTTTATACATGGGTAATTACAAAAAGAGAAAACAATTGATGTTCTTTACCCAAATCTCTAGCCTTGCTCCTTGTGATCCTTTGAGGTATGAAGGATTTTGAGCTAACTTGTCCTTGAGGTTCTTGGCTTTTATCCTCACTTTCCTCTTCTATTTGATCTCCATCAGACATGGACCTAGGTCGACTCGGCTTGACATAGGTCCAGGTTGACTCGACTTGACTTGAGCCCAAGCCGACTCAACATGGGCCTAGGCCGACTCAACTCGATATGGGCCCGAACCAACTCGACATGGGTCCAGTTTGGCTTGGCTCGACATAGGTCTAAGTCGACTCAGCTCGACATGGGCCTGGGTAAACTCGATTAAACATGGGCCCGAACTGACTCAGCTCAACATGGGCCTAGACCGACTCAACTCGACATGGGTCAGGCCAACTCAACTCAATATGGGCCTGAACCAACTGGACATGGGTCCAGTTTGGCTTGGCTCGACATGGGTCCAAGTCGACTCAGCTCGACATGGGCCTAGGTAAACTCAGTTAGACATGGGCCCGGACTGACTCAGCTCAACATGGGCCTAAACCGACTCAACCCGACATGGCCCCGGGCTTACTCGACTTGAAATGGGTCGGCTCGAATCAGCACGACGTGGACCTGGGCCTACTCAGCTCAACATGGGCCTGGTCCGACTTGGATCAACATGGCCCGAGTCAACTCAGATCGACATGGGCCTAGGTAAACTCGGTTAGACATGGGCCCGGACTGACTCTACTCAACATGGTACCAAGACAACTCGGCTCGATATAGGCCCGAATCGACTCAACATGGGCCTAGACACACTCAGCTCAATATGGGTCTGGCCCGACTCGTCTCAACATGGGTTCAAGTCATCTCGACTCGACATAGGCCCGGGCCGAATCAACTTGACATAGGCCCTAATCGACTCAGCTCGATATGGGCCTAGGCTGACTCGGCTAGACCTTGGCCCTAACCGACTTGGCTCGACCTAGACCTTGGTAGACTCGGCTCTACCTGGACTTGGGCCAACTCGGCTCTACCTAAAATTGAACCATGCCAACTTAGCTCGACCTGGATCCAGGTCGGCTGGAATCGTCTCAACCTGAGCTTGACCAACTCAGTTTGGCTCGACCTGGGCACGACTCGTCTCTACTTGTTCGGGTGAACTCATTTCGACCTAAGTCCAAGCTGACTCGGCTCGATATGGGTCTAGATCGACTGGTGTGAATTCGGACTCGAGTCGACTTAGCTCGACTTAGGCTAGATTTGAGCCCAGGTCAACTCAGTCCAACTAGAGTCCGAGTCAACTTCGCTGAACCTGGTCCAGTGTCATCTTGGCTTGACCTTGACCAGACTAATTTGACTCGATCTAGACCCGGTCGACTTGGGTGGACCTTGACTCGGGCCGACTTAACTTAACCAGGGACAGGGCCAACTTAAAATTTGACCCAAAATTTGTAGGAATTTCTTCCATTGCGGATGAACGGAGCTGGAACACTAGTTTGGAGTTGGAAGTTGGATGAAACCACATAGACAAAACTTGGACCTGCAAGGAGGTTGGAGAAGGCGAAGAAACTCACCATAGAGGAAGAGACGTTTAGAGGGAGGAGGAGAAACTCATTGGAAAGAGGAGTTGTGCTTTCTCGGAGGGGAGGATTAGGGATTTTGAGGATTTAGAGAAAAAGCAATGGTACTTGGCGTGGCATATAAAGTTTAATTAGCATCAGTCTAGCAAACATATACTTGACGTCAGTCTAGGCCACGCATGAGTAGCGCCTGCCCTGTCCACACATATCCTTTTATGTATTTTATTTTTAGTTATAATTTAATAATATTATAAAAATAACAATTATATTAATTATAAAATATTAAAAAAAATATAATTGTTATAAATAACAATAATAATAATTTGTATTATTATTAATATTACTTATAATATTATTATTGATAATATTAATAATTATTATTAATATTAATTATAATATTAATATTAATATTATTATCAATCATAATAATAATATTAAGACAAAATATAATTATTAGAAATAATATTATTAATCTATACCTATATATAAAGGGGATTTCCCTTTTTAACTTCCTTAATTTTATTTCAATTTTATCCTTAGATTTATATTTTATTTTATTACTTTAAAAATATATAAGAGGACATATACATAATTTTGTGAGCCATTTTAATTTTATATCTTAAATCTTAAGGTATAATAAGAGAAGAGATAACATTATTTTTAAAAATCTAAAGGTATAATAACAGAAGACACATTGCACAATTGTATCTGTTTTTCCCATCAAATGCTCTTTTTGTTTTTCATTCTAGAACTACGAATCTAAGTATTTTCATTCTAGAACCACGAACCCAACCAGTAAGTGTTTGAATTTGCTTTTTTTTTATTCATTTATGCAAATCTTTAACATTGTATGATGATAATATTATTGTTATTATTGTGTTGACACAAATAATCCATAAAACACACGAAGATAACAATTTAATCAAAACAACAAAAAAAGTCGTAAAATTTTGTTCATTGAATAAAACATTGAAAAGGAATAAACGTATCGCTACAATTGTCAGGGTTGAGTGCCATGGTGGTGATGGACTCGGAGTCGGCATTAAGGGTGAAACGGATGGTGGTGGTAACGGCATCGACGATATTGATTGACTCACCACAAGCACAGGCGATGAAGGAGTTGATCAATGTGACGATGAATGGGCCACCAGTGTAGAACTGTTGCAAAACGGTAAAGCAACGATAATTGGTTTTCAATCTGAGGAATTCCATTTAGAAATTTTGTTAGAAGATTTTTTTTTCTTTTATAAAAGTGGAACCCACCCATAACTTCATGATGCATGATGCAATGTCAAGTACCAATGACACGTTCTAGAATGTAATTAAATTATTCTAAAAAAAAATTAACAGCGACTCCCAATTTTTTTTCATTTATATATTTATATTCATATTTTGTAAAATATTTTATGAAGATATTTTTTATTTATGCCATTTATTTTCTGTTACACTAGCGAGAACACATATTTAAAAAAATTTCAACATTTAAAATTTTGAAAATTTTAAAATTTTAAAAGTTTGAAAACTTAAAGATTTTGAAAATTTAAAATCTTTTGAAAATTTAAAAAATTTTTAAATTTGAAGTGTTTTGAAAAGGCTTGAAAATTTGAAAATTTAAAATTTGAAAATTTTGAAAAATATAAAATTTTAAAAAATAGAAAATAATGTTAATATCCATAATAATGAAATAAAATCAAATATTGATATAAGGATAAAATATGAAAAAAATTAAGGAAGTTAAAGAGGAGAATCCCCTTTTGTTCCCGCCGGTTGACTCGAGCGTGGATGGGCTCCGCGTTCCTCCCGCGTCCGCATCTGTTCCTCCGGTTGGCTTCCCTTCGAACGAAGCAAACGGTTCCTGCAAACACAGAGGGGCGCCCTAGCGGCCGGTGTAGCTCCGACGCTCAAGTCAGTTTGGGCAAGAAAACACCGAAAACTCTCTTTGTGTAATTTCTGGGTTACGTATTGCGTACCTAGTTCAGTGCTCTTCTTCCTCATATAAACCCGCGTCGCCCCCTACTGGCTACCTCTAGGCCACTTGATTACTCTGCACCGCTGTTATCTACCCCCCAGGGCTACCTTGCGTGCAGGCCTTCCTCACTTGAGTGTAAAGTCTGACAGGGGAGGCCGCGTGGGTACCTCTGTACCCCTCGATTTCTGTGCCCATCTGCCCTACCTAATCTCTGGGAACATCTTCACGGTCCACATGGCATGCATGCAACCTCACTGGGAGACTCTAACCTTGATGGGTTCTTGTCCCAGCAGGATTCTGCACCTAACTGCGTCTTCCCATCTTCATGCATGGTTGTCTCGCGACTAAGGCCACTCCCTGCCTCTGGGCGCTTTACTGATCACTGGGCACATTGTTCACATCGCTGCGGCCGATGTCACCTCGACACATACCGATGACCGAGGTGTCTCTCATCCTGACCGATGGCCGATGTCTCATCCTAGCCGGTGATCGATGTGTCACCCTGACCGATGACCGATGGCGCTTCTTTACGTTTGTCGTGCTCTGCTTATGGAATCAGGCGAGGTCCTTGGGTAACGTTCTCGCTCGGAGCCTGGGTCCCAGTTTAACACGCGTTGACAAGGAACCCCTGATGACTGATCGCTCTGCATGCACTGATGACTGATCGGTGCTTCATCACTTCTCGCGCTCTGCTTCCAGGCGCTCATGTAGGAACTGATCTGCTAATGGTGGTCACTCGGTAACTGACCACTGATCGCCGTTCTTGAACGATCTCCACCCTGGTTCATCTGCTATCCAATGCCACGCGTCACTCTGTGACTGGCCCACGTAGTCCTCTGCTGCTGACGTCATCGACTACCGATGACCGACCGGATCACAAGCCCCCCAGTCTCGAGCTGTGAACTTGTTCTCAGCGAAGAGACTAAATGGTCTTCCTTGCCAAAGAGAAGAAGGAGCTCGAAGCCGATGTACCTGAGACCATGGCTGCTGGTGCCAAGGCTCTGATAGATGGGTTCCATGGGCTTTGCAGCAGGTTCACTGCGTCCTGCCAGACTTGGACTCTACCCAACCTAGCCTCCACCATTCAGTGGCAGATGGCAGGCTCACTCTTCTTCCTTGAGATTTTTCCCTTGCAACTCTTTCTTCTATGTAACCTCTTTTTCTGCTACAAAACTTGGGTACAAACCTTTTATGCATAAATTCATGTTGGATGACTGACCTGATGGTGTCTAAATGCTTCGACTGATCGCACAAGAGCTTGTTTGGGGAAGCTTTCAAACTCAGAGCTTTACTACCGACCACCGACTAGCATGTTAGCGCACCACCGATTAGTCATCGCGCTTCAGGCTTCGCATTACTTTTGTGTCACTCCAGCACTAAGTGCATAGAGGACCCGACCTCTGAAGATGATGCTTGTGTTTTGGGGAAGAGGACTGCTTCTTGATGACTCCTCTTGCCTCAGCCTCGCTGTAAGAAGTCGAGGGTGAGGACTTCTTTATCTCGCCTCAGCCTCGCTGTACAAAGTCGAGGTGAGGTCTTTTTCCTCTCGCCTCAGCCTCGCTGTAAGAAGTCGAGGTGAGGACTTTTGATCTCGCCTCAGCCTCGCTGTACAAAGTCGAGGTGAGGACTTTTTTCACTCGCCCCAACCTTGCTGTAAAAAGCAGAGGAAGAGGACTTTCTCTGTCGCCTTAACCTTGTTGTATGAAGCAGAGGAGAAGGACTTGGTTCTCTTGCCTCAACCTTGCTGTAAGAAGCAGAGGAAGATGACTTTTCTCTCGCCTCAACCTTGCTGTAAAAAGCAGAGGAAGAGGACTTTCTCGGCCTGCACCTCGCTGTACAAAGTCGAGGGTGAGGACTTTCTTCTTTAGCCCATGCCTCGCTGTACAAAGTCGAGGGAGAGGACTTTCTCTCACCTGCACCCCGCTGTACAAAGTCGAGGGTGAGGACTTTCTTCTCTGGCCCATGCCTCGCTGTACAAAGTCGAGGCAGAGGACTTTCTCTCGCCTGCACCTCGCTGTACAAAGTCGAGGGTGAGGACTTTCTTCTCTGGCCCATGCCTCGCTGTACAAAGTCGAGGGAGAGGACTTTCTCTCGCCTGCACCCCGCTGTACAAAGTCGAGGGTGAGGACTTTCTCTCGCCCCTGCCTCGCTGTACAAAGTCGAGGAGAGGACTTTTTACTCCGAGTGGGTGCATGCTCCCAGGGGAGTACCAGGGGTGGCTGTCTAAGCGCACTCACCAGGCGCATCCCTGCCTGCATGGTCTCATCGCACGTTCTCTGGTAAGCAGCTCTTCTTCTGGTTTGGAATCGTGCGAGGTGTTTGCGTAACGCTCTCGCTAGGGACCTAAGTCACAGCTTAACATGTGTTAGCAAGACCCCGATGACCATGCATCGATGAGTGCTCTGCTCTCGATGCACCGATGACTGATCGCGCTCTGAGTGCACCGATGAGTGCTCTGCTCTCAATGCACCGATGACTGATCGCACTCTGAGTGCACCGATGTTTGATCGCGCTCTGAGTGCACCGATGACTGATCGGTGCTTCATCACTTCTCACGCTCTGCTTCCAAGCGCTTATCTAGGGGCTGATCTGTGGGTGGTGGCCACTCGATAACTGACCACCGATCACCTGTACTTGCACCTGGGGCATGGAGAACTTTAAACTGGGATTACACGCACACTTTATGTACTGAAATCTCCTTTTATTGGGTGGCCTTGTTAAAAAAGTGCCCCCTGATCTACTCAACTGCTCGCAGTAAATATACTGAGGGTGTATGCAGTGCGAGAACTCATCTACTTTACAACTAAACTGAATTAGAAACTTAAGCGTGTATCGTTCCACATCATGGGGATAGCTGCTCCATCCAGAGTCTCCAGCCGATAAGCTCCATTCTCCAACACCTCAACCACTCTGTATGGACCCCTTCCTTTCATAGGCGATGACCGCCCTGGCGACGCCTTATTCACAAGGAGCTTCCTCCTGAGCTGCCTGGGAGCCCCCCCAGCGTTGCATCCTCCATCACCTCACATCCCCATGCACAGGGATCTCGTGTTGCTGATCGCCTGTCTGAGACCCCGAAGCGCGATCACCTTGCGACTCCCGCAGGTACTCGGTCAGGAATCCTGTCTTCACCAACTCAGCAAGTTGATGCCCCAACGCCAGGCAGGTGCGGAGCGTGTGTCCATAAGCCTGATGGAACTCACACCACTCGTCCTTCCTCCCTCCAAGTACCTTGTCAGTTTTCTCTGGTACTCGGAGTCTTGCAGCCACGGCAGGGATGGCGATCAGCTCTGCCAACTCTATCACGAAATCATACCTAGGGGGTGTGTTGTTCTCCCTTGCACGCCCCTTGGGCTAGTCCTTCCTGGGTGCATAGGGACGAGGCCTTCCCTGTGCCTTCCTCCCTTCCTTGACCTCATACACCCGCACCTGTTGCTGCTGCTTCCCCTGACCTCCACGCGGCTTCGTCGGCGCAGTGTTGCCTCTCTTCTCAGAGACCTCTGCCTCTGCTACAATGTGTGCCACCGCGCGTCGCCGTATCTCAGCGAAGGTGGCGGGGTGGCTCCTGATGAGGGATTCACTGAAAGGACCAGGCATCACGCCTTTCTTGAACGCATGCACTAACATGTTCTCGTCCTTGCTGGGCAATCTCACCACCTGCGCAGCGAAACGGTTGAGGAAGTCCTTCAGCGGCTCCCCCTGGTACTGGCGCACGTCAAACAGATTGTAAGATACCACCGATGGCGCTCTGTTGACGATGTACTGCTCCGTGAACAGCTTTGAAAACTGATGGAAAGAGGTGATGTGGCCCTCCGGCAGGCTCACGAACCACTCCATAGCTACTCCGCTCAGCGTGCTCATAAACATTTTGCAGTACACAGCGTCTGAACCTCCAGACAGCATCATCTGAGTGTGGAAGGCTGTCAAATGTGCTTCTGGGTCTTCCACCCCCGTGAACAACGCCTTCACTCCCACCAGGTTGGGAGGCACCACCGTGTTCATGATCTCGGGGGAGAAAGGCATAGGAAATGCTCTAGGGGGCGACGGCGACATCGACGTCCTGTCTTCGAATACACGCTCATTCCGCGCCTGCAATTCCCTACGCAACTCCTCGTTAACGCGGTTCAACTCTTCATTTCTGCTATGCGATGCAGTCAGCTCTGCATGCATCTTCTCTTGCTCAACTCTCGACGCCGCGACATTCTTTTGCAGCGCGCGCATCATCTCCATGACCTGCACCATGGTAACAGCTCCTTCTTCAGCAGATGGCGCAGGTGCCGTCTGTCTGGTTCTTCTACTCATCTGTGCGATTTCTACTCTCGTTCTTGTGTATGGGGGCTTCGTTTTACTTCGGGCCCCACGGTGGGCGCCAAATGTTCCCACCGGTTGACTCGAGCGTGGATGGGCTCCGCGTTCCTCCCGCGTCCGCGTCTGTTCCTCCGGTTGGCTTCCCTTCGAACGAAGCAAACGGTTCCTGCAAACACAGAGGGGCGCCCTAGCGGCCGGTGTAGCTCCGACGCTCAAGTCAGTTTGGGCAAGGAAACACCGAAAACTCTCTTTGTGTAATTTCTGGGTTACGTATTGTGTACCTGGTTCAGTGTTCTTCTTCCTCATATAAACCCGCGTTGCCCCCTACTGGCTACCTCTAGGCCACTTGATTACTCTGCACCGCCGTTATCTACCCCCCAGGGCTACCTTGCGTGCAGGCCTTCCTCACTTGAGTGTAAAGTCTGACAGGGGAGGCCGCGTGGGTACCTCTATACCCCTCGATTTCTGTGCCCATCTGCCCTACCTAATCTCTGGGAACATCTTCACGGTCCACGTGGCATGCATGCAACCTCACTGGGAGACTCTAACCTTGATGGGTTCTTGTCCCAGCAGGATTCTGCACCTAACTGCGTCTTCCCATCTTCATGCATGGTTGTCTCGCGACTAAGGCCACTCCCTGCCTCTGGGCGCTTTACTGATCACTGGGCGCATTGTTCACATCGCCGCGGCCGATGTCACCTCGACACATACCGATGACCGAGGTGTCTCTCATCCTGACCGATGGTCGATGTCTCATCCTGGCCGGTGATCGATGTGTCACCCTAACCGATGACCGATGGCGCTTCTTTACGTTTGTCGTGCTCTGCTTATGGAATCAGGCGAGGTCCTTGGGTAACGTTCTCGCTGGGAGCCTGGGTCCAAGTTTAACACGCGTTGACAAGGAACCCCCGATGACTGATCGCTCTGCATGCACCGATGACTGATCGCTCTGCATGCACCGATGACTGATCGGTGCTTCATCTTTTCTCGCGCTCTGCTTCCAAGCGCTCATGTAGGAACTGATCTGCTGATGGTGGTCACTCGGTAACTGACCACTGATCGCCGTTCTTGAACGATCTCCACCCTGGTTCATCTGCTATCCAATGCCACACGTCACTCTGTGACTGGCCCACGTAGTCATCTGCTGCTGACGTCATCGACTACCGATGACCGACCGGATCACCTTTATATATAGTTAAATTTTGAAAATTTAAAAATTTAAAATTTTTTAAAATTTGAAGGTTTTCGAAAAGGCTTGAAAATTTGAAAATTTTTAAAATTTAAAATTTTTAAAATTTTTAATAAATAGAAAATAACGTCAATATCCATAACATATGTATATTATATACATATATATATATATATATATATATATATATATATATATATATATATGTGTGTGTGTGTGTGTGTTTGTATATTTTGCAATTTATTCATTATTAACATTCTTTTGTAGGAAACAAAATTTATAAAGAATGGAACAATTAGAAGAATAATCAATCATTCGCATTGGTTAAGTCAATTAACACCAAGATAAAATTATTTTACATAATGATAATAATGACATTTTTTATTCATAATGTACTACAAATTTATTTATATTGTTAATATAAGTGTGCGAGTAATAATATAGTTTATTTTAATTTTTAATATTAAACATAAATACATATAAATGAAAAAAATAAAAAATATGGATATGTACTGGACCAGAACTCGTAGCGCTCAAAGCTCGCTGGTTGGACCTCGGCAATCTCCCTCAGACAGGTCAGCTCGGCACATGGACCTTGTTTGTGTACCATGTGGCTGGGCTCCAAGTATATGTATATATTAACTCTCATGCATGTGGATAGCATAAATAAGAATGATCAATGAAGTAAAGAAACGTAATTGGCTTAGGGGTGCATCTGGCATACCCAAATCCGTGATAAGCAAAGTATTAAGGCCCGAGCCTAGTAACACTAAGGCAACCCAAGTAAAGCTATATGCATGACTCGAAATAGCGTACAAATGGGTGTGTATTAGTGTGAAACACGTGAACGAATGCTTAGGGGCGGGACCTTGCACCAAGATTACAAGGCTAGTCCAATCTGCTTAATGGACTTAAAGCACGTAACAAATATGTCATGCACTGATAATCAGTGGCATGCGCTTAAAGATAATGATGCTTAAAGATATATATGTATATATATATATATATATATATATATATATATATATATATATATATGTATGTATGTATGATTACTCACATGTTTGTTACAATTGCATATAGATATTTTTGTTAATATCACGCAAGATTTTCCTATTATGCGTATATATCTATTGTACATGAAATACTCCGTGATGGTGCTAACCCTAAAAAGATAGGGATGCGCACATACATATAATAGAAGGAACACCTACAGTTGGGGACCGAATGATTGTGGGTGCCTGTGGCAGGTGGTTTTCTGTTAGAGATATAAGATAATGTGCTGATTTTCGGTTAAGATTTTTTTATCTCAAGTGCAACAGGTACATGACACGCTATAAAAAAGGGGCTTCAGGTCCTAGATGAAGGTACGCAATAACGCAATCCTAAATACACTCTTGAATACTGAGATTACTTGTTTCTTATTCGTTTATAAAGCCCTTTGTAAACATTCAGTAACCAAGAGAACTGCAGATTACAGGGAAGACAGGCGGAGCCTGAACCAAGCACCAGAGTTAATCGACGACTAGTCAACCGACAAGGACAGGATATACAGGCGCGAGAGTGCCTGTGTTCCCGCTAGTATGAATAATATGGATACTACTAATAATAATATTCTTATTATTAATATTAGTATTACTATTAATAATTATAATATTAATATCAATAATAATAATGATAATAATTATATTAACTATAATAATATTTAGAAAAATATAATTATGGTAAATAATAATAATAATATTTTATTATTATTATAATTAATATTACTAATAATATTCAGCTTTGATATTATTAATAAAATTAATATTATCAATAATAATAATTATCTTCATTATTATATTATTTAGAAAAAATGTTATTATTATAAATAATATTAATAATATTTTTATTATCATTAGTAAAAACTATCTACAGTATTTGTGGAAGACACATTTAACTCAAATTATGTTTTTAAAGTATACGAAAACATTATTTGCTGAACAAATTAAAAGTTATATTTTTTTTATCAGCAAATTAAAAGTTATATGAAATTATACTTAGAATATGTATAAAGTTTTAGATTAGATAAATGATTATATATTTTAAATATTTATTTTATAATAATTGTATTAGCAATTATATTTGAAATTAATGTTATTATTCATATATCCAAAAAAGTTCCTCAACGAGATAAGAGTGGATATTAAAAGTAGTTCATATATATTTCCAATTTTAATCTATCAAATCTTTCTTTAAAAATAAAATCATGATGAAACCAAATTCAAATTTTAAAACCAACAATACTTTTAGATTCATAATCAATAACTCTTCAAATGAATAGTTGGTGTAAATTATGGATTAAATCCTATATATCTAACATCCTAAATATGAATATCATATAAATTTTATTAATTTACTTAATATATGTATAAATACACCTATTTATAAAAGAAGAAAATACAAAAAATCATTCTTTCTATATTTCTCCCTAAATCTATATATGCTCGTGTACATAGTATGATCATTACAATTCATACACAAACAAACACATGCAAAGGTAAGTTATCAAAATAAAATTCTAACATGCAAAAATAAAAGGAAAAGAACTAATTTAATTATTAATTCATAATTAATTTCATTTCATTTTCACTCAAACACAGTCATACAAAATTCAAATCTCAATCACAATAATTCGATTTCATTTCAATCATATAGATCACACATGGGTCTAATTTCAATCACAATCATTAAATTTCATTTCAATCCACATTACTTTGATTTCATTTTGATCATACTGACTCAACGTAGATACATTTGTCTCACAGTACCTTGATTTTTCCTTTCAATCCTCAGTACCCTTTTGATTTCATTTCAATCAATGATGACATATGGATTTATTCTCTTCCAGAAGACTCATTAAGTATAGGATTTTTCCTTTCAATCCTCAGTACCCTTTTGATTTCATTTCAATCAATGATGACATATGGATTTATTCTCTTCCAGAAGACTCATTAAGTATACCCCTACCAGAGACTAACATCTAATCCACTCCAATCGGATCAGGGTAAGTTCAAATATTCATACTGTGTGACTACAAGAGGTCATGGTGTGTATGAACTCCCATATAAGCTTTTCAGCATCCTATATCTTAGTCTATGTGACTTAGATCATCAGTGAAGCCAGAGGATCTCTGCTTGTAGGCTTTTTATACTTAATGTACAAATACACAATATCTCATTCATTACTCAGAATGTATGGCATCAAGTTCATGCAAGCTTTCATCAATTACATACAACACATATCATTCACATGCAATGCAACCCACACATCATTTAAGATTTCTCAAATCAATTATATATGCATCTCAAATTCATATTCATTCCATCATTCACACTAATCCATATCATTTAGAAATTTTACAATTCAATTAAATATACCAACTAACATTTATTTTATATTTATAAAAAGAAATCATATATAATTAAATTATTGAAGATAAAAGAAGAAAAGAAAGTGAAAGAAATAAATTTAATTAATAATTAATTTTTTTTAGATAATTTCAAGAACAGTCCAACCATATAACTTCTAAATCGTTCAAAAAGATCAATCCAAACTAAAATTCGTTCAAACATCATTCTACAATAATTTCAATACAATCTTAACTATTCAAACTCAAATCAACTCATAATCAAATTCATTTTAACTAACTTTATACCCTAACATGCATACAATTGTTAGATTAACTTATTATCTAAATTAGCTATCTAAGGTTCTATAAAAAAGCACAAATGACTTCCCTTACCTAAAATTCCTTATTCTAGTGGAAACTTCAACTCCAACAGGGAAACCACTCCAGCTTCTAGGGATCTAAAACATGTTATCCAAACATCATCGAAATTCAATATGTGGTAAAACTAGTTGAGAAGAACATTTTTTCCAATTGTTCCTCATCGAGATTGATGGCTAAATCCTAAGGAAAAACATAGAATAATTGATCTTTAGAGTAAAAATGAACCTACTTTGTTTGAAAAGTTGATCGAGTAGAAATGTAGCATGTCTCCTCAGGTACAGTAGGGTGTAATCAGATTTTGAAATAGATGAATTATGAGAGAGAAATTGAAGAGAGAAGGAAGAGGGAAAGAGAAAAAAAAGGAGGGGGAGGGAGTCTTTATGGGTTTGACAATATAAGCTTATATGCTTTAATAATGATGTGTTTTTTGTTTGCTTTTTTGTTAAAAATGGGTGAAATATCATATTAGAATATAATAGTTCCATAAAATTATGAGTTATTTAAATAATGTATTGAAATAAACTTTCTTTGTTGTAGAAAGAGTAATAAAAGCTTTTCATTGCCATAAAATCTTTATTTGATCATGAAACTTTTCAAAACAACTATTTATGATAATAGTTCAAGAAACTGTTTAAATTTTATCTAAATAATTTCAATTGTAAAATATTTTACAAGTGCATAAAAATTAAACTATTTTTTATGTGTATAAATATGCTAAGTCATTTGATAGTATATTGTTCTTGCCAGTTGATTTGGTCGCCGATTGATTCCGATGACTAGTTCTAACCCCGCCTGTCTCTGCTGGAATCTGCACTTCCCTTTGGTTGGACATAGCTCCGTTGAGACAAAGGGTGCCCTACCTGTTAATTGCACTCTGACGATCAAGTCAGTATAGGGCTTATAAGAAACAAGAAATATTTAGTTTCAGTCTTAGCAACAACGTACCTTTCACCTGGGATCTCAACTCCCTTTTATAGACTACCTCTTGTAACAACTTTCTCTCACGAGAATCTTATCTCGAGTGAGAGCATATTCAATGGGAGAAGATTCCAGCGTGCACAATCTTAGCGCCACAACAACACAAAATCTTATCTCCTTGGAGTGCATAAAATCTTAACAGAATAACCACCAGGGTACCAACTCATGTACCAGCATCGGGGTCCAATTTGTTTCACGTAGGCATACTCAACATACCCTTACGTATCCTGCATGCAACCCTACTTATCAAGCCCTAACGCTCTCGAGCTTAGGTTTATAGAGAACATTTTACTTGTACTAGACCCGGATGCACTAAACTCACCCCAAGGTTCGTTAACACTCTTCGTTGACCAACCAGACCTTGTACGCGAAGGATTACGTTAAGTATATGAATAAAGTTAATGCACACATACTTGGAGCCCAATCACATGGCCCACCAACTCGACCCAACAACCGAACTGACCTGTTTAATGTAGGCGTTGATGTCCGACCATCGAGCACTAGGCTCTACGCGCTCTGGTCCAATACATATGTTAAAAGAGAGTATTCAATTAGTTTTCAAAAGATTATTTTACATAAAAAGAATTTATGTAAACTTTAAAAAAAATTGTAAAAAATATAAAATAAAAATAAAAGATTTTTGTGATTAGGATTATATAATTTAGATTTTAAAAGAATTGTAAAATAATAAATTATGAAATTTGAAAGAATTATATGAAATTGGTTTCATATATTTTTTAAAAATAAATTATAAAATATCCTATTTTATAAAACCATGTAAAGTACTAATTTTATAATAAGATACAAATAATATTTAAATAAGTTTAATAGTTTTAATCCTAATTTCGGTCCTATGTTTTTAAAAACGAGTAAAATCATTTTATCAAATTTAGGAATGAGATAAACATTGTGTCATGTGTTAATTCATCAACAAGTTAAATTTATTTGATGATTTATTATTTTTTTTTATGCTAAGTGTAAAGAGTGAAAAGAAAACTATTAAACCATTTAAATATCAAATCATTACTGAAAATAGTAAAAAATATTTTTATTTCTCATATATTGACTTAAGTAGACAAAATATTAAGCAAAAGAAAAAAAAACATGTGGAGTAGGATGTGTGACCCCGTACCTCCACCCCCATTTACCGTAAATTAAAATGTGAATTTATAGTTTCAATATTCAATTTCAATTTAATTACTGTCCTCGTATTAAACAACATTAGAAAAGTAAAAATTTATCTTTTGGGTCTTTTTTTTTTTCTAAGTTTGTTTTCAAATATTACAATTTTAATTCAATCCTTATTTTTTAATTTTCAAAATAGGTATAGTAAAGTTATAATTATTTATTTAAATTTTATGCTTATAAAAACATGTTTATTTAATTTTTATGATATTAAAAATTTTGTAACATTTTCTTTTCTCACTCATTTTTATTTATTTTTAAGTACTTCTTTTACCTATTATTTTCTTTACTCAAATATTTTTTTATCTCCTTTTTCATTTGTTTCTTAATCTTTTCATATTTTTCTTTAAAAATTTAAATATTGGAAGTTTTTATTTAATTATATCAAATATCTATTAAAACAATAATACTTCTTCAATTCACTTTTAACACTTATAATTAATTTAATAATTAAATTTATTTAATTATATTTAATTAAATAAATAAATAAAAATTATGTATGGGTCAAGCATACACAATTATGAAAATAAATAAATAAAAATAAAAAACTATGTGTGTGTCTAGTTGATTTAACTAAAAAATAAATAAAAAAATTTATGCGACAAAAAAATAAATAAATAAATGAAAAACTATACATGGAACAAGCGCCACAACTATAATATATATATATTGATCCTGCCGCTTGACTCGAACGTGGAGGATTGCCTCATCACTCCTTCGTCTAGCCTTTTGTTCTGCAAGAACGCTCCAAGAACCACCACCGGAACTCCAAACGCTGCCTGCAAAACACACAGACGGCGCCTCTAGCGGCCGTTGTAGCTCCGACGCTCAAGTCAGGCAACAGGAACACCAAAAACTATCACTGAATCTCTCTGTGAGACTCGTGTGTGCTCTCAGATCCACTTTCTCTCTCTATCACCGTTTTCTGTTATCACTGTGCAACGTGTAAGAATGCTCCCACAGTGACTTAGAGACTGTGTGTAACTTGTAATCTGAAAAGAACTCTCTCCTTACCTTACATGACGTGGAATGCTTTATACCTGGGTCACGCCTCTCTCCCAGATGGTGACACGTGGAGGCATGCAGCTGGCATCTACCGTACACGTGTCACACCTGGAGGGCTTCTGCGCTTCTCTCTGTGCGGGTCGCATGCTCCCAGGAGAGCGCCAGGTGTGGCTGGTCTAACTCACTCGCCAGGCGCATCCTGCCTGCATGGCCTCGCCACACGTCCTCTGAGTGGGCATCATACGAGGTGTATGCGTAACGTTCTCGCTGGAAACCTTGGTCCCAGCTTAACAGGCGTTGGCAAGAACCCCGATGACCGATCGCCCTCTGCATGCACTTACGACCGATCGCGCTCTTCATGCAGGAACACCCGATCGCGCTCTTCATGCAGGAACACCCGATCGCGCTCTTCATGCAGTAACGCCCGACCGGTGCCTTATAACTTTCCCCCGATGACCGAGCGGTGCCTCATAACTTCCCCCCGATGACCGAGCCGTGCCTCATGCCGATCCACCAATGACCGTGCGGTGCCTCATGCCTATCCACCGACATTCGTGCGGTGGCTCATGATTATCCACCGATGTCCGTGCGGTGCTTCCAGGCGCTTATCTAGGCACCGCTCTGGGGGTGGTGGCCACTTTGTATCTGACTACCGATCACCGTTCTAGGTGATCTCCTCCTTGACTCACTTGCTCTTTTTACCACGTGCACGGTCCACGTGGTCAACTGCTGCTGACGTCATCAACTACTGATGACCGACCGGATCATATATATATATATATATATATATATATATATATATATATATATATATATATATAAATAATACTTATGTGGGTTCAACCTACTTACTCTTTCAAATTAATTAAAATCATTTTATTTTTTCAAATTAATTAAAATCATTTTATTTGTGTCATACGGATGCAATGTATTTTTATTTATTTATTTTTTTTAATGAACGTCCCTTCAAAGTGTGTTTGGTCCGTACTATTTATTTAATTTTCATCTAGTATAAATTTGGTCCATTTTATTTGTGTCTTAAGTAAAGTCCCTTATTTTTAAGAGTTAATCAGATTTTTATTTTTATTTTTATTTCTAACAGCTAATCCACACTTTTATTGTAGTATATTTAGAGGAACATTGTCATTTGACTAGTTGAAAACTTTTCTTCAACTTTACCCAATATATTTTAATCCGACGTTATTTTTAGATTAATTATGGAGTAGTTACGATCATGTAACTCTTCTAGAGAGAATATATGAAGAGTACCAACTTTTTGACAATCCCGATATTTTTTAACAAAAGGTGGTTACATCTTGAAGTGTTACATCTCAAAATTTGTGATGTGATATTTTTTAAATACAGTGTATTAAATTGTATAATATCTAATATAATAAGAAAAAATAAAAAAATATAGTAAAATGTAATAATAATAAGAAGAAGAAAGTTTTTTAAAAATAAATAATAACAAAAAGATAAGATAAATTTATCTCTTATATACAAAGAGATAAATATCTCTTCAGATCATCATTTTAAAAAAATTAAATAAATAATTCACTTATACATGTGAAGAAGCTATGAAGTGAAGGTAAAAAAAGTTACCCGGAGAGATAAATGAGTTCTAATAAAATTTTAGTGTATCAATATATAATTACCAAGATAAGGAAATGAGATATCTATTATCTCATTGTAGCACAGTATCAATATATAATTATCAATGAATTTGTAGTAATATAAAAAAAGAAAGGAATTATAAAAATATAAAACTCCTCATTTATGTCCAAATAATATATATATATATATATATATATATATATATATATATATATATATATATATATATAACACAAAAAGACACACAACACATATAGAGATATTTCAAGTTTTTGACTACCATTTCAAAAGCAAGTTTCAATTGGGCTACTAACACTTTGTATTCAACTAGATTATAGATCTATCAAAGTTAAATTGTAAAGCTTGTTCAAAGATGATGTCCGCAGGACCTTTGAGAATTATTTTAATTCCACTTCCTTTATATTTTTCTATAAAAACATTGTATATAATAATAATAAAAAAGTTTATTCCGTAAGATGTTTTAAAAACTAGTTCAAATACTTTGACTCTCACCTCCATTTGGTCTTCGCACGAAACTTCCTTTGAAGCTATTGACACAAACTTGAGCAAAATGTCTCTCAATGATGTAATAAAGTGCTATGAATTAACAATTATAAGAGTACACTTCATATCAATGCCAAGTATCAAATTGCAACCAATCTTCATCACTACGAGTCAATTTATTCAAGAAATTGACGAATATTAA
Source organism: Phaseolus lunatus (assembly GCA_013389735.1). Lineage (NCBI taxonomy): Eukaryota > Viridiplantae > Streptophyta > Magnoliopsida > Fabales > Fabaceae > Phaseolus > Phaseolus lunatus. The sequence continues at coordinate 22,415,891 of CM023866.1, read as the reverse complement.
AACAGATTAGAGTTTACAAAATTGCATAAGATTTTATTTTGTTGAGTTTCAACCATTAGAGAGATATACACTGATTGAGAATTTTTACTAAAATTCAATTACAACCAAATATAAAATTATTTTTTCAGTTTTATATTGTATTATTCTGTACAAAAATATTTTTTAATAATTAATATATCATCGATGTTAACAAAAATAGAAGAAGAACTATTATGTTATCAAACTCGTCGTTTAGATAAAAAATAGTTGCCACCTAACTACTCAAAGTTCACAAACTTGCCACCTAACTAGCCAAAGTTTCTTATTAGATTTATTTGCTCATACATTTGATTAGTATAAGTAAGTTTACGTAAAAAAAACTAAAACTAAAAAGTTAGAGAAATTTAATAAGAAAGTTTCAATAAATTAACTTATATATAAACTATTTAATTTTAACTTGTGAATAAATTGATTTTAACTTTCTTGGTATTATTTTTTAAAAGTAATCATGTAGAAGTTGGTTCAAATAAAAGCCTAATTTCAATACAGGTTTCGTTTTAACTTAATAGTAGCAGTGAATTGGTGAGGATTCTGAAACTTAGATGATTATAATTTGAAAAATATGTAATTCCTAAAAAATATTAAAGTTAATTATTATTTTTTTATTTTAGTATTATGATAACCTTTTTAGTCTTGTCCTACTATTTGAATTTTTTCATTTAATCTAATTTTTTAAAAATGAATTAATATAATTTATTTGATTAAATTTATAATAATATTTTTATAACATCATGTAATATTTGTTAAATATCATATAATTTTTAGTTTCTTCATCAAATTATTTTTCACTGAGAACATGTCATTCATTGTTTTAATTTCGTTATCACCGTTGAAAAAAAAAATTATATTAAATCATTTTTAAAAAATTAAGATCAAATTTAAAAATGAAAAATTGAGATGAAATTAAAAAAATTAACGTAATATTATAATAAAAAGCCTATTTAATCATATATTAATTAAGACTTTTACTTTGCAACAGCGGGGTCATGGTGTGCGGATATCCGTAGTACAGGATTGACTGCGGCAACGTGCTCATGTCTCCCTCGAACAAGTTGCTTTCACTTTTCAGTTGTAATATCTTTTTTCTTTAATAATAAAGTAAATACTAAATTCATTTTTCAAATATGAATATGCTGATTAATATATTTTTAATTAGAATTTTTATATAAATGATTTTTCAAATATTTCATTCATTTGCATGTAAATTTTTTGTAGATATTTATACTGAAACACATATTCTTCTTATTTATATTTAACTAGTGGAAATATAATCGTGAGAATATTTATATATCTGCATTTTTTATTATTATTATATTTATATATTTTTACAAAAATAAAAAATTAAATGATAAAAAAGAAGAACTATAGCACTCCATAAAATAACTTTTAACTATTATAACGTAAGTTTTACTATACAAACTTGAAGTATTTCAAAACATTCATATTACAAGATTATGACTTATAAAATACAAACATTTACAATATAAAGTATAAAACATCCTAAAGCCTTCCAAGACCTCCTACACCTGTATGTCATCTGCTCGTGTACATAATACACTCATCGAAGTTCACAATACAACGAGAAAAGCAAGGATAAGCTAGTAAAAATAAAGTTTTATAATATACACAATTAAATCAAAAGAGAAAATCAAATTACAAAATCAATTTCAGAATTATTTAATCTTCTTCAAATCCCAACATAAAACAATCACATGGATCTACACATCCAGGATATTCAACAAACATAATAACATCATACGCCTTCCCGAAGACCCGTATTAAGTAAGTCCTACCAGAGGCTAACACCTGATCCAAAGATTATCAACGAATCCAATAGAAAGGATCAGGGTAAGTTCAATATAACCTAAGTTGTGCATCTCATATGTCACAGTGTGCATGAACTCCTCTATCAGTTTCTCACCACCTGATATCTTAGTCTATGTGACTTAGATCATCAGTGCAGCTCGGAGATCTCTGTTACCACATAAACATCAATACTTAATACACATACAAATATCCGTCCATACATTATCACAAATGTATGAATTCAATTCCATATAATTTTCATTATATAGTATCATTCCAAAACACGATCCACAACATTCAAAATCTATTTAACATAAAAAAAAATACTTAACTACTAAATCATCAAAATCTAATACTTCTACAAGTTTGAATAATATATAAACAAACAACACAATATATAAACTAACAATGTTCCTATAAGAGAAATTGAATATTGGGACCACGTCTAGATCTTTTAGCCTAGGATTCTATTAAAATTAAAATTTAGTTTTCCTATATATATTAGTGAAAATGTGACTGCTGTCATGTTCAAATTTTTTATGATAATAAAAAATAACGAATACAACTAAAAATGTGCAGAAAGAATAATTGTAAAAGTTATTTATTTATTTATTTATTTATTAATTATTGCAATTATATAATAAAATTACTTTGAATATTTTATCATATTTTTTATCATAGATAATTTATACTAAACAATGTAAATTAGTAGGTTAGTCAATAAAGATAAGGACCGCGAGGATAAAAAACCTAAAAAATATACATACACCATAAAATAACTACAAAGATGATTTTATCATCCATAGTTATAAATATGAATAATAATTTATATATTTATTTTTTAGGATTAATTTAAGTATTTATTGGTTGAATTATGGATTCGTTTGGGTGCATGTTGAAAGCAATGTTTCTAGAATAAATGGATCTATTTGGTTTCATACAAATAATATTAATTAATTGGTAGTCATTTCCTAAAACAGGGACTTTAAAGAAAAAATAATTAAAAACTATATAATTTTAATATATTTTATAACTAAATTCTTTAAAATTTTGAAACTGTAACTTTACATTAAAAATAAGTTTTCTAAAGTTTCAAAAATTTATTTTAAAATCTCAGCAAAAATAATTTTTGATAATAAGTATTTCAACAATTAATTTTGGATAATAAGCATTTCAATCGTATTTGCATATTTATTACGATTGATGGTAGTTGGTTTATATAATTCATAGTTTTTTTTTTATGAGCTCATAATTCAAAAAACCTGACTTATTTTGTTTTAGCTTTTAATGTATGTATATTTTATGTGCAATTTTAGTTGTAGTTATAATTGTTAATATTTAATTCTCATAATTTTAAAATATTTTAAATTAAGGTTTTTATTTAAAAATGCATCCAATAATTAATTCACTATGAAAGTGAGAAATGATAAAGTTAATTTCTCCTTGCAATATGTTCTTGCAATATGTTCTTGCAATCTTTGAAACCCTCGTAACAAAGAATATATATGGCTTTATTTATTTAATATTGAGTTTAATATTTGTACTTGTATAGATTGATAGGGCCTAGATAGTACCTATTATTGGCTGGAACAATTGTCTCTGATTTCTCAGTCGCTCCTCCTTCGCCTTCCTTCTCGTATTCACTCCTTGGTGTTCGGTCGCTCCTCCTTCCTCTTCTTGTACTCGCTCCTTCATGCCTGGTCGAGAGTTAACCTACAAAAGGTTTTCCGACGATAAAGTAAATACTCTGTATAAGAGTATATGATGTATTTGATAAAAGCATACCTTACTCCTTTGTAGAGAGTTTATTTATAGTGTTTAGTCATGGGCCCTTTGTTTTGATGGACCAAATCTATAAAATATCAGTGTTAACATCGTATATTTGGAGAATATCTTCAATAAATCAGTGTTAGCTAATTTCCCGGGGTGTCACCCGAATTCGATGGGATATGACTCTGATTCGTAGGGAGTTTCCATAACTGTCGCAATTACCATTTATTGAGTGCCTTAGATGTATATTAATGTGGTTGGTCGGTCACCAAGGTCGAGTGACTGGCTCGTTCGATATCGACCGGTACACTTCCCCCCAAGCTTGAGGAGTGCTTACCTCAAAAGAGTGTGAGATGTGACTATTGGGTGTCCCGAGACGGACGAATTAAATGTTTGTCATGGCACTGTTCGAGCTTCATATTCTGGCTTTCTACTTTGACATCTTTGAGATAAGTTACTTCTACAAAATTAAATGTTAGTGTTTAAAAAAGTTTGAACAAACGAATGATATGCTCGCATCAGTCCCGTTGTGCAGTTGTTTGGATAGCCACTCTTAAGGCAATTTCTGAGGGCTGCTAATTTTTAAGGAGAATGCCTTAGTCGATAGCCACTTTTAAGGCAATTTCTGAGTGGTGCATGCTTTTACGCATATAATCAGCAAAGGCTGCTAATTTTTAAGCAAGCTACCTTAGCTGAAGAGTTGTATGTAGTGTCGCGCTCGTTCGGGAAGGGCTGGTAATTGTTAAGCAAGCTGCCTTGGCCGAAGAGTCTTTGAGCATTGGGAGGGATTGCCATGTTAAGGCAAAGGTTCTTTGACCGAATGGTGTTCAGAATTTTGTCATAATTGAAAACTTCCTAGATGTGTGGTAGTCACAATTAGATGAGGGGGGTTCCACCTGTTGCCAATACTCCAACGATCAAGTGGATAAGAACATAAAATATATTAGTGTAGTATGAATTGCATAGAATAATACTTAATCTTCTATTTATAGGATTTTGGATGATCTCCTCTCATTCATGTTCAGGAGAATAATATCACAACAAATTTAAATAATAACAATCATATAGTTTATCTTCAGAATAAGATCATAACACATTTAAATAATAAAAAAAATATTTTTTATGTTTAGAATAATATCAGAAAAGATTTAAATAATAACAATCATATTTTTTTATGTTTAGAATAATATCACAAAAGATTTAAGTAATAATAATATCTTATATGTTTATAATAATATTACAAGAGATTTAAATAATAAAAATCACATATTTTATGTTTAGATAATATCAAAAAAGATTTAAATAATAAAAATCATTTTTCTGATTACCTTACATCAGTTTATATCCGATTAAGATCATATTAGTCAATGTTCAAACATTTCCAATTAGGAAGAAGTTGTGCTTTAATGATTTGATTAATAAAGGAATGTCCCTTAGGTTCCTCCTCCAAAATAATAGTGTGTTCCGATTGGTTCATTTGATCATTCTGTTCTCAGAGGATTCGTATCTCCTACTCGTTCTTTTGGCGCATGATTCGCATCTCCTCCTTGTTCTTCTAGCGCATCTTCGTCATCTCTCTTTGTAAGGTCTGGAACATAGCCATTTGCTCGACCTTCGTCCTTTTCTCGCTTGCCATCTGCCTTGTTAATACCATTTATTACTTTTCAATACTATTTCGGCCCCATGGTGGGTTCCAATTGTACTTGTATAGACTAATAGGGCCTAGATAGTACCTATTATTGGCTGAAACAATTGTCTCTGATCCCTCGGTCGCTCCTCCTTCGCCTTCCTTCTCATTCACTCTTTGGTGCTAGGTCGCTCCTCCTTCCTCTTCTTGTACTTGCTCCTTCGTGTCCGATCAGGAGTTAACCTACAAAAGGTTATCTGACGATCAAGTAAGTATTTTGTATAAGAATATATGATGTATTTCATAAAAGCATACCTTAATTCTTTGTAGAGGGTTTATTTATAGTGTTTAGTCATGGGCTCTTTGTTGTGATGGGCCGAATCTATCAAATATCACTGTTAACTAATTTATAAGGAGGTTCCCTCATTTATAGGGTGGTATATTTGGAGAATATCTTCAACAAAACACTATTAGCTTATTTCTCGGGGTCTCACCCGAATTCGATGGGATATGAACCTGATTTGTAGGGAGTTTCTATGACTGTCGCAAATGTAATTTATTGAGTGCCTTAGAGGTATTTTAATGTGGTCAGTCGGTCACCAATGCTGAGTGACTAACTCGTTCGGTATCGACCGGTACAATATTATTTATATCAATAAAACAATTAGGATGTCATTGTGAACTTTTATATATATATGAATGACAAATTATATATATATATATATATTGAATTACTAATACTATTTTTTACATTAATTTTTTTAGACCAATTGATAATCCATCTAAATATTATTGAGCTAAGAATGAGGTGATACATTAATTAAATCAACATAAAAAAGTATCATTTTATATTAATTATGATTGAAATTCATGTAAAAAGTCTCTTTGTTTTGACATAATAATAAATATTGTTCTAATTTCAAGTTTGCTAAGATAACATTGTTAGGGTCAATCATCATATTCGAGGTATTGTTCGCTTGAGGGTTCGAAGCTCCGTCACAACACCAATGTTCTAATCTCAAGTTCGTTGAGATGGCATCGTCAAGGTCAATCACCGCATCCGATGTATTATCCGCTTTGGAGCTTCAAGCTCCATCATGATTTTGTCCTTAAAAGTCACCTTGGAGGGTTGAAGTAGGAAGTAGTATATAAGTTACCCTTGGCATCGACTCTTAAGCGATGTGGGACTATTAGACGTATCGGAACAAGTCCCCCAGTCGAGGTATAAGGGGAAGGGATTCTCTCTAGTAGAGGGTTAAGGGAATGAAGGTTCATCTTTGGAACCAGTTTTCCATTCCTTTGGGGAACGAGGATTCATATTTGGAACATCGTTGATTCCCACAAACGACGTCAATGCTACGACCTCAAGTCCATTGAGATGACATCACTAGGATTGATCACCACATCTGAGCTATTGTCTGCTTTGGACCTCGGGACTCCATCTCGTGCTTAAGTTGGTAAAAATACATGAAAATGTTCACACTTGGCCTAACGTGCAGATAAATACACAAAATATGAAAGGCCTTCATAAAAGTCCAACTGTTTGGGTGGAGTTGATTGGGAGGTACATTCATAGTCGTTAACATACAACACTCAAAGTCACTCAGGGGAAAACATTTGTCTAACTCTTTAAAAAAGTACTCGAAGATGAAGTAAAGTCATCCTCATTCATGGGAGGCTTCATGAAAACCCTACCTGAAGAGGCATAGGGTTTAGTCGAGAAAAAATTGGCCAAGCATATAGTAAAGGGGGTGACTAGTTCTCCTATTTTGGATTTTGAAGTAAACATAGAAGCATAGTGATTTACCTTGTCGAGTACACAAGAATACTCGGGATCAAAAATATTGGGATACCTACTCCTCCTATTACCTTTAGGAGGCATAATATCAAGGTTTTCTATGATATTTGAGGTAGAGGCTTTCCTTTTGCCTTGGGCTCAGACAGGCCCAAGAGCATTGGCGTACATAACAACGGTGGTGATCAGGACAACATTCATCATGATCACTGGCGGCGCTTCCTCAGAAAGGGAATCACCGTGAATAAAAAAAGAGCTAGAAAGGCTCAGGTAACTACACCCATGAGGAGATTTCAGTACTTGCTAAAGGGGGATCCCTACTAGAAGAGAAAAAAGCTTAGGATGAAGGAGAGGAAGACATGACGTACCTAGAACAGAGGGAAATAAGGCACAATGACGAAGAAGGAAGAAGACAAAAACACATTGTAAGAAGGAGACGAAAGCAACGCATGGAGAACACCAACAAAAGCAAGGAAGTAATGAGGGAGAAGTGAGGTAGAAATGATAATTTGAAGTTGAAATTTCCTAAAAAGTTAATGTTGAGAGCCAAAAGAAGTGAGAAATAATGAAATGTCACCACGTTTTGAGTGAATGGGGTGAGGTGAAACGTCTTGTCCTCAAAGGACATGGCACTTTAATCATAATCCTAAAATCCCTCATTAATGCAAACCCCTTTATTGATAGACATTTTGATATGCTTATGACAGCTTGTGGTTGATAAGTGATATAATTTAGTAATATTTTATATAAAAAGATAGGCACTTATGGACTTTAATTGATAAAATAGTTATAATTCAACCTCTAATTTAGGAATTTGAACATTTTTACATATTTTTGGATTATAAGATGAATATAAACAATTTATTTCCAAATTTGTGTCAATTTCAGGAGTCTAAGGGAAAATGGAGATAAAAGGGTTAAAGGAGAATGAACAAGTTAAAGATAAGATGAAAAGACAAAGTTGGAACATTGAAAACTCACCCAAGCAAGATCACTTTAGAGGAACTCGCCCAAGACCCACCCAAGGCTCGGTTAAGTGAGTTCATCCAGTGAAATTGGGTTTTTTCTCGTCAAATTCGCTTAAGCAAACAATATCTCGCTTGAGCGAGATGTCACTTAGCCCAAGTCCAATTAGGTTAAGTACAATGTGTGAGGCATAATCCTAGAGATGATTGGAAGGAACCAAAGGAAGGAAACCCTAAAGGAGACAGTTGTCAAGGAGAAACACTATGGATCTTTGATGACTTTTTATGGCAAGTGTACTGCGTTGTCAGAAGTAATAATGTGTCCCTAAGGACGGATATCGATCCCATAAGGAACAATTGAATAATCAAGTACGATATTCGCTAAATGTGAAACAAAATAACAAAAATGTGTTGAAAGTTGTTATGATGGCAATGATCAATCAGAAAACAAGGCAAAAAATTTGTTGCTTCAAGTTGGAAAAATAGGGATTGAGTTTTATCTTTCTCACTCTTATTTATTTTGATTAGCATGATAACATTATATCCTTTTATTGATATTGATGCCCGTATAAAATTTATTTCTATTGATTCCTCACATATAAAATTATTAAGATGCTTCCTAAATATAGATTTCTCGCATATTTATAAAAACAACTTATCTTTAAGATTAGATGTTGATGGCAATTAATATTTCAAGTCTATTCCTAGCACTCAAATATGTTAAGTAATATTGTGTAGGTTAGAACCCTAAAAATACTTTTTAACTAGATTTAAGATTTTAGATCAAGAATTAGAAGCAAAACAATAATACCAATAATCAATCAATAACAAAATATTATATTTAAATATCACCTCAATACATCAGAGTTTGAACAAATTACTCTCAATCCCAAAGGGTTGAATTAGCCTCTCATGATAACTATTACACGCAGGGATGGCATGAAAAGAAGATCCAGGATGTTTCTCCTTGAAAACCGTCTCCTCTAATATTTCCCACACCTCCTATTCTCGCAATTGGGTTACAAGTCACTCAATGATGTTTTTCCTCTCAATCTTGCACACTAAGGTTGTGCCTCAAGCCTCCTATTTAACTTAATTTACTTGGGCTTAAGTGACTTCTCGCTTGGGTGCTAATTGGCTCGCTTGGGCGAGTAAAACATAAAAGGCCCAATGTTATTGGCGCTATCTCGCTCAAGCTAGATTTTACACGTTTGAGCAAGATCCACTGGTGGCATCTTGGCTTTTTGCGAATCTGGGCAGCTTTGGTGCGTGTTGATGCATTCCAACTTTCTCTTTTAGATTTGTATATTTCCTTTTTGCCCAATTATCTTCATTTGTCCCTATAGTCCTGAAATTAACACAAATTTAGGAATACATCGTTCTTATTCAAATTAAAATCATAAAATATGTAAAAAGGTATAAATTCATAAATTAGGAGTTATTTTATACTTATTTTAGCAATTAATACTCATAACTGCCTATATTTTAATATGATATATTACTGAAAATTGGCACTTATCAATCTTCTTTTCTTGTTGTCCATGCTTGTAATAGTCACCATGAGTGGCTAATTCTTTTCTTTGGGTTTGGGAGTAATCTTTTCAAACTCTTATGTATTGAGGTGATATTTATCTATAATATTCAGTTCTTGATTGATGATTGGTATTATCACTTTAATCTCTAAGCTTGAAACTATTCATGATTTTGATCCTTAGATTTCATTGAAAAGTACTTCTAAGCATCTGACATAAATGATAATGCTTAACATATTTGAATGCTAAGAATAGATTTGAAATGTTAGTTTCTTTATAGCATTTGTTCGTAATGATAAAAAGTTTTTATAAATATGCGAGGAATCGATATTTAAGAGACTTTCTTAATAATTTTGTATGCGATGAATTGATATGAATGATTTTTATATGTGCATCAATGTTAATAAAGATGAAATGTCATATGTTTAAAACTACAAAAGAGTGAGAAGGATTAACCCCATTCCCAATTTTCTTAAAATTGGAATCTTTTACTCATTTATTTTGTTTTTATGTAATTTTCATGCAAACTATTGTCAATATCAAATCAAATCAAATTATTGTATATATTCTTATACTTAATGAATGTTACTATTAAGATTTTAAATAATTGTTCCTTGTGGGTTCAATATCCATCATTGGGGATAAATTATTACTTCTTACTTGGTACACTTGCCGTAAAAGAGTCATCAGTGGTGAAAGAGATCCTCACTATCATTTCATAAAATGGATAAGCTCGAACCATCAAGTTAAATTCGGTTGCAAAAGACAACCTTATCATTGCTTAAAGATTGCAAAAGACAATCTTCTATCATTGGTTAAAACCGATCTCTTAAATCAAATTCTCGAGCTTGAGGGGCTTGTGTACTACCTGCCTAAGTTATCCAAGTTGTTCAGATTTGATCTCTACCCGACCTACATAATTTGGATTGTTAATATACTTTTGATAATACAAATATCAACCACCTGTAGAATATTTCAGATATCATTGGTAGCCACATAAAGATAACATAGTTACCATGAAACTTGGGAAGTATCCGTAAAACTCTACTCCACTTACCTAAATAATTATTGAGATATTATACCTTCTATCATCTATAAATATAGAGCTAAAGAGTACTTCTAACCCACTCAATACTCACTTAATATTACATTATTAATATATTCTTACTAACTTGAATGTCAAAAACTCTTTTACAAATAGATCATCATCATTCAACATTTGATGATAAGACAATTTTTAAAGAAGAAGCTTAGTCTTCTCCAGCTACTTAGAACATACACCTCAAAATACACCACACCAAATTCAGTTACAACAAATATATTTATATATAGGTTGTCAATAAAATCAATATAAAATTTCACACATTACATTGATTATAATTATAAACGGTATTGTTTGTAGTGTTTCTTTAAATAATAGTTTTTACATTATTCCTCCTTTAAAAAATATATACGCTACAATTTCAAATTTGTATAATCATTGTAATAAAATTCCTTTAAACGATAAATACTAAAGTTCAACGTGATATTTTCCTTAATAAATTTTTTCAAAAAACATAACAACTAGTAATTTTAATAATAATAAAATATTTTATCCATTTATTAGAAATTTAATTGTTGAGGTGATTAATAACTCATCTTTTAATTTTTAAACTTAAAGTATGTTATTACTTATTCTAAAAATTTGTAATATTCACAGAAACTATAATTCACAGAATATATAAAGTACTAGTTACACTCAAATTTTTCTTTTACTCAGCTAACTCATTAAAAATAGTTGAAATTATTGTATAGATTTAATAATTCTAATACAAAATAATTAATTTAATGAAATTTATTTGATGATGATATGGATTTATTGTGTGCACATTGCATACGTTCATAGAACTAATAAAAAATAAATGATAAATTAGAATATTTTCAAGCACAATTATAATTTAATTATTTTTAATTAAATCATGTTTTTTTATTATGGCTTTCAAGTTTGTGCTTGAATTTTTTTTTACCAAAAGAACGTGTTCCTCAATCAAATTCACTATCAATTGACGATGAGATGAGCATTGCAGATATTGATGAATAATATTGGATTAACTATGTAATATATATATATATATATATATATATATATATATTATGTAATATATATATATATACATATATATATATATATTATGTAACATATATATTGAGTTGTGTAATACTCTAAAATATACAAATTATTTTATAAAAGGAACTAAAAGAAAATAATGCTCTCTACTTTATTTCATATGTCCCTCTTATACCTGCATCTATTTCTGCTTATGTACATAATATAATCATTGCAATTCACACATAAACAACACATGTAAGGGTAAACTATCAAACTAAAACTCTAACATAAGTAAAAGAAAAGAATTAATTAGACTAATCGATTTTATATATATATATATATATATATATATATATATATAATTCCATACCATTTTTCTATTAAATCATGATGATATATCACTCAATATCAATCACCACAACCCAACATCATAACAATACCATCATCAACATCATATGATTTGCACATGGATCCATACACCAACGATGTCTTCTAAAAGACTTGTATTAAGTAAGTCCTACCAAAGACTAACATTTGATCCAATACCTAAGACTTAGATTACCAGTAAATCCAAGAGAAATGATCAAGGTAAGTTCAATATAACCTAAGTCGTGAATCTCATATGTCACTGTATGCATGAACTTTCCCATCAACTTCTCACCTCCTAATATCTTAGTCTATATGACGTAGACCATCAATTAAGATAGGGGGTCTCTGTTACAACATAAATATCAATATTTAATACACAAACAAGTCAACAACTCATACATTATCCCAAATGTATGATTTCAATTCCATACAATTCTATATATTGTCCTCATACAACACATATCATTTAGAAATTTCACAATTTAATTGAATATATCAACTAATATTCATTTTATATTTATAAAAAGAAATACTATATACATAATCAAATTAATTGAAGATACAAGAAAAAATAAAGAGAAAGAAAGAAATTTAATTAATAAATTTTTTTTAAGATCATTTCAAGAACAATTCAACCATACAACTTTTAATCAGTTCAAAAAGATCAATCCAGACTAAAATTTGTTTAAACAATATTCTTTGGTAATTTCAATAAAATCAACTTCTTCAAACTCGTAAACTAATCAATCCATAATTAAATTCAGTTAAACTAAATTTATACTCTAACATACACAATCCAGTTACTAGATCAAGTTATTATCTAAATCAGCTATATAAAATTTCTATCCAAAACATAGATAGCTTCCCTTACCTGAAATTATTTATTCCAGTGAAAAATTCAACTCCAATAGGGACATCACTCCATAATCTAGGGACCCAAAGCATGTTATCCAAATATCACCAAAATTCAGTATGTGGTAAAATAAGTTGAGAGAAACACTTTTCTCAACTGTCCTCCATCAAGATTGATGGTTACATCCTAAGAAAAAATAGAGAATAAAGAATCTTTAGAGTAAAAATGAACTCACGCTGTTTGAAAATTTGATCAGGTAGAAATGTAGTCTGACTCTCAACTATTGCAAAGTGTGATCAGATTTTGAAATAAATGAGTTATGAAAGAAAATTTGAAGACGGAAGGGGGAAGAAGAGAAATGGAAAGAGAGGTTGAGAAAATAACTAAAGAAAAAATGAGGGGGGGTGTGGTGTTACGAGTCTTACAAGTTGTATTATTGTTGTAAGTAGTCATACAAATACTTTTTTAGGGATTCATTATTTGACATTCCATTTTTTTTTTTATGTTTAAGGAATCCTTAAAATCAACCTTCTTTATATTTAATGTTAATTTATATATACCTACATGGTTAACATAAATGTTATTTTTAATATACTTGCACAATATATAATTGTTCAATAAAGATAAAGGTATGCAATGTACTTACATTATCCATAATTTTGATTATTTAGATTTATTTTGAAGATATCCCATATGTGTATGTTGATATTGGGACACACTTATTGAATAATTTATAGAAACTCTTCAACGTTATTCTTATACTCTTCATTGATTCAACTTGAATTAATGCACTTCAATTCATAATTACATAATTTTGTACACACAAAAATTGTTTTATATATGAACATTTAGAATTAGAAGTTAGGTTAAAGTGGGAGATGTATTGAATTTTCACAAATCTCATAAATTCTTACAAATGAGTGAATATCAGTCATTGAATCAACCAATCAAAACTCATATTAAACAATTTGACAATGCTATGTTTAATATTCTTTAAAATTCCAAAGCATACAATGTCAAATCAATAGTTAAGAGAAGTATGAGATAAGGGCAAGAGAAAAAAAAAAACAAATTATATCAGTTTATCTTCACAAAAGAAATACATTCAATTGCTTAATCATCTTGTATAAATTAACCCACTACATTTTGAAGTTTAAAATAATTTATAAAAAATAAGAAAATATACAACATAACCAAGATCTTAGTGAACCTTACAAAATCTATAACAGCACTTATAAAATCATATTATACATAAAATCTTGCCACCCTTGTAAAACAAAATACAACTAAGAAAATGAAAAAATATCATTTAACAAGAACACCAATAAAAAAAATATCAGCTTAAACCAAGAAGAAAAGAAGAAAACAATGTTCATCAATATAAGGTGATCAGTTTATGATCTTGATTCAAAGATTTTTTATATGGTATTGATCCAGACATTTTTATGAATAACTCTAAGAAAGTGTTATTTAGAATGAAAAGCTCCTACTTAAAAGATTTCTTCAAAAATTCAAGTGTTCCCACTTATTAAATTTTGAGTTATTTTGTATATAGGAAGAGTATAAACCTTTGCAAATCTAATAGTTTTAACCACTTTAAACTCATTTTAGTAAGCTAAAACATAGCCAAATGAAGTTGCACGACTTTTAGTATGCTAAAATATTATTTTAGTCGATTAATTTTTTGATCAACTAAATCAGAGAAACTTTATTCATTAAGTTGCATAAGAGATTTTAGTCAACTAATTTGATAATTTGGTTGACTAAAATATTCTAACTTACGAACGTAACAAACTTAAGAACATTTTAGTTGACTAAAACTTTTTTTCATAAAATAAAAAAGAGTTAAGCATTTTATAAATCTTAACAGTTCGATAAACTAATTCATCAATTTTAACCAAGATCAAGAAATGAAAACCTACTTACAACTCTAAAAACGCAAAAAATTACAATTCAATAACAATTTCAACTAATATCAACACGTTATTATTTCAATAATCAAATCTAAGTGGTTAGAAACATCAAATCAAATAACTTCAAATATTACTTGGATCTTTAATCTCAACATGAACATCTCACTTTTTCAACAAAAAATTTATAATTCATTGATTTGTTGAAGTTACATCTTATTCATTAAACTTGACAAAATTTTGTTAGCATTTCACAATAAATTTTTATACACCACAATTTGATCAAATTTTAATAAAAAATTAATCTTATCAAATTAACTAAATATATATAAAAGAAAAAACATAACATTTTAAATTCTCTAACTGTATAATTCAATATTCAACATAAAAAATAATAGTTTATTAGTCATTATATTAAATATTAAACGGAAAACTAGATTTACTAGTGATACTTTAATGTATACTTAAAATATTTGTAATGATTCAACTCATATACACACGTTTTAAAAAAAATAATCATAATCTGTTTAATATAGGAATAAACCAAGACATCAAATTTACATTAATTATTCAACTCATATACAGAAGCTTAAAAACAAAATCAGTTTGATTTAGAAATAAAGACAGTAATTTACAGTATAGAAATAATGAAAACTATTCAAGTTCTAAAATTAAGTGACAAATATAATATGAGATCAGAATTCCAAAATTTAACTTCAAATATAAATTATATTCTTAGATAAATGTAAGGATTTAGAAAATAACCTTAGAGTAGGAGTGATATATTTTAAATGACACCTGAATATTTTATTATTAAAATAAAAAAATTTATAAATAGAAAAACCAGTTATTTAGATTTCATTTTAAAAGAACCACCATATGTCTCTCTAAAACTTCTCCTTTCCTTTTCTCTTCCTTCATTCTAAGATTCTAACATCCTCACTCACCAGTTTGACCATCGGAGTCCATCGTTGGACTCCTGACAACAAAGACTACAAGATTGTCTGATCAAAATCTCTAATAGAGTAAGTTCATTTTTGCTCTTCTGTTTTAGTCAAATTTTGAACTTGTTAGGTTTGTCTCAGTCTAGGCTTTACATGTGACTCTTTTAGCTTCAACATTAGTTTGTGTTAGCTCAAAGTCTTAGTGATATAGTTAGATTTTTTATTAGGACTCTACGGTGCAGGTTCAATTACCCTTGAGCTTTTGGTAGGTTTGGAATTCTTAGTGAACACCCATTCAAACTTAGGTAAGGGAAACTAATTTAAATTTCCAATAGAATTGTAGGCTAGAAGATATGGATGTGGGGGTGATGTGGTCACCAGTCTCAAATTTTCTTGCAGAATTTCTTATTTTTGAGTAGATTAGAATTTGAATGAGATTGAAAATGTGAAATTGTAGATGTGGTACATGTTGTAGAATGTATATGGGTTTTGATTTGAATGAGTTAATGAATGTATTTGAATAGTTTGTTGAATCACTTAAAATGTAATGTTTGATGAGAATTGAATGTTTGATTTTAGATGATTTTGGTTTAGAGAGCATATATATGTATAACTATATAGATTGACATAATAGCTCAATGAGTGTGCTTGAATAATTGTGAGTAAGAACTGTCATTTTAATGTGTAGATTTATAAAAATGAGTTTGAATGTAATTTTTGTATAAAAATAAGTAATATAGCAGGTTTATGCATTTTTTTTTGCATATCTCGCTTAGTTGAGAGAATTTGGGTGCTCTCGGGTCTGTTTTCACCCAAGCGAGAAGGAATCTTGCTCAATGAGACCTAGGGTGAATTTTGGGTGCTCTAAAGTTCAATCTCACTCAAGCAAGAGAATTTTCGCATGGGCAAGACCCATTCTCGCTCAAGCTAGCCTAAAAAAAAACCTTAGACTGAAATTTTTATCTCTGCTTTTAAAAGGTTGGGTTATTTCTATTTTATAGTTTTTAGTTATAACTTATGTATATTGAATTGAAAAGTCCTTTAATTAGATATTTATGTGATTCTTAGATGAATTTTTGTGTGTTTTGAAATTCTAAGCTTTGGTATGATTTAATTGTGTAATTTTAGATATTGTGAGATATGGAATATGAATCTTAATCAAGACTATTTTTAGGAAAGAAAATACCATGTTAAGATTGTTTAGGATGTGCATTGACTAGGGGTTCATCTAGAGGGAGGTATCATGACTCTAATGATATAATGGAATCATATAGATGAAGTTATTCAGGTGGTGAGTGATAGGTACCTTCTAACTGGTTGCATATTTTCTTGGAATTTTGGATGAACTTTGAAGAAGCTTAATGGAGGCAATGGATCAAGGATGGCTCTAATGGAGCTATGGATTCCTTGTAGGTGCATGAAGAGTAGAGAGAGTGATTGGTGCGGTCATATCACTTGGAGAGGTGAAGGAGAAGACCAAAGATGTATATCCTAGAGAGGTTTAGACAAGGGAGTGCTTTGGCTAACAATTTGGTAGCATAGCACTTATAAAATTGATCTCATAAAACATGAACCAAGCTACTCCTTATATAGATTTAGGAGGTTGATCATTGCTTACAAAAATGAGAGAAAAATTCAAATACTATTAGGTTTGAACTTAGGTGCCAAATTAGAGTCACATGGAAAGCATGATCAAGTGTGCTCCATTTGACCTAATTAGGTCTAAATGACCGGCCTAGGGTAAATGTTGGCTGCAATTAAGTCCTAATTATACCTTATGTAAGTTTTAGATGCCTAATCCTAACCCTAATTTACTTAAAGAAAAATTACAAGTAAATTTCCTACTCTACTTAAAGCAAGAAAATAAATTCTACTATAGAAAAATTTACACTAAGTTATGGTAGTTTTGAACATATATAAAAGGGTGTCTCTACCATTAGTAGCAGAGTCCCGCTTTTCTTATATCCTCCTTGCCATAGCTCTAGTAATGGGTCTTGAGCTGGGGCCTCTGCCATAAGTGAGAGTCGAAGGAGGTTCATATGAATGGGTCGGTTGTTTGAAAGATAACTGTTCTCGCTGGTTGACTTGGTCGTCGTTGACTCTGAGGTAGGGGGTGACTCCTCTTATCTTTACGGTGGTTCTCCCAAGTGTGGCTCCGTTGAAACAGAGGGGGCCCTACCTGTAATTGCATTCCGACGCTCAAGTCAGTACAGGGCAAGAAACATCAAATAACTAGTGTATCTCAAGCTAAGAGTGTGTAAGAAACTCTAAGCTTGTAAAAGATTGTGTCTGTGTGTGAACTTGTGTTTACCTTGGGCGTTACCCCATTATATAGCTGTTTTAGGTTACCTTCCGCATACATACTCTTGTCTAAGCGTTGCCTCTAGCAAATTTAGAGTTACCCTTTTAAGATTCTAACGCACAATCTCAGTGCAATCTCGTGGCAACATTCCTTTCATAGAGTGCAACTCCTGTGACGACATTCCTTTCCTGGAGTGCATAACTTAAGGTGTGGCTACTAGGGTTTCAGTGCCTATCCCAACGCCGCCAACCTAAACTTGTCTAATAACTTAATATCTCACGTGCCTTCAAACCTTCACGTGCCTCACATGCGTTCCTTAGGATAATTCTATTGTGTCAGAACCTTACGTCTTGAACACATCCTGCGTGCATGGCGTATCTGTAAATCTGGTTTTGCGCCTTGAATTTGAGTTACTTTACTATAATTGTTAAAAGAACTAACAACTAGCATAAAGTTACTTTCTAGCCATAAGGAAGTCCAACATCAAACAATAGCCAAATCAATAGCCAATATAACACCCATAAGTTCAACTTTCAAAGCAATATATCAATTCCAAAATAAGAAGAGAAACCTTCCATATATTCGCATTTATTTCCTAAAAATACCTGCACAAGTAGCAAAACTATGACAACCTTGAACAACACCATCCACATATAATCAATAAGAGGCGATTTCTAAACAGCCATATAAAATTTCAGGAGTCTTTGTAGATATTGAAACTCTTGATAATTAAAAAATCATCAATATTATTATTCATCACACATTTAGAAAGATTACCTACTTGGTATAATAAGGTTTTTTATATAAAAAATTGTAAGAGGATTATGAAATTTATGAGCATTCCACTTTTTCCATACATTCCAGTTAACATGAATGAAAACAACCGAACAAATGTCTTGAATTTGAGTACTTCCAATCTCGTAGGATAGAAGAGGAAATAGAAGTGCAATTGTATCTTAATCAATCCTAAAATTGAGAAGTAATTTGCACAACCAAATAAGAGATTATGAGAAGTTTCTTAATGTTTAAAACATAAACAAGAAAGCCAAGGATCTTGTCGAAGGAATACACGACTTCTAAACTTTACAAAGCCAAGCATTAAACTCAACATTCCTTTTAATAAATTTCCTAGTAGTTTTTTTAGTTAAAACTAGTACAAACCACTTCATGAAACTCCTTGTTAAAAGCATAATCCTCTAATTCATTACGAGAAAATTTTAAATTACCTACTGATAATTATCTAAAAATTGGGATCTATAGGTAAATAAAGACTTACGTAATGATTTTACTTACATATTATTATTCGTATGTAAAATTGAGTCACCTACATATTGTTTTTTTTTATGTAACAATAAACTAGTTTAACAATGATAATCTATAGCTAAAATTTGTAAATAATTTTGTTGTGTGGAGACAAGAATATTTACTACAAATTTTATTTGTATGTAATTGTATTTGAATTCATAGATAAGTAAAACCATAAATTACCTACTGATTTTAATACAAATTATAAAACAAGAATTGTTAAAAAATTAAAATTGATATTAATAATATTAATAATAATAATAACATTAGTAATAATAATATTTACAATAATAATATAAATAATGTTTTTTTTATATAAAGTTCTCATGTTAGGCATCACTATGGAACTTGACATCTTAGCTAGACTGATACCTCAAGTAACAACAATCATCTGTCACCACATGAAAAAAAAGTATTATTAAAAGAAAAAAGAAAGGAAATACAAGAGAATATGAGGGGACTAAACCAAAACGGTACATTGGTAATCTATACGTATTAATAAAGAACTCTTAAGAAAATACTAGATAGAAGCGTATTATATCAATGAAAATACTCTCTATGAATAAAGTCTAAGTTAACAAGCTTATAGATTTTGGAGGGGTTCCCCTGTTTGAGGTAGAATTTCCATCGGTAGAATTTCAAGTAAGGAAAACTAACTTTAACTTTCAATAGTACCCTAGGCTAGAAGATCTGAATGTGGAGGGGACGTGATCCCAAGTTTCATTTTCTCCTGCAGGGATGTTATTTGATAAAAAGTTTGATTTTATTTTATGTTGTTTGAACATGTATAAATATTAGATTTTGATACTTTAGAAATTAAATATTATTTTTTTATGTTAGAAAGGTTCTTGAATGTTAAGAATTTTTAATGTTATGTGATTGAATGGTATGTAACATATATGAATGATGAAAATGGTATTGAATTGAATTCATACATTTGGGATAATGTATGGACTGATGTTTGTTTGTGTATTAAGTATTGATTCCTATATGATAATAGAGATCTCCGAGCTTCACTGATGATCTAAGTCACATAAACTAAGATATCAGGTAGTGAGAAGTTGATGGGGGAGTTCATGCACACCGTGACATATGAGATGCACGACTTGGGTTGTATTGAACTTACCCTAATCCTTTATATTGGATTCGCTGGTAATATTTGGATCAGATGTTAGTTTCTGGTAGGACTTACTTGATATGGGTCTTCCGGAAGACATCAGTTATTATTCTGTTTGTTGAATATATTAGATGTATAGATCCATGTGAGATCTATGTGATTGTGTTGGGATTTGAAGAAGATTGAATAATTGAGAAATTGATTTATGTAATTTGGTTTGCTCTTTTGATTGAATGGTATATATTATAAAATTTTATCTTCACTAGCTTACCCTTGCTTTTCTTTGTGTTTGAACTGCAATGACTGTACTATGTACATGAGCAGATGATCATATAGGTACAGGAGAGCCGGGAAGGCTTTAGAGTGTTGTTTTGAACCTTATATTGCAAATATTTGTATTTTTATAAGTCCTAATCATATACTAGGAATGTTTTGAAAAACTCTAAAGTTGTATATAAACATGCAGAATTTGTATTGTAATAATTAGATATATTTTTTGGAGTGTTACAATAAAAATTAATAATAATAATAATAAAATTTAATAATATTAATAATATATATTATTAATATTATTATTATTCATATTATTATTAATAATATAATACTGATAATATTATTAATTGTTATTAATGTTATTATTAATATTGTTATTAATATTACTATTAACAGTATAAATACTATTTTTTTATTAATATTATTACTATTAATAGCATTATTAATATTAATACCAATAATACTAATAATATTATTACTAATATTATTATTAATATTATTATTAACATTATTAATATAATTATTAATGTTATTTTTAATAATAATTGTAATAGTAATAAGAATAATAATAATTATAAGATGACAACAAAATATTTTTTAGTATAGTGGTTAAATGTTTTATGTGTAACACCTATGTTTTCATTCAATCCTGCATCAAATTATGAAAATTGCTAATAATAATAATAATAATAAAAGAAATCATAAACATAAAAATAATAAATAATAAAGGTTATAATAATAATAATGGAATTTACCTACAAATAAATCTATAGATAATTACATACAAGTATTACCTATTGTTTCTATCATCTATTAGATAATTACGAATTTTCTTGTAGTAATTGAATTTGTAATCTAGGAAACTTAACCATTATAAATTGAGGAATCATCCAATCTCCATTCCAAACATCAACAACTTTACCTTTTAAGGTTTATGGCTACATTGTAACATGCTAGCTATATACTTATTAAAATAGCATATATCAGTCCCAAAAAATATTTTTAAAACATTACCCAACACGGGTATGAAATTATCCATAATCACGTGAGACCAACCTTTAAAACCAAACCAAATTGAAGAAGAAGAAGAATGGCGGATCAAAAATTGACTAGATTATTAATGAAATTAATCAATAAATTACAAAACCCACCTTTGGTCTATGTTAATTAATCATTACCAAACCTATTGAAGTAATATCTCCAGAAATTATAAAGCAATCCTTCAATAAATTTTAAAACCACATCATACCATTTATAAACTTGAAAAGAAAATGCAATAATTTCTCCAAGAGAATTAACTGATTTGTAGGAACAACTGGTTCTAGAAGATGGTTAAATGAAACCTAACTCAAATTGTAAATTTAAAGACAATATAAAAGTAACATCTAAAAAGGAAGGATAAGACAAAACTAAACATAGATTTAATATGGATTTAATATGACCAACAGAAATCAATAAATCAAACAAATAGAAGATACTATATTGGTTCTAACGGATGTAATATATCCCCTTTTAGATGAGTTAAAATTATAATCGATGAAATAAAAAATATATATATTTTTTAAATTTTATTATTTTCCTAACCTAAAATTTTAAAAAAGCATACCATAATTGAATAACAATAACAAATCACAAGAAAAATTATCAATAAAAATGAATTTTAATTCCAATATTCATCTCAAATATATATGCTCAGTAAAACAAAAATGTTATCAAAATTCAAATACAAATTCTCTCAATGGAAGCTTCCTAAATATACCTAATATTTTTCTCTTAATCTAAATATTATATTAAAATTTAAAAAGTAACAAAAATATCTTAAAAGCTAACATATTTAAAATTAAGTTATAAATATTTAGACATATACATTATCATCAAAATCATTAGCTATTAATATAACATAAATAATAAGAGTAAAAAAATGTAGAAAACTTACTTGGAATTGAAGCAACCCAAATGCAGATCAGTGGAGAGACAACCAAAAATACGAAACCAACCCAACTCGTTCCATACACCAAAGCACTTCTACAAGCGAAGGCAAAACTAATCCCAATAGCACAACCCAACACCAAAGACCTCTACAATCTAAAATGCAAACACACAACTTGAAAAATGTGGCAATGGTTATTCAACGATGAAAAAACAAAAAATGCAAGCTCCCCTGTTGTACAAAAAACCAAACCCAACAAACAAAGAAATACAACGCGAAATGGAGACTATAGCGTCACGTGATGAGAGAGAATACCGAAAGAAGAAGACCAAACCCCAATCAATGGTGACAAACTCTCGCACTACCCATCACCACAACCAATTTCACCAGTGCTCCAAAGAATCCAACCCCAAAAATGAAAATGAAAAATGCGACAATCGTGAACTGTATGTGGTATAACGAGGGAGAAGAAGAGGTGAATGTCTCACACCACCCACCGTCATAGCCAACAACACCGGAGATCCAAAGAACCAAACCAAAATTGAAAATGTAAAAAATCGTGAGTACACGACGCAATGAGGGAGAAGAGAAAGCAAACGAGCGCGTGAGAGAAAATCAACGGTCAAAACGCGAAACCTGAAATTTTAAAACAACATATATAACATCAGTTCCCCATACAACTTATGTGTTTTTCTTTTTTGTAATTTTGAACATATTACATCGATTATGAGTACAATTGATATATTATCTATATCAGAAATTATAAAAATACTATCATATAATGCTTTAAATCAATTTTCATTTAATTAATTTAATAGTAATATTTTATTCATTACAATTAAAACTATAATCAAATGTGATTATGCTTTAACTTATACAAAGTGGTACAGTCACATAGATGAGACTTATTAATGTATGACTTGAATGTGATTATGTCTCTTGGTTTGTGTTGCGTTTACTGCTAGGACTAATGTTCTATGGATGCTTTGTAATCGATGAAATACTTGTCTTAATTACTGTGAGAAAATCAGGTTTAGGATTATTCATATTTTTTTGTGAAGAGAATGTGTGTGCTGATAAGTTAGCTAATTTAGGATTTATTCATAAATAACAATTTCATAGTATAATAGACTTCCATCTAGTCTGTTCTTAGAATTCTTTATGAATAAGTATAATCTACCTATGTATCGTTTTTGTTAACATATAAGTTTCGATCTTATCCTTCCATATTTTTTTATATATTTTTTTAATAATACTTTTTTCATGTGATGACAGATGATTATTGTTTCTTGAAGTGTTAGCCTATATGAAATGTCAAGTTGCATAATGATATGTAACATGAAAACTTTTATAAAAAAAAAATTATTTACTATAATGATTATTCAAAGATGATTATTCAAATATCTGATAAAAATAATATATATTACATAGATTATATATATAACTATTATATACGCATTTTACATTGTATATCGAATGTTTGAGGAAATCATTTACAGTTTTTCGTTGATTCTTTTTACGATGTGCAGTTTTTTAAAAAGAATATTGTTTAGATGATGTTTTTGTCATAATGGTTACGTAAAACCCATCTCAACGAATTTCAACATGTTAAATACATAAATTACTAGTTTCAATTTCAACTCATTCCAATAATTTTACTAGGAATCATCTTAACTAAACAAGTTGAATATCTAAAATTTAATAATATTCACAAGGGGAAAAAAAAAAGAGGAAGAGCTAGAAATTGCAGCCGCCGGAAAGAATAATTAGTTTTATTTTGTTAGTAAGCTTTTGATTTTAGCCACGTGGCGTTGCGTATAATCCTGACCATTTTAAAAGTCAAACTTGGTAAGTTCATTCGTCAGCCAGGGACTTTGTACTAATTTTGAAAATTCTTCATCCTGAGGTAGGAATTTTTTCTTTCCAGCTATCGACAAAGCAAAATTATAACAAATTGTTTGGAAGGAAAATAAATTAAATAGAGGGGAAGAGAATTAATCAATTATTGAAAAACATAACACATTTAAGACAAATTATTTGATTTTATGTAGTTAATTGTTTTTATAAAGATCATCAATTAGGTAAGTTCGATTATATTTATGGAGTGACTGCTCATGCTTTAACTTTTAATATTTTCAGCTACATTAAATTGTGACATATTTTATAATTTTTATTTATCAAATTTCAATAAATCCAATATTATTCTAAGTAATTTAATTAAGTAATTCACAATAAAGTGTGAAATATATATATATATATATATATATATATATATATATATATATATATATATGTATGATAGTAGATATCAACAAAATAGTTGTTTTGTTTGATTAACTTATGATAAGTTTATGTTTAGATAAATAATAAGATATGTACTATGCGATATTGCATAATACAACTTAATTTATAAATATTTATATTATAATTTGCAGAAAATGTTATTCATTTGATTATCAAGAAGATTTGGTAAGAAATATCAAGATCAAATATTTATTAAAAAATGTGTTAAAATTTTTTAACAAAAACAACTCCTTTAGAAAGCATATTTAACACGTGTACATAAACTATATATTATGTCTGATCTTGATTTTTTAAAAATTAGATAAAAACTATTTGATCTAAGTTTGATAAGTTATGCTCTAGGTTTGATAAGTCATGTTCAGTGTCAAAGTTTGCACTTAATGATGCATGCATAACTTTTATTGTAACTCTCTTAATCAATGATGACAAAATAAATTGAAGAACAAATATCAATACCTCTATCTATTGAATACATCTTAAAGAAGAAATGTTGATGTCATATAAGAATATTTAGTAAAAATAATCTTGTGTTCTAGCATGTACAATTATTTTGATAGAATATTTAAGTGTTTTTTAGCATTCTAAAAGGATTTTTGTGATTTTTTTTAATGTAAATTTATTTTATGTATGTTATTCAAAATAATAATGAGTAATATAACCAAAAGTAATAACTATTTGAAATCAAGAAATTATGATTCAAAGAATACTTAGTTTATATATTATATTGTGAATCTACTTAATAAAATTTGATTAAGCTCATCAATAACTACATTCAATCTCGTTTATAAACAAACCATTATAAAAATAATAGAACAATAAAATTTTCCCATCTTTCATCAAATTACATATTCAACTTGCTACCTAACATGTTGAAGAAAGATATTTTTCTCGCAAACTGCAATTTTTTTTTTTTTAAAGTAAAAACCTCCTTTTTACCAAAACAGACGTTGTTCTTTCTAATTACTGTGTAAATAGTTTTTAGTCAAATTAACTTTTTTCTTTCGTATGTATTTGACCTTTTATATAATACATTACAATAATATTTTTTAATCAGTAATGGAATTTTCTTCTTTCCGCTCGGTTTGGAAGTGAAATACCGCACTTGGTTCTGGGTTTTTTATTTTTTTTTTAATTTTTAGATTTTCATCGTAATAAGTCCAATATTTTTCTTGTAACTTCTCTTCCATTTTAAGGCATTTCATGTGTTTCAAATATAACTAAATGAAGACGATATATATAACTTAAGGAATACAAAAGAATTTTTTAGTTATAAAAAATAATAAAATTTTTGAAATAGTTATTAATTTAAAAAATTAAAATGCAAAACTTTCTAAGTTATTGGAATGAAATAACGATTACAATCCTCCTATATATTTTAAATTCATACTGATGTTTTAAAGTAGATAACGTATATAATTAAATTCATTATCCTCATTAGTACATAAATATCTCTTCTAATTAAAATACAATTGTTGATTATTTCTAGACTAGTATGTGGAAATTAACTCAATCATCATACATTAATAATTTTAATGTTTTTAATAATAACGTTATTTATATAAAATATTCACCATTATATTAATGACTATTTTTATTAGGAAATCTAATCAATCATCCTCAATAATATTTTCCTTTTTAATTACGTTTTTTTAATTCACAGTATACAAACTCAAAACATTACTTACAGAGATGGACCCCAATATCAATCCCAAGCACAAGTCATTAGTTAATCATTTCAGTGTTGGAATCTATTAGAAAACAACAATATACTTTCATACGTATCAATAAGTACTTTGCAAACTACCAAACTCGTAATCTTAACTTAAAAGACTCAACTAGATTAAAATATTTTGGTCATAATAAACATGTTTTTAGACTATTTATAAAGATCTCTATTTAACAATAGGTGTAAATAGTTTTAAGCCTAAAAAACATATTTGATGGTTATATTATATTTTTCAGCCAATTTTTAATTTAATATAGTAACAATAACAAACTTGAACGTTATTTTTCCTAAAGAAAAGACGATAGAATATTAAGAAACACAAAAGGCAGTCTAAACCAAATTGTCATGCTTTACGTCACATTGAAAGCGATGGTTGACCTTTAATTTAGTTTTTTCCTCGTGGAACACTTCACATTTTATAATTATAATTTTATTCCTTCTATTGTATTAAATCTATAGTTTTGATATTTTCTATTATAATATGAATACATTTGTCTTTTATTTTAAAAAATATGAAAATTTGATTCAATTTTGTTTATATTTATTTTATTATATTGTGATTTACTATGTTAATAAGGTTCGATATAAAAAAATTAATGACCAAATCAAAATTTTATGTAAACTTTATTTTCCAAATAAGAGGAATGATAATGATTGAACTTGCATGCATATTTTAAATTATATTCAACACTGGTTTCTATTGTAAGTGTTTATTTGGTTATAATTTGTTAAAGCAATAATCTTTATTCTTTTTACTCATTATTCTACACTCCTTTAGAAAATCAAGTATAGAGAAACCTACTTCACACATGTTTTCTCACTTCATCCACTCTTATAAATTCTCCCTTCCACACTTCCTTTCTCTTCATTCCAAATTGTTACACAAACCAAATTACCAACTTTTCCCTCACCACCAAGCATGGCTTCCAAATTTCTCATCTTCTCCCTACTTGTCTCTTTTCAAGTCCTCACTTCCACTCTAGCCGATGAAACTGGTTTCGTGGGTACCCTAAATCGTAAGGAATTAGGTTTACATAAAAAAAATAAGGTTAGCCATTTCAAGTTCTTCTTCCACGAGAGGTTTACCGGCAGCAACGCCACCTCAGTCACCGTGGTTCCTGCAGTCGCCAACTACAAAGCCACTTCTTTCGGCCTGGTGGGGATCACAGACAACGCCCTCACAGTGGGACAAGAGCCAAACTCCAAGGTGGTCGGAAGAATTGAGGGGTTGTACGCCGGCACATCGCAAACGGAGTTCAATTTGTTGGTTGTTGTGAACTTTGTGTTGACCGAAGGGAAGTACAATGGCAGCACCATTGCCGTGTTGGGGACCAACCGTCTCTCCCTTAAGGTGAGAGAGCTGCCTGTGATTGGAGGAAGTGGGGTTTTTAAATTTGCTACAGGTTATGCAGAAACCAAAACTCTTTACCTTGATGCAGATAGGTCTACAATTGAGTACAACATCTATGTTTCACATTACTGATGAAGTCGTAGGAAATGTCCTTATATGGTTTTGTAACTCCGTCAAATTTCTTTTAATAATGTTCCGTTACTAGATACGATGATTAGATATGGAAGGGGTTTTAGAGTGTTTTCATGTTGTTGTGAGAGAATGCAAGAGTTCTATACAAGTTAAAGGAAAAAATGAGATTGTATTTACATTCATGTTTAATAAGAATTTACTTGAATACGTGGTGATTGGTACAAAATTATTTCAACTTTAAGTAGTTGAATTGAAGTCATATATATATATATATATATATATATATATATATATATATATATATATATATATATATATATATATAATTTGTGTTGAGTATTTATTGTCTTCTAAAATTTTGAATGAGATTATAATTTTTGAGACTAAAGAAATTATTTTTTATTTTAATCTTTTAAGACATAGGTATGTATGTAATATTTTGTCTTTAAAATACATAAAAATTTAGTTTTTAGTTATATTATTATAAAAAGTTATTTTTTTTAATGATATAGATCTAGGAATGCAAATAATAAGAAATAGTTAATTTTAACAACTTGGATCAAACAACTGAAATGTTTAGAGATTTATTTATTTTTTTATTATTTTTAAGACTATATGAAAATAAAATAATTTTTAAGGACCAAAATAAATATTAATTTTTAATTTATTGTTATATTCGTAAATAAATACTCCTAGAAAATATTACTAAATAAAATTAGAAAGTGTATAATGGTCAAATCTGACGGTGCGTGAGTTCTCTGACAGGACATAGGTCTAAATATTTAAACACGTAATGGTACAACCAACTACCAAATTCATGTTCAATGAATGACTCCACGTTCATTTCTTTGTCCAAAATTTCGTTCGATCTTTTATAAACTTTGTTTTCAGACTTCAAAAAGTAGTTGCTCCTTTTAAAGATTTGAAGAATGATAGTATACTATGAGAAAAATAATTGGTGATAATGACATGGTTTTAGATTTGAAAATACTTTGTTGCTAGTTGTTTAATTAACATTCAATATGTTATCTTTATTTATACAAAAAGATAAAATTAAAAAAAACGCTCTCTTTTCTCTCATCATCAACGGCATATTCTGAATACAAATGGATCATAGAGGGGACATCTTTCTTCTTCTAAAACTTTTCCTTCTAAAACATGAGGAAGATATTTCAAAGATGGAAAGGAGTAAGTGATATTTCCATCTTCAGGAGCCTGAATATTAAGAAGCAAAGATTTGGATTCGTTAGATTTCAGGGTGTTCAGAATATTAGGAAGCTGGAGAAAAAATTGGATGCAATTTGGATTGGAAATGCAAAAATTAATGTTAACAGACCCAAATACAATAGGGAAGTAGAAACAAGAAACAAGAAAGAAATGGAATGATAAATAAATAGAAAGAGAAGACCAAACTAGAAGAGAAAGTGATTAAAAATATGTGGAGGACAAAAAATATAAATCAATTTTACGCACACATTGTCAAGAATGGGAACACAACACAGTCACAAAACAGGGAAGACCAAATGCGATACACTTCAAAGTGGAAGAAACTCTCAAAGAATGGATAAAACAATGTTAAATTGGGGGAGTTTTGAATTTAAAGCAAAATAGGGGCTTTGAATGAAAGCTTTATTTTAGGAGGTTACAACTTTATACAAGAAAATTATTAAATAAAAACCAATTTTAGATAAAAAAAATAATTAGATTAAATTAGATACTATTTTAGAGACTAAAAAAATTTTTAGTTTCTAAATTAGTTTATATTATTATTAAATAGTTTCTAAATTGGTATCTAACCAAGGTTTTTGCCACCAAATTTAGAATCTAAATAATTGGTAGTTAAAACCATGATTGCTAATTAGATTACAATTTAGAAACTACTTAACAATAATAGAAACTAATTTAGAAACCAAAATTTTTTTAGTCTCTAAAATGGTCTCTAATTAAGTCAATATAACAACTAATTATTTTTGGTCTCTAAAATTAGTTTTTATTTCATGATTTTCTTGTAGGATTGTATCATTTGGTATCAAAAGCTTAGGTCTTTAAGAGATAAGTTGTTCTGACTTTTGTTCTTCCATTTTCGTGTTATTCCTCACTTTTTAAAATGTTTTGAATCTGTTTTAGATGTGTTTCCACCGTTTAAATGTGTTATTGTTTAATTTAATCGGCTCAAAATGCTAAATATTCCTCGAACCATCCAAATTTGTGTTGTAGGATCTCTATTTGTGTTTACTTGAGTGCTTTTGAATTTTTTTGAGTCTTCTTTCATTTTCTTTTGGTAAAAACAGTTTATGTTGGTTTCATTTTTATTTTATGATCCATTTCTAGTTGTCTAAAGTCATGTTGTTTCCATATATGTCATAAAATCAAGTAGTCCTTTGTTTGATTTTGTTTCTTGTTTTTACAATGAATATCCATGTGGTTTGAGTCATTTTGTGCCTTTTGTGTACTCTTCTTTTTATGTTTTTGAGTCTCTTATCTTGTTATTAGATTATTAACAAGTTCATTAGAGTTATTTTTCTATCATGTTTTGAATTTCAATTCTTTTTTTCAAATCACTTAGGTTTCTTCTTTTCCAGTGTTTGTGAAATTTTGTCTCTGTTGTGAGAATTTATTGTGGGTTTTTATTTTGGTAAAAAAATCTGAAAAAATTCAAAAAACCCTATTGAGATTTTGAAGGTATCCAGTTAAAACAAAACGTACAAAAAAAAATAGAAAAAATTTTATAAACAGTAAAAGTCAGGACATTTTCAGCCCAGAAAAAACAATTTCAGTGTGGTGTTGCTCTCAGTATAAAATTTACTGCACCGTATTCCTTGGGCTTTTTGACCTGAAATTTTTACCACACCTTAGTTGATGTGTTTTGGAGTTGGGATAAAAGTTTGGGATTCAAATTCATTATAATATTTCCCCAGTAAATTTTTGAATCATTTCTACCAGTGCTGAAAAATAGTTTCAATCTTTCAGAATACACATCCGTTTGACCTAAAATTTATTTTGTTTGATCAAATACTGTGTTCAGATTCTCACATAAAAATTTCATACACGAAATGTTTCTAGATGAATTTTCACAAATTTTCAAATTTTTAGTGTCTGTTTCATTCTAGATTTTTTTTTGTTTGAAATCTATTCTAGTGCTATTCTAGTGAATTCTCATTGTTTTTGTTAGCTTTAATTGTTTATTTGTGTCTTGAAATACTCCTTTCAGTTGTCATAATAATTCCATTTGAGTTTAACAATTTTAATTGAGTTTTTCTTGATTTTTTACTTGTTGGCCTCACAAGGTGAAATTCATATTGAGTGGAAGTTTGGTTTTGAAGTTGTGAAGCTAATTTCTACTTGATGATTCATAGCTATAGGCTAAAAACAGCGATTATTTGGAGAGGGCAGCAATTTAAGACAAGAATTTGTTGATCAAGTATGTTCAAGTGCTTTGGTGTCTCCAAATCCATGAAGTTTGGTGGAAGGCTGTGTTGCTGCTTGTGTGGGTGGGTTCTGGGTAGATTAAAGTTGTAATCCACTCTTTGTTTGAATCTAAAACTGATTTGAATCAAAACCTTTTTGAAAAGATTGTTTTATATAGAAGTGGAAAAACAACCTGTTGTTTTGTCGTTTCAATCGGTTGTTTGACACTTAGTGATTTTTGAAAAGGGTTTGAAGTTGTTTGACTTGGTTGACTTTGTTGTCAAACCAATTCAATCGGTTATTTCAAGAATTCAACTGATTGTTTTTTGAAAATCCATAACAAATTTATGCTAAGTTTGGTAAATCAGCTTTAAATATTTTCTAACTGTTTTGGCTCCTGCTTTAAATGTTTTTAATAATCCTTTGGAGTATATAAGGGTTATTTTATGCTCCTAAAGGCATTGGAACAATTTAGACATTTTGAGATTGAGAAAACAGATTTGAGTTTTCAAAATTTGCATCAAGCTTTTGGATTTTCACAAAGGAGTGGAATATGATTGCTGTGTAATCTTTCATTTTGATATTGATCAGGTGTAATCCTTTCTTTATCTCTTGTATTTCTGAATATTTGTGGTGTAAGCAGAATCAGAGGGTGTTTTGAACTCTGTGGGGTAGTTTGCCAAAGGAAGTGTGTGGCTTGAGGTGTTCAAGGTCACTTCTTTGGTGTGGTTATGTGTAATCTGGATTTTGATTGCATAGTAGATACCCAATGGTTTATGGGGACTGGATGTAACTCTTCGGATAAGAGTGAACCAGTATAAATTACTTGTGTGCTTTTCTCTTTCCCTAAACTCATTACATTCTTCTTTTAAGTTGTTTTAATCACTGCTGATAAAAACAATCAGTTGATTTTCTGGACATCAACTTAATCTATTTTGTTTCTTTGTTTCCTTGATTTCTTTATCTGTGATTTTGCATTAGATTTCGTTATACCTTTCAAGTTTTTGAAAATCGTTTATAAACAATTCAGCCCCCTCTTGTTTTAAGGCCATATATTCTAACAAAATCAAGTTCATATAAAGAGAAGGAAGATTTGACAACTTGAAGAAAATAAATTCATAAAAAAAAATTGTTTTATTTTTAGCTTTGTATCGAGGAACCTTTGTGTTCAAGTTTTTTTTCCTTGCTTATTTTTTGCTTACATTAGTTGGTTGGGAAAATGCTTCCAAAGAAATCCCATTAAAGAAAAAACACTGTAATAATAAAATTCGTTCATTAGTAGAGAAAGTGTGTTAAGGGGCTCCAAATGTCACTTGCACTTTCACATAGAACACATCTAGTTTACTTTTCTGTCTTTCCTTCTTTATTTTATTTGCCTTTAATTCCTTGTTTAATTTTTTTCTTTCTTTTAATCTTTAAGTCTTCGTGATACCTAGGTTATTGCTATCTATTTATAGTCAATCTTCTTTTGATCACTAGGAGCCTTCACACACCACATTTAGGGAAAATTTGTTTGAAGTTTCTTTTCAGGAAAAGTGTTAAGACTATCTGAGGTAAGCTCTGGTTAAGGAAAGACTTGGTATTTAAGCAGTCCTAGTGAGTGAAGTTGGAAACAGTTTGACTTGTTGACTTTGATTGAAACTTCACCAACTCTAAAACCTACTTGTGAAAATATTTTATCACTCATTTAAAATATATTTTTTTTTTTGTGAAAATCATTTGTTTTAATTTCAAAATGAGTGATCATAATCATGCATCTAGTGTTCAAGGTAGTAATAAGAACACAAAAGATGACTATGGGTGGAAAGAAGAGGCTAGGTTATTGAGAACAAAATTAGAAAAACATAGAGAAAATACAGATAAAAAAAAGGATGAGATGAGAGAAATATTTGGAAAATTAATGAAAAAATGGGAAAAGGGCGTGAGGAAGAAAGGCATAGGCGTAGAAGACATCCTGACTTTGATGAGCAATCTGAGAGAGAGTTTTTGTATCAACTCCATAGACTTCAACAAAGAAATAGAACTATAGAAGAATACAGACAGAAAATGGAGTTACTTATGTTGAGGGCAGGAATAAGAGAAGAGCCTACAAAAACCATTGATAGATTCAAAAGTGGTATAAACCGTGAAATCTGAGATAGGGTTGAAATTTTTCCCTTTAATTACTTTAAAGACTTGAATGAAATAGTTCAACAATGTGTTAGGATAGAACAATGAATTACAAGAAGGACTACCTCTAGAGAAGACTATCTTAATACATCATATTCCAGGAGAGAGTTTAAGAGGGAAGGTTACCCCTCCAAATCCAGGTATGAAGGTTCAGAAGAGGATGAAAGAGAAAGAAAAATAGAAAAATCTTTTGCTGGAGCTAAGCCAGATATTGATAACATTTTCCCTTCAATTATAAAACCTGGCTCTAATGCAAAACTAGCTTGTTTTGGCTTTTTCCTTGTTGTAGTTTTTTATGTTGTAGAAGAGTGGACTTGAAAGTGACATCAATGGCTGAATTGAAGTGTGGAGAAGAGGAAATGTAGAGGAGAAGTAGAAGCTTAGAAGTGGTGTGACCAAATTCTAAGAAGATTCAAGCAAAAATAGAAGTGCAAACTTGAGAGTGAGAATTTGAAAACAAATGAGCTAGTAACTTGGGCAACATTTCATTATCAATTCAAATCTAATTTACAAAGGGGCTAGTACTTGTATTTAGAGTGCTATGGGCAGCCAAGATGCTAGCTTTAACCCTGAAAACTCTTAACTCATAGAAGGACAAGTGACTCTTTCTAATTGGAGCAAATCCTCTCAAATTAGAGGTTAACAAGTTCCTCCTCTAATTGGAGAGAATCCTCCCCATTCCCATGAAGAAAAATGTCCTTTTGGCATTGGTGGGAATCCTCTCCATTAAGGAGATGACATGTGGATCTCCATGCCTTCCTTGCCACTCCATGCTTTCTATTTGCACTCTAGTAATTTATTTGTGCACCCTAGATGGTCTAGAGTTGCATTGGGTCCAAGGAAGCCCAATTGTAACTCTAGTTAGACTCTTTATTTTTCTATTTACACCCTACTCTAATTGGCCCAATACATGACCCATGAAAATTGGCCCAAAACATAGCCCAAGGAAATGGTCGAAAAACAAGCCCAAAATAAAGCCTATACTATGTACAATTTTTACAAAGCCAAGAATAAGAAAAAGACTTTACAATATCTTCAGTAAGTCTCGATCTTCATCTATCTTCTTAGTCAAAAGTTTCGAGGCTATTGAGGAAAATAAAGAATGGTTCGAAGATCTGTTTGACATCATCATTCCATAGGAAAACCAATTCTGATGGCAGAAGGCCAAGCTCAGGACCAACCACTAGGTCAATGACAAGGAAGATTCAAGAAGATTGGAACTCTACTACTGATGGCAGAGACACCCTTTTATACATGTTTAAAAATATCATAACCTAGTCTAGTTTCTCTAGAGTAGAATTTATTTTCTTGCTAAAAGTAAAGTAGGAAAATTAGTTGTAAACTTTTCTTATTTGTAATTAGGGTTGAAATTAGGTATCTAAAAACCAACCTAGGTTAAATTAGGGCTTCATTAACCTTCTAAATTAACCTAGGCCGGCCATTTAGACCTAAAAGAGTCACATAAAGCACACCTAGGTCATGCTTGCAATGTGACTCTAAATAGGCGCAAACTTTCAAACCTATAGCTTTTGAATTTTCCCACTCTTTTCTTGTAACCTTGGCCGGACCTCACAACTATATAATGGGGTGCTTGACTCTTGAATTAATAGGATCAATTTTAGAGTGTTATGCTACCAAGTTGCTAGCCTACTCACTCTCTTGTTTAAACCTCTCTAGGGTAGACACCTTTAATCTTCTTCTTCACCTCTCCAAGTGATATGACCCAACCAATCACTCTCCCTACTCTTCATGCACCTTTAAGGAATCCATAGCTCTATTGGAGCCATATTTGTTCCATTCCATCCATCAAGCTTCCGCCAACCTCATCAAAATTCAAAAGGAATCAATTCAGCAATGAAGGCACACACCATCAAATTCGTAGCTATTAATAAACTGGTATGGCTATGGTGTAGGGGCTTACCTTTGAAATTGTGGATCCAAAATGCTTTGAAAAACTTGGAGCTCTGCTGGGAACTTTGGTAGAGGTAGATGACGCAATAATGGCTTTGGAGGAGTTAGAATATGCAAGATTTAGAGTCAGAGTTCCAGTGGGGTGTGAGGCAAAGCTGACTAGCTATATAAGAATTAGTGAAACCCTATGTCAGATATCTGTTGAGGAGGAATGCAGGGTTCCGGAACAAAAGTTATGCCAATGTCATTGGGGTGAACAATCTGTCGAAGCTGAAACAAACTTAGAATCCCAAGCTTCATACACGACTGGGTTTTCAAGGGATGGGGATATCAAAGAAAGAGAAAGAAAATTGAAGAGGAACCAACAACAGAAAAGATGGGAGCACCGGAGGGGTCTGATCAAAATGGTCTTTAGAGAGGCACGACCCCCGTGTCATCACGATGCTGCGGGCACAACCTTTTTTTGGAAAAATCTTACGGGGCTTTCTCTGCACCTAACAATAATGTATACACGAATAAGGAAAACCCTAACCTAAGGGTTCTGCACGCAACATCAACAAACCTTTTTGGGGTTGAGGAGCTTGTGTGGTTGGGCCTACATGACTGGCCCAATCTGAAGGGTCTCACAAAAAACCTATTGGTAATAGAAGGGAGGTGTGATATGGAAATGGCAAAAGCAAGTGGCGTTTTCTTTGCTCCAATTGGGAATGCGCACACTAAGGAGAAGTGACCCAACCTAAGGACACAACGACCTGTTGGGTTTAGCTATGCCTAAGTTCAAGAGGGGGGTGAATTGAGCTTATAAAATTTTTCAAAAATCAAAACTATTTTCACAAATCTAGGGAAAAGAACAGATTGATTCTTAAAAGAACAGATTTATTTTCTGATTCTAATATCAAAACCTGAACGTTTAGCAGATTAGGTTCTGATAAAAAAAGGATTTTCCAGTACAGTGAAGATGTTCTTGCACCACCACAGATAACAAGAATCACACCAAGAAATAAAACCTTGAATCTTTTAATATGCAAACTTGAATCTAGTAAGAGTTTTGAATAGATTTGGTTTAACTACTTTATAATCTTCTTAAAGCAATCACGAACCAGATTCAAGTATTCACGAACAATCAAAGAACCTTTTTAGAATCTTCGAAGAACACTATAAACACACCCAGAAAGAACAGATTCAATTTCAATACAATAGATTTATTTCATGACAGATTATTAAAATATGTAGAAAATAAATGCAGAGATTAAGAAGAAGGATTCACACACAGTTTATATTGGTTCACTCATTAAGAGCTACATCCAGTCTTACCTCACACCAAGGTAAATCCACTAAACCAGTACAAATCAATTACAAAACCTTGAGTTCTTGAAATCTACAAGAACAAGGCGCACTAAGCTGAAAAACTCTATTTCAGCACAACCGACACTTCAAGAAACACTATCAGGAAGTGTTTACACTACTATCTTTACACACAAAAGGAAAAGAAACGAAAGCACCAGACAGATTTTACAAGAAATCTGAAAACAATAGCTACAGAATTGCAGCACCACAATGACAACACCTCAGTCTTGATCAAGGTAACCAATGAGCAAGCACTTGAAAATTCTCTTAGAAAAACTTTCACCAGGGCACACCAATCTTTTTGATCTCTTAAAACAATTTTTAAGCTCTGTTCAAAACTGTGTAAAAAAAAAAAACTCTCTTTCAAAAGGAGAAGTGCCACACTTTATATAGAAAACCAGTTTATAACAACTTTTCAAAAAACAGTTAAAGGTTGTTATAAAAAGAACAGGTTGAATTTGGAAAGAGTGAATTGTTTTTCAAACTTCTTCCAGCTCAGCATACCAGAAATAAAAAGGGCTGAGTCAAACTTCTTGGTGCCAAACAGACTTTGAAAACACTTCAAAAAGTAAAGGCACCGTTTAGAAAGAATCTGTTGATTTACAGAACAACAGATTTATTTACTTGCAAAAAATCAGTTTTGAGAAAAGCTTAAGGTAGTTTTTTTTTTAGGAAAACTTTTAAAAAAACTTTATGTGCTTGATCTTATTACCTTGATGAGACATATCAGGTAGGTCATGCAGCAAAAGGCTACCTTTAAACTCATCCTAAGCTATATACAAGAATACACAAAACCATTACACCCTTTAAAGCAACCTAACTACCTTTCTTCATCAAACACAATCTTCAAGGTAGGGAAGAAGCTTCATCCATCTTCAACACGACCAACCCTAGGGTTGAGGAGGTAGAGTGTTCTGAGCCTATAGATTTGGCCCAATATGGTGTGAGTTGATTTTAGATGGGCAAATTTTAAAGGTTTCACTTTTGATTAAGATTTTTGGATTAGCAATTATGGTGAGAACCCTGAGATGATTCTCATTGGACACGAACTTAACCAAGTGGTTAAGTAAGTGTGAAAGTTCACTTCAGAAGGGCAAAAAGAAAAAGACAATTATAAGGTGAAGATGATGCAAAGGTGCATAAATTAAGACAAGGAATAAGGAAAGAAGAAGAACAAAGCAAATAACAAATTAAAGGGATGAAGAGATGGAATGGAGAGGAAGACGCAAAGAAAAATAACAAAAAGAAGGGATGAAGAGAGCTTATGGATTGAGAAGGTTGTCACGCCGCTTGGAGCATATGACTCCAAGATGAGTGGTGCAAGAGCCGCCACTTGATATGTTATCCATCCAAGATAAGACTCAGATAACTAAAGTACTCAGACTCACAAAATCACTCTAACAGAGTTTCTTTTCTTTAATTTTCTAATGTGTAAATACATGAGGCAAGTCACCCTATTTATAGGAAGGGGTGCCTTGGTTGGCAAGATGGATGAAGGGTAGAAAAGGCAAGGGAGAGGAGCGGCCTAGGGGGTTGACTAGGGTCAATACCGCCCCTTTTGGCCCATCTTCTAGAAGGTAGGTTAAAAACCCTAATTCTAGGTGCCTTATTTTGAAAAAAAAGTGGGTTTGGCACAAGTCCATTTCACTAAGTACACTCCCATTTATGCTATGTGAACCTACTCTAGCCTATTCTTCTATTTGGACCCCCAAAGTGAGCCCAATTTATTTACAAACACTTTTTTTGTCTTTTAAGAAGACCAAAAGAAAGAACATTTGATGTTCTGGTCTATGCCCAGTTCTTCTTCTACCGAGGTCCTTCTGATATTTGGTGGGGCCTTGTCTTGATTGCTTAGATGACTTATCACAGTGTGAATTATCTCTTGAGTCCTTGGTCATCTACTTGGCTACTTGGATTGTATCACAATATCAAGGGCTCGTTAGAAGTCTACTTGCTATGGAAAGGAGGTGCGATTTGGGAGCGGAATAACAATCAGGGCCCATTGGGAAATCATAATACCCCATACGACCACATCTTCCATCGTCGTTTGTGGAGGAATTACAAGATGAGTCAATCTTTGCATCATTGAATGCTGAGCAAGGGGAAGGTGCTTCAAACACGAAAATGATGGACACTACTCACATAGTGGGCAAGGTTATCATGGTGGGGGCGAAAATGCAGAGCCGGACGTTGGCCACAATGCTTCTGGATGGTGAGCTCAGCACGGTGGTGGAGGAAACACAATGTACTCTATTCGTGGGGGACGTATCCATTTTGTCCGAGCGACGTGTAGGAAACCGAGGATGCACAAGAGAGGTGTTCGTGGATGAGGCAAGTGATTGAAGGGAGGGTAGGCAACAATTGGCTTCTCCAAACCATGGCACAAATGTAAGGTTAGAATCTCTTATTCTCAACTTTAATAATATCATCTCAGATAGCATAGTTAAGAATTGTAATAGGTCGTTTTGGTTGAGGAACGAAAAGTTCAAGGCAGTTAGGTTATGGAAATTGTGTAAGGAAATGAGCTTCACATTTAAGGGGGAGGAAAATTTAGTAATAAACAGAATAGAAAAAATGGAGGACAAGGATAAAAGACTATTTGATGATGAAGATAATTAGTATTAATATTAGGGGTTTGAGATGAAGACTATTAAACGTTACAATATTGAAAACCTCATTTGGAGAAAACAGGTAGGAATGATATGCAAACAGGAAACTAAAAGTAAGAAATTAGAGATAGAGATTCATTCACATTTGTGGGGAACCAATGAAACTGAGTGGTTAGAGAACGAGGTGCTCCAAAGTGTAGGAGGATTAGTAATTCTGTGGAGACGTAATAGTTTTGAATTGGTCAGTTATGTAAATGGGGCGAATTATAGCATAATAAAAGGTGTTTTGAAGAAGGGTAATAGAAGACTTGTTACCATTGTAAACGTATATGGAATTGGAACTTTGAACAAAAAATCAAAAGAAAGGCAAGAAATAGTGGAAGTCAGGGAAACACAAATATCGAAATCATGGAGTGTTATGGGGGACTTTAATGCAATTAGGACGAACAAGGAAAGAAAAGGAGTAGGAAATCAAGTGAACTACAACTTAGAAATCAGAAGGTTTAATGCATTTATAGAGCAACCAGGGTTACTAGATATACCGATGATAGGGAGAAAATTTATGTGCTATAAATTGAATGGAAAAATAAAGAGAAAAATTGATAGGATCATGGTAACAAGATAATGATTGAATGTTTGGTCGGATTATAAACAATATGTTTCGGGGAGAACAATTTCTGATTATTGTCTGCCGATTCTAAAAAACATAGATGTTGAAAGGGGACTGGAGCCATTTAGAACGCTAGATGTTTGGCAACAAGACGCAAGCTTTAAGGATTTCATTAGATTGAAATGGAATTGCTATGAGCTAAGAGGTCTTGGGTGACTTATCCTTAAAGAAAAGCTAAAAAGTCTTAAGGCATACATAAGAATAAGCAAAAAAGTACAAGATCTGGATGAAAAGGATGATGAGCACTGGTGTAAAAAAGTTCAAAGACAACAGTTGTTTTAGCAATTACATAGCAGTTTCAAAACCCCTGTCTATGAACACCTAATCTATTCTATTGAGGCATAAATGACGAATCTAGAACCGCCATGTATAAGTCACACATAAACGACAGTTATGACCACAAGCACCATTTATAGCCTTCCCTGGCATTGCCTTAAAGTTCAAATGGGTCGAGGTACAAACGGCGATTATGTTCATAACCGCTATTTATATCCTTCCCTAAATAGTGCACATGGTCAAGGTATAGATGGTGGTTATGGTCATAACTGTCATTTTTACCCTTCCCCGAGAGGTATAGACGACGATTATGGTCATAACCACCATTTATTATGGACAGTTTTTTTTAGTTCATTATGTTTTATGTATTTGCCCATCTTAATTAACTTGTTCATTTAAATCAAGCCAGTCAGATACATAAATTCAGACACATTCATTTAAAGAAGCAAATTATATATAATAATAAAAATCTATTACAACACACTAATACATATTCCTATCTATCTATCTAATTCCTATACTATTGATTAGCTATCCTAGAGTTATAGAAATTAAGGAAATTTATGGCTCAAGCATGTCTCAGATAATGTATGGCGGCCAAAGGTAGTGGTTTCTCATCCATAAAGAACTGCATTACAAAATAAGGTTCACATTAGTGTTAAGATATGTATAATTTAAAGAATTATAAAGAATAATTTAAATATAATTACTTGCTCCCAATCTTTTTGAATGCCTAGTCTTACAATGGTGACCATCCATTGCATAACGTAATAGCCACACTCATAGCCTCCCGGTTGTCTATCATACTATAATTGAATATAAATTAAAATATTGATAAAGTAGTACTTTTTCCACTGTTACCTTAACCACATCAGGGGGAGAGGAACGTTATGTAAAGTA
Organism: Phaseolus lunatus; assembly: GCA_013389735.1. NCBI lineage: Eukaryota > Viridiplantae > Streptophyta > Magnoliopsida > Fabales > Fabaceae > Phaseolus > Phaseolus lunatus. The sequence goes on along the minus strand of CM023866.1, from coordinate 22,374,462 downwards.
GTGGCCTCTTGAAAGACTTTTCCAATGGCCACCACTTGAGGAAAGATGCCACCCTTTATAAGTAACTCACATTGGCTTATCTGGCTAATGACATCCTCCCCTGACATTCTAAGAGCTGCACAACTTCCCTTTGTGTTCCTAGGACTGGGAGTAACAAGCAGCTCAGTACAAAGCTGTTGCGATAGAAACTCCTGTCGCACAAACGATTCTTCTACTAAAAAACTAGAGGCATGCACTTAGTCTTCTTTTTTATCTCCTCCATCAATTCTTGCTGTATCTTAGTCGCCATTTTTGCTTTGGTCTCTGAGACGGGGGAGGAGGATGAATATCGTGTGCAGCTCTGAAATATTGTTGAATTCCAACCCCTTTTTCAGTTGCACAACCGACCAGGGTGCTCAGGTCATCCAATAGCTTCAAGTAGGATATCTTGACGACCTTGAGGTACAAAATTATCTTGGGAGCTTTGCTCAACAAAGGAATCCTGCAAGAGACCATAATCATATAAGTTTTTAATATAATTCATGCTTTAAAATAAATGCAAAAAAGATAAAAATAACTTACAATTTTTTCTGAGACTATCCATAATTGCTCAGAACTATATGTACCTGAATTTTAAATTCGGGCCATCTTCCATTTTTGGTGGTGGGTAGGTGGAAATGAAGGTTTACTGACCCGTGTATCAATTTCAGAAGCAGTCCCTTGTCTCAATTGCTCCTTTTCAATTATCAATGATTCTTCAAGCTTATGATACCCCGAATAAGACATTAGGTGTGGGGTCACATTCTTGGATGCTATGTCTTGAGCTTTCTTCCTACAATCCTGTCATAAATGAAATAAAAAAAGTGAATTAAATAATATTAAATAATTAATGTTATGATCCATAAATAAAATAATTAAGTAATTTCACTTACTGACCACTCTTTAGATTCACGACTTTCAACAAAAAGATGCCATGTCTCCTCATCAATATTGGAGTACTTTGAACATGGATTTTGGTCTTTATAACATCAAAAAAATAATTCGTCGTCAGTTGTGACTTAAACTGACAAAATTTAATGGCGATATTAGATATAACCTTCGATCTCAGCAGTTCCACATTAGGGATACCAAAATGTGTTTGCAAAAAAATATCATGAAGTTAAAATTGATCAATTAATATTAAAAAACAATATATGATAACAATAATAATGTATAAATTACCTGGACATCCTTCGAGAGCATGTTCTGGTTGACCTCAGTCACATCATCCTATGAATTTGTGAATATGGAGATTCTCTCACAAGCAACGACTCCAAGATAGCTGCTAAAAGTGTTAGCATTAAGATCAGAAGCCACTCTAGTGTTAACGTTAATGTTGATTGGGGTCTTCCCACCACTAGCATGTCTCAATGAGAGATGCCTCAGCCTAGTAGGTCCTCTGGTTGATCATCCGGATGGGTGGTAGAAGAAATCAGAGTCTGATCTTCAGCCATATTTGTGTTAAAAAATTAGGTAACAAACATTAGTTAAATTGCATCGAAAGAAAATCATATAAAACAAATACATAAAAATCTAAATTTGTATTATCAAAAATATTTCTAAATTCGTACATAGTGGGTTGAATGTTCATATGTAAATTCTCTTATTATGGTCTTTACGGGTTGCATGTACATCATAAACTACATCGTCATCTTTATTCATTATCATTGGTGTGATGAACGAGAGTCACCATTTTCAATCTCATCAATAACCCCCCCTTGTTTTTTCCCGTGTAAAACGACATACCAATGTTATGACATAGGATCTTTGACGTAGAAAACCTGAGATGCTTATTGAACCATTATAAATGGCTCATCCCGATAACCTATCTTTCGTAAGTTCACTAATGTGAATCCTAATTCATCAATTTTAACCCCACTCTTATTATCAACCCATTTACACTTGAAAACTGGAACAAAATATTAGTATAGTCAACCTCCCATATCTCTTCTATAATACCATATTATGTCATTGATCCAAATACAGGATTTGTATCTTTTGAAGTGGAAAACTGCATTGACTTAGCTTCAAGGGTAACACCACAATTTTGAACTATAAACTTTTTTCATCCATAGACTTTGTGTAAAATTACAATTGTTCACTTTGTAAAATGTATAAGAAAAGACATCAAACTTCAATCTACCAGCCAACCAGGTTAAGGTCTCCGATGCCGTTGAATCCTTTAACACCTCGTTTTTAAACCAAGGCATGCAACTTCTATTATGTTCCATCAAGACCCATTTCTCTGGTTGTCTTGGGTTATTTGCCTTCACAATGGCTTTATGAGCATTTATGTAAGGTATAACCTCATCTGTGTTATTCAATATGTACAAATGTGCTTGCAAGACTTCTGATCGAGATTTGCTTACCACATGTACACCACGTAAACATTTACTTATAGAACACTTGTGGTGCCATGAGTTGGTTGGAAAACCTATTGGATTTGCTTTTGACATGTACCCTGAACAAAATTCAATACTTTCTTCAGCTATGTACCTTTCAATCATTGAAGCTTTTGGACAATAATGATTTTTTACATACCCTTTCAAAATTTTCATATACCGTTCAACAGGATATATCCATCTTAAGTACACTAGTCATTTTCATCTTAAGTACCGTTCATAAAATTGTTTTCTATTCCATTTTCATCATGAAAAACCTAAAAATAAGTATTGTAAAATACTTGAATTTGATGTTCCACACTCCTTCACCTCCAATCTCACTAAAATTTTGCTTGCCACATCTTTCAACTTCCAACAATGAGATGGTGGTCACAAAAACAAAGGTTGCGAATGGAGTTGGAAGAAATTATGAATGAAGAAATCGTCAGTGCATTCCTAAATTTCGTGGTTTGGGAATGAGGGTTCCTTGTGGGGTGTTTGGTTTTATCTTTGAAAAATAGATTAGGAGTTTTGTTTCCAAAAATTAAAACCACAATTAGGAGATTTCGGTGTAGATTTTGAAAAACAAATTAAGGATTCGGGTTGCAATTTCGAAAAGATAGGGGAAATTTGGGTAACATATTTTCGAATCACAACAACGATTTTAGATAGATTTTGATTGGCTTTGAGGACTCTCAAGGTTTGGATTTCGATTTCAGAGTTCCTTTCGATTTGACAATGGATTTCACATGCGATTTTGATTATAGCTTAGGTTCGAATGTCTTTTGAAACATACTAAACTTGTTTCACATATCTAAAACATTTTCACAAATCATGACTATTTTTTATTTACATTTTTTTTATCTATGCATATAATAATTTTATCCAAGTAGTTATTTTTTTCCACCATCGTAATTAGTAGTAGGTAGATCTTTTTTTATTCTATATGGTATATTATATAAATAACAGTGGCCAAAAATGATATTTAACACTCCATACTTTATTTTTTTAATTTTGTATGTAATATTTGTATATATGGATATAATCCTTCAAAAATCATTCCCGCTTCATGGCGCCAACCATGGTTATCAAACTCGCGAGTCAACTCGTTGACTCGTCCGAGTTTACGTTCCTACATGCACTCACCGAGTTAACTCGGTTACAAACTCGTTTTTTGAGCGAACTCGGCAGAATCGGAGCAAACTCAGTGAGATCGGAGTGAACTCGCGATTTCGGTCCGATTTGGCGAGTTTAATCAAAAAAATTTAAACCCTAAAACGGTGTCACTTTGAAGGGGGAAAATTAAAAGAACCAACCTTAGGGTTTCGTTTTGTGCATTTCGCAATCCCTTAGCGTCTTCTGCGAGAGCGTCTTCTGCGAGTGGAGCGGCGACGGCGCGATTGAGCGGAGCGGCGGTGCGATCGAGTGGAGCTGTCGCGCGGTGGTCTTTGTGCGGTGGCTAAGGTGGTCGTGCGGTGGTGGTCGTGCGGTGGCTGAGGTGGTCGCGTTTTGGTGTTCGTGCGGTGGCTGTGGTGTGCCGTTCTTCAAACAAGGTTAGAGATGGATTGCTTTGAAATTAGGGTTACATTGCTATGTAGTATGATTTAGGGGATTAGGGTTTTGTTATTTTTATTGGGCTGCTGCAGAATAGAGGATATAGACTTCAAATTTATTTTTTTTTTGTTGGGCTGCTGTAATTTATTTTTATTGGGCTGCTGCAATTTTATTTTTTTTGGGGCAGAAATTGAATTGGGAGGAGCAGTATAATTTTTAAGGAATGTCAGGGAGTGGATCAAATTCAAGTGGGGTCAATCTAACTCCAACTTCTAGTTTTAATAGAAGTAAAAATGCTCCAGGAAATAGATCTGATATTGGATGGAAGCATGGGATAGATATTAATGGAAATGGTAAAAAGGTGAAGTGTAACTATTGTTCAAAGACTGTGAGTGGAGGAATATTTCGATTCAAGCATCATCTTGCTGGAAGTAGAGAGGACTCTGAACCTTGTTCTTCTGTTCCAGAAGAAATAAGAGATTTGATGATAAAAGTTGTTGCAGAAGCTAAGCAAGCCTCATTGAAGAAAAGAAAGTTAAACATAATTGATGAAGAAGGGCATGGAGAATGTGAGGGGCTTGAAGAAAGACAAAGTATATTTTTTTCTAAAGGAAAAGAAAAAGTTGGTAGTAGGGGGGCTGTTCAAGCTACCATAAATCAAATGATGAAGAAAGGTTATAAAGAAGAAGTGGATGCTCAAGTTGCTGAATTGTTTTACACAAGTGCCATTCCGTTTAATGTAATTAAAAATCCAGCTTTTGCAAAGATGTGTGAAATGATTGGAAAATATGGAGCTGGCTATAAACCCCCAACTTATCATGATATTAGAGAAAAACTATTGAAGCAAGCAATTGACAAAACTGATTTAGTGCTTCAAGAATACAAGGAAGAGTGGAAGAAAAGAGGTTGCACAATCATGTCTGATGGGTGGACAGATAAAAAGAGGCGTTCTATTTGCAACTTCTTGGTGAATAGTCCTAAAGGGACTGTTTTTATGTATTCATTGGACACGTCAGACATATCAAAAACAGCAGATAAAGTTTTTAAAATGTTGGATGACGCTGTTGAATTAGTTGGAGAAGAAAATGTTGTGCAGGTGGTGACTGATAATGCTGCAAATTTCAAGGCAGCTGGAGAGTTGTTGATGCAAAAAAGGGAGCATTTGTATTGGACCCCATGTGCTGCACACTGCATTGATTTGATTTTTGAAGATTTTGAAAAGAAGTTGAAGGTCCATGAACTTACTATCAAGAAAGGAAGAAAGATCACCACATATATTTATGGCAGATCAATGCTAATTAGCATGTTGAAGAAGTTCACGAAAGAAAGAGACTTGATAAGACCGGGTGTGACCAGATTTGCCACTGCTTATTTAACTCTCGGTTGTCTTCATGAATTGAAAGCCTCATTATTGACCATGTTCAGTTCTGAAGAATGGAAAACAAGCAAATTTGGAACTTCACAAGAGGGGAAAAAGGTTGAAAATATGATATTAGACAGTCGATTTTGGAAGAATATCTCCACGTGCCTCAAAGTTGCTGCCCCTCTTATGGTGGTCCTAAGATTGGTGGATTCAGATGCAAAACCTGCAATGGGTTTCATATATGAAGAGATGGATCGGGCAAAGGAGAAGATTAAAAACAATTTTAATCATGTTAAGAAAAGGTAAAAATTTTATAACTTTCTCTTTAAAAATTTAATTACTCCTTCTTCTTCTATTACTTATATGATAGTTGGTTGGTTGGTATTGATTACTATTGAATGAATGTATGTAGCTATGAAGAGGTTTGGAAAATAATTGATGCAAGATGGGATAATCAACTTCATAGGCCTCTGCATGCAGCTGCATATTATCTCAATCCCCAATTCCATTATGAACCTGAGTTTAGATCTGATGATCCTGAGGTGAAAGAAGGGTTGTATACATCCATGAGAAGATTGGTTAAGGATGCTGCAGAAAGAAGGATAATTAATGTGCAACTTGTTGAGTATCATTTTGGTAGAGGAGCCTTTGCAATGGATGACGCAAAGGAAAGTAGAAAAACAATACTTCCTGGAGAATGGTGGGAGATGTTTGGGTATAGAACTCCAGAGTTGAAGAGGTTTGCTATCCGAATTCTAAGCTTGACTTGTAGCTCTTCTGGATGTGAGCGAAATTGGAGCTCATTTGAAATGGTAATTGAAGTTATTTATAATTTCTTTATTTAGTTTTATATGGTTAGTTACTAAATTTCCTATTTAATATAGGTTCATACAAAGAGAAGAAACCGTTTACATCAAAAAAAGATGAATGATTTGGTGTATGTCATGTACAACTTGAAGTTGAGTAACAAGCAAATTAGAAAAACAGTTGCTCTTCCCTTTGATGATATTCAATCAGATGATGAATGGATAACTGAAGAGGGAGATAATATTGATGAGATTGATCAAGTTCAAGATGCAAATGTTCACGTAAATCCGGCAATAACAGTTCCAACTCTAGATGCATTTGATCTTGAAAATTTGACTTTTGATGTCAATGTGGATGAAGATGAAGATGAAGATGGAGATGATGATGAAGATGATGATGGAGATGATGATGGAGATGATGGAGGAGAGGATATCATTAGAGGATTGGACATAGAAATTTGATTTTCTAATTATTTAATTTCTATGACTTGAATTGAACAATTTAACTTTTGTAGTATTTGTATGGCCTTCTTTATTTGAGACTTTGAAGTTAGATGATTTGGTATATTATTAATTCTCATTCAGGACTAAATGTAGTTATTTACACTATTTTTTTTTTAATATGAAAGTAGACTCTTACGAGTCTACGAGTAGAGTCTACGGAGCTCCCACGAGTCTACGTAGACTCGCGAGTTTGACAACCATGGCGCCAACATTACATACTAAATTTATTTGTATATAATCAATTTTGGTTTACATACGAAAAAAATCCAAATGTAATGTCTATTTGCATATTGAATTAAATTCGTATGTAAATATTTGTATGTAACACTCACTTTACGTATGGATCCAAATTCGTATGTAAATAAAAAAAATTTTGTAGTGACAATTTTCAGATTCAAACTTCACCTTGTATTCCTTGTCACAAAGTTGACTAATGCTGAGAAGATTGTGTTTCAACCCTTCTACATATAGAACATCTTTGATGATTGTTGATGCTTTAGTTCTTATATTTCCTTTTCCAAGAATCTTCCCACGGTTGTTGTCACCATAAGTAACATAACCTTCTGATTTTAACTTCAACATAGCAAATTGTGATAGATCTCCTTTCATGTGTTTAGAACACCCACTGTTAAGATGCCACTGGTTTAATCCTCTTTTTTCTTTTGTTTTGTGCATAACAGATATAAACCAATAAAGATGGTACCCTTAGTTTTGGGTCGATATGAGTTACTACCTTTCCTTAGGCAGCCATTTGGCTTAACCCTTTGGAATAAGATAACTTTTGAGTCTGCAAGACCTAGAAGTACGACCACTCTTCATGCAATAAAAACATGATATTAAATGCATATTTTTAAAACTATTAAATGATGCATACTTTGTTTTAGCATGTACAAATAAACTAGATAACTTCTTGATATTGTTTTTCTTTCTAGGTTTATATCCTAATCCACTTTTACCAAACACAACATTTTTCTTATCCTTTAGGATTAGCACTTCCCATGGTAAACTTAGATAGTGTTTTCAAAAGATATTCTATTTTGCTTTTCAAAACTTTGCAATTTGTGCAATCTTTCATTTTACTAGATTTAACACATTTACAAGAAACATGCAAGCAGATTAATTCAAGATTAACAAGTTTTATTTGAGCATCATGCAATTCTTTTTCTAAAGATTTTGATTTTGATTCAAGAAAGCTATTTGCACTTTTTAACTTGTTACCTATAATAGCATGCCTATTGGCCTCCTCATGTGTTTCATGAATTGCAAGAAGCAGTTGATCATAACTTTCAAAATCATTAGAGCAAATACTTATTGAGTCACTGCTCGATCCTCCATTATTGGCTATGAAACAAAGATTGGCCTTTTCACTCTCTGTAGAGGTATCACTGGATGAAGACATGTCATTGCCTTCCCATGATATATATGCTCGTTTGCCTTTGCCTTTGTCTTCTTTTCTCTTGTGTGTTTTCTCCTTATTTTGATTGCTTGGGCAATCTACTTTGATGTTCTTGGCTTACCACAACCTAAACAAGTATAGTTAGCAAAACGACTAAAATCAACTTGTACACTTTAGTTCTCTGAAATATTTAGATGAGAATGACTATAAAAGACAAGATTGGTAATTCATTTACTACCTTCAATCTCAACCATTTTGAAATTTTAATTAATATATCCATGGTGAGTTTAGATGGTGCATTCCTTAAGATTCCAAATTCAATAGCATCGAAACATGCGTATAGACATAATTAAACTAAAAAACCGTTCATATTTTTATAGTCAAATTCGACTTCCCCATTCATCTTCCAAAAATATCTATAAATATGAACCTAGTCCTGCATGACAATCATGTTAGTTTATTTTTCTGTTTTAATTAAATACAACCTTATTTCTCAGGGTTGAACTAGTTTAGCAGTTAGTTATTCTTAGGGTGTGCATAGGTGTACGTGTCCTACTTTGTAGCCATGTACTAGAATTAGTTTTCAACAGTTTTTCATGTAAAGGGCTTATAAAAGTCTGGTTGCTTCAATTGAATAAACATACAATATTTTTTCAATTTCAAACAGATATACTACACAAGTTCTATTTTAAGTTTTATAAAAATTGGTATCAAAGCTCCGTAAGGGTCCTGATAAGGTGTGAATGCAAGTGAAAGGAGTGTGGGGTTTGGGAGACAGTGTGAGCTTAAGTAGAAGGAAGAAGGATGTCTGGGTCAGAGAAATTTGTTCAACCGGTCATCCCAAAATTTGATGGTCATTATGAGTTTTGGTCCATGACAATGGAAAATTTCTTACGCAGCAAGGAGATATGGCAGGTTATTGAAGATGGGATACTCTGCTAGGTTCCCCCCATTGAGGCTCAACAAAAAGTTGCAGCTGAGGCTACATTGAAAGATTTGAAGGTCAAAAATTACTTATTTAAGGCCATTGACAAAGAGATCTTAGAAACCATTTTGGATACGAGTACGTCCAAAATGATTTGGCAATCCATGCAACAAAAATACCAAGGTTCAACCAGGGTGAAGCGAGCTCAGCTCCAAGCCTTGCGACGTGAGTTTGAATTACTCACCATGAAAGATACAGAAACCATTGACTAGTATCGGGGACGCATTCTCAGTACTGTCAATAAGATGAAGTTGAATGGAAAGGTAATGGACACAAGTATTGTGGTTAGTAAAATACTCAGATCACTCACCCCAAAGTTCAACTATGTTGTATGTTCAATAGAGGAATCCAATGATTTGAGTAAGCTAAGCCTTGATGAACTCCATGGAAGCTTACTAGTTCATGAGCAGCGAATGCAGGACTCTCAATTTGATGAACAAGTGCTGAAAATTACTCATGATAACAGATCAAAAACAGGTCGCGGACACAGTCGAGGAGGTGGTGGTCGTGGTAGTGGAAGAGGTCACAGAAGACAATCACTAAATAAAGCACTCATAGAATGTTTTTGGTGTCACAAACTAGGACACTTCCAATACGAGTGCCCTCGAGTGGAAAAATAAGTGCATTATGCAATGCATGAGGACTCATCAGAGGTAGAGGATGAAGTACTATTGGTAGCATATGAAGCAACAAATCTATCTATGCAACAAGAAGATTGGTTTCTTGATTCTGGTTGTAGTAATCATATAAATGGAAATAAACAGTGGTTTACCAAGATACACGAACAAGGTTTTTGCAAGACCGTCAAACTTGGCAATGACACCACTATGGTAGTTGATCCGGTCGGTCATCGGTAGTCTATGACGTCAGCAGCTGATGACGACGTGGGTCAGTCGCAGAGTGACGCGTGGCACGAGAAAGCAGATGAACCAGGGTGGAGATCGTTCAAGAACGGCGATCAGTGGTCAGCTACCGAGTGACCACCACCAGAAGATCGGTTCCTACTTGAGCGCCTGGAAGCAGAGCGCGAGAAGTGACGAACCACCAATCAGTCATCGGTGCGTGCAGAGTGATCAGTCATCAGTGCGTGCATTGTGATCAGTCATCGGTGCATGCAGAGCGATCAGTCGTCGGGGGTTCCTTGTCAACACGTGTTAAACTGGGACCCAGGCTCCCAGCGAGAACGTTACTCAAGGACCTCGCCTGATTCCATAAGCAGAGCACGAGGACGTGAAGAAGCACATCGGTCATCGGTGTGTGTTGAGGTGACATCGGCCGCGCGATGTGAACAACGCAATCGATGATCAGTAAAGCGCCCAGAGGCAGTGAATGGCCTTAGTCGCGAGACGACCACGCATGAAGATGAGAAGACGCAGTTAAGTACAGAATCCTGCTGGGACGAGAACCCATCAAGGTTAGAATCTCCCAGTGGGGTTGCATGTCTGCCACGTGGATGGTGAAGATGTTCCCAGAGAATAGGTAGGGCAGATAGGCACAGAAGTCGAGGGGTGCAGAGGTACCCACGCGGCCTCCCCTGTCAGACTTGGCACTCAAGTGAAGAAGGCTGGCACGCAAGGTAGCCCTGGGGAGTGGAAACGACAGTGCAGAGTAATTAAGTGGCCCTAGAGGTAGCCAGTAGGGGCTACGCGGGTTTATATGAGGAAGAAGAACACCAAACCAGGTATGCAATCTTTACCTCAGAATACACAACACTAAACCGAGAGCACTCAGTTTTCGAATCAAAGAGGACTGAGAGCACACACACACGGTCTCACACAGAGAAACCTGAGAGAGACTTTTTGGTGTTCCCGTTGCCTGACTTGAGCGTCGGAGCTACAACGGCCGCTAGAGGCGCCGTCTGTGTGTTTTGCAGGCACCGTTCGGAGTCCCGTCGAAGGTTCCTGGAGCCTCCTCGCAGAACGCACAGCAGTTAGAAAGCCAAACGAAGGAGTGACGAGGCATTCTCCCCACGCTCGAGTCCGCGGCGAGATCAGTAGTAGTAGCAAAGGGGGACATTCGAGTTTGTATCAACGATATCTCACATATCATCATAGATGTATATTATGTACCAGAAATTAAAACCAATCTTTTAAGTTTAGGGTCCAAGAGAAAGGATTGGCTGTGTTGATTCAAAATGATACCTGCAAAATTTTCCATCCGGATTGTAGATTACTTCTTCATACCAGCATGAAAGGAAATAGGATGATTTACTTAACATCTTCAACAAATCCTCAATGCCTTCTTGTAAGTGAAGTTGTAGAACAAAAAGCACAACTTTGGCATAAAAGGTTTGCTCATCTGAACTTTCAAGGACTTTGCACACTTGCCAACAAGCATTTGGTAATCGGTCTACCTCCTCTAAAGTCTCTCAAAGAAATATGTACCTCCTGTATCACTGGCAAACAACATAGGGACACTATACCAACACAAAGTTCTTGGAGAGCCTTGAGGAAACTCCAACTAATTCATGTTGATGTGTGTGGTCCCATTTCCCCCTCGTCTCACAACAACAAAAGGTACATTTTGAGTTTTATTAATGATTACTCTCGTAATACATGGGTTTACTTTCTGCATGCAAAATCTAAAACATTTAATGCACTCAAAAGTTTCAAAGCTCGTGTGGAAAAAGAAGCCAACACTTCCATTATATGTCTAAGAATGGATAGAGATGGTGAATTTACCTCTGAGGAGTTTGCAAATTGCTGCAATCATCAAGGGATTTCAAGACAAAAGACCACAACTTATAGTCCACAACAAAACGAAGTTGTAGAGAGAAAGAATCACACTATCCTGAATGCAATCCGAGCAGTCTTACATGAGAAATGTGTTCCAAAGTTGTACTAGCCTGATGCTGTCCGATGGTGTGTTCACGTCCAGAATTGAAGCCCATCATTTGTAATAGATCACCAAACTCCAGAAGAAATTTGGAGTGGAGTCAAACCATATGTGGGCTACTTTCGAATATTCGGTTGCATTGGTCATGTTCATATTCCAAATCAGAAAAGGAGCAAATTAGATGATAAAAGTCAATCATGTATACTTCTCGGGGTAAATGAAGAATCAAAAGCTTGCAAATTATATAATCCTACTAACAATAAAGTCATCATAAGTATGGATGTAGTGTTTGAGGAGGATAAAAGTTGGAACTGGCATGAAAATATAAAGGAGTGTGTTGAACATTGGCTTTGATGTCTCCAAATCTATGTGGATTGCTTGAAGACTTTGATGATTGGGTTTCTGGGTGTGTTTTGGTAGTTTGAATTTGTAATCCACTCATAGAATTGATCCAAGGTTATTTGAATCTTTAATCTTTTGAAAAGATGAGTTGTCTAAAAAGCTGTTGAAATTTCAATAGGTTGAAATTTTGAAACAACAGGTTATTTGACACTTGGTGGATTTTAAAATGTTTTGGAAAGCTTTGCCTTTGTTTTTGCTGTCAAACCATTTTAACCGGTTATTTCAAAAAATCAACCGACTATTTTTTGAAAATCCTTAATAGAATTTGTTAAGTTTGGTAAAACTGTTTTTCCTCTTTTCAAACTATTTTGGCCTTTGATTAAAAGTCTTTAACGACTATTTTTGAGGTTACATATCCTGTGTTTACATCTCTGAAGATTAAGAGATGAGATTACCAAAAGATAAAGAAAGATTTTCAAGTTTCCAAGATTGCTTAAGGCTTTGGATTCTTTCTAAGGGTGGAATAGGACTATTGTGTATTCTTTCAATCCAATTCGTGATTGTATCAGGTGTATTCTATTCCTTTCTTTCTTTGATTTGTATTTCTGTAAAGAACTGGTGTTGCACAGAGTCAAAGGGTGATATGATCTGTGTTGTTTTTTTGCGAAAGGAAGTGTGTGTGTTATTGAGGGGTTCAAGATAACTTCTTTGATGAGTGTATGGTTGTAATCTGTGGTTGATTACATAGTGGAATACCTAGTGGTTTTTGGGGACTGGATGTAGCACTTGGTGTAAGAGTGAACCGGTATAAACATCGTGTGTGAATCTCTCTATCCTTACACTCTTTAAACTACTTTATCTTTGTTTTTATAAACTGTTGGTATAAACAACTGGTTATTTCGTATTTTCAACTGGTTGATATTCTTGCTTTTCAATTGCTTAATACTTGCTCTTATCTATGTGCTATAAAATCCGATTATATCAAAATAACAATCGATTGTTTTTCTACAAACAATTTTAACAACTTTGTTTTCTTGGCTTCTCTGATTGCTCTTTCTGTGATTCTTTAAAGATCTTCACTCTTAGCCAATATTTGTGAAAATATTTTAGTTAACAATTCACCCTCCCCCCTCTTGTTAAGGCCATTAATTCTAACAATTGGCATCAAGAGCTAGGTTCTTGAAAAATATTCAAGTTCTGTTTTTTTCAAATTTGTTTTAATGGCTGAAAAGTTTTCTTTTGGGGAAGGTGCCTGTTTAAATAAACCACCCTTGTTCTGTGGCATGAACTATGATTTATGGTGTATAAGAATGAAATTCTTTGTTGAATCTATAGATAGAAAAATCTGGAATGTCATTACAAACAACTTTCTCATGCCTATGCTTGAAACTAATACTGTTTTTTCTGAAAATGAAAGAGATCATCTTGATTGTATAGCTATGAACATAATTGTCTCTGTCCTCAATTCTGATGAACTTCTCAAGGTTTCAAAATGTATATCAACCAAAGAAATGTGGGGTACTCTTGAGAAATGTCACAAGAATCCAAGGAGTGTCTGGCTAGACAAGGATGAGTCCTCTGCTGAATCATCTTCTTCAGAATTCAAGATGGAGGTTTGTCTCATGGTAAAAGAAGAATCTGGATCAAGTTAGGTAAGTTCATCTTCTTCAATCAAAGGTAACAATCATTATGAATTACTTGAAGCTTTTAAAGAGACTTATGAAGAAGCTCATAGATTAACCTATTTAAACAATTAGTTGAAACTTGAAAACAACAGGTTAAATGACAGAGTCAGAATCTTGGAAGAAGAATTGGATAATTCCAAAACTGATTTCGAAAACCTTGAATTGATCTATCAAACTTCTTCTTGCAAGTGTGATTCTAAGTTTTGTGAAAATTGTGAATCCCTTCAAAAGAAGGTCATTTATCTTGTGAAAACTGTGGATAAAATTTCGAAAGGAAAATCCAACTTTAAGAATGTCTTAGCATCTCAAAATTGTGTATTTGGAAAATCTGGTCTTGGCTTTAATCCACAGAATCAGAACTGTTTTTTCAAAACCTTTTTCAAGTATCATAGAAAATCAACAGATTAAAAAGTCGAAACAACTGGTTGTTTCTTGTTTCTACTATATGAAAAAGGGTCATTCTGCAAGGTTCTGCAAAGTTCGCAAAATTCTTGTTCCAAGAGGAATTTTAAAATGGGTTCCTAAGAATGCTAAGCCTCCTAATATTCCTAATAACACTCATGTACCCAAATTCATAAGGGGACCAAATCTTGCTTCTAAATCTTTTCTTGTAGGTATCCTTGGTAGCCAAGAATCACTTTTGGGCTTGAAGAATGACTGCTAAAGGGAAAAACATCAAGAGCAAAGTCTGTCTCTGTGCCTACTTTCAATTGTACATCTAGTAGGGTTCCTTGAATGTCAAGAAACATCCTTAACAAAGGCTGGAATGGTTGGTTAAAAGAGGATTTTCAAGAATAAAGAGAATATGTACATCCTCAATTTTTTTTTTAAGTGTGCCTTGTGACCATATGAACATCTCAAAGTCTTCTTGTTGGGTAAACCTTTTGAGGTTCTCTGTGCAAAGGTATGAACAAATATCATACTGCATTTTTCATCATTTAAAAGGTGATTTTTTGGTTATGAAAAATGTTCTTTTTGCTGTCACAGTAAAACAACCGATTGTGTTTTCGAAACAATCGATTGTTTTTTCTCTGGCACCTCTGTATAATCCTACCAAGTTTTCTTATGCATGATTAAACCTATTTCTATATTTTCAAATCATGCTTTTGGAAAAATATTCATTGAGTGTGCCTCAGAATCTGATAATAATAGAATATATCCAACTGTTTCCTTGAAAGCTCTATATCATTTTCTATTCTTGAAAAGTCGACATTGTTTGTATTACTGAGCTACTGCATTATCATTCTTGTTCCTACTTTGTACAACCCTTCTCATTGTCCATTTGTGAGAACAAATAGGGGGAGAAGTTTATGCTTGATCTGGTTGTATAGATAGCTTTAAATCTGATGCATTATGTCGTTGCTATTCTGCACTTGAGAGCATTTGAACACTTCATTTTTGTTTGTTTCTTTCTCTACTGATGTTGTATATGCAGAACTATGATGCTATGTGAATCTATTTCTGTTTATGTTGATTTTGCTGCATAGTCTGTTGCTATAACTGTGTGCACACACTATTTTACACATTACTTTTATTGGTTTTTTGTGCTAATGACTTATGCAAAAAACTGGTTTATATGTTTGCCTTGTTATCCTGCTGCAATACTTGCTTTGTATATGCATAAATTCTGTTTTGCAGGATCTTTTCAAGTACAGGTGCTATGACGAAGGCTAATCAAAGTAATGTTTATTTTTATGGTTCAAGAGCATACACCTTACTCAAACTCATGTCCTATGGAAAGTAAGTTGTACATGTTTATCCTATGTTTTGGCTTCATAAGACCAAATGAGCTTCTAACCATGTTGAGGTAATGTATAGCTATCACATTGGTGGTTATGGGGTTGATGAATATTTGTATATGTGATTACATTTGAAGTCTTCATCTTGCTTGGGTCTGTTATGTTGATTGCTTGTGGGTCTTTGGGTTGTGTGAGTTGGAAGTGTTGCCCAAGGATAAGTGGTTTTGTTACAATGACTGCAATCAAATATATGTGACTCTACAAAATTCAGTTTTTGTAGAAGCATACATTATATCAACTTCCAGTCAAAACAATATTCTGTTCATGGATACCTTCTTGAGATGCAAAGGCTGAGAGATCTACATTGTCAAACATGAATCTGGAAATATTTTTTGGTTGTCTAGTTGCAGCTGTTAGCAGTATTGGAGAAAGTAATGAGAACATCTTTTTGCACAAGCTGGAATCCAGTCCAGAAAAACAACAGGTTGATTCTGCAAAACAACTGATTGAAATTTTGCAACAGGATGATCTGCCTAAGATGGTGAGACCAACTTGAAGATGAACCTTTTAAAGTGATCTATTGCTGGTACTGCATATGGTGTGCACTCTAGTGAGATTGAACTTACTGCAACAAAGCAGATAGTTGCTGATTTTGGGGACTAAGATGTCTTATCACAATGATGAAGGTAAAGGCATGGCAAAGGTCGGGTTCCAAGAACATTTGCTATTATTCAATTCACCACAGAAGAGTCTGGTACATCTTTTGAACTTGTTATTCTGCCTCTAAGAAGACCTGACTTGTTCTCTCATGATAAACTTTTTGGGCCACAAAATGGTGTCCTATTGTATGGACCACCTGTAACGGGAAAGATCATGCTTGCCAAAACAATTATGTAAGGTTTTATAAAGAAGTGTCAATGAAGGTCAACTTACTATGTTTGGGTCATGCTGATAAAGGAGATTTGGACTAATATGCTTGCAATATGGAAGCGAAAATATCCAAGAAAGATGTTTCCAACTTCTACCCTACAAATGTCAAAAAGGAGTATTCATGGTTGTGTTGGCATTGCTGGTATCTTTAGTTGTAAATTTTGGAACTAATACTTTGATGAAGCAATACTTTGATATCTTCCTTGAAGGAGAACTGCTGGATGAAGAAAAGAAAGGGGGAGAAATTATGGTTTATGTGCTGTAATTTCTGCACTTTTTGGTGTGTCTAATTCTGTGCTAATTCTGCTGCTGTCATAGCTCTGATACACCATAGATATTTGCTGCAATTCTGATATGGTATCACAGGTTTGTTGTTGAAACGGTGTTGTCACACACACTGATTTTTTGGTTTTCTTCTTAAGAAATGAGTTTCTTAAATTCTGGTTTTCTCCCTTGTCTTACTCTATTTGTGAAGACAAATAGGGGGAGATTTATGTGATTTTCAGTGTTGAACTACTGCTGCTATTAATTGTTTTAATTGTTGTTGTCTTAGCTGCTGTTTCACTCTGATTCTGCACTTCTTTCACATTGGTTTTCACATTGATTTTGATGGTTTTCTTTATGGAAATCACATGGTGAAAATTGGTTCATTGGTGCTAGTGAAACCTGGATATGATAGTTCTTTGGTACATGCACAATTTCTGTTTTGCAGGTGCTTTCAAATTCAAACAGATCAACTCAAGCAAACCAAGGATTTGTCTTCATCAAATAGGAGGAAATTGTTGAACATTAGCTTTGATGTCTCCAAATCTATGTGGATTGCTTGAAGACTTTGATGATGGGTTTCTGGGTGTGTTTTGGTAGTTTGAATTTGTAATCCACTCATAGAATTGATCCAATGTTATTTGAATCTTTAATCTTTTGAAAAGATGAGTTGTCTAAAAAGCTGTTGAAATTTCAACAGGTTGAAATTTCAAAAAAACATGTTATTTGACACTTAGTGGATTTTAAAATGTTTTGGAAAGCTTTGCCTTTGCTTTTGCTGTCAAACCATTTTAACCGATTATTTCGAAAAATCAACCGACTGTTTTTTGAAAATCCTTAACAAAATTTGTTAAGTTTGGTAAAACTGTTTTTCCTCTTTTCAAACTATTTTGGCATTTGATTAAAAGTCTTTAACGACTATTTTTGAGGTTATATATCCTATGTTTACATCTCTGAAGATTAAGAGATGAGATTACCAAAAGGTTAAGAAAGATTTTCAAGTTTCCAAGATTGCTTAAGGCTTTGGATTCTTTCTAAGGGTGGAATAGGACTGTTGTGTATTCTTTCAATCCAATTCGTGATTGTATCAGGTGTATTCTATTCCTTTCTTTCTTTGATTTGTATTTCTATAAAGAACTGGTGTTGCATAGAGTTTGAGGGTGTTCTGATCTGTGTTGTATTTTTGCCAAAGGAAGTGTGTGTGTTATTGAGGGGTTCAAGATCACTTCTTTGATGAGTGTATGGTTGTAATCTGTGGTTGATTACATAGTGGAATACCCAGTGGTTTTTGGGGACTGGATGTAACACTTGGTGTAAGAGTGAACCGGTATAAACATCATGTGTGAATCTCTCTATCCTTACACTCTTTAAACTGCTTTATCTTTGTTTTTATAAACTGCTGATATAAACAACCAGTTATTTTGTATTTTCAACCGGTTGATATTCTTGTTTTTCAATTGCTTAATACTTGTTCTTATCTCTGTGCTATAAACAACCGGTTATATTGAAATAACAACCGATTGTTTTTCTGCAAACAGTTTTAACAGCTTTGTTTTCTTGGCTTCTCTGATTGCTCTTTCTGTGATTCTTTAAAGATCTTCATTCTTAGCCAATATTTGCGAAAATCTTTCAGTTAACAATTCACCCCCCTCTTGTTAAGGCCATTAATTCTAATAGAGTGCATGGATGATACTCGAGAAGGTGAACCGATAGTTCTAGAAGATACACTTGATACTCGAGAAGGTGAACCCCCAGTTCTAGAAGATACACCAGTAGACTCTACCACATATGTTCCAGTCAATCATGACTCCAGTTTAGAGCCACTGATCAATCCTGATTCAGACTCAGAATCTCATCATCCTCCACCTGAAGGGAGGGTAACAAGAAATAGGCGACCACCTGCATGGATGACCGATTATGAAACTAACCTCTCGATAGCAGAAGAGGAAGATAGTTTACTAGCCATGATGATGTGTGAATCTGAAGATCCTCCCTCATTTGAAGAAGCCCACACAAATCCAAAATGGAGAGATGCAATGTACGCTAAAATCAACGCAATAGAAAGGAACCACACCTGGGAACTCGTGGATCTTCCAAAAGGAATTATGCCTATCGACGTGAAGTGGATATTTAAGACCAAACTCAATGAAAGTGGTCAGATCGAGAAATATAAGGCTAGATTGGTGGCCAAAGGTTATGCTCAGAGGTTCGGAATCGACTATACAGAGGTTTTTGCCCCAGTTGCTCGACTTGATACAGTGCAAGTCTTACTAGCCTTGGCAGCTCAAGGCAAATGGGAAGTCTTCCAGCTTGAAGTAAAGAGTGCTTTCTTACATGGTGAACTTCAAGAAGAAGTGTTTGTCCAGCAACCTGAAGGATTTATCAAAAAAGGTAGAGAAAATCAAGTGTATCGGCTCAAGAAAGCTCTTTATGGGCTTAAACAAGCTCCACGAGCTTGGTATAGCAAGATTGAAGCATATTTTTCCAAAGAACACTTTGATCGATGCCCTAGCGAACACACCCTGTTCATTAAAAGAATTCATGGTAATATTCTAATTATTAGCCTATATGTTGATGATATAATTTTCACTGGAAATAGTCGTCAAATGTGTGAGGACTTCAAGAAGTTGATGCAATTAGAATTTGACATGACAGATTTGGGAAGAATGAGGTACTTCTTGGGAATTGAAGTTATATAAAGTGATGTGGGAATTTTCATCTGCCAAAGATGTTATGCTCGTGAGATGTTAGCTCGATTCAACATGACAAAATGCAACTCTGTTCGCAATCCAATTGTGCCAGGCACTGCACTGTCTAAAGATGATGAAGGAACATCAGTTGATGCCACCAAATTTAAACAAGTTGTTGGTAGTCTCATGTACCTAACAGTCACCCAGCTAGACCTAATGTTTGGAGTGAGCCTAATCAGCAAATACATGGCTACTCCAAAGGCATCACATTGGGCTGCTACAAAACGTATTATAAGGTATGTACAAGGTACATTGAATGTGGTATTCTATATCAAAAGGGAGGAAAGACTGAAATCACAGCATATAGTGACAACAACTATGCTGGGGACTTGAATGATAGACAAAACACCTCTAGAGCAGTAATAATAGGATTGAAAGAAAGGAAGCAATCACAATTCTATGCGATAACAAGTCCACTATTCAACTGTCCAAAAATCTTGTCTTTCATAGGTGTAGTAAGCACATTGTAGTGAGATTTCACTTTCACAGAGATCTAGTAAATGATCACATAAGTTGAAATACTGCAATACTCAGGAACAGGTGGCGGATATAATGACTAAGGCTGTGAAACTTGAACAACTTGAGAAACTTCAACAAATGCTTGGAGTAGTTGACATTACTATAGTAGGCTAGAGCTTAAGGGAGAGATTGTTAGTTTATTTTTCTGTTTTAATTAAATAAAACCCTATTTCTCAGGGTTGAACTAGTTTAGTAGTTAGCTATTCTTTAGGTGTACATAGGTGTACGTATCCTACTTTGTAGCCATGTACTAGAATTAGTTTTCAGCAGTTTTTCATGTAAAGGGCTTATAAAAGTTTGGTTGCTTTAATTGAATAAACATGCTGTATTTTCACTTTCAAACAGATATACTACACAAGTTCAATTTTAAGTTTTATAACAATAATCCATGCATGCATCTCACTTACCTCACAAACCTGTATCATTCATTAATATTATTTTTAAAACAAAACTACATGGATGGATGAAAGCTGATTTTAAAATCCACCTACCACGGCTAGAACCACTGATCTATCTATATTATAGGTGCTGCTTCTGGTTTTTTATATATGCTGCTCTATTCTTTCACCTGTAATAGGTGCTGCAGAAGATGTTTGGGCTTTGAGTTCCTGTTTTCCGTTTTGCATAATTATGCAGCAAATTTGTAGCTTGTGCGTGCTGTAGGTGTCTACCTCTTGGGTATATAAGTGCCATGTACACGGGCAGCCATAGGCAGGGAGGCTGTATATCACGCTTTTTTCTATGCTGAATAATGCATATTTAGGCACTTCTCATCCTTTAGTGTTGAAATGTTTTTGTATGCAGGGAACACTGTAAATCCTCTGCTGTAGGGAGGTTTGATGAAAAATCCTCTGCTGTAGGGAGGTGTGATGTGGTTTTTTCGTTGGTTAGATGGTGATGGCGAGGTTGAGGAACTTGTAAAAGGGTAGACACATTTAAAGTGTGCCTTAATATTTATTGATTCTTTGTTAAAAAAATAATACATACTCTAGCATATATATTAATCATTTGAAAATCTTAATTTCAGCTCATACTGGAGAAGACTGGAGAATCTCTTTCGGTTCTCAACGAACCAACGAAACTCTTATCTACCTACCTCTATACCAAAATGTGCATTGATGGATATTCAATGGATAACGACAACAAATTTGTTTACTTTGGCAGACCATGAAAGGTAAGGTGCAGCAGATATGATATAGCAGAGAACAAGAATTGCAGTAATGTCTTGTTATTCATTAAAATATTAAATTAGAAGCCATGAAATAAACTCATTGTTCCACGCTCATCCTTAAAGTCTCAACAGTCTCATTTTAACAGAAGACCGTATTTGCTCTTATCAACCTTTCATGTCTTTGACAGCATAAAATATTTTTGGGACTTCTTTGCAAAAATGGAAAAATTGGAATCCAGTAAGTCTAGGTCAATTTAGTTCTTTATGATGGTTAGGTACATCATTGTAGCTTTAACCCACTTGTGGGGAACAAAAACAAAGTCTTTAAAAAAGCAGCCAATGAAGAACCTTGTCTTTTAGAAAAGATAAAATATTCAGCACCACTACGTTTGTCTTATCGAGCTAAGAGTTAACCCGAAGAGTGTTGAACCAAGCCAGATCTCCTATCAACAACCAACCCAACTTTCCTTTCCTTTGTGTTTCTACTCTGATCATCACTTGTTTGTTCCTGAGATCATGGCTTTAGCCGTGGTAGGTGGTGCACTTCTCTCTGCTTTCCTTGACGTTCTTTTTGAAAGGCTAGCTTCCCCTGAGCTTGTCAACTTGATCCGTGGAAAGAAGCCTGACAAGTTGCTTCAAAAGGTGGAGAACCAGCTGATAGTTGTAAGAGTTGTGCTTGCTGATGCTGAGAATCGACAAATCACAGACTCCAATGTCAAAAAGTGGCTCAATGTTCTCAGAGATGTTGTCTACCAGGTTGATGACTTACTGGATGAAGTTTCTATTAAAGCTGCTACTCAAAAGGAGGTAAGCAATTCCTTTCCTCGCATTTTCAACAGGAAGAAGATTGTCAGTATTAGTAGGTTGGAAGACATAGTTGAAAGATTAGATGACATTTTAAAACAAAAGGAAAGTCTTGATTTGAAGGAGATTCCAGTGGAGAGCAACCAGCCATGGAAAGCTCAGCCAACATCTCTGGAAGATAGATATGGTATGTACGGTAGGGATAAAGACAAGGAGACCATAATGAAGATGGTGTTAGAGGATAACAGTGATGGTGAAGAAGTGTCCGTGATCCCAATTGTAGGCATGGGTGGGGTTGGAAAAACCACTTTGGCCCGATCTGTGTACAACGATGCCAAATTGAAGCATCAGATATTTGATTTAAAGGCATGGGTTTGTGTTTCTGATATCTTTGACATTGTGAAGGTCACAAAAACTATGATAGAGGAAATTACCCAAAAGCCTTGTAAATTGAGTGATCTAAATGCCCTTCAACTTTACTTGATGGACAAACTGAAAGGTAAAAGATTCATGATTGTCTTGGATGATGTTTGGATAGAGGATTGTGACAATTGGAGTAGTCTTACAAAACCATTTCTAAGTGGGATTAGGGGAAGTAAAGTTCTGGTGACAACCCGCAATGAAAATGTAGTGACTGTAGTCCCTTTTCAAACTGTCAAAGTACATTATTTAAACAAATTGTCACATGAAGATTGTTGGTTGGTGTTTGCAAACCATGCATTTCCTCTCTCAGAAGGCAGTGAGAATAGAGGAACTCTAGAAAAGATTGGAAAGGAGATTGTGAAAAAGTGTAATGGGTTGCCTTTAGCTGCAAAGTCACTTGGAGGAATGTTGAGAAGAAAGCACAGTATGAGGGATTGGGAAAAGGTGCTTAAAAGTGACATTTGGGAACTTCCTGAAAGTCAGTGTAAAATTATTCCAGCACTCAGAATTAGTTATAATTATCTCCCTCCACATTTAAAACGGTGTTTTGTATATTGCTCACTGTATCCCAAAGATCATGAATTTGACAAAGATGAACTGATCCAGCTTTGGATGGCTGAAGATCTTCTAAAAGCACCAAAAAAAGGAAAGACTTTAGAGGAAGTTGGTCAGGAGTACTTTGATGATTTGGTTTCCAGATCATTTTTTCAAATTCATCAAAGTTGGGATGATTGTATTGTAATGCACGATCTCATGCATGATCTAGCAACATTCCTGGGCGGGGAATTCTATTTCAGAGCAGAAGAACTTGGAAAAGAAACAAAAATTGATAGAAAGACTCGTCATCTGTCTTTTACAAGATTCTGTGATCCAGTCTCCGATATTGAAGTTTTCAACACAGTAAAACTTCTAAGAACTTTCTTGCCGATCGAGTTCAGAGATTCTCCATTCAACTACGAAAAGGCACCACTTATTATAGTGTCGATGCTTAAGTACTTGAGAGTTCTATCATTGTGTCGTTTCAAAATTCAACATGCTCTGCCTGATTCAGTAGGTGAATTGATCCATTTGCGTTATTTAAATCTCTCTCATACAAGTATAGCAACGTTGCCAGAGTCATTGTGTAATCTGTGCAATCTACAGACTTTGAAGTTGAGTTGTTGCTTGAATCTGACTAACTTGCCTAGTGCCATGCAAAATCTTTCAAACTTACGTCATCTTGAAATTTTCAATACCCCAATAAAAGAGATGCCTAAAAGAATGGGGAAACTAAATCAATTACAGAGGTTGGATTTCTATATAGTGGGCAAGCATAAAGAGAATAGCATCAAAGAACTGGGAGGACTTCCAAATCTCAATGGTTCTTTTTCTATTGAGAAACTAGAGAATGTTACCAAAAGTGAAGAAGCATTAGAGGCCAGGATAATGGATAAGAAGCACATTAATAGTCTATCCTTGGAATGGTCTGTAAGCAACGACGATAGCATAGACTTCCAAATTGAATTAAATGTACTCAGCACGTTACAACCTCACCAAGACCTGACATCGCTGTCAATAAGCGGTTATAAAGGAATCAGATTTCCTGAATGGGTGGAGAATTTTTCCTACCCGAATATAACATATCTGGGTTTAGGAAATTGTAACAACTGTTGCACAATTCCTTCACTTGGGCAACTACCATCTCTCAAGCACCTCAGTATTTCAAAGATGAATTCGGTGAAGACTATTGATGCAGGCTTTTATAAAAAGGATGATTGTTCATCTGTGACGCCCTTTCCCTTTCCCACCCTTGAGTTACTAAACATTGATCACATGCCTTGTTGGGAGGTCTGGAGTTCCTTTTATTCAGAAGCTTTTCCTGTGCTTAAGAGTCTTTATATAACGAACTGCCCCAAACTAAAGGGAGATTTGCCAAATCAGCTCCCTGCTCTGCAAACACTCACGATTACAAATTGTGAGCTTCTTGTCTCTTCCCTCCCAAGGGCTCCCACCCTTCAAAGATTGGAGATACGCAAAAGCAACAAAGTAGCGTTTCATGTGTTTCCTCTTTCGGTGGAAGATATAGAGATAGAAGGAGGCCCGATGGTGGAGTCCATGGTGGAGGCCATCACTAACATCCAACCTACTCGCCTCCAATCTTTAACATTGAAGGATTGTTCGTCAGCCATATCTTTTAAAGGTGATCGTCTTCCTGCATCGCTGAAAACTTTGTATTTGAGTGGTTTAAACGAACTGAAATTCCCAATGCAACACAAACACGAATTATTGGAATTACTGTCAATAAATAATAGCTGTGATTCACTGAAGTCTCTACCATTGGGTACCTTTCCAAATCTCGTTAGTCTTGAAATCAGAAACTGTGAAAGTATAGAATCTCTTTCGGTCGTAGGGTCAGAGTCGTTTAAGAGTCTGAATTCTTTTGTGATTGTCGGCTGCCCCAACTTTGTATCATTTCCGGGAGGATTGTCTGCGCCCAATTTGACTCATTTCAGTGTTTATAGTTGTGAGAAGTTGAAGTCGTTCCCCGATCAGATGGGAACTCTTCTCCCAAAGTTGCAATTTTTTGACATATCCAACTGCCAACAAATTGAGTCATTTCCAGGAGAGAGTATGCCACCTAACTTGAGAACAGTTAAGATTTTCAATTGTGAGAAACTAGTGAGCAACCAAGCATGGGTATCCATGGACATGGTTACCTCTCTGGAAGTGTGGGGTCCATGTGATGGCATCAACTCCTTCCCAAAGGAGGGATTGCTGCCTCCCTCCCTCACGTCTCTGCACCTATTTAATTTCTCAAGTTTGGAGACGTTGGAGTGCAAGGGCCTTCTCCATCTCACGTCGCTACAACAATTGTACCTTGAAAAATGTGAAAAACTGGAGAATATCGGAGGAGAAAGGCTGCCCGTTTCTCTAATAAAATTAATCATAAAGGGATGTCCGTTGCTGGGAAAACGATGCCACAGAAAGGACAGTGAAATTTGGGCTAAAATATGCCATGTCCGTGGGATAACGATTGACGGCAGATGGATTTAACGAAGGAGGATGATGAGCAGGTAATTCTCCTTCTTTCACTTACGTCATCAATATCTAACCATGAAAAACATAACTTTTTTTACATATTTTTTATTTACAGTGAGCATTCATGTCATTTTAATTTGAAGGCACTAGCATACTCTTTAGCTGCTAGCCATTTCAAATTCTCTGCTAGAGATATCTGAAGTTTGGTTTTTCTGAAGAATTGTAGATGAAGATGGGAGAGTGGCTAAGATGAGGGGAGAGGGTGCAATGAAAATGTAAGAGAATAAGACTTGGTTTATTTGAAGGTTGGAACCATTGAAATTTGGAAGGAAGTGAGTAACATCCTTGGGTCCGCGACAAGATGCATGTTTGGTTTTCCGTTTGCAAGACACCAAACAGAAGTTCATTCTTTTAGAAACTGAAAATAGGGAAGCACGTATATGGTATATGTTGTGTCGTTAAAAACACCCCCAAAACACCCTAAGACTGGCTTAAAATTTGGAGGATATTTACATATTGGCTTTCGTTTGCCTTTGCTGTGATCTTACGGGAAGTAAAAAACATTGCTCCTAATGCCATGCAAAATCTTGTTATTCTTTTACTTTCTTATTCTACTTCCAGTCTCCAATTTTATTTATTTTTTCATTTTCCTTACCATAATGTGGAGAATTGTCTTTAAATTTGCCATGCCATCTAACACTACGGAAGAGATCCTTTCCAGCGCTTTTGGGACAAAATAAAAAAATGTTTCATTTCTTAGAAATTTAATTTTAACATTTAATATAAATAAAAAAGTTGAACCATATATAAATAAAAAATCTACAAACCTATTATCTTAATTTTTATAATGGAGATATCATAAAATATTAGTTAATCTCTGATTGAAAAAAATATATAAAAGATTTATAAGAGATGGATAAATGACAAAGATTATCATACGAATACTGAAAAAAATTAAAATAAACATACTTTAACTAATTGATTAAGTGAAAGATTGAGATGATGACTCCAAACAATTTCATGCATAGTTTTTTTAATATTAATTAATATCTTATCTATTTTAGTATTTTTAATTGAGTTTTTACTAAAAAAAATATTATATTGAATGATTAAAATATTTTATTTAGTTTTTTTCTAAATATTCTGTCATTTGTTTCTGTTGTCATGAGATGACTTAGTCAATACTTTTGTTTTCCTGTTTCTAACTCGTTAATCAACTCAAGACATTCTTTTTTTCAGCATGGTCACACCATCTCATTTACAATAAAAATCAAACATAGTTATATATATGCAATTATTTTTTTCATTTAACTTACCATAATGTGGAGAGTGATATATTTTATCATTCTCTTTAACTTTGCTGCCATCTAAAACTACGGAAGAAATCCATTTTAGCACTTTTGATACAAAAAAAAAAAAAATCTTAGAAATTTAAGTACTAATTTAAGTTTAATATTTAATATAAATAAGAAAGTTGAACCATATATAAATAAAAAATCTAGAAATTTATTATCTTAAGGTTAATAATATTCTAATTGAAAAAAGTGAATATAAAAGATTATAAAGGATAAATGACAAAGATTACCGTAAGAAGATTGAAAAAATAATAAACATACTTTAACTAACTAATTAATTAAGTGAAAAGATAGAGATGATGAGTCCAAACAATTTCATGCATAATGTGTTTTTAATATGAGTTAAGTTTTAACTATCTTATCAATTTTAGTATTTTCAATTGTCTTTATTTATTTTTGTCTAAAAATTCTGTTATTTGATTTTACTATCAATGAGATGACGTGTCAATACTTTTGTCTTTCCTCTCTAACATGTTAATCAACTGAAGGTATTTTTCTTCAATCTCTTCCAACTGAGTAATCAACTCACTCTTGGAAAAGAAAAAAGCAGATTGACCAATGAGTTGAAACTGATTGAAGAAAGAACAAGTAAGTTGATTACCGAGTTAGAGATGAAAAGACGTGAGTAATGGTCCCATTCAAAGCGAGAATCGAATAGTAAGATATTTAGATGAAAATAAAAGTTGCTTTGAGTACTAAATAGAATTTTTTTTTTTATAAATATTCAATTGAAAATACTAAATTTATGAGATATTTAAAACTTAATTAAGAAAAAATATATAAATTGCTCAACCATGTTACTAGCTAAAAAAATGTCTTAAAGAATGAATTACTTAAAACTATAAAAAAAAATCTTAGAAAATAATTTTTCTCATAATTCTTTAACTATTTAAATTTCATACATATTTTTTACTTTTTTTTTGGACAGTAGTTGATCTTTTGTATGAGGATCAAGGGTATTTGCAAAACATTTAAAAGTTCATAAGTTCATATCTTTTAAACAAAAAAAATTGGAAATTAGTTTTACTTGTTTTTGAATTTGTATAATGCACAAGATAAATATTTTAAAGAATGAATTACATAAACTAAAAAAAAATTAGAAAGTAATTTTTTAATTATTTAAATTTTATACATATTTTTTTATATGTACTGACAAAGTGGACCTAGATAATACCTTAAACTTGCTGAGGTGCAGGTCGTTCGATCACTCCCTTGTTCTTTAACACTCTTAAACTTCTTCCTTAATTCACTAGCACTCGGTCGGAGTTGACCTGCAAAAGGTACTCCAACGATCAAGTAAGTATTCAGTATTCGGAGTGTATATTAAGAACTGATTCACAACGTACCTTACTCATTTGTAAAGGGTTTATTTATAGTGTTTGGTCATGGATCCTATGTTATGATGGGCTGAATCTATCAAATATCAGTGTTAACTGATTTCTAGGGAAGTTTTCTGATTTTTCGGGACGTTATCTGGATTTGGTGGGATGTACCTTTGATTCTCAAGGAGTTTTTGCAACTGCCTTAACTGCTATTTATTATAATTGCTTTAAGTGTGTCTCCAACCAGTCGGTTAGTTACCGAAGTCGAGTGACATTGCTAGTTCAGAACCGCTCAGTACACTTGCCCCCAAGTTCGAGGAACATTTACTTCAGAAGAGCTAAGATGTGACTATTGGGTATCCCGAGTTGAGAAGTGACATGGGTGCATTAAATGTTTTTGTTAAAGACGTGATATACGTCTTTTAAACGCATTGTTCAAGCTTTCACTTTTTTTATCAAAGAGAACTAACGTTTATGAAGTCGTGTCGTTTCAAACGTCGAGCACTATGCATCCCTGGATGGATGTGGATCTAACGGTGCCGAAGGGATGACGTTTGGTTCTCTTTGCTTCGCTAATCTATAAATAGAGATGAGTGTTGAACATAGTTACATTTGCTTTTGCTTTCATTACTTCCGAGTCATAAAGAGTTGTTCGAGTGTCGAGTGTCGAGTGCTGAGTGCTTTTCAACTTCCTTCCTTTTCTACATTTATACTTCAAGAGGTTAGTAATGGCTTCCTCTTGTGGGTCTTCTAGTCTTCCTTTATATTCTTCGTTTGAGTGCACACATTCTGCATCTAACAATGTGAGGGATATGGGTTGCTCAAATCAGGCAGTCGACCTTGCTAGCCGACTGTCCGATTGTCCAAATTATGAGTGGGTTGATCCATGCGTCTTAGATATCTCTACTTGTTTTAAGGCTTCATCCGCTTTAGATGGGTTTCTTTCTAAAGTTTCCATCTTAAAACCTGACTAACCACATCGATCGGTTCTGTCACGGTCTGGAAAATGGTCCTCGGGACTTTTTCTTTGTATATACTTGTCTTTTAAATGATTTACATGTAACTCTTCCCTTTGACGAATTCACAATAGGGGTCCTTGTGATCCTCAATGTAGCTTCTACCCTATTACATCCAAACTCGTGGGAGGCCCTCCAAGCCTTTGGGTTTATTTGTGATGCCTTTAGATTGAGGTCGTCCCCCTAATCATTTCTTTTTTACTATAATTTCCAACTGACTCACCTTGTGGGTTGGTTATCCTTGACAAGTCATCTGGGCGACATTCTTTTTACGCCTTTCATCTTGTCCTATAAAAACTTCTAGGAGAGGTATTTTAAAATGTTCATCCAGCCAAACGGGAAACCATAATTTTATGATTTGGAGGGGAAACTAAAGTTCCCCTTTCATTGGACCCAATCACCTACTAGTTATACATCATGGTTGAGGTCTTTCATGACTTCTCAAGATAAAAAAGGTCTTCTATGTGTTTAATCAACTTCCGAATAGGCTCCCTACTCAAAAAAATTCTGACCGTATGCGAGTCGTCCCAATGATGGGCTGATTTGACTGGTATGTTACATTTTAATATACATGTATGTTTATTCAATATGTTTATTCAATATGTTGACTAGGTGTTTAATTTTTTCTGAATTTGCGTAAATCATGTCTCATGTAGATGAACGTATTGAAGCAACTGAAGCAGCAGGCAACCAAGCAGCAAAAGGGATCTATTGAGATGATAGGGGTGGAAACATCCACCCCTATTATTGATTTAGTTTGTCCTTCTGTTGATGAGCGACCTGTTAATTCGAAGAAAAGGGGGTGACTGGCTTGGGCACCTCAACCTTGTACGAAGGTGGGGCCTTGACCAAGTTGCTTTGACCCCTCAGGAGGAGAATATATTGGTGACGAGTTCTTCAAGCGACCTTATCTCAAGGTTAATTAAGATGATGATTCGGTCACTCATCATAAGTTGAACACTGGGAAATGAGCTGGAAAAGAACTTTGCCATTGTAGTGGCAAAGTTAAAGGTTGAGTTGGATGAGTCCTTAAGCTTGTTTTGAGGCAATGGGGTCATTAGAAGAGCAGAGACACCTCAAGAGGGCCAAATTTGAAGAAGTCAAGGTTATAATCACTTCCCTAGAGACGAAGTTAAAGGAGAGGGAAGTTGAGCTGGAGAAGGCCGAGGAGGAGGTGGTAGCCAAACAAAAGGTTGTATTCGAGGAACTAGAGCATTATCAATCCTTCCTCCTTTGTATCAGTAAACAATGTTTTAACCAAGGTATGCTCCAGGTGGCTTTCTTTCATGGTGTTCCCATTGACGATGACCGATATGATGAAAATAAAGATTTCATCAATGGTGAACTAGTCTTGGTCGGGGGAGATGATGAAGAAGAAGAAGAAGGCAAAGGTAAAAACTTTGGCGTTGAACCGACCAATGAGGTCGAACACTCTCTAGAAGAGTTGTTCGATCCTTTGTAAATTTGTTTACCATTTGAAAATTTCTTGGGCCCGGATGTGGGCATTAAACACTTTAAATACTTGTTTTTAATTGATGTCATGTTTATCTTTATCTGAGTGCTTGATTTTTTTCTCCTGCCGACCAATTCTTGCGTCGACCGATAATACTTGTTGAACTCGATCTCTTTTATTTTAACTTATAATAGTTAATAGTTTGAAGTTCCAACCGAATGATATTGATTTTGATGGCTTAAATAAAATTGAACTGATGTTGACTTGACGTATGCTTGAAATAATCTTCATGAGTTTTCTTTGTAGTCGAATATTCATTTAAGATTTTTGTTATGTCGTCTTGGCTTTAAATTTTGACGCATCTCTTGCAAATTGTAGTCGATTTATGTGTTTAGGCTTTAAGGTTCAATACAGTATATCTATAGTAACCATGTTATATAATCGGTAGGCTAGGGTTGCTAATTGTTAAGCAACTGCATTAGTCGATAATCATTTTTAAGATAAATTCTCTGATTTTGTGTATGCTTTTATGCATGTAATCGGTAAGGGCCACTAATTGTTAAGCAGGTTGCCTTAGTCGATAGCCATTTTTAAGGCAATGTCTTTGATCTTGTAAGCGTGCCATCGGTAAGAGTTGTTATTTGTTAAGCGAACTTTCTTTAACCGATTGGACTTTTAGTAATATGTGCAGTCGGTAAGGGTTGCTAATTGTTAAGTGAATTGCCTTGACCAACCGGGTCTTCATAATCTTCAAGTTTGGTGTGTCTCCTTATCAAAAGGATGTGTTTAACTAAAATAACAACAGATATAAATTTAAAGTGCCTCATTAAAACCTTCTTGGTCAAAAACCCGCCTTAGGGATAAAACGACCGAGCGAGAAAAGAGTACACTTGTTTATTGGATTTTAATTGTAATAAAACCTGAGATGTGTGGTATTCCATATTCTCGGTACAAATTTTTCTGATAAAAAATATAAATAATAGGCTCCGTTGGTTGCTATGTCTTTGATATGGAAAGGTCCTTCCCAATTACTTGAAAATTTGCCTTCGTTCTTCCTAGCATCGTTGTGCATTCGCCAAACCAAATCCCCATTTTGAAAACTCCGAGGTTCTACCTTTGAATAATATCTTCTAGCTGCCAAAATCTTGCAAGCTTCTTCCCTTATTCTTCTCTTTTCTATAAATTTGTTAATTAGGTCTAATCCGACTGAGAAGCTCTCCTGATTGATATTGATATCAAATAGTTGATGTCGTAGAGAAGGTTCCCCAACTTCTACTGGGATCATTGCCTCAGTACCATACGTTAGGCTGTAAGGAGTTTCTTAAGTGGTTGTTTAGGGCATGCATATATAAGCCCATAGGACTTCAAGAAGTTCCTCGGTCCATTTGCCTTTGGCTGGTCCAAGTCTCTTCTTTAATTCGTTAAGAATTATTTTATTCTCAGCTTTGGCCTGCCCATTGGTTTGGAGGTGTTCCATAGAACTGGTGATGTGCTTGATGACGAGTTTCTCGTAGAACTTGACTAGTCCTCGATCGATGAACTGCTGACCGTTATCGGTAATGATAACATGTGGTATACCTAAATGACAATTTATATTCTTCCATACGAAATTTTGAACATTTCGTGTTGTATTGGCCTCAGCCTCTATCCACTTAGCAAAATAATCCATTCCAACTAAGAGAAATTTACATTGTCCTTTACTTGGGCTAAAAGGTTTGTCCATACCCCATTTTGCAAAAGGCCATGGGGAAAGGATATAATGCAGGTTTTCGGGCTTCTGATGAGACAGAGTGTCGTACTCTTGACACTTTAAACATTTGTGTACAAACTCCGTGCAATCACCCTGGACCATCAGCCAATAATATCCTACCCTAAGTACCTTAGCAGCCATCATTCTTGCTCCTGAATGACTCTCACATATGCCTTCGTGTATTTCACGCATGACATAGTCGACTTGATTTGTTGATATGCATTTCAATAATGGTTGAGTGTATCCCCATCGATATAGGTCGAACTGATGAGGACGAACTGGGCGGTCTGTTGTGTAACATCCCGCAAAATAAAACCATACATACATGTATAATGAAAATAAAGGTAAACAAATAATATTGAAGAGTACATGATAATATATATATAAGTAATGAAGTTGCTCCTCTTAGGGAGTTAAATACATAACCAGGTCAAATGTTTTCAAAATTTAAACGAAATTCAACCAAATACAACAAGACCGGCGGTCTCCATACATGAACCGGCGATCTGGTAACAGAAGGCCCAAAACAGGCGATCTGCAGCAGGACATAAATCCGGCGATCACCACCAAGAGATAGAAAACCGGCGATCTCTTCCTCGACGACCACTCACTAAGGAGCTCTACATCCTGGAAGATCATCTGCTCCCGTGTAACAATTACACGATCATCACAGTTTTAAGAGAACAGCCACAGAACCAAAACACGCAGGGTAAGCTAGATATTTTAAAGAGAGTTTAAATAAGAACATTAAAATCAAGGTAAAAACATTTTTCAAGATATCCATGTAAAACTTAGAGTTGCTCATACCCTTCACCTGATCGCCCAGAAACCACACATTTCACAATATTTCCCAGAGTCGTTCTATTTCACAAACAGCATCAAGTGTCTATAAATTTCAAGTTCCTCATTTCACATGTCAGACCACCACTGACCCAGCACACAAGACACTTGACACTACTTCCGGAAGACTCGTGCATTGACTAGACTCATAGATCTGCACCTGTCATACTGCCCACTGTGAAATCACACACATTCACAGGGTCGCCGTGAAATCACACACATTCACAAGCGTATAATGAATCTCAATATCATCACCATCCAAGCATGACAGGGTTAATCCACACCACAGGTCGAGCTCGTTCTCTTTCAAACAACTCACCCATACGTATGAACCTCCTTCGACTCTCAACGCCTGAATAACTTCATCTATATGAATTCATTATCTCAGGAGAGTCAGGATATCATGACGAATCACCAGTCAATGCACATCCTACACGATCTTACACGGTATTTTCTTTCCTGAAAATACTATGCCTCGATCCCACATTCACAACATTCAACACATCATACCACTCTCAACTAGATGATTCAATCACCGCAATAGTCATTTCAAAGGTTCATGTTTTCGAATATGTCATTTGAATCTCAAACAGTTTTCAAAGCAACACCAGAAACAGAGAGTTCGCAAACAACGCCAAAACCGGCGATCTAGTTCAAAAACAAGGTATTTCGAAGACTGTATATAAAACCGGCGACCACGTCGCCCAAACACATAGAACAGAGCATTCACGAAGATGAAAACGAAACCGGCGACCACGTCGCCCTCACTTCAGAAATAGCTAAACTATGGCTTGTATTTAAATGAAGTCTAGCTTCCCTTACCTGGACTTGCGCACACACCTAGAGTTCCGAAACCCAACGAAGCTTGAAGAACGCCTTGGCTCTGTTTTTGCGTCTGGTTGAAGGACTTGCAGAGAACTGCCCAGGTGCTCTAATGGTGGCTGTCGCTCGTCGTACTCTCGTGTGAAGGTGCTAGAATCGCAGCGCGAAGGAGACAACTGGAGGAGAAGGGAGGTAACTCACTCTTTCTCTCTTTGAAGGCTGTAACGTTTCTTTCTCTCAGTAGTGGGTTTCTGCATCTTAAACCAACTTATCCACCAAAAGCAGCTGCCACCACCCACTCTGCAGAGAAGTCTGAGTGTACGTTTCCCTGAACAGTACGACTACAGTTGTCTCTTGCGCAGGCCAACCACTCCCTGAACAGTACTACTAAGCGTGCCTCTGCGCAGGCTAACACTCTGAGGTCACTATTCTGAACCACCCTTTTTGTCTACGTGGCGCGCGTGCAGGACTTTCCATGCTGGAAGTCTGGGTCCCACCTTCTCTGTGTGTAACTCGACGTCGCGCGATGACCTTTCACCGATGACCACAGGCGCGAAGTCTATCCACCGATGACCTCTCCCGCGAAGGCTATCCACCGATGACCTCTCGTGCGAAGACTATCCACCGATGACCTCTTGCGCGAAGGCTATCCACCGATGACCTCTCGCGCGAAGACTATCCACCGATGACCTCTTGCGCGAAGGCTATCCACCGATGACCTCTCGCGCGAAGACTATCCACCGATGACTTATCCTGGACGATGACCGATGTTCCTCTCTTACCGGCGATGACGGACGTTCCTCATCCCGGTGATGACTGGTTCCTCATCCTGGCAGACAACCGATGTCTCACCCTGGT
This sequence comes from Phaseolus lunatus, assembly GCA_013389735.1. Lineage (NCBI taxonomy): Eukaryota > Viridiplantae > Streptophyta > Magnoliopsida > Fabales > Fabaceae > Phaseolus > Phaseolus lunatus. The sequence continues at coordinate 22,339,559 of CM023866.1, read as the reverse complement.
GGACCACCGATGTCTCTCCCTGGAAGACGACCGATGTCTACATGGCTCTTGTCCTGGCGATGCCCGCATGTCCCGCGCCTGGCGACGCCCGCATGCCTTGCGCCTTGGCGATGACCGCATGCCTCGCGCCCCGGCGATCATGTGTAGTAGACGACCGGCGATCATGTATTAACAAAGAACTCTTATAGTTTTCTAGACTGCACTTTCCTTCCTTTTTAACTTAAATAAAAACATACTTAGAATTTATTTAAAATAATCCTTTTTATTCCAACTTAATTTTTCAAGGTCCTTACATGTTGCCTCAACATCTTTTTCTCTTGTGCTCCACAGTCACCATTTTCTAAAAACCATTTAATAGGTGTCATCCATGTGTCTTTTTCAACAATAGCCATGCATTCGTCTATGCTAACTTTGACATTTTTGAATTTAGTAATTAAATTCCGGACGAGGTGATAGTATTTATGTAGTAAAGACGCTTTCACCTTGAATTCTCCTTTAATTTGTCTAACTACTAGCTGAGAGTTGCTTATGCAAATAAGTTGTTGGGCTTCAATGTCATATGCTAAATTGAGGTGATGACTGGTTCCTCATCCCGGTGATGACTGGTTCCTCATCCTGGCAGACAACCGATGTCTCACCCTGGTGGACCACCGATGTCTCTCCCTGGAAGACGACCGATGTCTACATGGCTCTTGTCCTGGCGATGCCCGCATGTCCCGCGCCTGGCGACGCCCGCATGCCTTGCGCCTTGGCGATGACCGCATGCCTCGCGCCCCGGCGATCATGTGTAGTAGACGACCGGCGATCATGTATTAACAAAGAACTCTTATAGTTTTCTAGACTGCACTTTCCTTCCTTTTTAACTTAAATAAAAACATACTTAGAATTTATTTAAAATAATCCTTTTTATTCCAACTTAATTTTTCAAGGTCCTTACATGTTGCCTCAACATCTTTTTCTCTTGTGCTCCACAGTCACCATTTTCTAAAAACCATTTAATAGGTGTCATCCATGTGTCTTTTTCAACAATAGCCATGCATTCGTCTATGCTAACTTTGACATTTTTGAATTTAGTAATTAAATTCCGGACGAGGTGATAGTATTTATGTAGTAAAGACGCTTTCACCTTGAATTCTCCTTTAATTTGTCTAACTACTAGCTGAGAGTTGCTTATGCAAATAAGTTGTTGGGCTTCAATGTCATATGCTAAATTGAGGTCGGCCAGGAAGACCTCATATTCTGCTTGATTATTCGACATTTTAAAATCAAACTTCAATGCTTGTTCAAGGAGAATGTCACCTGGACCTTTGAGAACTACCTCTACTCCACATGACTTGTCATTGGATGAACCATCCACATGTAAGGTCCATTGGAGATTTTCATCTTCGGTTGGTCGAGGGCTAAGTTTAACCATAAAATCAGCTAAGGTTTAAAACTTAATTGCCCCCCTTGGTTGATATTGGATGTTAAAACTTAACCACTCATCCAATCATTCATCTGACCAAATTAGGTTTAGCTAGGATCTTCGTAATAGGATAGTCGGTCTTCACTATAATGCGATGATTTTGAAAATACATATACACTGTGCAGTAACAACAAGTGTTAGAGCTACCTTCTCAATCATCTAATAGCGGACCTTTGCACTGTGTAGTACTCGGCTAATAAAATAGACCGGTCGTTCTTCTTTTTCCACTTCTTGTACTAGAGTTGCGCTAACAACTTCCTCTGATACTGAAAGGTATATTCTGATTGGTTGTTGAGCACCCAATTTTCGTATGACCAGAGGAGCCACTAATAATGCTTTTAAGTGAAGAAAATTTTCTTCACATTCGGGCATCCAGTTAAATTTGGCCACCTTTCATAAGAGTTGAACAATATGTTTCATCTTTTCTGCTAGCTTTGTCATAAATCTGGATAAGACAGTAAATTGACTGATCAACTTTTGTATTTCTTTCACATTTTCAGGGTTTCTCATTTCGATGATAGCCCATCATTTTTCTGGATTTGCATCAATGCCTCGATGGGTGGGCATGAAACCAAAAAATTTTCCACCTTCTACTCCTTACGCACACTTGTCGAGGTTAAGCCGCATACCATGATCTCAGTGAGCTTTAAAATCTTCTTTGAGATCTTTAATGTGTTGCAAGCACAAATCAGACTTAACTACTATGTTGTCAAAATAAATTCAACATTTAGGTCGAGCATCCCTCTAAAAATATATTCCATCAATCTTTGATAAGTTGCACCAGCGTTCTTTAGGCCGAACGACATGACTTCATAATAGAAGTTGTCGCAATCGGTCATGAATGTTGTTTTCTCCTTGTCCCTTTGATGCATTTGGATTTGATTGTATCCGAAATATGCGTCCAAGAAACTTAAAATATGGTCATTGACCACCAATCAACTAGACGGTCGATGCTTGGCAGAGGATAAGAACCTTTTGGACAAGCTTTGTTGAGGTCGGTGTAATTTGTGCACATACTTCACTTACCATTAGATTTTTTAACAATTACTACATTTTCTAGCCATGTGGTACAACATTCTTTTTAGATGAAGTTGGCCTTCACAAGCTTGTCGGCCTCCTTGCGCATTGTATTGCGCTTCTCATCACCCATTTTTCTCTTCTTCTGGGTGACCGATCTTGCTTCTTTATAAACCAAAAGGCAATGTGTAATGACGCCTAGGCTTACCCCTGACATATCAGAGGTTGTCCAGGCGAATAGATCAGCATTGTCAAGAAGTGTTTGATTCATTAATTTGCTATCGATCAGCTTTAATGAAGTCCCTTTGTGTGTTTTATGTTCTTCGTCACGTAGGGGTAGTAGGCGAAGATCCTCGCCCTGCTCAATACAAGCATCATTCAGTTGGGGTTCGAGGTTGACCAATGCAACCATATGCTCTTTTCTATGAGATCCTATTTCTCGAGAGCGATCTCTGGTTGAACCTTTAGACCTTGGAGAGCATCCTCTTCTATATTCTCTTGACCACCTGCCCGGTGATTCCTCGTAACATAGTCGATTTGTTGGTTTGACTGTTAAACTTGCTATGTAACACTCTTGGGCTACCTTTTGATCGACATGAGCAGTGACAATGTCACCTGTAAGGATCTAGATAATTATTTGGAATAGAAGAAGTATAATTTTAATGAATTTTGAATATGTTATTACTTAAAACGAAAAGAGCTTCTAATGGAAATTTCATGGTGGTCAGACCTCGGATGTCGCCCAAGGTCTGAGGGCGGCGTGGTAGAGGTCGGTTGGTGGACTGTAAGGACCTGTAAAATTGAATTGGAATAAAAGTGGTATATTTAAATAATTTCAGAAGATGTTATTATTTAAAATACAAAGAGCTGGTAAATGAAGTTTCGTAGTAGTCGGGCCTCGGACGTCGCCCAAGATCTGGGATCAGCTGGTAGAGGTCGGTCGGCTGACATGTAGATCAAGAAGAGTAAAGGAGGAAATGTGTAGCTAAGAAGTCTCCTACGAGATCGCCGTTAGTGAAGACGGAGGCGATCTCCGACTCCTCTGGCACATAATCGCCTGTCGCCTAGAGGAGACATGAGCGCCAATCGCCTAGAGTGTACGTGATCGGCGGGAATGCACGTAGTATGTGGTCAAGATACTGAATCAACCAGAGTGGGTTCCAACAACCACGCGTATCAAGGTGTGGGTTAAGCCTTAGATACGCTGTGCATGCGAAGCTCTACGCTTGAGCAAAAGAGATCACCCTTAGTGTTGCATGCAGGGCGCGAGAGGCATGCAGGCATCGCGCGGGCGCGAGAGGCATGCAGGCATCGCGCGGGCGTGAGAGGCATGCAAGCATCGCGCGGGCGCGAGAGGCATGCAGGCATCGCGCGGGCGCGAGGGGCATGCAGGCATCGCGCGGGCGCGAGGCACGCGGGCATTGCCAGGACGCGATGCATGTGGACGTGGCCAAGGCGCGAGAGTTATGAGGGCGTCGCCAGGGAAGACATCGGTTGTCTCCCAGAGGAAGACATCGGTCATTCGCCAGGAAGAGGTCATCGGTGGTAGTCTTCGCGCGAGGTCATCGGTGGTCTTCGCGCGGGGTCATCGGTGGTAGTCTTCGCGCGAGGTCATCGGTGGTAGTCTTCGCGCGAGGTCATCGGTGGATCGTCTTCGCGCGAGAGGTCATCAGTGGTTTCTCTTCGAGCTGGTAGTCATCGGCGAAAGGTCATCGCGCGACGTTGAGTTACACCCAGAGAACGTGGGCCCCAGACTCTCAGCAAGAGATGTTCTGCATGCGCGCCACGTAGACAAAAGAGTGGTTCAGAATAGTGACCTCAGAGTGTTAGCCTGCGCAGAGGCACGCTTAGGTGTACTGTTCAGCGAAGCGTACACGCAAACTCCCTGCAGAGTGGGTGGTGGCAGCGGTTTTTGTGGAGAAGTCAGCTTAAGATGCAAAAACCCATTTCTGAGGGAGAAGAAAAGAAACGTTGCTGTGGTTCCAGAGCTAAAGGGTGCGTTTATCTCCCTTCTCCTCCATTCTCTCCTTCGCGCTGCGGTTCTAGCACCTTCACACGAGAGTACGACGAGCGACGGCCACCATTAGAGCACCTGGGAGGTTCTCTGCAAGTCCTTCAACCAGACGCGAAAAACAGAGCCAAGGTATTCTGCAAGCTTCGTTGGATTTCGAAGCTCCTGGTGGTTGCGCAAGTCCAGGTAAGGGAAGCTAGACCTCTTTTTCCATACAAGCCATAGTTTGCTGTTTCTGAAGTGAGGGCGACGTGGTCGCCGGTTCTCTGTTTCTTTTCGAAATGCTCTGTTTTACGTGTTTGGGCGACGTGGTCGCCGGTTTTAAATACGAGTTTCGAACCCCCCTGTGTTTGACATTGTTTGAAACTGTTTGGGATTTAAATACAATATATATGTGATATTCGAAAGTTTGAAACGCTGAAATGGTTGTTGCTGTGATTTGAAATATTCCATTGTATGGCATGACGTCTTGAATGCTGTGAATGTGGGATCGAGGCATAGTATTTTCAGGAAAGAAAATACCGTGTAAGATCTTGTGGTAGGTGCATTGATCGGTGATTCCTAAGGGGATATCCTGACTCTGCTGAGGTAATGGAATCACGTAGAGGAAGTTACTCAGTTGTTGAGAGTCGAAGGATGTTCATACGTATGGGCGAGTTGTTCAAATGGGAACGAGCTCCGTCTGTCCTATGGATTAACCCTGTCATACCAGGAGAACTATGGTAACATTGAGATGATATATGCGCATGCTGTGTGGATTCACAGCGACCCTGTGTGGATTTCACAGTGGTGTGGTATGACAGGTGCAGATCTCTGAGTCTAATCAACGCACGAGTCAATCCGGAAGTAGTGTCAAGTGTCTTGTGTGGTGAGTCAGTGGAAAGTCTGACATGTGAAATGAGAAACTTGAATATTGATAGACACTTGATGCTGTATTGTGAAATGGAATGACTATGGGTGAATATTGTGAAGTTTGTGATTTTGGGCGATCAGCTGAATGCTATGAGTAGCTTTACGTTTTACATGGATATTTTGGAACTTGGTTTACTTGGATTTTCATGTTTATGATTTAAACTTCTTTTAAATTATCTAGCTTACCCTTTTATCTGTTATTGTGGTTGTTTTCTCAAAACTGTGATGATCGTGTAATTGTTACACGGGAGCAGATGATCTTCCAGGAAGAAGAGCCCTCTAGCGAGTGGTCGCCGGAAGGAGATCGCCTATCTCCGTCTCTACCGGGTGATCGCCGGTTTATGCCTCCATCGGGTGATCGCCGGTTTTCGTGTCCTGATAGAAGATCGCCCGTTTTTGAGGTCTTCTGTTAGAGATCGCCGTTTTAAAGTTGGAGATCGCCGTTTTCTTTTGAGACCGCCTGTCTTACTGCATTTCTTTTATTTTCGTAAAATCTTGCAAACATTTGATTTGGTTTTGTATTAAACTCCCTAAGAGGGGCAACTTCATTTCATATATATATTATTTTGTTCATAGAATCTATTTGTTACCTTTATTTTCATTATATACATTTGTATAGTATTTTGGCGGGATGTTACATTAATGGTATCAGAGCCTGGTTCGTCCTTAGGATGACCTGAGGGCTGTGGATCCATTGTGTTTCTTCTGCTCATAAAAGTTATTTGAGTTTTTAAATAACAACTATAGTGAAAGGTTTTCAAACGTTTTGTATTGAAAAGTTTGTGTGTGCTTCTGTGCTTTAGTGAATGTATGCTCAAATTGAAAATCTTGGTATCAAGAATGAGAAGATCCTGACAAAGGAATGAGGGTGCACACTCATAACTGGATCAAGATAATTCTTAATCTTAATTCTAAAGGTTTGATATTTAGCCTACATTGAATTCTGGTGTGATTTTTGAGTGTTCTTGAATTTGACTGAGATGGTGGTTTGGATTGATACTTGCACACCAGTAACTGTTCTGGTGTTTTGTTTGGAATTATAGGTGTTATGATTCTGTTGATGGACTCAAATTCTTAATGATTTTGAGATGCTGACCTTTGTAAGGTCTAGTTGTTACCCCCTTGAATGAATTGATTTCTAATCGATCTCATTCTTTTAGTTGTAGGGAAATATAGGAATCTTATAGTTTCAAAATCTGAAAACGAAGGAGATGGCACGTAGACCTTCTACCCCTCCCCAACCTTCTTCAGAGATGGGTCAGATCGCCAGGGCCATGGAGGTGATGGCAACTGTCATCCAACAGCAGAATACGGTAATGGTTCAGATTCATCAGACTGTAATGAATCATTTAGAAACTGCTAGATCGGCTGCAACAGCTTTCCATGTCAATCAGCCTCGGGAGCAGATGGGGATGACCGAGTTCATGAGGCACAACCCAACCCAGTTCCGTGGGAACGTTTCTCCGAACCAACCAGATCAGGGGATCAGAGAGTTCCATGCCTTAGTGGAGAAGGCAAAGAGGGTGGAGACCCTGGAGAGGGGTGGTTCCAGGGTAATCAGATCACACCCAGGGGGTCCCTCCAGTGGGAAAGCCAAGGTACAGCAACCACGAAGCAAGCCTTATGCGAGACCTCCACCACATCGGGCAGGAGCAGTTCCGCCCCAGTTTCAGCAACAACAACCATGGAAACCAAGATGTTTCCGTTGTGGTGGATCACAGAACGTCAAAGTGTGCCCCAAGGGGAATTCAGGGAGAAGATGCTACATCTGCCGAAAGACGGGACACGTTGCTAGAGATTGTCCTACCCAGAATAGGATGACTCAACCCAGTGGATCCCAACAGTTGAGGAATGGAGGCAGTCGACCTCAGGCAGCAGGGAGAGTGTTTGCCATGACTGGAGCGGAGGCATCTCAGTCAGGTAACTTAGTACAGAATGTTGCTCTATAGCTGGTAGATGCGTTAGAATTTTGTTTGATTTTGGAGCGACACACTCCTTTGTGTCTAGCCTGTGTGTAGCCGAGTTGGGCCTTCTAGTGAAGGAGTTACCGTTTGAACTGTTGGTCTCTACACCTGCGTCAGGGCAGGTGTTGACCTCTACAGTTGCCCTGAATGTCCAGTGATGGTAGAGGGACGCAGATTCAAAGTAAACTTGATCTGCCTACCTCTTCAGGATCTGGATGTTATCCTGGGAATGGGTTGGCTAGCTGCCAATCACGTTCTCGTAGTCTGCGGTAGTCAGAAGATAGCGTTTCCAGACCTCCAAGAGGCAGACGTGTTATCAGCTCAGCATGGGTAGTCGGAGTTGGGAGAAAGAAGCGAGGTGCTTCATGATCCCAGCTCGGTTGGGAGTGAAGAATGAAGAGGACGTAAGCAAGATACCTTGGTGAAAGATTTCATGGACGTATTTCCAGAAGAGATATATGGATTACCTCCTAAGAGAGAGGTGGAACTCTCTATTGTCTTGGTACCTGAAGCTGGACCAGTGTCAATGGCTCCAGCTGAGTTGATGGAATCAAAGAAGGAAGTGTAAGTTAGATTTAGTGTACCAAGGTTTGGTTCCAGCTACATATAAGTTATGGAGAGTATATAAGCAGAATGTTGAGGGTTTAAGGACTTAAGCACGTGTATCCAGGGGAAGTACCGGAGTTAAGTTCCAAGAATGAAAGAATGAATTTTCTTCTAATTGAAGCTTGGGAGATGTATCGTGTCGATGAAACAGCATGAGGTGACGTTAGCTTAACCACAAGCTTAAAAGGAAAGAGGAGATATTGTATTTGTGTCTAAAGTTCTTTAGGCCAGAGGAAGTTGTTGAAGAATACCAAGTAGAGAAATTACTGGGAGAAGAGAGAAAGCTCCACGCAGAATGGATGCCGTTTTGTGGATCGTGATGTGGAAGATGAGTATGGAAATGGTGGATGAGGAGTGATGAGAAAGGGAAATGGAAAGATATTCTTGTATCCGAATATGACTCGGAACTTGGGAGAAGCCGAACTCATCCGAAATATCAATCGTGGTGGTGGAGAGACGTACGTAGGATGTGCAAGGAGGGTGAAGATGATGATTAGTTCCAAAAAGTCATTGTTTGGAAAGTTAGAGGCGGAGGGGATGTGAGATTTCAGGAGGATGTGTGGGCCACTAACTCTAACTTTAAAGCAACGTGGTTAGTCTATGTGCTTCAAGTGGATAAGTGCTCTATTTGTTCGACATAAGGATTTGAGGTCCCACCTTGAGAACTTTTATCTTATACGTATGTCATCCAAGTAGAATCAGGTGTGGAAGGGAATGTGGGTGGCAACAGTCTGTTGTATCTTGGAGAAGAGGAATAGAGTTGTCCTTAAGAAAGAAAATCCTGGATGCAGAGGAAATTTTCCAATCGGCTCCACTACTTGCATGGTTGTGGTTGAGATATATGGTGCGTTCGTTCTTGTATACCTTTTCAGATAGGCACCTGAACCCAAATCAATGCATCCAATGTATACATTGAACAAGGAGGAAATGATGGGAACAGGAAGCCGAGTTGGCAAAAGGAAGTCATGATGATGGTTTAAAAAGTAACAGCAACAAGAACTTTGTCTTTATAAGGTGCAGAATTATGTGGTATAGTGGTGAACCAAAGGTGTTCCTTTAGGGAGCGTGAGAATTAGATCAGCAGTTGGGAAGTCGATGGATGGTTTTGATCAAGATGCGGAAGTTGATTCCTAGAAGGATATTTCGGATCCTAGTTGAATTGGCTGGGGGACATGAGCAGTAGTCAGTGGTCCTCTTTCCTTCCGATGAAGGGATCTTGCTCACTTTTTCTCTACAGGGGGCTAGTCCTGGTTCTGTTAAGGGCTTAGTTCTGGACTTACTCGATCAAGTCTTCAGAGTTGGAAGTAGGGTGTGAGTGCTGGAGTTGGCGCTCAATGGAGCAGCATCTTTCACATGCAGGGATGGAGAATGGAATTTGATGAAGAATTGGAGTAGTAAAAGTTGGTTCAACAGACAACCGAGAAGGTGAAACTGATGCAAAGCAGAATGAAAGCTTCTCAAAGTCGACAGATGTCCTATGCAGATCAGAGGAGAAGACCTTTGGAGTTTGCTGCGGGGGACCATGTCTTTATGAGGGTGACACCAACCAAGGGTGTAGGGCGGGCGATCAGATCAAAGAAGTTGTCCCCTAAGTTCGTGGGACCATATCAGATCTTAAGAAGGATTGGCCCAGTGGCGTATGAGATCGCCCTACCTCCCCATCTGGCGAATCTGCACAATGTGTTTCACGTGTCACAGCTGAGGAAGTACATGGCAGACCCTAGTCATGTGCTGGATGTAGACGACGTGCAGATCAGGGATGACTTGTCCTTTGAAGCAAAACCAGTCAGGATTGACGATCGGCAATGTAAACAGCTCAGAGGCAAGACCATCGACATGGTGAAAGTGGTGTGGGATGAGAAATCGGGGGATTCTACTTGGGAGTTAGAAGAACCCATGAGGGAGGCTTATCCATACCTCTTTTCCTTGTAATCCAATTTTCGAGGACGAAAATTTTTCTTGTTGGGGAGAATGTAAGGACCTGTAAAATTGAATTGGAATAAAAGTGGTATATTTAAATAATTTCAGAAGATGTTATTATTTAAAATACAAAGAGCTGGTAAATGAAGTTTCGTAGTAGTCGGGCCTCGGACGTCGCCCAAGATCTGGGATCAGCTGGTAGAGGTCGGTCGGCTGACATGTAGATCAAGAAGAGTAAAGGAGGAAATGTGTAGCTAAGAAGTCTCCTACGAGATCGCCGTTAGTGAAGACGGAGGCGATCTCCGACTCCTCTGGCACATAATCGCCTGTCGCCTAGAGGAGACATGAGCGCCAATCGCCTAGAGTGTACGTGATCGGCGGGAATGCACGTAGTATGTGGTCAAGATACTGAATCAACCAGAGTGGGTTCCAACAACCACGCGTATCAAGGTGTGGGTTAAGCCTTAGATACGCTGTGCATGCGAAGCTCTACGCTTGAGCAAAAGAGATCACCCTTAGTGTTGCATGCAGGGCGCGAGAGGCATGCAGGCATCGCGCGGGCGTGAGAGGCATGCAGGCATCGCGCGGGCGTGAGAGGCATGCAAGCATCGCGCGGGCGCGAGAGGCATGCAGGCATCGCGCGGGCGCGAGGGGCATGCAGGCATCGCGCGGGCGCGAGGCACGCGGGCATTGCCAGGACGCGATGCATGTGGACGTGGCCAAGGCGCGAGAGTTATGAGGGCGTCGCCAGGGAAGACATCGGTTGTCTCCCAGAGGAAGACATCGGTCGTTCGCCAGGAAGAGGTCATCGGTGGTAGTCTTCGCGCGAGGTCATCGGTGGTCTTCGCGCGGGGTCATCGGTGGTAGTCTTCGCGCGAGGTCATCGGTGGTAGTCTTCGCGCGAGGTCATCGGTGGATCGTCTTCGCGCGAGAGGTCATCAGTGGTTTCTCTTCGAGCTGGTAGTCATCGGCGAAAGGTCATCGCGCGACGTTGAGTTACACCCAGAGAACGTGGGCCCCAGACTCTCAGCAAGAGATGTTCTGCATGCGCGCCACGTAGACAAAAGAGTGGTTCAGAATAGTGACCTCAGAGTGTTAGCCTGCGCAGAGGCACGCTTAGGTATACTGTTCAGCGAAGCGTACACGCAAACTCCCTGCAGAGTGGGTGGTGGCAGCGGTTTTTGTGGAGAAGTCAGCTTAAGATGCAAAAACCCATTTCTGAGGGAGAAGAAAAGAAACGTTGCTGTGGTTCCAGAGCTAAAGGGTGCGTTTATCTCCCTTCTCCTCCATTCTCTCCTTCGCGCTGCGGTTCTAGCACCTTCACACGAGAGTACGACGAGCGACGGCCACCATTAGAGCACCTGGGAGGTTCTCTGCAAGTCCTTCAACCAGACGCGAAAAACAGAGCCAAGGTATTCTGCAAGCTTCGTTGGATTTCGAAGCTCCTGGTGGTTGCGCAAGTCCAGGTAAGGGAAGCTAGACCTCTTTTTCCATACAAGCCATAGTTTGCTGTTTCTGAAGTGAGGGCGACGTGGTCGCCGGTTCTCTGTTTCTTTTCAAAATGCTCTGTTTTACGTGTTTGGGCGACGTGGTCGCCGGTTTTAAATACGAGTTTCGAACCCCCCTGTGTTTGACATTGTTTGAAACTGTTTGGGATTTAAATACAATATATATGTGATATTCGAAAGTTTGAAACGCTGAAATGGTTGTTGCTGTGATTTGAAATATTCCATTGTATGGCATGACGTCTTGAATGCTGTGAATGTGGGATCGAGGCATAGTATTTTCAGGAAAGAAAATACCGTGTAAGATCTTGTGGTAGGTGCATTGATCGGTGATTCCTAAGGGGATATCCTGACTCTGCTGAGGTAATGGAATCACGTAGAGGAAGTTACTCAGTTGTTGAGAGTCAAAGGAGGTTCATACGTATGGGCGAGTTGTTCAAATGGGAACGAGCTCCGTCTGTCCTATGGATTAACCCTGTCATACCAGGAGAACTATGGTAACATTGAGATGATATATGCGCATGCTGTGTGGATTCACAGCGACCCTGTGTGGATTTCACAGTGGTGTGGTATGACAGGTGCAGATCTCTGAGTCTAATCAACGCACGAGTCAATCCGGAAGTAGTGTCAAGTGTCTTGTGTGGTGAGTCAGTGGAAAGTCTGACATGTGAAATGAGAAACTTGAATATTGATAGACACTTGATGCTGTATTGTGAAATGGAATGACTATGGGTGAATATTGTGAAGTTTGTGATTTTGGGCGATCAGCTGAATGCTATGAGTAGCTTTACGTTTTACATGGATATTTTGGAACTTGGTTTACTTGGATTTTCATGTTCATGATTTAAACTTCTTTTAAATTATCTAGCTTACCCTTTTATCTGTTATTGTGGTTGTTTTCTCAAAACTGTGATGATCGTGTAATTGTTACACGGGAGCAGATGATCTTCCAGGAAGAAGAGCCCTCTAGCGAGTGGTCGCCGGAAGGAGATCGCCTATCTCCGTCTCTACCGGGTGATCGCCGGTTTATGCCTCCATCGGGTGATCGCCGGTTTTCGTGTCCTGATAGAAGATCGCCCGTTTTTGAGGTCTTCTGTTAGAGATCGCCGTTTTAAAGTTGGAGATCGCCGTTTTCTTTTGAGACCGCCTGTCTTACTGCATTTCTTTTATTTTCGTAAAATCTTGCAAACATTTGATTTGGTTTTGTATTAAACTCCCTAAGAGGGGCAACTTCATTTCATATATATATTATTTTGTTCATAGAATCTATTTGTTACCTTTATTTTCATTATATACATTTGTATAGTATTTTGGCGGGATGTTACATGGACCATAGTGGGTTTCAGAAATCACATGTAGGGAGGTGTGATTTGAACCTTAGGAGCGCCATGCATGCAGAATAACTACGGGACTTTACGCTTGGACATAAGGGATTTACCTTAGTGTTGCATGCTTAGGAACGTAAGGATTGAGTACTGAGCTGCCCTCGGACAGGAGAAGCTACCGACGTCACCAAGCCATGTGGGGGTGGTAACACAGGCGTGGAGTAGTGGTAGGACGAGCCCTCAACAGGGTGTGACGATGTGGCATCAGTCGACAGAAGCAAGGCGATGTGTCCTCGCCACATCAAGGACGATGAGAGATCGCCAGGGCGAGAGACACGCGGGGATCGCCAGGGCGAGAGACACGCGGGGATCGCCAGGGCGAGAGACACGCGGGGATCGCCAGGGCGAGAGACACGCGGGCATCGCCAGGGCGAGAGACACGCGGGCATCGCCAGGATGAGGGACACATCGGTCGACTTCCAGGGGGAGACATCGGTCGTCTTCCAGGGAGAGACATCGGTCGTCTTCCAGGGAGAGACATCGTTCGTCCGTCAGGAAGAGGAATCGGTCATCGCCGGTATGAGAGGCATAGTCATTGCGCGAGCAGTCATCGGTGGAAGGTTATCGCGTGATGTCGTGTTTCACACAGATAAGGTGGGACCCAGGCTCCCAGCATGAGAACGTCCTGCATGCGCGACACGTAGACAAAAAGGGTGTTTCAGAATAGTTAGCATAAGAGAGTTGGTATGCGCAAAAACCCACGTGGTCATACTGTTCAAGGAAGTGTGCACGCAAGGTTGCTCAGAGAGTGGGTAATGGCAGTGAAGGCTAAAGAGCCGTTCGACCTTAAGAGCTGAGGGAATCAGCTCATTTAGTTCCCCTTTCTCCTTTCTCCTCCACTCGAAGACGCAGCTATCCTCACGTACCAGTGCTACGATCGGCAACTGCCATTGTCCTTCTGGGAAGTCTCTGCAAGTTCTCCCGTCAGGACGCTAGAACAGAGTAAGTCGTTTTACTCTGTTTTTCGAGTCGAATCTGAGCTTGAGAGGGTTGCCTCTACATAGGCGTTGCCGGCGACTCCCTTAGCTCCAGAAATCGTCTCTGTTAGCGTAGAAAATGAGTAGTATAGTCAGTTTTGTGATAAAGGCTCAATGGTGCAGGTTAGGACATCTTTAAGCTTCGATGGGTTTTGGAGCTCTTAGTGATTTTGCGCAAGTTCAGGTAAGGGAAGCTAGCATTTTCGTTTATAAAAACTTTAGGCGAGTAGGTTCTGAAGTGAGGGCGACGTGGTCGCCGGTTTCATATTCTATTTCACGATGCTCTGTTTTTATGTGTAGGGCGACGTGATCACCGATTTTAATGCAAATTTCGAAATCCCCTGTTTTAGTGTCGTTGAAACTGTTTGAGATTGAAATGTGAAATGCATATGATATTCGAAAATTCTGAACTTGGTTTTGATGTTTGTTGTGATTTGGAACTGTCCATTTCGTGTTGTATGATGCATTGAATGTGGTGAATGTGGGATCAAGACATAGTATTTTCAGGAAAGGAAATACCGTGTTGAGATTGGTTATGAGGTGTATTGATCAGTGAGTATCCTGTGAATGAGACGATCCTGACTCTGCTGATATAATGGAATCACATAGATGAAGTTATTCAGTTGTTGAGAGTCGAAGGAGGTTCATATGTATGGGTAAGTTGTTTGAAAGATAACTAACTTGACCTGTTATATGAATTAACCCTGTCATACCAGGAGAGTGATGATATTGAGATTATGTTTATGCGCATGGCTGTGTGGATTTCACAGCGACCCTGTGTGGATTTCACAGTGGTGTGGTATGACAGGTGCAGGTCTCTGGATGCTAAGTTCAACGCACGAGTCTTCCGGAAGTAGAGTGATGTGTCTATGTGTTATGAGTCAGTGGGAAGTCTGACATGTGAACCATGAGTATTGAATGTATTGAATAGACACTTGACGAGTTTATGGAATATGGGGATATCGATGGTTGAAATTGATATAGATTATGAATGGTGTGAAGATTTATGCTTTCTATTGATATAAAGCTTCATATTTAAAGTTTTTAAAAATATCTAGCTTACCCTTTGTTTTGTATCGTGGTTGTTTTTCTTAAACCTGTGATGATCGTGTATATTTGCACGGGAGCAGATGAGGTTGCAGGTGGTAGAGCTCCTCAGTGAGCATTTCTGGAGGAGGAGATCGCCGGTTTTTGAGTGCTGTTGTTTTGTTTTATTTTGAAAACTCCTGTATGGAGATGTATTAAAACTTCCTCGAAAAGGGATATTATTCTGAGGCACATTTGTATTAATGGATGAATTATATTATGTATATACCTATGTTAAATTTTTGATATTATTGTTTCACCTTTATTTTATTATATAAAAAATGAACAATATTGTGAGGGGCGTTACATCACCAGATGTCGATGGGAACTTCATGGCGAGGTGTGGGGATGGCATTATTGCTCTAAGGCGGTTAATGGACGACCGTCCAAGCAAGATATTATATGAAGTATTGCATTAACTAAAAGATACTTGATTTTAATGGTTTGGCAGAGATATCTACCTTTTTCGAACATTGTGTACAAATTAATGTACCCCCAAGTATCCTATTATCAAGTCATCATAAGGTTGGATTTTTGATTCTGGAATCATCATTTTTTTGAAATTTTTCCAGTATAAGATATCTACTGAACTGCCTTGATCTACCAAAACCTTGGTGATAGCAAATTTGTCAATTTCAACTATAATGACCATGGGGTCGTCCTGAACTGGATGAATAAGAGTAAAATCATCATCTATGAAGAGGATTGGAGGGATTCTTAGTTGGTCTCTGATTGTGGTTGAATGGGCTGATTGTATATCCCTTAGATGTTTCTTGCAGGCTGAACTTGAACATCCTCCGCACGTAAATCCTCTAGCAATCGTGTTTATTACTTCACAAATGCCTCGCCCTGAACAGTAGCCACGTTTAGGACTTTCGCTCCTTTGTTGAGAATGTCGGTCATCTCTATGATATCGTGATCGTTCCTCCTTTCGACCACGACCACCAAGCATGAAACCCCAGCGATTGTGTTTATGACTTCACGAATGCCTCGTCTGGAGTGGTCGGCCAGTTGCAAATTGAGTACTAAATTTGGCTGAAAAAAGTTTTGAAGTTATCCACTGAATCAGATGGAAGTTGAGTAAACCAATTGAGTGCCCCTTCTTTGAGGAAGGTAGGAAAAACCTTGCACCATACCGCTTTGTTTGTAGTGTAGAGGTTCATCTGTGTTTTGTAGAGATTCATGTGTTCGTCCAGAACTGTGGAACCATCATAGAGCTTGATGTTGAGTCCCTTCCATTTAGAAGGGAGTTACGCCTCCATGATTTTGTTAGTGAAAGGATCACTTTTTGGGTCATCATCCTCCTCAATAATCTGTGTTCGTTCGGTATGTTGTCTAGATGTCTGTTGAGTGTGAGTTGTTTTTTCTTGATTCTGGGTATGCTCATTCGAATGAGATAGTTCTCTACGCTCAGATCCGTTTAGTCATCATCTCAACTCCTCATTTTTTTCTTTAAGGAGACGCACTTCTTTTTCATTCTTATGGCGATCTTCTATGCTTTTCTGATGTATCTCTTCCATATGCTTTTGAAGAGTTTGAAACATAGTGATCTGGTCTTTAGGAATTCGGTCGTTATTCGCTGCGTGTCTTGTTGAAACTATTGTTTCTTGTTGTGATTCTATCTCGGCCCCACGGTGGGCGCCAATAGTACTTGTATAGACAAAGTGAGCCTAGATAATACCTGAAACTTGCTGAGGTGTTGATTGTTCTGTCACTCCCTTGGTCTTCAACACTCTAAGGCTCCTTTCTTATTCACTGGCGCTCAGTCAGGGTTGACCTGTAAAAGGTGCTCCGACAATGAAGTAAATATTCAGTATTTGGATTTGGTGGGATGTACCCCTAATTCTTAGAGAGTTTCTACAACTGCCTTAATTGCTATTTATTATAATCGCTTTAAATTTGTCTCCAACTGGTTATTCGGTCACCGAGACCGAGTGACATGGCTCATCCAGTACGGATGGTACATTTTTTTTATTTTTTTTAGACAGTAGTTGATATTTTGTATGAGGATCAACCATATTTGCAAAACATTTAAAAGTTCACATCTTTAAAACAATAAAAAATTTGAAATTAATTTTACTTGTATTTTAATTTGTATAATGGAAAAGATAAATACTTAATTAAAAATTATAATTGTTCATATTGGAAATGAATGTTATATTTTCGAGGTAGAAAGAATGATGTCTATGAGAAATTGAGTTGATTACTGTACTACAAGAAAATCATGAAATAACAACTAAATTTAGAGACAAAAAGTAATTAGTCACTATATTGACTAAATTAGATACTATTTTAAAGACTAAATAATTATTGGTACCTAAAGTGGTTTCTATTATTAATAAAAATTTATAAAATGATTTCTAAATTAGCTACCAAGATTTTACTTACTAACATTTTAAATTCTAAATTAGTCTTTAAAAGACTAATAGAGGGGTTTTCATTTTCTTTGAAACGTTACCAGAGGCGCCTAGTGTTTTACTTTTCATGACATATTGTCTTAAGATGTGACAATTGAGGACTTCCTCGTTTCGAGTGTAATCTGAAGCATGTTAAACTTTCTTTCCCTTTATATTCAAACATTGCTCAAGCCTCATTTCTCTACTACCCTATTTTCCATCATTTAGCAATTTATGTGAGCATTTCTTTCTTTTCTCTGCTACCCCTTTTCTATCTTTTAAGAATCCGAGCGAGCACGTTTAGTGTTTTCCACCATCATTCATTGTCATCTCTAGCATCATTTTTATTTTCTAGGTACGTTCCAATGTTCTCCTATTGCCTTTTTGATACTTCTAACTGAAATAGCCCTTTAATAAGTATAGAGGTTATTAGGATTGGAGAAGATTTGTCATCGAGTTGTATTGACTCCTTTTTAGAAGGGGACTATGTAGAGGAACTTTTTTCTCCTCCCCATCCATCGCTAACATGGTGGTTCCCACTACTCTACTAGCTATTGTTGGAATGACTTGCTCTTCCAAAGAGATCAAATGGAAGGATACCTCTCACAAAATCTTGGAAAGAATTGAGTTAAGTTTGGTTAAGAAGAAAAGGAAGGAAAATTTTCCTCCCATTGTCAATTCCAAGTACTTTTATGGGTACTCGGGAAAGCTACAACCTTTATTCAGTTTGTGGAGGATTTTCTTTCCTCTTTAATGTGTGTTATGATCCCATGGGCACATTAATTATGACCAAGGTTTGTAGTGTCATGTATAGGTTTATATGAAAATGAGTAGTAACGATGAGGATTTTATTTTTGTGTACATGTTATTTTTCAAGGATCTCAACCTTAACCATAGGGTTGAGTATCTTCTTAATGTCAAGGATATAATAAATATTAAAAATCATAACGAACCTTCCTCAACCCAAAAGCAATCCAAGTCTCCTTAGCGTGTCCCTTGCCGATGATCCTATGTCCCTTGCCGATGATCCTATGTCCCTTTTTTTTGGGTAAGACTCATGTCCTATTTTTATACTTTTGCATGTTATATTTCGTAACTCATAACTAATTTTATTTTTCATGACATTATGGACTAGGATTTTGACTACAAACAACTTCGTGCCAAAACTAGTGCTCCAACCCTTAAGAAGGGTCTACTTCGATCAATTTTCAGAGATATTAAAAAAATAATAAGTAGAGACAAAGAAGAGGGGTGAAGGATCTTCATCAACCACTCCAAAAGCAATAACAACTGCCTATCTACGTATTTAGTCGTCACCTCAAAATTTCTCTGAGGTAAGCCTCCAAAGAACATTCCTTGATCACCTCTACAACCAAAATTCTTTGGTCAGCACTTATCGAGCCAACTAATAAGGATTAAGGAAGGCCAATTCACCTAGGTCAATAATGTTTCGATCGTTGCATCCAAATCAAACTCACTATGACATATCAATATGAAGGTTGTTCCGGTACATCCAATATAGTTCCACAGAGCTCAGGAGTCGAGGCCAAGGACAATTTATATACTCCTTCCTCCCTTAACCAACTGAGGTGCCTTTTAAGGACAAAATCATGACGCAACTCCGAGCTCCAAAGCTGATAATACCTTGGATGCAATTATTGACCCTACGAATGCTATCTAACGGACTTGAGGTCGGAACATTGGTGCCTTATGTGGGGAAAAAATTATGACGGAGCTTCGAGCTTCAAAGTGGACAATACCTTGGATGTGGTGATTGATCCTAGCGATGCTATCTCTCGGACTTGAGGTTGGAACATTGGGGTCGTTTGTGGGGACGAAAAGGTTGCTTGGCTCCTTAACTAGGGGGAATCCTCCCCTTACAAAAGCACTTATAGAGAAAAATAAAACAAAATAATATTAATGAATTAAAACCACCTTTTGTATAAATTTATTAACGTTACGAGTGACAATGCGGAGCGAGCCATGCAAGACGAGCTGTGTGGGTCGGTTTGCAATCCACTACAAAAAACATAGGGTGGGGTCAATAATTTGGCCCGCTCACAACCTACACAGACCAGGTACGAGACTAGACGAATCAACCTGCATAATAATAAAAATGATGTTTCTTTTTGCACCACCTCAAATTACTTTGTGCATCCTATCAATTCTAGAAATTGAATTCTGAAAGCCAAAATAATTGTTCTTGATTCTAGAAGGTAAAATAATTATTCTGAAAAAGTTATTTTAGATTTTTTTTGTCTCTTACAAATTTTCATTTCTAAAATTGACTTTTATGTTATGAAAATTAAATTTCAAATTGATGAGGTGTAGTTAAAAGAAACACCCTAATAAAAAATATAAAATTGCTTCCTCAAACTTTTATTTTCTATATATATTACAAGTAAATTCATCATTTTGTTTTAATAAAATTTTAATTTTTATGCGGGATGACCGAAAGACCCACGAGTCATCCCTTATTCGAGATGGTTCATGAGTTATTTATGAGTAAAAAATTACTTTATCAAATAGATTTCATCTTGATGATTCTTAATGAACAAAATCTTAGCTTATTAATGCTTAATACATATGTGATACGATTTAGGACTTCATAGGAAAAAAAGCACAATAGATCAATATTTCATAGTTGTAAAGAATAAGGAAGCAAAGAGACAAAGTGATGGTAGAGCCTCCAGCCATACACAACCACATAATAAGGAGGATAAAGACCTAGAGGTTATTTTGGGATTTACTTGTAAATATGGGTCTAATTGGGCTTTTGTTTCTTTTATAGGCCCAATCAAGAAGGAATGTACAAACATATCCAAGAAGACCTCCAAGTCATTAAAACATAAACATATAGATGATGGAAGAAATCCAAGTCCAAAGTCAAGCCCAAGCCCAAGGTCAAGCCCAAGTTCAACAACTAGAAGATCTAGACCAACCACAAGAGCTATGGCGAAAAGGATACAAGAGGATTGGGATAATGCTACTGAGGGTAGAGAGACCTTTTCTCTCAATGTTACAGATGCCAGAAGCTTAGTGTACAAGTAGAATTTTTTTTCTTGTCAAAATTAGAATAGGAAAATATTTGTAATTTTTCTTAAAATTAATTTTGGCACCTAAAACACCAACCTAGGTTAATTTAGGGTTTCCAAAAACCTCTAAATTAACCAAGGCTGGTTGGAAAGCCATAGAGGGAGTGAGTTTGCAACACTAATCACACCCCTCCCATGTGCTCTCACTTAGGCACCACTTTTGGTGGAAATTTCATTTGAATTTCCCTCCACTTTCATTTGAAATTTCAGCCCTCTAACACTAAAATTAAGAGGGCTTGGCTTATGTAATTCTCAAGATTAATGTGAGTGAAATTGCTGCCAAAATTGTGCCAATTGTTCACTTTTGTCTCCTACCTCTGGGATAGACCTTTAGTCTTCACATTCTCCCTAGCTCAAGTGAGATGACCTCACCACTCACTCTCCACACCTAACAATCCATGAATGCTTCCGCGAACCACTTCCAATCTCAAAATCAAGCTCACGGATGAAGGCACAACTACATCAACAAAGGGAGAAAACAGAGAGTGAAAGTTTAGAAAAGAAACTGGATATCTATATATTTACTTGACAACAAGCCTTTACAAGAATATATAACAGAGTTATAATCGACTGGTGGTTACAATAGAAAAGCCTAGAAGAGACTAGATATATTAACCCTTTACATCCCCCCTTAAACTTGTGGTGGGGATGTGTTCCACCTTAAGTTTACTTCTAAAGTTAAAAAGGATTCACCTGAAATAGGTTTAGTGAAAATGTCAGTCACTTGATATATTGACCAAGAATGTGCACCAAATGAATGTGTTTCTGTTGAACTTTCTCTCTAACAAAGTGTAAATCAAATTCAAAATGTTTAGTCTTGGAGTGCATGACAGGATTGACGCTCATGAGAACAACTCAAAGATTATCTGAGTATATTGTAGGTGGAGAGAAAACTTGTCGGAGCTCTGGTAGAAGGGATTGAATCCATAACAGCTATGTGAGAATAGCAGCGACACTTTTGTACTTAGCTTCTATAGTGCTTCGAGAGATGACCTTTTGTTTTTTAGAAGACCATGAGATAAGATTCTTTCCCAAGTAAACACAGTAGCCAGTTGTGGAGTATCTATCATCCAAATTTGTTGCCTAATCAACATCACTCAAACCCATTATGGATAATGTAGAATTGGGATGAAGATGAAGATCGTGCGTAGTGATGCTAGCAACATATCTTAGAATTTGTTTCACATCTTTCCAGTGGTGTTCTTTGTTGAACCAAGTCGTGTTCAAGGTTTTGAAGAATCCAAATCCTTTGAAGGATGATGAAGCTTCTGCTTGCTTGATGCTGCTGTGCTGGTTTATTGTTTTGTTCTAGGGTAGTTTATGTTGTAATACACCCTTAGATTAAATCTCAAAGCAATAAGCATCTCAGTTTTTAATAAAACAAAGAGTTTTTCAAACTAAGTTGAAACAACCGATTGTTTTGTCGAAACAACTGATTGTTTATACTTAGATGTTTTGAGAAAGTTTGAAAACTGTTTTTGAATGGAGAAAATTGTTAAATGACAAAACAACCGATTGATTCGAGGAAATAACCGATTGTTTGCTCTAGAACCTTAACAGAAAAACTGTTTTCTTTGACTGAGCTTTAAATGATTTGAAACTGAATACGCTCCAGTCATTAAATGCTTTGACCAATCTTTTTGAAAGCAATTATGGGTTTGTTAAGATTTGATAACAAACTTTCTTTATATAAATTCAGAAAAATTGTTTTAAATAAGAGAATGCTTTTGACAAAGTTTTTCTAAGAGAGTTTTTCAAAGAGTTGAGATTGCTTAAGAGCTCAAGGGATTGATCAAGGTGCTGGAATAGGATTCTACTTGTATTGATTTCAGATCTTCATCCGTAATAAGTGTAATCTGTGTAAACTGCTGAAACATATTCTTCTGTGTATTGTTGCTGAGATTGGCTGTGTGTTCTTGAGGTGTTCAAGATCAGCAATCTTAGTGTTGACCAAGGAGAGTGTGTGTCTTGAGGTTTTCAAGGTCATTCTATTGGTTGTTGTGTAAGTGATCAATGTGTGATTGCTTAGTGGATTTCCTCAGGGTTCTGAAAAGACTGGATGTAGCTCTGGGTTGGAGTGAACCAGTATAAACTTCTGTGTACAATTTCTCTTTCCCTAACTCTTTAAATTCTGTTTATTTGTTGTTTGCTGATATAAACAACCGATTGTTTTCCTGGCAGTGTTGTTTTGCTTACTGTTTTGGCAAACTGAATTGCTTAATCAACTAATTTCTGAAAGATATTCATTCTAGCTTGTAAAAGTTTGCGAAAACCTCTTTAAACAATTCACCCTCTAGTTTAAAGCCATCTTTCCTAACAATTGGCATCAAGAGCTTGGTTCTTGAAAGTCATTCAAGTTGATCCTAAAATCTTTTTTTTATGGCTGATAGACTACCTTTTGGGGAAGGTGCATCAATAAACAGACCACCCTTGTTTTGTGGTTTGAATTACCAGTTTTGGAAAGTTAGAATGAAAATATTTATGGAATCTCTTGACAAAGGAATTTGGGATGCAATTGAAAATGGTCCTTTTATACCAAAGTTTGAAAAAGATGGTTCTGTCATTGAGAAGCCATGGTCTCAATGGACTGATGCAGAAAGCAAAAAGGCCAAATTTGATTGCATTGCCAAAAATATTATAACCTCTGCTTTAAATTCTGATGAGTTTTTCAGGGTATCACAATGCAAATCATCAAAGGAAATGTGGGATACTTTGGAGGTCACTCATGAAGGAACAAATGAAGTTAAAAGAGCTAGAAAGCATGCTCTAATCGAAGAGTATGAAATGTTCAGAATGCTTAAAGGTGAAACAATTGCTGAAGTGCAGAAAAGGTTTACTCATATCATCAATCACCTTATGAGCCTAGGCAAGACTTTTGACAAAGAAGAGCTAAATATCAAGATCTTGAAATGTCTTGATAGAGCATGGCAACCAAAGGTAACTGCAATTTCTGAATCTAAAGATCTAACATCCTTAAGTGTTGCTTCTTTGTTTGGAAAGCTTAGGGAACATGAGCTAGAGATGAATAGACTCAATGTTCAAGAGAATCAAGATAAGCACACAAGGAGCATTGTAACCTCCCGCCAAATTCTTTTCATATTTATATAATAAAAATAAAGGTAAACAAATATATTGAAGTGAACATATGTATATATATATATAATGAAATCTCTCCTCACAGGGAGTTTAATACATAATCGATCAATTTCCAAAACTTAAACAAATACAGCAAAAAGAAAAAAAAAAACAGGCGATCTCCTAACAGTAAACAGAAACAGGCGATCGCCTAACAGAAATAGAAACAGGCGATCTCCTTCCGGCGACCACTCACAGAGGAGCTCTACTACCTGCAACCTCGTCTGCTCCCGTGCAAAAATACACGATCATCACAGGTTTAAGAAAACAATCACAATACCAGATAAAAGGGTAAGCTAGATATTTTAAAAACTTTAAATATGAAACTTTATATCAATAGAAAACGTAAATCTTCACACCATTCATAATCTATATCAATTTCAACCATCAACATTCCCATATCCCACAAACTCGTCAAGTGTCCATTCACTACATTCAATATTCAAGGTTCACACGTCAGACTTTCCACTGACTCATAACATATAGACACATGACTCTACTTCCGGAAGACTCGTGCATTGACTCAGACTTAGAGATCTACACCCGTCATACCACACCACTGTGAAATCCACACAGGGTCGCTGTGAAATCCACACAGCCATGCGCATACATAATCTCAATATCATCACTCTCCCGGTATGACAGGGTTAATTCATATAAAAGGTCAAGTCAGTTATCTTTCAAACAACTTACCCATACATATGAACCTCCTTCGACTCTCCACAACTGAATAAATTCATCTATGTGATTCCATTATATCAGCAGAGTCAGGATATCTCCTTCTAGACAAGTCCCTAGTCAATACACATTACACACGATCTTACACGGTATTTTCTTTCCTGAAAATACTATGCCTTGATCCCACATTCACAACATTCAACACATCATACAACACTTAATGAACGATTCAGTCACAGCAACATTCGTTCCACGGTTCAGATTTTCGAATATCACATGCATTTCACATTTAAATCTCAAACATTTTCAAACAACACTAAAACAGGGGAGTTCGAAAAACAACGCCAAAACCGGCGATCTCGACCAAAAACAGGGGATTATGCAATAACAGTTGAAAACTGGCGACCACGTCGCCCCATCATCAAAATCATCTAATATAAGGTTTTCGTTGGAAATAAGGCTAGCTTCCCTTACCTGGACTAGCGCAAAACACCAAGAGCTCCGAAACCCACCGAAGCTTAAAGATGCTTTCACTCTGTTTTAGCGTCCCGGTCTAGAGAACTTGCAGAGAACTCTCCAGGTGTCCAAGTGTAGTCTTCGCTCGTCGTACTGGTGCTTGAGGATGTCTGAATCGCAGCGCGAAGGAGAGAAAAGAGAAGGATGGAGGTGAACTCACTCTGTCACTCTTGAACCACAGCAACGTTCTCCCTCTCAGAAGTGAGTTTTTGAATCTAAACCAACTTGTCCGCAAAAGCCGCTGCCACCACCCACTCTGCAGGGGAGCTTGCGTGTACGCTTTCCTGAACAGTACGACTACGCGTGCCTCTACGCAGGCCAACACTCTGATGTCACTATTCTGAACCACCCTTTTTGTCTACGTGTCGCGCGTGCAGGACGTTTCATGCTGGGAGCCTGGGTCCCACCTTATCTGTGTGAAACTCGACATCGCGATAAACTTCCACCGATTATCGCTCGCGCGATGACTATCCACTGATGTCTCATCCTGGAGGACGACCGATGTCTCTCCCTAGGAGACGACCGACGTCTCGCCCTGGCGATGACCGCATGCCTCGCGCCCGGCGATGACCGCAATGCCTCACGCCCGGCGATGTCTGCATGCCTCGCGCCCTGGCGATGCCCGACGACACATCGCCACGCCTTGCTGAAGGTTCTTCATCCCACTATGTTACGTCCAAGGTATCACCTCCACATGGCTTGGTGACGTCGGTAGCTTCACATTTCCAAGAATAGATCAGCACTACTCCTCGTGCGCCCATGCATGCAACACTAAGGACGATTTCTTATGCTCAAGCATAGAGCTTCACATGCACAGCGTATCTAAGGCTTAACCCACACCTTGATACGCGTGGTTGTTGGAACCCACTCTGGTTGATCCAGTATCCTGACCACATACTGAGTGCACTTTCGGCGATCATGTGCACCATAGGCGATTGGCGATCATGTGTAATCTAGGCGACAGGCGATTATGTATTAACCAGGCGATCTCATAGTCTTCTAAGCTACACTTTCCTTCCTTTTTATTTTAAATAAAAACATACTTAGAATTCATTTAAAATATATTCCTTTTATTCCAATTTAATTTTACAGGTCCTTACAAGCATAGCCTTGAAAGCATCCAAACACAAGGGAAAACAAGATTCAAGTGATGATAGTGATGAGGAAAATCTGAGTTTGCTGTCAAGAAAATTCAGCAAATTCCTAAAGAGAAACCGCAACAAAGACAACAACAAGGATAGGTATGGAAACAAGAAATCCAATGAATTAAATTCAGATAACTATACTTGTTTTGGTCGTGGTGAGCAAGGTCACATAAAGGCAGATTGTCCCAACAAGAGCAAAGAGAAAAAGACAAGCTACAAGGAGAAGAAAGGCAAGACAAAAAGAGCCTACATAGCTTGGGATGAAAATGAGGTGTCATCATTAAGTTCTTCATCAAGTGAAGATGAAAAAGCCAACATATGTTTAGTAGCTGAGGATGATGATGATGCTTGTAGTTCAAGTGAGGTAAGTTCTTGTGCTTCCTTAAATGAACAAAATTATTGTGAATTGCTTGAAGCTTTTCAAGAAACACATGATGAAGCTAATAGATTGGTTCTTTCAAACAATCGATTGAAAGATCTTAACCATGTGCTTGAGAAGAAAGTTAAATCACTTGAAGAGGATCTGAGAAAGGCAAAAATTGATTTTGAAAATCTGGAAAATCATTTCAAAAATGCCTCTTGCAAGTGTGACACTCTCATTTGCACAAATTGTGAAAATCTTGAGAAAAAGGTTCATTATCTTGTTGAAACTGTGGACAAGCTTTCAAAAGGGAAATCAAACTTTGAGAATGTCTTGGCATCTCAAAACTGTGTTTTTGGAAAGGCTGGTTTAGGCTTCATTCCACAGAACAAGCAAGATAAGTTTTCAAAAGCTTTTTTAAGAAAAACAGAAAAACAATCGATTGGATCATCGAAACAATCGATTGTTACATGCTTTTACTGCATGAAGAAAGGCCACTCTGTTAGATTCTGTAAAATTAGAAAATATTGTGCTCCTAAAGGTCTTATGAAATGGATTCCTAAGGAATGTGATGTTACTAACAGCAAAGTGAAGCCAAATGGACCCAAATTTGTAAGGGGACCAAATCTTGCTACTTGAATTTGTTTTATGCAAGAAAATAAAGGGAAAAGAGGCTTTTTGATCAATCTGTTAAAGAGAAAGGAAGTCATTGAAGCTGAATCAATGCTGTGAAAAAGAACAAAACAGTGAAGAGAAAGTTTCTTAATCCACAAGCATTTGGATCATTGAAGAAACAACACAAGGATAAGACTTTCCTTTTATTGTTCTCAATAATTGTTTCAAAGTTCTTTCCTATGATTAATTCTCTTTTAATCAAATGTATTATGCTTTAATCTGTTTCTGTTAATGGCTGAAATCTCCAAAATCAAGTTTTTATACTGCTGCAAAAAAACAACCGATTGGTTCTTCGAAACAATCGATTGTTTTGAGTCTGACAGCACTGTGAAGAAATTGATCTAATTTTGAATTCTTCTTCTATCCATTGTAGATCAAATTCAAAAGGGAGAATCTTGGTCAAACTATCTGTATTGAAAGCTGAACGTGCTCAGAAAGTGGTTACAACATTCATAAAGGAAAATATTCCAAAATCTTGGAAATTCAAGAGCCTTTATGACTAGTCAAAGTTCACATGTGAAGACCATGCGTTTTTCAGTTTTTATTCTGACATTTACTGTGCAGAACAACTTTCTCTCTCTGAAAATCAGGTACCTATTGAATGAAATTAAACACAAATTGATTTTCGTATGGCTATAAAATCAGGTGCAGATGAACAACCAATTGCAACATCTCTTGCCATATCTCTTGCACCATCTCTTGAAAAAATCTGGGAAGAGTGCTATCCTCTGTTTTCTCATCTCTGCTGTCATGGAATCAACCCCTCCCACCTCCAAAAGAATCAAAACTAGGGCTGTAAGGTCTGGAGGAAGGTTGGAAGGATGGTTTTCTGGAGATAAGGATCTCATTGAAAAGTATAGGTATGAGACAAGTCTCAAGAAGATAAACAACCCCAAGATTGTGAGCTTTGATTGGCTGAAAAGTCAAAAGCTGGACAATGTGAGAAAGCTACTCAAGGATCAATTTCTCAGAAGGTTCCTGGAGATGAAGGAAAACATATATCCAGACTTGGTGAGGGTCTTCTACACCAATTTGAAATTTGAGGGAAACAACCTAGTTTCTCATGTAAAAGGTGTGGACATGGAGATAACCCATGAAGTTTGGGCTGCTGTTGCTGGACTCAAGTACTCTGGCCTGCGAATCAGCAAAGGGAATCTTGGTGTGGTGGAGGATTTCAACAAAATCCAGTTTTACAGAAGCTATTTGAAGTATACTCAAGCTCAAGTGAGTGCATGCTCAGTTGGAGGGTTGAAAATTGATGAGAGGCTGCTTGCTCTCATTGTGACATGGATTCTGACTCCAAGGGGGAGCAACCATTCTGTATTAACTGAAGAAGATCTGGTTTACATCTTCTGCATCACCAAGAAGATCAAGCTAAATTGGATCCACATAATCAAAGAGCACATGCAAAAAGCCATGAGGTTGGGTGATTATCACTATCCCTATGCTGTTTTGATATCTAAATTTCTACTCTATTTTGAAGTTAATCTTGAAGATGAAACTTCTGAGCTGGTCAAGTCAACTTAAGAGTTGAATGTAACGCCCCTCAAAATCTTGTTCATTTTTATATAATAAAATAAAGGTGAAACAATAATATCAAAAATTTAACATAGGAATATACATAATATAATTCATCCATTAATATAAATGTGCCTCAGAATAATATCCCTTTTCGAGGAAGTTTTAATACATCTCCATACAGGAGTTTTCAAAATAAAACAAAACAACAGCATTCAAAAACCGGCGATCTCCTCCTCCAGAAATGCTCACTGAGGAGCTCTACCACCTGCAACCTCATCTGCTCCCGTGCAAATATACACGATCATCACAGGTTTAAGAAAAACAACCACGATACAAAACAAAGGGTAAGCTAGATATTTTTAAAAACTTTAAATATGAAGCTTTATATCAATAGAAAGCATAAATCTTCACACCATTCATAATCTATATCAATTTCAAACATCGATATCCCCATATTCCACAAACTCGTCAAGTGTCTATTCAATACATTCAATACTCATGGTTCATATGTCAGACTTCCCACTGACTCATAACACATAGACACATGACTTTACTTCCGGAAGACTCGTGCGTTGAACTTAGCATCCAGAGACCTGCACCTGTCATACTACATTGCTGTAAAGTTCCCACAGCTATGCGCATAAACATAATCTCGATCTCAATCTCAATATCATCACTCTCTCAGTATGACAGGGTTAATCCATATAACAGGTCAAGTCAGTTATCTTTCAAACGACTTACCCATACATATGGACCTCCTTCGACTCTCACCAACTGAATGACTTCATCTATGTGATTCCATCATATCAGCAGAGTCAGGATCGCCTCATTCACAGGATACTCACAGATCAATACACCCTCATAAAATCTCCACACGGTATTTTCTTTCCTGAAAATACTATGCTTTGATCACTCTTTCACATTCATCCAGTACATCATACCACACGTAAAAGCACAATTCCATCATATAATATTTTGAATCTTTTCTTAAACAATCCCAATCACAGAAACAATCATACCAAAGTTCAGATTTTCGAATATCATATGCATTTCACCTTTCAATCTCAAACAATTTCAAAACGACACTAAAACAGGGGATTACTAAATTTGCATTAAAACCGGCGATCACGTCTCCCCACACATAAAAACAGAGCATCATGAAATAGAATATGAAACCGGCGACCACGTCGCCCTCACTTCAGAACCTACTCGCCTAAAGTTTTTATAAACGAAAATGCTAGCTTCCCTTACCTGAACTTGCGTAAAATCACTAAGAGCTCCAAAACCCACCGAAGCTTAAAGATGTCCTAACCTGCACCATGGAGCCTTTATCACAAAACTGACTATACTACTCATTTTCTACGCTAACAGAGACGATTTCTGGAGCTAAGGGAGTCGCTGGCAACGCCTATGCAGAGGCAACCCTCTCAAGCTCAGATTCGACTCGAAAAACAGAGTAAAATGACTTACTCTGTTCTAGCGTCCTGACGGGAGAACTTGCAGAGACTTCCCAGAAGGACAATGGCAGTTGCCGATCGTAGCACTGGTACGTGAGGATAGCTGCGTCTTCGAGTGGAGGAGAAAGGAGAAAGGGGAACTAAATGAGCTGATTCCCTCAGCTCTTAAGGTCGAACGACTCTTTAGCCTTCACTGCCATTACCCACTCTCTGAGCAACCTTGCGTGCACACTTCCTTGAACAGTATGACCACGTGGGTTTCTGCGCATACCAACTCTCTGATGCTAACTATTTTGAAACACCCTTTTTGTCTACGTGTCGCGCATGCAGGACGTTCTCATGCTGGGAGCCTGGGTCCCACCTTATCTGTGTGAAACACGACATCGCGCGATAACCTTCCACCAATGACTGCTCGCGCAATGACTATGCCTCTCATACCGGCAATGACCGATTCCTCTTCCTGACGGACGAACGATGTCTCTCCCTAGAAGACGACCGATGTCTCTCCCTGGAAGACAACCGATGTCTCCCCCTAGAAGTCGACCGATGCGTCCCTCATCCTGGCGATGCCCGCGTGTCTCTCGCCCTGGCGATGCCCGTGTAACATCCCGCCAAAAGCTTTTCATATTTATGTAATAAACTAAAGGTGAAACAATAATATCAAAATTTAACATAGATATATACATAATATAATCCATCCATTAATACAAATGTGCCTCAAAAATAATATCCCTTTTTGAGGAAGTCTTAATACATCTCCATGCAGGAGTTTCCAAAAAATAAAATAAAATCACAGCATTCAAAAACCGGCGATCCCCTAACAGAAAATAGAAAACGGCGATCTCCTATTAGAAACAGGAAACAGGCGATTCGCCTAACAGAAACCGACACAGGCGATCTCCTTCCGGCGACCACTCACAGAGGAGCTCTACTACCTACAACCTCGTCTGCTCCCGTGCAAATATACACGATCATCACAGGTTTAAGAAAACAACCACGATACAAGATAATAGGGTAAGCTAGATATTTTCAAAAACTTTAAATATGAAACTTTATATCAATAGAAAACATAAATCTTTACACCATTCATAATCTATATCAATTTCAACCATCAACATCCCCACATTCCACAAACTCGTCAAGTGTCTATTCACTACATTCAATATTCATGGTTCACACGTCAGACTTTCCACTGACTCGTAACGTATAGACACATGACTCTACTTCCGGAAGACTCGTGCGTTGACTCAGACTCAGAGATCTGCACCTGTCATACCACACCACTGTGAAATCCACACAGGGTCGCTGTGAAATCCACACAGCCATGCGCATACATAATCACAATATCATCACTCTCCCGGTATGACAGGGTTAATTCATATAACAGGTCAAGTCAGTTATCTTTCAAACAACTTACCCATACATATGAACCTCCTTCGACTCTCCCCATCTGAATAACTTCATCTGTGTGATTCCATTATATCAGCAGAGTTAGGATATCTCCTTCTAGACAAGTCCCTAGTCAATGCACATTACACACGATCTTACACGGTATTTCCTTTCCTGAAAATACTATGCCTTGATCCCACATTCACAACATTCAATGCATCATACAACACGTAAAAGCATAAGTCCATCACATGATATTTTGAATCTTTTCTTAAACACTCCCAATCACAGAAACAATCATTCCAAGGTTCAGATTTTCGAATATCACATGCATTTCACATTTCAATCTGAAACAGTTTCAAAACGACACTAAGACAGGGGATTTCGAAAACAGCATTAAAACAGGCGATCACGTCGCCCCACACATAAAACAGAGTATCGTGAAAAGCATATGAAAACCGGCGACCACGTCGCCCTCACTTCAGAACCTACTCACCTAACGTTTTTATAAACGAAAATGCTAGCTTCCCTTACCTGGACTAGCGCAAAACACCAAGAGCTCCAAAACCCGCCGAAGCTTAAGGATGCCTTAACTCTGTTCTAGCGTCCTGACAGAAAAATCGCAGAGAACTCCCCAGGTATCCAAGTGCAGTCGTCGCTCGTCGCACTGGTGCTTGAGGATGTCTGAATCGCAGCGCGAAGGAGAGAAAAGAGAAGGATGGAGGTGAACTCACTCTGTCACTCTTGAACCACAGCAACGTTCTCCCTCTCAGAAGTGAGTTTTTGAATCTAAACCAACTTGTCCACAAAAGCCGCTACCACCACCCACTCTGCAGGGAAGCTTGCGTGTACGCTTCCCTGAACAGTACGACTACGCGTGCCTCTGCGCAGGCCAGCACTCTGATGTCACTATTCTGAACCACCCTTTTTGTCTGCGTGTCGCGCGTGCAGGACGTTTCATGCTGGGAGCCTGGGTCCCACCTTATCTGTGTGAAACTCGACATCACGCGATAACCTTCCACCGATGACCGCTCGCGCGATGATTATCCACCGATGTCTCATCCCTGAGGACGACCGATGTCTCCCTCTGGGAGACGACCGATGTCTCGCCCTGGCGATGCCCGCATGTCTCGCGCCCTGGCGATGCCCGCATGCCTCGCGTCCTGGCGATGCCTGCATGCCTCACGCCCCGGCGATGCCTGCATGCCTCGCGCCCTAGCGATGCCCGCATGCCTCGCGCCCTGGCGATGCCCGCATGCCTCGCGCCCTGGCGATGCCCGACGACACATCGCCACGCCTTGCTGAAGGTTCTTCACCCCACTATGTTACGTCCAAGGTATCATCTCCACATGACTTGCTGACGTCGATAGCTTCACATTTCCAAGAGTAGATCAGCACCACTCCTCATGTGCCCATGCATGCAACACTAAGGACGATTTCTTATGCTCAAGCATAGAGCTTCGCATGCACAGCGTATCTAAGGCTTAACCCACACCTTGATATGCGTGGTTTTTGGAACCCACTCTGGTTGATCCAGTATCCTGACCACATACTGAGTGCACTTTCGGCGATCATGTGCACCATAGGCGATTGGCGATCATGTGTAATCTAGGCGACAGGCGATTATGTACTAACCAGGCGATCTCCTAGTCTTCTAAGCTACACTTTCCTTCCTTTTTATTTTAAATAAAAACATACTTAGAATTCATTTAAAATATATTCCTTTTTATTCCAATTTAATTTTACAGGTCCTTACATTCTCCCCAACAAGAAAAATTTTCGTCCTCGAAAATTGAATTACAAGGAAACGAGGTATGGATAGGCTTCTCTCATGGGTTCTTCTAACTCCCAAGTTGAATCACCCGATCTCTCATCCCACACCACTTTCACCATGTTGATGGTCTTTCCTCTGAGCTGTTTACTTTGCCGATCGTCAATCCTGACTGGTTTCGCTTCAAAGGACAAGTCATTCCTTATCTGCACATCGTCCACTTCCAGCACATGACTAGGGTCTGTCATGTACTTCCTCAGCTGTGATACGTGAAAGACATTGTGCAGATTCGCTAAATGGGGAGGTAGGGCGATCTCATAAGCCACTGGACCAATCCTCCTTAAGATCTGATATGGTCCCACGAACTTAGGGGACAACTTCTTTGATCTGATCGCCCGTCCTACACCCTTGGTTGGTGTCACTCTCATGAACACATGGTCTCCAGCAGCAAACTCCAAAGGTTTTCTCCTCTGATCTGCATAGGATTTCTGCCTACTTTGAGATGCTCTCTGTAACATCCCGCCAAAAACTATTCATATTTATATAATGAAAATAAAGGTAAACAAATAATGTTGAAGAGAACATAATTATATATATAAGTAATGAAGTTGCTCCTCACAGGGAGTTTAATACATAACCAGTCAAATTTTTCAAAAACTTAACAAAATACAGTCATAAACATCTAAACCGGCGGTCTCCATACATAAACCGGCGATCTCCTAACAGAAGACCCCAAAACAGGCGATCTGCTATCAGGACAGAAATCCGGCGATCACCACAAAGAGATAGAAACAGGCGATCTCTTCCCCGGCGACCACTCACTAAGGAGCTCTACTTCCTGGAAGATCATCTGCTCCCATGTAAATCATACACGATCATCACAGTTTTGAGAAAACAGCCACAAAACCAAAACACGCAGGGTAAGCTAGATATTTTAAAGAGAGTTTAAATAAGAACATTAAAATCAAGATAAAACAATTTCAAGATATCCACGTAAAACTATAGAGTTGCTCATTCCCCTCACCTGATCGCCAAGGAATCACACATTTCACAAGATTTTCAAGAGTCGTTCTATTTCACATCATGCATCAAGTGTCTATCAAATTTCAAAGTTCCTCATTTCACACGTCAGACTACACTGACTCAGCACACAAGACAGTTGACACTACTTCCGGAAGACTCATGCTTTGACTAGACTCGTGTATTTGCACCTGTCATACTGCCCACTGTGAAATCACACACATTCACAAGCGTATAATGAATCTCAATATCATCACCATCCAAGCATGACAGGGTTAATCCATATAACAGGCCGAGCTCGTTCTTTTTCACACGACTCACCCATACATATGAACCTCCTTCGACTCTCAACGCCCGAATAACTTCATCTATATGATTCCATTATATCAGGAGAGTCAGGATATCATAACGAATCACCGGTCAATGCACATCCTACACGATCTTACACGGTATTTTCTTTCCTGAAAATACTATGCCTTGATCTCACATTCACAACATTCAACACATCATGCCACACTTAAATGAATGATTTCAATCACAGCAAAACTCACTCCAAGGTTCATGTTTTCGAATATCACATTTACATCTCAAACTGTTTCAAAACAACACCAAAAACAGGGGAGTTCGTAAAACAGCGCAAAAACCGGCGATCTTGTCCAAAAACAAGGTATTTCGAAGTCTGTATGTAAAACCGGCGACCACGTCGCCCAAGCACATAGAACAGAGCATTCACGAAGATGAAAACGAAACCGGCGACCACGTCGCCCTCACTTCAGAAACAGTTAATCTATGACTTGTATTGAAAATGAAGGCTAGCTTCCCTTACCTGGACTTGCGCAAAACACCAGGAGCTCCGAAACCCAACGAAGCTTGAAGAATGCCTTGGCTCTGTTTTAGCGTCTGGTTTGAAGGACTTGCAGAGAACCTCCCAGGTGCTCTAATGGTGGCCGTCGCTCGTCGTACTCTTGTGTGAAGGTGCCAGAATCGCAGCGCGAAGGAGAGAATGGAGGAGAAGGGAGGTAAACTCACTCTTTCGCTCTTGAACAACTGCAACGTTCCCCTCTCTCAGAAGTGGGTTTTTGCATCTTAAACCAGCTTGTCCACAAAAGCAGCTGCCACCACCCACTCTGCAGAGAAGTCTGAGTGTACGTTTTCTCTGAACAGTACGACCATGTTTGTCTCTTGCGCATGCCAACCACTGCCCTGAACAGTACGACCACTGTTGTCTCTTCTGCATGCCAACCACTGCCCTGAACAGTACGACCGCGAGTGTCTCTTGCGCATGCCAACATTCTGATGTCACTATTCTGAACCACCCTTTTTGTCTACGTGGCGCGCGTGCAGGACGTTTCATGCTGGGAGTCTGGGTCCCACTTTCTCTGTGTGAAGCTCGACATCGCGCGATAACCTTCCACCGATGACCGCTGGCGCGAAAACTATCCACCGATGACCTCTCGCGCAAAGGCTATCCACCGATGTCCTCTCGCGCGAAGGCTATCCACCGATGACCTCTCGCGCGAAGACTATCCACCGATGACATCTCGCGAGAAGACTATCCACCGATGACCTCTCGCGCGAAGACTCTCCACCGATGACCTCTCGCGCGAAGACTCTCCACCGATGACCTCTCGCGCGAAGACTATCCACCGATGATCTCTCGCGCGAAGACTAACCCCGCATGACTCGCGCCCTGGTGATGCCCGCATGCCCCTCGCGCCCTGGCGATGGCCGCATGCCTCTCACCTGGCGATGCCCGACGACACATCGCCACGCCTTCCTGAAGGTTCTTCATTCCACTATGTTACGTCCAAGGTATCATCTCCACATGACTCGGTGACGTCGGTAGCTTCACATTTCCAAGAGTAGATCAGCACCACTTTTCGTGCTCCCATGCATGCAACACTAAGGGTGATCTCTTTTGCTCAAGCGTAGAGCTTCGCATGCACAGCGTATCTAAGGCTTAACCCACACCTTGATACGCGTGGTTGTTGGAACCCACTCTGGTTGATCCAGTATCTTGACCACATACTACGTGCATTCCCGCCGATCACGTACACTCTAGGCGATTGGCGCTCATGTCTCCTCTAGGCGACAGGCGATTATGTGCCAGAGGAGTCGGAGATCGCCTCCGTCTTCACTAACGGCGATCTTGTAGAAGACTTCTTAGTTACACTTTTCCTCCTTTACTCTTCTTGGTCCACATGTCATCCGACCGACCTCTACTAGCTTACCCCAGATCATGGGCGACGTCCGATGTCTGCTACTACGAAACTTCATTTACCAACTCTTTGTATTTTAAATAATAACATTTTTCTGAAATTATTTAAATATAACACTTTTATTCCTATTAAAGTTTCTATGTCCTTACACTCTCATCCTGGCTTTTATCTGTTGCACCTTCTCGGTCGTCTGCTGAATCAACTCTGGTCCAACCAATATTGTTTCGCCCTCCTGGTACCAGCACAATGGAGTTCTGCATTTCCTTCCATACAAGGCTTCGTATGGCGTTATCCCTATGCTGGCGTGATAACTGTTATTATAGGTGAACTCCACCAGTAGATCTTCCAAGGACTGGATCGTTCTCTCTGACTGTCCATCTGTTTGAGGATGATATGCCGAGCTCATTCTCAACTTAGTTCCCAAGCAATCTTGTAAAGTCTGCCAAAACCGTGAAGTGAACCTGGGATCTCTATCTGAAACAATGCTGGAAGGCACTCCATGCAGCCTCACTATTTCTTTGATGTACAACTGTGCCAACTTGGCCATAGGCATCCTCATATTTACTGGGAGAAAGTGGGCACTCTTCGTCAGCCGATCAATGATGACCCAGATTGCATCATGACCCTTTACCGATCTGGGTAAATGGGTAACAAAGTCCATGGCAATGCTGTCCCATTTCCACTCAGGGATATCCAGTTGCTGTAACAACCCGTCAGGTCTTTGATGCTCTATCTTCGCCTTCTGACATGTTAAGCAGGTTGTAACATACTGGGCGATGTCTTTCTTCATGCCCGACCACCAAAATGACTCCTTCAAGTCATGGTACATCTTGTTCATGCCTGGATGTAGGCTAAGGCGACTCTTGTGACCTTCCTCTAGGATCATCTTCTTCAACTCTTCATTTGCAGGTATGCAAATTCTGCCATTAAATCTCAAGATCCCATCATCGCCCATCACAAAGTCTTTAGTCTGGTCGGTCCCTAGTGACTCCACAGTACGCTTCAGACTAGGGTCCTCCAACTGCTTGTCCTTTATCACTCCAAGGAAATCATTAGTTATAGCCAGCTTACTACAACTAATGTGATTTACATGAAATTCTACCCTAAGGTTTAAGTCTCTGAATTGCTCGATCAGTTTCTGCTCTTCCATCATCATGGTGGCTACTTGTATTGATTTTCTACTCAAAGCATCTGCCACTACATTGGCCTTCCCTGGATGATACATGAGTTGAAAATCATAGTCCTTTAGAAACTCCATCCACCTTCTTTGTCTCATGTTTAGTTCCTTCTGATCAAATAGGTATTTCAGGCTCTTATGGTCACTGAACACCTGGAACCGAGCTCCATATAAATAGTGCCTCCAAATCTTCAAGGCAAACACCACAGCCGCCAACTCCAAATCATGAGTAGGATAGTTTCTCTCATGAACTTTGAGTTGCCTTGAAGCATATGCAACCACTCTTTTCTCTTGCATCAAAACACATCCCAAACCCTGATGTGAAGCATCACAGTAGACATCAAAAGGTCTTCCTACCTCTGGGATCACCAGCACTGGAGCACTAGTCAACCTTTCCTTTAGTTCCATGAAGCTCTGCTCACATCGGTCGGTCCAAGCAAAAGGTTGATCCTTGCGGGTCAACTGTGTTAAAGGAGCCACTACCTTGGAAAAGTCCTCAATAAACCTCCGATAGTAGCCAGCTAAACCCACAAAGCTCCTTATCTCAATGACTGTCTTAGGACGTTCCCATTGCAGCACTGCCTCTACCCTGGCTGGATCCACTGAGATCCCCCGAGCAGATATCACGTGTCCTAAGAAGTTGACTTCCTTCAACCAGAACTCACACTTAGAGAACTTGGCATAGAGTTGCTTCTCCCTCAGAATCTCCAACACTGTCCTCAGATGTTCTTCATGTTCTTCCTCGGTCCTTGAATAAATGAGTATGTCGTCTATGAAGACTACCACAAACTTATCCAAGAAAGGGCAAAAAATCCTATTCATGTAGTCCATGAACAGAGCTGGAGCATTTGTTACTCCAAACGGCATCACCACATACTCATAGTGCCCATAACGAGACCTAAATGCTGTCTTTTGAACATCTTCAGCTTTTACCAAAATTTGGTGGTACCCCGATCTCAGATCAATCTTTGAGAACACCGAGGCCCAATGTATTTGATCTATCAAATCGTCAATTCTAGGTAGGGGGTACTTGTTCTTGATGGTCAACTTGTTCAACTGCCTGTAATCTATACACAACCGAGACCCTCCATCCTTTTTCTTAACTAGGAGCACTGGAGCCCCCCATGGAGATACACTGGGTCTGATGAATTGTTTCTCCAACAACTCTTCCACTTGCTTCTTTAATTCTACCAACTCGGCTGGAGCCATCCTGTAAGGTGCCATTGACACTGGTCCAGCTCCAGGTACCAAATCAATAGAGAATTCCACTTCTCTCTTAGGAGGTAATCCAGGTACTTCTTCTGGAAATACATCCTTGAAATCTTTCACCACATGTATCCTGCTTACGTCCTCTTCATTCTTCACTTCCAACCGAGCTAGAATCACGAAGCACCTCACCCCTTTTTCCAACTCCGACCACCCATGCTGAGCAGATATCACATCTGACTCTTGGAGGTCTGGAAACGCTATTTTCTGACTACCGCAGTCTATGAGAACGTGATTGGCAGATAGCCAATCCATTCCCAGGATAACATCCCTGTCCTGAAGAGGTAGGCAGATCAAGTTTACTTTGAACCTGCGTCCCTCTACTATCACTGGACATTCAGGGCAAACTGTGGAGGTCAACACCTGTCCTGACGCAGGTGTAGAGACCAACAGTTCAAACGGTAACTCCTTCACTAGAAGGCCCAACTCGGCTACACACAGGCTTGACACAAAGGAGTGTGTCGCTCCAGAATCAAACAAGGCTTTTACACCTCTACCAGCTATAAAACAAACACCTTGCACTAGGTTACCTGACTGAGACGCTTCTGCTCCTGTCATGGCAAACACTCTCCCTGTTGCCTGAGGTCTACTGCCTTCATTCCTCAACTGCTGAGAACCACTGGGTTGAGTCGCCCCATTCCTGTTAGGACACTCTCTAGCAACGTGCCCCGTCTTTTGGCAGGTGTAACACCTTCTCTCTGAATTCTTCTTGAAGCACACATTGGATGTGTGTGGTCCGCCATAATGGAAACATTTGGGTTTCCAAGGTTGTTGCTGCTGCAACTGGGATGACGTTGTTCCTGCCCGATGTGGTGGAGGTCTCGCATAGGGCTTGCTTTGTGGGTGCTGCACCTTGGTCTTCCCACTGGAAGAACCCCCTGGGTGTGACCTGATCACCCGGGAATCACCCTTTTCCAGAGTCTCCACCATCTTCGCCTTCTCTACTAAGGCGTGAAATTCCCTGATGCACATAGGGGCTATGGTCCTCTTCAGCCCATGCTTCAGTCCCTCTTCAAACTTCCCACACCTCCAAGCCTCAGAGGTCGCCTGGGTATAGAATCGGGCGAGATACTCAAACCGAGCAGCATAAGCATTCACTGACATCTCCCCCTGCTCCAATCTGAGGAATTTTGCTTCCCTCGCAAATCTTGCACTATCTGGGAAGTATTTTTCCAGAAATTTCACCCTAAAGCTCTCCCAGTCTAACACTTCAGCTCTGGCTTCCATCATCTGTTGAGCTCCCATCCACCAGAACTCGGCTTCTCCAGATAGCAGATAGGTGGCGAACACCAATTTCTTCTCTTCAGGGCAGGAGGTCGCCCTAAAGATTTTCTCCAACTCCCTGACCCACTGATCTGCTTGATCAGGGGTAGCATTCTCGCTGAACTTGGGTGGGTTGTGCCTCATGAACTCGGTCAGTCCCATCTGTTCCTGAGGCTGACCGACGTGGGAATTTGTTTCAGCCGACCGAGCAATTTCCCAATGGTGCATTGCAACTTGATGATTCTGAGCCATTGCTGCATTCTGTTGTTGGATGGCAGTTGCCATCATCTCAATAGCCTTGGCAATCTGGCTCATTTCCGAAGAAGGCTGGGGAGGGGTAGGAGGTCTACGTGCCATCTTATTCGTTTCAGATTTTGAAACTATTGGTTTCTATATTCCCTACAACTACAAGAATGAGATCGATAAGAAATCAATTCATTCAGGAGGTAACCTCTAAACCTTACAAAGGTCAGCATCTCAAAGTCATTAAGAATTTGAGTTCATCAACAGAATCATAATACTTATAACCTCAAGCAAAACACCAGAACAGCTACTGGTATACAACCATCAATCCAAACAACCACTTTCAATCAATTACAAAAACACTCAATAAAATGAAATAAATCACACCAGAATTCAATGTATGCTAAACATCAAACCTTTGGAATTAAGATTGAGAATCATCTCGATCCAGTTATGAGTGTGCACCCTCACTACTTTATCAAGATCCTCTCATTCTTAATACTAAGATTTTCAGTTAGGGCATATATTCACTAAAGCACACACAAAATTTCAATACAAAAACGTTTGAAAACCTTTCACTACAGTTGTTATTTAAAACTCAAATAAATTTTATGAGCAGAAGAAACACAATGGATCCACAGCCCTCAGGTCATCCTAAGGACGAACTGCTCTGATACCATTAATGTAACATCCCGCCAAAAGCTTTTCATATTTATGTAATAAACTAAAGGTGAAACAATAATATCAAAATTTAACATAGATATATATACATAATATAATCCATCCATTAGTACAAATGTGCCTCAAAAATAATATCCCTTTTTGAGGAAGTCTTAATACATCTCCATGCAGGAGTTTCCAAAAAATAAAATAAAATCACAGCATTCAAAAACCGGCGATCCCCTAACAGAAAATAGAAAACGGCGATCTTCTATCAGAAACAGGAAACAGGCGATTCGCCTAACAGAAACCGACACAGGCGATCTCCTTCCGGCGACCACTCACAGAGGAGCTCTACTACCTGCAACCTCGTCTGCTCCCGTGCAAATATACACGATCATCACAGGTTTAAGAAAACAACCACGATACAAGATAATAGGGTAAGCTAGATATTTTCAAAAACTTTAAATATGAAACTTTATATCAATAGAAAACATAAATCTTTACACCATTCATAATCTATATCAATTTCAACCATCAACATCCCCACATTCCACAAACTCGTCAAGTGTCTATTCACTACATTCAATATTCATGGTTCACACGTCAGACTTTCCACTGACTCGTAACGTATAGACACATGACTCTACTTCCGGAAGACTCGTGCGTTGACTCAGACTCAGAGATCTGCACCTGTCATACCACACCACTGTGAAATCCACACAGGGTCGCTGTGAAATCCACACAGCCATGCGCATACATAATCACAATATCATCACTCTCCCGGTATGACAGGGTTAATTCATATAACAGGTCAAGTCAGTTATCTTTCAAACAACTTACCCATACATATGAACCTCCTTCGACTCTCCCCATCTGAATAACTTCATCTATGTGATTCCATTATATCAGCAGAGTTAGGATATCTCCTTCTAGACAAGTCCCTAGTCAATGCACATTACACACGATCTTACACGGTATTTCCTTTCCTGAAAATACTATGCCTTGATCCCACATTCACAACATTCAATGCATCATACAACACGTAAAAGCATAAGTCCATCACATGATATTTTGAATCTTTTCTTAAACACTCCCAATCACAGAAACAATCATTCCAAGGTTCAGATTTTCGAATATCACATGCATTTCACATTTCAATCTGAAACAATTTCAAAACGACACTAAGACAGGGGATTTCGAAAACAGCACTAAAACCGGCGATCACGTCGCCCCACACATAAAACAGAGTATCGTGAAAAGCATATGAAAACCGGCGACCACGTCGCCCTCACTTCAGAACCTACTCGCCTAACGTTTTTATAAACGAAAATGCTAGCTTCCCTTACCTGGACTAGCGCAAAACACCAAGAGCTCCAAAACCCGCCGAAGCTTAAGGATGCCTTAACTCTGTTCTAGCGTCCTGACGGAAAACTCGCAGAGAACTCCCCAGGTATCCAAGTGCAGTCGTCGCTCATCGCACTGGTGCTTGAGGATGTCTGAATCGCAGCGCGAAGGAGAGAAAAGAGAAGGATGGAGGTGAACTCACTCTGTCACTCTTGAACCACAGCAACGTTCTCCCTCTCAGAAGTGAGTTTTTGAATCTAAACCAACTTGTCCACAAAAGCCGCTGCCACCACCCACTCTGCAGGGAAGCTTGCGTGTACGCTTCCCTGAACATTACGACTACGCGTGCCTCTGCGCAGGCTAACACTCTGATGTCACTATTCTGAACCACCCTTTTTGTCTACGTGTCGCGCGTGCAGGAC
This sequence comes from Phaseolus lunatus, assembly GCA_013389735.1. Lineage (NCBI taxonomy): Eukaryota > Viridiplantae > Streptophyta > Magnoliopsida > Fabales > Fabaceae > Phaseolus > Phaseolus lunatus. The sequence continues at coordinate 22,296,955 of CM023866.1, read as the reverse complement.
GTTTCATGCTGGGAGCCTGGGTCCCACCTTATCTGTGTGAAACTCGACATCGCGCGATAACCTTCCACCGATGACCGCTCGCGCGATGACTATCCACCGATGTCTCATCCTGGAGGACGACCGATGTCTCTCCCTAGGAAACGACCGATGTCTCGCCTTGGCGATGCCCGCATGTCTCACGCCCTGGCGATGCCCGCATGCCTCGCGTCCTGGCGATGCCCGCATGCCTCGCGCCTCGGCGATGCCCGCATGCCTCGCGCCCTGGCGATGCCCGACGACACATCGCCACGCCTTGCTGAAGGTTCTTCACCCCACTATGTTACGTCCAAGGTATCATCTCCACATGACTTGGTGACGTCGGTAGCTTCACATTTCCAAGAGTAGATCAGCACCACTCCTCATGCGCCCATGCATGCAACATTAAGGACGATTTCTTATGCTCAAGCATAGAGCTTCGCATGCACAGCGTATCTAAGGCTTAACCCACACCTTGATACGCGTGGTTTTTGGAACCCACTCTGGTTGATCCAGTATCCTGACCACATACTGAGTGCACTTTCGGCGATCATGTGCACCATAGGCGATTGGCGATCATGTGTAATCTAGGTGACAGGCGATTTTGTACTAACTAGGCGATCTCCTAGTCTTCTAAGCTACACTTTCCTTCCTTTTTATTTTAAATAAAAACATACTTAGAATTCATTTAAAATATATTCCTTTTTATTCCAATTTAATTTTACAGGTCCTTACAGCCCGCGTGTCTCTCGCCCTGGCGATGCCCGCGTGTCTCTCGCCCCGGCGATCCCTGCGTGTCTCTCGCCCTGGCGATCCCTGCGTGTCTCTCGCCCTGGCGATCTCTCATCGTCCTTGATGTGGCGAGGACACATCGCCTTGCTTCTGTCGACTGATGCCACATCGTCACACCCTGTTGAGGGCTCGTCCTACCACTACTCCACGCCTGTGTTACCACCCCCACATGGCTCGGTGACATCGGTAGCTTCTCCTGCCCGAGGGCAGCTCAGTACTCAATCCTTACGTGCCTAAGTATGCAACACTAAGGTAAATCCCTTATGTCCAAGCGTAAAGTCCCGTAGTTATTCTGCATGCATGGCGCTCCTAAGGTTCAAATCACACCTCCCTACATGTGATTTCTGGAACCCACTATGGTCCACCGACCGACCTCTACCACGCCGCCCTCAGACCTTGGGCGACATCCGAGGTCTGACCACCATGAAATTTCCATTACAAGCTCTTTTCGTTTTAAGTAATAACATATTCATAATTCATTAAAATTATACTCCTTCTATTCCAAATAATTATCTAGATCCTTACATTGAACAATGGATCACTCAGCAAGATGGGATTTACAAAGATAAGAGAAAAATGGGTAAGCAAGGATGGTGATCATGGTGCCTCATCTAGTGGTGCTGCTCAAGAAGAAACTGCTGATATGGATGTTGAACATGAAGATCCAACAAGAGGGTTTCAAGATGCTGGACCCAGTGCTGCTGCTAAACATCAAGAAGAAAGGATTCAAACTATGTCACCTTTTGAAAGATTCATGGTGAATAGGCTGGATAGCTTTGCTGAAAATCAAAGAAACCTTCATGATCTATGTGTTAGCAATTTCCAAAGGTTTGACACCAGGTTTGACAACATGGATGCAAGGTTTATGAGCCTGGATGAACAAATTGAAGCTGTCCAGAACCAAATCTTTGATCTTCAGTTTGGAGATAAGGAAGAATGAAGAAAAACAACCGATTGTATTATCGAAACAATCAATTGTTTTTGGTAGCTGTTGAAGTGTGGTTTTATTTTCTTTCCTTCTGCTGTTGCTATTTTAATTCTGATGTAATATGAACAATATCTAGTTTTATCTCTTATATTTGTCTATTTGTGAAGACAGATAGGGGGAGATTTATGCTTGTTTATGCTTGGTTCAGGTTTTAAGATTGACTTTTAGCTGTTTTTAGTTGTTAAATGTTGTTTCTGATATTAATTGTTTAACCTTTAACTGTTTGTATGTATGCTAACAAAATATCAGAAGTTCAATGTCTACTAAAAGTTCAATTGCAGGAACTGCTTCAGATTTAATCAGAACAAAACAAGCATCAGGGATTTGTCTTCATCAAATAGGGGGAGATTGTTGAACCAAGTGGTGTTCAAGGTTTTGAAGAATCCAAATCCTTTGAAGGATGATGAAGCTTCTGCTTGCTTGATGCTGCTGTGCTGGTTTATTGTTTTGTTCTGGGGTAGTTTATGTTGTAATACACCCTTAGATTAAATCTCAAAGCAATTAGCATCTCAGTTTTTAATAAAACAAAGAGTTTTTCAAACTAAGTTGAAACAACTGATTGTTCTGTCGAAACAACCGATTGTTTATACTTAGATGTTTTGAGAAAGTTTGAAAACTGTTTTTGAATGGAGAAAATTGTTAAGTGACAAAACAACCGATTGTTTGTTCTGGAACCTTAACAGAAAAACTATTTTCTTTGACTGAGCTTTAAATGATTTGAAATTGAATACGCTCCAGTCATTAAATGCTTTGACCAATCTTTTTGAAAGCAATTATGGGTTTGTTAAGATTTGATAACAAACTTTCTTTATATAAATTCAGAAAAACTGTTTTAAATAAGAGAATGCTTTTGACAAAGTTTTTCTAAGATAGTTTTTCAAAGAGTTGAGATTGCTTAAGAGCTCAAGGGATTGATCAAGGTGCTGGAATAGGATTCTACTTGTATTAATTTCAGATCTTCATCCGTAACAAGTGTAATCTATGTAAACTGCTGAAACATTTCTTTTGTGTATTGTTGCTGAGATTGGCTGTGTGTTCTTGAGGTGTTCAAGATCAGCAATCTTAGTGTTGACCAAGGAGAGTGTGTGTCTTGAGGTTTTCAAGGTCATTCTCTTGGTTGTTATGTAAGTGATCAATGTGTGATTGCTTAGTGGATTTCCTCAGGGTTCTGAGAAGTCTGGATGTAGCTCTGGGTTGGAGTGAACCAGTATAAACTTCTGTGTACAATTTCTCTTTCCCTAACTCTTTAAATTCTGTTTATTTGTTGTTTGCTGATATAAACAACCGATTGTTTCACAGAAACAACCGATTGTTTTCCTGGCAGTGCTGTTTTGCTTACTGTTTTGGCAAACTGAATTGCTTAATCAACTGATTTCTGAAAGATATTCATTCTAGCTTGTAAAAGTTTGCGAAAACCTCTTTAAACAATTCACCCCCCTCTAGTTTAAAGCCATATTTCCTAACATTCTTAAGGAGCATGCATGAATTGATAGACTTTGTTCACAGAAAAAGCAAGTTCGGGATGTGTAATACTGAGATATTGAAGTGCTCCAACAGTAGATCTGTAAAGAGTGGGATCTATTACAGTCCTGCTACCATCTTTAGTTAACCGCAAACAAGAAATCATTGGTGTGGGCTGGGATTTGGCATGAAGCATATCAGCTCTTAGTAGAAGATTAGTTGCATCTTTTTCCTGAGACAAGAATAAACTACCATCTAGTAGTGATGAAACCTGAACACCAAGAAAATAATATAATATGCCAAGATCTTTTAAAGGAAAAATAGTTTGTAAATCTAAAATAAATTTTTGAAATACATTAGATGAGTTACCAGTGATAAGAATGTCATCAACATACATAAGAATAAGTAAGACATTACCATCCCAAAACTTGAGGAATAGAGAGGAATCACTTTTAGAAGATTGAAAACCCATCTATGTAAGAGTTTGTTAAAGCTTTCAAAATTAGGATCGAGGAGCTTGTTTTATACCATATATAGCTTTGTTTAGTTTGCATACATGTCGAGGATGCACAGATGAAATAAAACCAGGTGGTTGACCTATGTATACATGATCTTGTAAGTCGCCATGTAGAAAAGCATTGTCAATGTCTATTTGATGCAGTGGCCAATTGTGTGAAATAGCTAAAGCAAGAACAATTCGAATGGTTGTATATCGAACAACAGGACTGAATGTATTACTATAATCCAGCCCAAGAACCTGAGTAAAGCCTTTGGCTACAAGACGTGCTTTATTGCGATAAAAGGTTCCATTAGCATGCAACTTCCGTTTGAAAATCCATTTGCACCGAACAACACTCGCACCAGGAGGAAGAGGCATTAGAGTCCAAGTGTTATTAGTTATAAGAGCATTATATTCTGATTGCATTGCTTTAAACTAATTTGAATCAGATAAAGCTTGTTTATAACCAAGGGGTTTAGTAGAAGATGTACTAACCTGATATATTTTGGGTTTGAACACGCCAGCTTTGGCACGGGTCACCATGGGATAATTGTTGGTGATAGAAGCTGAAGCAGGTGTAGAAGAAGGAGATTTCATAGATTCACAAGAAATAGGTGCAATGGTGCAAGCATGATCAGGAGAATTATTATTAGGAGTAGTGGTGCAAGCATTATCAATAGAATTATTAATAGGAGCAAATGGTAAAGACACGGGTGAAGTAACAATAATGAGGGGCACATTTGGATGAGTAGAAGGTGGCAAATCAGAAACAATAGAGAAATTATTATTTGTAAGAGCGAAAGGAAAAATAGTTTCATTAAAAATGACATGTCGCGAGATAATGATCTTACCAAAAGGCAATAAGCAAAGGCACCCTTTATGTTTAGAATCATAACCCAAAAACAGACATAGAGAAGCATGATATTCAAACTTATGATGATTATATGGTCTAGGAAAAGGATAACAAGCACAACCAAAAACTTTAAAGAATTCATAATTCGGTTTCTTGTTAAAAAGAACTTCATAAGGACTACAATTGTTAAGCACAGAAGATGGTAAGTTATTAATAATAGTAGTTTCAGTAAGAAAAGCTTCTCCCCAAAACTTATAAGATAAAGAGGTTGTTGATAACAAGGCTAAACCTATCTCAACAACATGTTTATGTTTTCTTTCAATGGAGCCATTTTGCTCATGTATGTGAGGACAAGTTAACATATGTTGTATCCCATTATTCTACAGGTAAGGTCTAAGAGCAAGAAATTCCTTAGCATTATCTGATGGAAGAGGCCTAAGCTCAGGCCCAACAACTAGGTCCATGGCAAAGAGGATTCAAGAAGAATGGGACTCTGCTACTGATGGCAGAGAAACTTTTCTTTACATATTCAAAGACCCCTCAGAGGACCACAAGGAGTAGAGCCCAAGCCATGGGAGCTGAGCATCAATTAATTTCAGTTTATTTGTAATTTCAGTAGAGTAGGGTTCATTTAGCACAATAGGGGGTGTATTTAACAATTTAGCTTGTACCTAGGCCTTTTAGGGTAGGAATGTAGCCCTACCTTCTAGAAGCATGCTAAGGGGCTGCATTGACCTTTAGTCAACACCCTAGCAGCCCCCTCTTTTATGTATTCCCCATCATACCCTTGTTCCTTACTCTCCAAGGCACCATCTCCTATAAATAGGGTGCTTTGGCTCATGTTTTTTTAAGATCAATTTATATGAGTAAATGCTGCCAAAATTATGCTAGCTTCTACTCTTTGTCTAGTCTCTCTAGGTTAGACACTTTGATCTTCATCTTCACCTTCCTCCAAGTGATTTGGCCTAACTTATCACTCTCCATACCTTTCATGCACCTACAAGGAACCCATAGCTCTATATGAGCCATCCTTGACCCATATCATCCATAGCTTCCACCACCTTTTTACCTCATATTTCAAGAAGAATAAATAGTCATGAAGAACAACCCATCATTATCCGTTTGTAAGCTTTCGTTGAAAATGAAGCTTTGATGCCTCCAAATCCGTGAAGAGAGCTAGAAGACTGTGTTGCTTGGTTGGGGTTCAGTTCTAGGTAGTTTAGAATTTGGTAGATTCTTTCTTAATCCAAAACACAGCTGAATCAATCTAGTTTTAAAAATGAAAAGTGTTTTTCAAAGCTAAGTGAAAAACAACCTATTGATTTCTTGGTTTAACCGATTGTTTTTCACCCAGCTTGTTTGGAGGGTTTTCTAACTGCTTTTTACTTGGTTGACTAACTGTCAAAACCAATTCAACCGATTAAGTCGACATTTCAATCGGTTGATTTTTGAATTTCTTAACAGCTTTTCAAAAACCTGTTAAATTTGTTTTCAGTTGATTTGAAACCGTTTTGGCTCGTGTTTAATTGCTAAAACAGCTAGTTTGAAGAGCTATGAAATTGGGTTACCCTCCATATTTGTAAACACAGAAAAAGAGATTAAGAAAGATTTTTTAGGGAGATTTGATTCAAAGCTTTGCTAGATTGCCTAAGGCTGTGCAATTGGTTCAAGAAGTGAATTAGGAGCTCTGTGATTTCCTGTACACTAGGTGTAATCTGTGTTGAACCAAGTGGTGTTCAAGGTTTTGAAGAATCCAAATCCTTTGAAGGATGATGAAGCCTCTGCTTTGCTTGATGCTGCTGTGCTGGTTTATTGTTTTGTTCTGGGGTAGTTTAATGTTGTAATCCACCCTTAGATTAAATCTCAAAGCACTTAGCATCTCAATCTTGAAACAAGTAAAGTGTTTTTCAAACTAAGTTGAAACAACCGATTGTTCTGTCGAAACAACCGATTGTTTACACTTAGGTGTCTTGAGAAAGCTTCAAAACTGTTTTCAAATAGTGAAATCTGTTAAGTAACAAAACAACCAATTGATTCGAGGAAACAACCGATTGTTTGTTTTGGAACCATAACAGAATAACTGTTTTCTTTGACTGAGCTTTAAATGATTTGAAACTGAATACGCTCCAGTCATTAAATGCTTTGACCAATCTTTTTGAAAGCAATTATGGGTTTGTTAAGATTTGATAACAAACTTCTTTATATAAATTCAGAAAATCTGTTTTAAATGGGTGAATGCTTTTGACAAAGTTTTTACTAAGAGAGTTTTCAAAAAGTGCTGAGATTGCTTAAGAGCTAAAGAGATTGATCAAGGTGTTGGAATAGGATTCTACTTGTATTGATTTCAGATCTTCATCTGTAACAAGTGTAATCTGTGTAAACTGCTGAAACATTTCTTCTGTGTATTGTTGTTGAGATTGGCTGTGTGTTCTTGAGGTGTTCAAGATCATCAATCTTAGTGTTGGCCAAGGAGAGTGTGTGTCTTGAGGTTTTCAAGGTCATTCTCTTGGTTGTTGTGTAAGTGATCAAGGTGTGATTGCTTAGTGGATTTCCTCAGGGGTTCTAAGAAGACTGGATGTAGCTCTGGGTTGGAGTGAACCAGTATAAACAACTGTGTACAATCTCTCTATCCCTTACTCTTTAAATTCATTTTGTTTGTTATTTGCTGATATAAACAACCGATTGTTTCGAAGAAACAACCGATTGTTTTCCTGGCAGTGCAGTTTTGCTTACTGTTTTGGCTAACTGAATTCCTTAATCAATTGGTTTCTGAAATAAATTTATTTTAGCTTCAAAAAGTTTGCGAAAACCTCTTTAAACAATTCACCCCCCCTCTAGTTTAAAGCCATAATTCCTAACAATCTGTTCCTTTTGTTCTTGTATTTGTTTTCAATTTGAATACTTGTAAAATAATAAAGCTGCAAGTTAGAGGGCTGTTTTGACTGTGTGTGTGGATAGGCAAAGAGGGTGTTGTTCTTGTGTGGTCAAGATCACCTGTTTGTGGTGTTTGTGTGTTGTAATTTCTGGTTGATTACCTAGTGAAATACCTAATGGTTTTTTCGGGGACTGGATGTAGCTATGGTAAGGAGTGAACCAGTATAAATTGATTGTGCAATCTTTTCTCTCTCCTCACTCATTACAAACTGTTTGATGTGGTTTTTGTCTCTACTGCTTTAAACAACCGGTTAAAACAATTTTAACAGCTTTGAGTTCTTGGCTTCTCTGATTGCTCTTTCTGTAATTCTTTAGAAATCTTCATTCTTAGCCAATATTTGCGAAAATCTTTCAATTAACAATTCACCCTCCCTCTTGTTAAGGCCATTAATTCTAACAAATGGTATCAAAGTTAGGTTCTTGAAATTTTCTCAAGTTTTGTTTTTCAAATCTATTTTAATGGCTGACAAGTTGCCTTTTGGGGAAGGTGCTTCATTAAATAGACCACCCTTATTTTTTGGTGTTAATTACCAGTTTTGGAAAGTGAGAATGAAGATTTTTATTGAATCTACAGATAGGGGAATATAGGATGCTATAGAAAATGGTCCATACATTTCTAAAACTAAAAAGGATGATGTTGTTGTTGAGAAGCCTTGGTCTAAATGAACTGAGCAAGAAAGCAAGAAAGCTAAATATGATTAGATTGCTAAGAACATTATAACTTCTGCCTTAAGCTATGATGAATTTGTTAGGGTTGCACTATGCAAATCTGCAAAGGAAATGTGGGACATTCTTGAGGTCACACATGAGGGAACCAATGATGTGAAGAGGGCCAGAAAGCATGCTCTCATCCAAGAATACAAATTGTTCAGAATGCAAAAAGGGGAAACAATTTCAGATGTGCAGAAAAGGTTTTCTCACATTGTGAATCACCTCATAAGCCATGGAAAGAGCTTTGAAGAAGAGGAGCTGAACATCAAGATTTTGAAGTGTCTTGACAGATCTTGGCAGTCAAAGGTTACAACCATTTCTGAATCAAAGGATCTAACATCCATGACAACAACCTCCTTGTTTGGTAAGCTAAGGGAACATGAACTTGAAATGAATCAGTTGTTTGTCCAAGAGAGTGAGGATAAACACAGCAAAGGAATAGCCCTGAAAACAGCTGGCCAAAGAAGATATCAAGATTCCAGTGACAATGAAGAAGATACACTAAGTCTGCTGTAAAAAAGGTTCAGCAAATTCTTGAAGAACAACAACAAAGGCCAATCTTCCAAAAGGTATAATTCCAAGAAACTGAATGATTTCAATTTTAATAAATATACCTATTTTGGATGTGGTGAGCAAGGTCATATCAAGGCTCAATGTCCAAATGGAGAGGCCAAGGAGAAATCTAAATTAAAGAGAGGAGAAAGAAGAGGCAAGACAAAGAAAGCCTACATAGCATGGGAGGACAATGAAGTGACTTCCTCCATCTCAAGTAGAGTAAGTTTAACTTCTTCATCCAAAGGTGATAACTACTATCAACTCCTTGTAGCATTTAAAGAAACACATGGAGAAGCTAATAGATTGGCTCTCTTGAACAACCGGTTGAAAGGGTTGAATAATTGGCTTGAAAATAGAGTTAAAACACTAGAAGAAGAGTTGGAAAAGTCTAAAATTGATTTTGAAAATCTAGATTTGATTTACAAGAACTCTTCTTGCATGTGTGACTCAAATGTTTGTGAAAAATGTGAATCTCTTGAAAAGAAGATTCACTACCTTGTGAAAACTGTGGATAGGCTTTCAAAAGGAAAATCCAACTTTGAGAGTGTTCTTGCATCTCAAAATTGTGTTTTTGGAAAATCTAGTTTAAGATTTAAACCACAGAGTAAAAAGAATGGGATTACAAAACCTTTTTCAACTATGCCAGAAAATCAACCGATTAAAAAATCAAAACAATCGGTTGTTACATGATTTTATTGTATGAAGAGAGGTCATTCTGTCAAGTTCTGCAAAATTCATAAAATCCTTGTTCCTAGAGGTATCTTGAAATGGATTCCAAGAAATATTAATGGTTCTTATGATAAATCTAACATGAAAGGATCCAAATTTTCTAAGGGATCGAATCTTGCTATTTGATATGTTTTTTTTTTGTAGGACTTTGCTTCTATATTGAAGAATCTGTAGAATTTGGCTTTCATGGATGCAAATACTCGAGATAGAGCTTTGGTTCTGGAATTATGAACTATCTCAAATTTTGTACATTGTTCTAGGAGAATAGTTTTTCATTCTCATCTTATTCTTTTTATACTTGAAAAATCTGTTATAAATCCAATTCAGTGTTTTTACAATTGGTTTCTTATTTAGCTGGTTTTATATCTGCTATATACTCATACAAATAATATGTGCCTTGATCTGTACCCCTGTTTTTCAGTCTCTGTTGAAGAGTTTGGTTTTATCAAACTCAAATTACTGTCACAAAATATCAACTAGTTGATTCTGTGAAACAACCAACTGTTTCAGCCCTAACAGCACTGTGGTATTTTCTGTGCTTTGATTCAAATCTTTGATCATTCTCAGTACCGTTAGTGGTCAATGGTGCATTTATTACTTCTTTGAACATGTATTCTCTGTGCAATTACTGTTCTTTATAGAATAAATTCCTCTTTATATTGGAAATTAAAACCTTTTTTAAGCTTGGTCAAAATCAGCATGTGATTTTCTCTCTCTGTGCCTTCTGTTAGGGTTTGACAGGTTGCTTTATTGTCTCTGATTTTATTCTTTTTCGTTTGAATTTTAACCCATTAAATGTCAAAGCTTTGATTGCCTTTTCTGGTTATCAATAAATGTGGCTATGAGTTGTTCTTCTTCACAAGAAATAACCAACTATTTTCTTTTATGCTCTAATCTGTTTCTACAGTTTGCCTACACTATTTTTTTCTCTCACTGAATCATGGAATCAACTCTTCCATCTTCCAAAAGGATGAAAACAAGGGCTGTGAGAAGAGGAGGTGAACTTGAAAGCTGGTTTGCTAGAGAAACAGAATTGATTGAAAAATACCTACATGAGGCAAGTAGAAAGGTAATCAATACTCCAAAACTGATTTCCTTCAGCTGGATGAAGCAGCAAAAGCTCATTGAAGTGAGGAATCTGTTAAAGGAGCAAATGCTGAAGCGATTTCTGGAAATGTCTAGTAATATATATCTGGATTTGGTAAGAGTTTTCTATACAAACTTTCAATTTAATGGTGATAATCTTTGCTCTCATGTCAAAGGGGTGTACATTGAGATTACCCATGAGGTTCAGACTGCCATAACCGGGTTGAAGTACACTGGACTAAGAATCAATAAAGGCAATATAGGAGTGGTAGAAGAATTTAACTAGATGCAATTCTACAAGAGTTGCCTTAAAAACCCTCTATCAATAGTAAGGACCTTTTCTGTTGGAGGATTAAAGCTGGATGAGAGGCTCATCGCCTTTATCATCTTCGGGATGCTCACACCAAGGGGCAGCAACCATTCCACTCTTTTAGAAGAAGATTTGGTTCTGATTTACTGCATTATGAACAAAGTAAAGCTAAATTGGATCCACATCTTTAAGGACCACATGCAAAAAAGCAACAAGGCTAAGTGATTTTCATTATGCCTATGCCATTTTGATTTCTAAATTCCTACACTATTTTGAAGTGGATTTAGAGGAAGAACTGTTTAAGGTTGCGAAGTCCTTAGGTGAAATCAATAATGGTTCCCTAAGTAAAATGGGATTTACCAAAATTGATGGCAAATGGGTTACCGAAGAGGGAGGAGATCAAGCCAAATCATCTAGTGGAGCACAAGATGAAGGAGGAAATGAAGCTACTGCTGGAGAGGAACTTGCTGTAGATGAATTTGAAGTTGGACCAAGTGCAGCCACTGGAGAAGAGAGGATTACATCCATGACTTTGTTTGAAAGGCTTATGATAAATAGAATGGATGGCTTTGCTGATAGTCAAAGGAACCTTTATGAGTTGTGTGACACAAGGTTCCAGAGCATGGATACAAGGTTTTGTTGAACCAAGTGATGTTCAATGTTTTGAAGAATCCAAATCCTTTGAATGATGTTGAAGCCTCTGCTTTTCTTGATGCTGTTGTGCTGGTTTATAGCTTTGTTCTGGGGTAGTTTAATGTTGTAATCCACCCTTAGATTAAATCTCAAAGCAATTAGCATCTCAATCTTTAACAAAGCAAAATGTTTTTCAAGCTAAGTTGAAACAACCGATTGTTTTGTCGAAACAACCGATTGTTTACACTTAGGTGTTTTGAGAAAGTATTGAAAACTGTTTTTGAATGGTGAAATCTATTAAGTAACAAAACAACCGATTGATTCGAGGAAACAATCGATTGTTTGTTTTGGAACCATAACATAAAAATTGTTTTCTTTGACTGAGCTTTAAATGCTTTAAAACTGAATACGCTCCAGTCATTAAATGCTTTGACCAATCTTTTTAAAGCAATTAAGAGTTTGTTAAGATTTGATAACAAACTATATCTTTGTATAAATTCAGAAAAACTGATTTAAGTAAAGAGAATCTTTTGAAAAAGTTTTTCTAAGAGAGTTTTTCAAAGTGTTGAGATTGCTTAAGAGTTTTGTGATTGATCAAGGTGCTGGAATAGGATTCTACTTGTATTGATTTCAGATATTCATCTGTAACAAGTGTAATCTTTGTAAACTGCTGAAACAATTCGTCTGTGTGTTTTTGATGAGATTGATTGTGTGTTCTTGAGGTGTTCAAGATCACAATCTTAGTGTTGGCCAAGGAGAGTGTGTTTCTTGAGGTTTTCAAGGTCATTCTCTTGGTTGTTGTGTAAGTGATCAAGGTGTGATTGCTTAGTGGATTTCCTCAAGGTTTCTGAGAAGAATGGATGTAGCTCTGGATTGGAGTGAACCAGTATAAACAACTGTGTACAATCTTTCTATCCTTAACTCTTTAAATTCAGTTTGTTTGTTGTTTGCTGGTATAAACAACCGATTGTTTTGAAGAAACAATCGATTTTTTTTTTCTAGTATTACAGTTTTGCTTGCTATTTTGGCTAACTAAATTGCTGAATCAATTGGTTTTTGAAATAAATTCATTCTAGTTTGGGAAAAGTTTGCGAAAACCCCTTTAAAAAATTCACCCCCCTCTAGTTTAAAGCCATCTTTTCTAACAGGTTTTAGACCTTGGATGAACAAATTGAGGCTGTGCAAAATCAACTCTTTGAGCTGCAATACGACAAGGATGATTAAAGCTTGGTTGAAGCTTTCCTTTCACTTTATGGTTTAATATTTTGAACAATTTCCTTTTTCTTTTATCTTGTTTTGTTTCCCTTCTTATACTCCATTTAATAGACAAATAGGGGGAGAAGTGGCTTTGGACTGTAATCATCTAATTCCTGCACACTTATTCTGTTTGATAATTGCATTAGATAGATGTTAAACTGTTGAACACTGATAGTTTTAATCGGTTATTCCTGTGTTTTAACCGACTATTTTTCTGTTGTTGCACCTATATATGTGTATCTGATTTTCACACAGATTTGGTTTATCTTCCTTTTTGGAAATCACCTAGTGGAAACTGGTTTTATAGTGCTTGATATATCTAGAACAAATTATCTCTTGTTTCTGCATCTATTTGTGATTGCAGGTTGTGCCAATTTCTAAATAGGACATCCCAAAGTAACCCAGGGATTTCTCTTCATCAAATAGGGGGAGAATGTTGAAAATGAAGCTTTAATGCCTCCAAATTCGTGAAGAGAGCTTGAAGACTGTGTTGCTGTGGTTGGGGTTTTGTTCTAGGTAGTTTAGAATTTTCTATATTCATTCTTAATCCAAAGCACAGCTGAATCAATCTAGTTTTAACAATGAAAAGTGTTTTTCAAAGCTAAGTGAAAAACAACCTATTGATTTCTCAGTTTAATCAGTTGTTTTTCACCTGTCTTGTTTGGAGGGTTTTCAAACTGTTTTTGACTTGGTTGACTAACTGTCAAGACCAATTTAACCAATTAAATCGACATTTTAACTGATTGAATTTTGAATTTCTTAACAGCTTTCCAAAAACCTGTTAAATCTGTTTTGATTTGAAACTATTTTGGCTCGTGTTTAACTGCCTAAAACGGCTAGTTTGAAGAGTTATAAAACTGGTTTACCCTCCATATTTGAAAACACAGAAAAAGAGATTAAGAAAGATTTTTTAGGGAGATTTGATTCAAAGCTTTGCTAGATTGCCTAAGGCTGTGCAATTGGTTCAAGAAGTGAATTAGGAGCTTTGTGATTTCCTGTACACCAGGTGTAATCTGTTCCTTTTGTTCTTGTATTTGTTTTCAATTTGAATACTTGTAAAACAATAAAGCTGCAAGTTAGAGGGCTGTTCTGACTGTGTGTGTGGATAGGCAAAGAGGGTGTGTGTTCTTGTGTGGTCAAGATCACCTCTTTGTGGTGTTTGTGTGTTGTAATCTGTGGTTGATTACCTAGTGAATACCCAGTGGTTTTTCTGGGTATTGGATGTAGCTCTGGTAAGGAGGAACCAGTATAAATTGATTGTGCAATCTTTTCTCTCTCTCACTCATTACAAACTGTCTGATGTGGTTTTTGTCTCTGCTGCTATAAACAACCGGTTAAAACGAAATTTCAACCGATTGTTTTTTTGTAAACAGTTTTAACAACTTTGGGTTCTTGGCTTCTCTGATTGTTCTTTCTGTAATTCTTCAGAAATCTTCATTCTTAGACAATATTTCCGAAAATCTTTCAGTTAACAATTCACCCCCTTCCTCTTGTTAAGGTCATTAATTCTAACACTTTTTAATATGCATCTAATTTGTTTTTCAACAAAAAGTTTGAAACAATGAAAAACCGAGAGAACTTGAGATTTAGATGATATGAGATAAAGCCATGTAAAGCGCGAATAGGCATAAAAAGCTAAGTAATACCGAGATGCATTAGACGAATAGTATGGAGAAGGACCCCATATATCAAGTTCAAGAGAATAAGTATAAATAGTTTCAAAATCATGAAAAGGTAATTGATGATGTTTAGCAATAGTACAATTTTCACAAAAAACAAATTGTTTAATACATGGAACTTTGCACAGTTTCATTATTCTAGTCATAGTGTTATAGGAAGCATGACCAAGGCGATTATGCCATAGTTAAAACTTAGAACACACAGAATTAACACTAATATTGCACACAGTGAGTTTGAGTTTATGATTAAACGGAGGAAACACATAAAGACCATCTTTAAGTTTTCCTTGTAGAATGATTTGCTTTGTATCCTGTTATTGGACAAGATAGTAATCAGAATAGAATTCAAAAAAGACATTATTGTCTTTAGCAAACTTAGAAACACTTATAAGATTTTATGTGATGTTTGGAACATGAAGAAGTTGATTAAGATGAATGACAGTGTTATTGTAAGGAGTAAGATAAATGGCAGAGCTAATGTGGGTAGTGGAAGTACATGAACCATTTAGTGGTAAAAATATTGGAGTCACTTCTGAGATGATGTGTAGCACCACTGTCAGGATACCAAAGAGGATCGATGATGGTACATGGTGCTCCCAAAATAGATGGTTCGACAGACTCATTGGCTGAAGCGAAAAATTCAGTAGCATTAGCATTGATCGAGTTATTTGAATCAATGTTATACCTTTGCCAATAGCGGAGAGCTGAGTGACCCATCTTTCCACAAATTTGACACTGGATCTTGAAATTGGGGTTTCTGTTGCCAAAAAACCTATTTGGCATTCTAGAGAAACGATTTGGGGGTCGTCCACCTCCCCGACCACCTCTGTGATTTTGATTCATACATTGTTTGTTGGATGTAGGGTTTGACGTTTGCCAAGAAGCAATCCAAAGATGTGCTTGAACAATATTGGAATCCAATAAATGATATTTGTCAAAACGTTCCTCTTGAGCAAGCAGAAGAGCCTCAAAGTCTTCAACAGTATATGGATCGATACGTGAGGTGACAGAAGTGATGAAACCATCATATTCGTTAGGTAGGCCATCCATAATAGCTTCAATTTGATCATCAGTCGAGATTGGAGCACCGACAGCGATAAGTGTATCCATGATTTTCTTTTGATCCAGAAGATAGGTAGAAATGGAGCGATCTTTCTTAGGATTGTGTAAGTGTACGTTGAGTTTCTTGATTTTGGCACGTAATTGAGTTGCATAATACATATGCAGAAAGTATGCGGTGTGAAGGATGAAACACCAAAAAAAAATTTGAGGTCGCTAGCCGGAGAAGAAGAAGAGGGAGACATGAGTAAAGAGAAATCTGATACCATGTAAAGAATAAGAAAGCAAAGAGATAAAGAGAGAAAACAGAGAGTGAAAGTTTTAGAAAAAAAACTGGATATCAATATATTTACTTGATAGTAAGCCTTTACAAGAATATATAACAGAGTTTATAACCGACTGGTCGTTACAACAGAAAAACCTAGAAGAGACTAATATATTAACCATTTATAATAGTAAAATTGGACATGGATTTTGAACAAAGTGGTTAATTTTTATAAATAATTTATTTTATTATAAATATGTTATTTTGGTAGGATATTTAAAAAAATTGGAATTCTATAATTTTTTTAAAATAATTTTATTATTTAATATTAAAAAAAATTTAAATTTCAATCGTAAAGTAAGAATTACATGTTTTTATATTATTAATTTTATATAATTTTTATTCATACTTTTTCTCAACTCAAATTTAGTTAAGACATCATGGATTGCATTGTTTGATCGACGTTCGAATGTCAGAGTTTTAACATTTTTTTATTTATTTATGAATGTTGGTGAATGTTTCTTCCATAATAAAATTGATTTGTGTTTATTTTTATTTTACATCATCAATTTTCGGAAACAATGTTAATTAAAATTTCTTAATCAAAAGGACTATTTTCGATTGATATCGATTAATATTTTTTATTTATTTATGCGAAAAAAAATATATTTATCTTAATTTAATTATTAGGATTATTTTTATTGTTTTAAATGATAGTTATTTGTCGTTTAATATCCGTAAGAGTTTTCTCGATCAATTCTGGAACGACTATGTTTCCACAGATGTAATTTAGATTTTTTATATCTATCATGGTTATTTTTGTCGATGTTTATGACTATTTTTCTTATCAATAACACAATATTATTCTTTATCAATAGTTTTGTTAGAATTTTTTAAACTTTGATTGAGAAAATTTTCAAATAGTATTAACTAGGTTTTTTGGAGAAATTTTTCGATTTGACTTGAATTCAAAAAACTCAACCAACCACATCATAAAAATAAATTCAACCAATCTTATCCTAAATAATTATAATTATGGTAGACATTAACTGACTTTGCTAATGTCAATCGAGAAAAATTTTGTCATTATCAATTGAAATTTTTTTATCAACTCTAACTGAAAAATAAAATCAACAAAGATCAACTAAAAAAAATCATCAATATTTTTCCTTTTAAATTATTAATAATTTTTATTATTTTAATAATTTTTAATTTAATAATAATTTAAATACTTTATTAGAAAATTAAAAAAATCAATAAATTTAACTTGTCTTATTCGGACATTAAAAAATAAACAATTTAAAACATAATCAATTAAATTTTATAATTAAATATTTTAAAATTTATAAAATTTTCAATCCTAACACAAGTTCAAATTAATACCAATTTCAATTAGCATTTGATGGAGCAAAGAATATAACCTTTATATTCCCTCCATCCAACTTAGTTCACTTGACTAGATCATTACTTGGCATATGTCTGATCAAGTCGATGTTATCTGCTCTTCCCCTGTTCTACCTGTTTCTATACAAAATGTCGGTAATGATGATGAAAGAAATAGTCAAGTTGCAGAGGAACTTTTTATGGGGTTGGAGCTTGGTTGGCAGGAAAATAGCATGGACTTTGTGGGAGAAGGTGTGTGAGCCAAAGGAAGCAGGGGGTCTCGGGATGATTGACTTAAGGCAGTTTAATTTTGCTCTTTTGGGAAAATGGATTTGGCGCCTAGGTTGTGAAAAACAGGGTTTGTGGAAAGATGTGATGGATTCGAAATATGGAAGATGGAGGGATCTACGGTGTCAAAGAAAGAGAAGTTCAAATTCTCTATGGTGGAGGGACTTGAAGGAGGTATGGTCATTGGATGGATGGAAAGACAATTTCGAGGCTAACGTTTTGTGGGAGATAGGAAATGGGAGGGAGGTTAGGTTTTGGGGAGATAGGTGGGTGGGTAACACAGCTTTAAAGGATATTTTCCCGAAACTATATACCATTTGCTCTTCAAAGGACCATCCTATTTGGCAGGCAGGGGAGAGGGCGGGAATGTTAGGGTGGACATGGAAGATTGAATGGTGAAGAAATTTGTTTGAATGGGAACGGGATCAGGAACATCAACTCTTGCAAATCCTGGGGGAATAGAAGGTAAGGGTGGACAAGGAGGATTCTTGGATTTGGAAGGACAGAGAGACAACCGAGTTCACGGTTAAGTCTGCATACAAACTCCTTAGGGACGTTACACAGGCGGCGGACAAAGATTTGTTTGCGAGTTTCTGGAAGTTATTGGCACAACCATCTATACTTCTTACAGGATGAAGGGTTTTGGAAGACAAGATTGCTTCTAAAGCAAACCTGGTAAGGAGGGGGATAGGTACGACCACTAACACTTGTGGACTGTGCGGGGAGGAGGAGGAAACTACGTCCCATCTTTTTTGTACATGCAGAGTTGCCTGGTTAGTGTGGTCTAAGTGTTATGAGTGGGTGGGAATGGTCTCGAATGATCACAGGGAGCCAAAAAATCACTTTTTAAGCTTTAGAATGAGCGGGGTCAAGGAAAGTGTGAATCAGGTTTGGGGGGTTGTGTGGTTTGCAGTAGTAGGAGAATTGTGGAAGCATAGGAACAGGAAGGTTTTCAAAAGTGGTAGGATTGATCCTTTGAAAATTTTCGCTTTGGCTTAGTTGAAGGCTTGGACATGGGTGGTGACCAAAGCGCGAGATGCATGCTTTTCCTTTTCTGATTGGTGTTTAGAGTCAATGATTTGTATGAGGACAGTTAATTTACATAGGATGGTTACTTTTTTATTGCAGGCAACAGTTCTGATCGCAAGGTAGGCCTTTTGTATACGGGTTGAGGTATCCCTGAAATACCTTATATTTATTTATTCGTTTTTTGCCGATAAAAAAAAATTGATTAAGTATTATTAGAAAAATTTAACAAATTAAAGTATGAGTCATGACATAATCGTTCTAAATGAGTAAAAAACGTTTTTATTCTCTTTTATTTCATTTTGATGGAAACAAAGGTAATATAATTGAAAAGAGGTTTTCGAACCCTTAGACATTAGAAAGTTACATTAATAGTTATAATTTCTTTAATAAAAGTTTGCATAACAATAAAATTCTCCAACTCCGTAATGAACTGAAAATAAAATGAGAGAGTTAAAAAAATAGAGTTCAAAGGTGATTGAATCCAATTATTGTAATTCTCAACTATGATCAATTATTGAGATTGATTGATACTTGAAAATATAATCTTAATATTCCCTCCATCCTACTTACATTTCCTTAGTTCGCTTACTAAATCACTACTAGGGATAATTTGATAAAATTTTATTAGAAAAATTAGCCAATCAAAATCTGAGAGAAACTCGTGATATAATCGTTCTAAACGAGTAAACAACATCTTCATGCTCTTTTATTTCACTTGGATTTTCTTATAAATGGATCAAGTCAACTGTAATATATAGTTGAAAAGATATTGATGTATCCTTAGAAATTATAAAGTACATTAATAGTTATAATTTTTTTTATAAAAAATTGCATAATAATAAAATTCTCAAACTGCATAATGAAATGAAAACAAAATGAAAGAGTTCACACAAATAAAGTTGAAAGGTGATTGAATACAATTATTATAATTATCAAGTATGATCAAGTATTGGATTGAATGATACATGTAAACTAATCTTCATTTCTTGTTCATACATGTAAGTATATTGATGACTATTTTACGCCTAGTGTGTCGTGTCAGAATTTATTTCAAAGAACGATATCAAACCCACAAGGAACAATTGACTTATTAAGTATAAGATTAAGATCTTACCATTTTCGAAGTAACTGGAGTTCTATCTATTTTTCCATTTCAATTCAAACAATAAGTAAAAGTTTGTAGGATGTTTGTTGTGTATGATTGCAAGAATGTAAATAGAGCAAAGTAAAGAGTTGTTTATTCAATTTGGGATTGTGGTTCATCTTTCTTACTCTTTTTGTATTTTGAAAAGCATAATAATATTCTATCATTTGATTGATATTGAATATAAAATTCATTTTATCGATTTCTCACATAAAAAATTATTAAGATAGTCTCCTAAATATCGATTCCTCGCATATTTATCTTCTTATCCTTACAATTAGATGTTGATAGCAATTAACATTTCAAATTTATTCCTAACATTCAAATATGTTAAGCATTATCACTTAGGTCAGAAACTTACAAGTACTTTTCACTCAAATTTAAGGATCAAAATTATGATAAACAAGCATTACAAATAAAATGACAACACCTATCATCAATAAAGAACAAAATATTATATTTAAATATCACCTCAATATATAAGAGTTTGAATAGATTACTATCAATATCAAAGAGTATAATTAGCTACTCATGTTGGCCATTACAAGCATGGAAAGCAAGAAAAGAAGATCCAGGATGTTTCTCCTTGACGACTGCCACCTCTAGGGTTTTCTATCACCTTCTATTCTTCCAATGATGTATAAGGTTGTGCCTTACACCTCATATTTAATCTAGTTGTGATTGGGCTCGCTTGGGCAAGTTGGACGAGAAAAAGCCCAACCTCTCTAGAGTGACCTCGCCTGAGCGAGATTGAGCTCGTTTGGACGACTTCCTTTGGAAGGCTTCTGGCTTAAGCAAGTTTGGACAAGTGTTGCAGCATTCCAACTTTCCCTTTTTATCTTATATATTCTCCATTTGTCCTTTCATCCCCATTTTCTCCTAAAATCCTTAAATTAACACAAATTTAGAAATAAATCGTTCTTATTTATATTATAATCACAGTATGTAAAAATGTTTAAATTCATAAATTAGGGATTAAATTATAACTATTTTATTAATAATTATCCATAAGTGTCTATATTTTAATATGGAATTTTACTGGAATATGATACTTTTCATATATTACATTCTCTTGTTCCATAAGGCAAACCAAGTTAATTCCTTAATCTTGGTTATCTAAAAGTCCATAATAAATCAATTCCTTATTAAAATCATTTGACCTATACATTAAGATCATAACAATAATAGCCAAACATAACAACTTTGTTCCCCATTGTTGAATCTTTAGTTGATTGATTTTGTTTTAAAAAAAGGAAAGTATTTCCCCTAACATTCAAATTATATAGAGATTCTTATACGGTCAAATATTAAGCACAAAACATAATCAATTAAGAACTAAATCAATTAATAACAAAATCAATTAAGAACATAATTTACTTAAATATATAAATCAAGAAACTAAAAAAAAAGTTACAATGTTATTAATCTCAATAGCCATGGAAATGAGTTGGTCATGATGAGTAGGATGATTCAATGAATACAATGATAAACAACAACCCAAAATATTACAACTCTAAACTAACTTCAGTTCTAATCTCTCCTCCCTAGCGTTAGTATTTTTTTTCTCCATATTGCTACTAAATTTATCTTCGGTTGATTTCCCACGCTCAGTCCCTGGATCTTCCGCTCAATGGATTGCATTTCTTCATGTAAAGGTTTTCTTTGTGCTGAGGTTCTCTGTGGTTCGGTCAATGGATTACCTTTTTTCCCTTTAACGATTTCCCATGTGTTGAGTGTATTTGTGGCTCACTTAGCATAGTCTCAAATCAAAATGCACATTTCTCTGGAATATGTTCACTCAATGACATTTATCTCCATTAAGCGCTTTGATGTGAAATTTAGGATGCTCTTTTCCTTAAGTCCGCTCGGCGCCTATTTCCTGCGCTCAACGAAAACTTTCTGTGTTGACTCAAATCTGCTCAGCTACTACTGGCTTCTAACTGCATCGAAGTCATGTAAGCATAGGTTAAGAAATTCAAGTACTGAAGTAACTTTTCTCATTGCAAACATTATTAATTTCTAAGTTGGTAACAGTTCTACTTTGCGTAATCCAATATATGAAAATTCGATGCCTAAATCAAGTATAATGATAACAAGTAAATTTGACACTTTTTAAAATGCCCCCAACTTAGATCTTAATTTTCTCTCAAACAAAGAATAACTTCAAATTTCAGATGACAAAGCAAACCAATATTGGTTGGCTCAAGAGCTAATTTGGCAACTATTTGGAAACTCACCAGTACTCAATAATATTCCCTTTTCTCAAAACAACAAAATACACATGCATTTCATCACACAATTTTTTGAATTAAGTAGAACTTCCTATGTTCTCATTTCAATCTAAGATATTCCAGCTCTCTCATTTCCTAGATCAATCTCAACATTGGTAGGTTGAGTATCAGCCTCACCTGCATTTGTTGTGCATGTCCCCCTCAAAAGAATGGCCCCTCCGCCCGTGAAACCAGTTGTTGGAATTGAGCAGGGGACATGCAAGGAAATGGCTCAGAAGGATGGTGTTGGTGGAATGTGCACATGTAGAAACTGTCAAAAATTGAAGTATAGACTTTGTGGTGGGTGATAAAACTCTTATTACATCAAGTTTTTAAAACAAAATTAAGCTTCCCCGAATGTAATATAGAGGGTAACCTTGTTTGAATCCCTAAATATGCATATTGTACATTTCCATTACTTCATATTCTCTTTAAACAAATTAAGATTGGGGGAAATTTTGAATGAAGAAATTGCACCAAACATAAACGTGAAACACAATGAACAGTACATAAAAACAGAAAATAGAGTTCATGAAAAATGAAAGATAGTAATCGAAATTAACTGGAATTGAGTAAAAAGACTGAATGGAAGCTGTAAATAATGAAATTGAAAACATGTAAATCAAAAACTAGAATTAAAAAGGCATAAGAATGACATTACGTTAATGAATAAGAAACAAAGCATGGATGAAAATAAAACTATGTTGGATGGTTCAATTAATGTATAAATGTAAATAAATGTACAAGCGAATTAAAACTACAATCTAAGTTTAAAGTAACAACTAAAACA
This sequence comes from Phaseolus lunatus, assembly GCA_013389735.1. Classification (NCBI taxonomy): domain Eukaryota; kingdom Viridiplantae; phylum Streptophyta; class Magnoliopsida; order Fabales; family Fabaceae; genus Phaseolus; species Phaseolus lunatus. Next base: position 22,274,225 of record CM023866.1, on the reverse strand, counting down.
CAATTGAATTCATAAAGTATGAAAACTATGTGCAATTATTAGACCGTCTAATGGACAATCGTTTACCATACCATCTAATAATTTTACAAGTTCAAATCTGAGCATCTATTGAAAATGTAAATGACAGAAATTATAAACATCCAGAATAGTAAATAACAGAAATTGGAAAGAAACAATAGAATTCATTAAAGGGAGAACAAGAAAACTATAGCAGAAACTTAATTATCTAATGAGCTAAAACTGTAAAAACTTGAAACAGAAAACAGGGCATGACTAGAATTGAAATGAACTGAAATTGAAAGGAATTGAAATGTAAATGAAGAATTGTAAATGCTGAAACTGAAAGGAACTGCAATAAATCGAAGCAAAATTTATTCAAGAAATGCGAAACAAAATCATGGTCAAGTTATCTTTAAACTTGAATGCAAAAAAACCTAAATCTGAATTTCTTATTTAATGACAAACACAACCAATCCCTTTTTATATTCAAATAAAGTAATTATTAATGAATAAGTGAATTCTAAAACGATTCCAGAGAAGAAAACAATCATTTAACGCAATTTTATATTTGTTGTTACCCATTTCAAGAATTCAATCATCTTTCAAATGTTAATAATCAGAAATGAAAGCAGTAAAAAAAAGCATAAGACAAAAATGCGACAGAAAGCGAAAGTAGAAGAACTCCAATGGACAAAAATTGAATTGCATAAAACTGTAAAAATAGAAAACTAACTATAAAAACTACCATATACTCCTAAGTACGTGAGTGTTAAGTCTAAGTACGTATGAATATTATTTTCTATTTATAGTGTTCTGAAACTACAAATGGATGGCCTAAGCTAAAATAAAAGTTGGTCCCATAGAAATATCTATTACATAGAAATTCCATCCTTTACTGTCTTCCAACTCATCGACTATCTAATGCTTCCTCTCTTCAACATATTCAATAGATTTGTTCCCTTTAGTTCAACATTTCCAATCTTCATGGTCCAATTATCTTCACTAAAACACCAAAGTTTAGGAATCTACTGCAACAAAGATCAAATCAAAATTATTTCACAATTGATGAGATGGTCTATTAAAAATTCCAGCTGAGAACACAATTTTTATACAAGATTTATTATAACTCTTACTTACTGCAAAAATTAGAAATAAGAAAGATAAAAATGCTTAGGGAATACAATAATTCTATCAAAACATGAATAGTTCAAGTCTTATCAGTTGGAAAACCATCTATTGTTGAATGTGAGTTAACTGGATGTTCATTGCTTCTGTAGCAGCTATTTAATGAGTAGTAGGTTGTGGTTGCAGCAGCTATTGAATGAGTAGTAGGTTGTGGTTGCTGTGGTTCAAATGTAGGTTGGGTCTAGGCTCTTGGATGTGGTCTTGGCCTTAAGGTTGGACCTTAGACTTCATTCAGTGGGTCGGTATAATGTGCTCCAATATATACTTTACTCAAAGGAAGTCTGAGCTTTTTCATAAGGTGACTAGGAATCTTCACCCTTTTTAATATGAACAAACCATTGATAAGACTAGGGAAGCCTAGAGGTTTAGTTGTTCCCCTAGAGGTAGGTTAAGACAAGATCTCTTCTTAAATTATTTATGCTACATCAACCACCACCTCTTCCATAATGCAATACAATAGCTTAACCTTATCCATGTTAACATCCATGTGTATTTGGAGTTACCTTATCAAACAAGAAACTTCCCCAAATTTGAGCCAAAGTCTTTATATTGTCCTAAGAATTCTTTAAGCCTTGCCATTTCTTCCCAATTTGTAATTCCCCTCATCTATGCATAGAGATTCAACTTCAAGGTTAGGAGAAATATCATGTTTAATCCTTTTTTACTCTCTCCTTTCATCTTCTGGCAACACAAGAGATGTTTGCTGATAAGCATTAATAGCATCCTTTTTATAAGGGATGTGTTGCCCTCTGACCCATGAGCTGTGACCTTTATCAATCATGTTCAAAGGTAAGCATTTGCATAAAACTCTGACAATAATTTCATCAAAGATGGGCTAGGGTGGCTATAAGAGTCCAATGTCTCCTCTCTTTCTCCCCTATAAAGGTCTTATATTCCCCCAGAGGTATTTCTACTCTTCTTTCTAGAAAAATTGACCTTGATTTCAATTGAACATAGCGACATTGATTACCTCTTTTCAAAAATGGGTTTTGTCCCACCTGTTCAATTGCACATCATCAACTAACTCATCTTCAGACTCATGTGAGGAAGGTGGTGGAGTTTGTTGAGGCATTAAAGATGATACTGCTTCTTTCCACTTCTTGAAGGGTGGAATGGTGTGAGTTTATTTCCTTGGAGAAGTCATATGTAGTGCATATTAATCAAAAAAAGAAGATAAGAATGCAATGAACATTAATCTTCTAATTGGTACCAAAGTGGCTAAGGCCATTTCTGCAGCAACCAAATGATAATAGTGCCTAGTCACATTTACATTTTCTTATGTTCAATGGGTTATTCGTATCAAAACTTTTGTTTTCAAAAATGATTAACTCACACCCATGATACATGCAAGTTTTCCATTAGAGCATCCACAAACTTAAATGACATAACTTACATGCTATGAACTCTAACATTCTTGAGTAGAGTATACAAAAATAGAATGCAAAGGAAATAGACACTGCAACTTGAGAATGCAATGTCCATGTCAACACTTTCATAAATGCAGTATAGTATTCAATCATCAGTCCCAATGACAACCAAAATGCATGCACCATAAAGATTTTAAATTCAAGAAGAAGGATGACGATGAGTGTAAACCCTAATTGATTACAGTGCAATCTTGGATAAGAAAGAGGGATTGTACTTACTTGGTGATCCACTATATGGAATAGTGTAGAGGGTTAAGGCAAAGGGGAGTTATGTCTGCACTGAGAGTTGAAACCAGAGGAACAGAGAGAACAGAGAAAAAGATATGCACCAACCTATTTTTTTAACTCAATGGCAATTTTTTGAATCATTTAAAAAACATGCACATTCTACTCAGCGTATTAATGCAGAACTAAGCAGATTCACTCCAAATTTGAGAATTCAAAACTTTCCCCTTAAGCGCTTGAGTTTGGCGCTTGAGCATAATTTACCAGAGAGCTCCTGAAAATTTAAGAACATTTCGTTGAGGGCACGTATGAAGCTTGAGCGGATTTTTTCCAGAGAGCACCTGAAAATTTTAAAAAATTATGCTTGGGGGCTTGATTTTGGCGCTTGGGTGGATTTTTTTGCACAGAACACTCGAAACACTCTACAAAATTGCGTTGAGTACCAACCAATTCTGCGAAGTGGGTTTATGCGAAGTTTAAGTTTCAAAAAGTTTTATTATGATTTCGCTTAGCTGTGAAGTCATTTTCTCAACACCACTTATACTTGTACTCCTTAGCCTAATTCCGCTAGGCATCAATCTTCTGTGATGAGTGAATAGTTGTAGCTTGCTTTTTTAATTAGCATTCTTCTCAGCCACTCATGACTTCTTCCTTTGGTGTTCCATTCCCAAAAACTTGAAAACCTTCAAAACGGTTGGATTATCACCCAACAACCGTTTGTTTAACGTCTTTAGCTCGACTCCTGTTAAATCAATGATTGTTCCAATGGACAGTGGTGGCTAATCTTGCAACATCACCACCCAAGTAAGGTTCATTTCCTGTCCATGTTCTTCTAGTTGATGGCTCTTCTAATTCCACAACTCCATAGGGTTTGATATCTTTAATAGTGAATGGTCCAGACCATTTTGACTTCAACTTCCTTAAAAAGAGTTGCAACCTAAAATTGTAAAGCAACATTAATTGTCCAACACAAATTTCTTTTCACAATTCTCATTTGATGATAGACCTTGTTTTTCTCTTTGTATAGATTTGAAGACTCATAGGCATTGAGTCTCATTTCTTATAACTTGTAATTGTGAAATCCTCTTTCTCCCGAGGCCTTGGAATCAAATTTTAGCCACTTCAAGCCCAAAATGCTTTGTGCTCCAGTTCTACTAGTAAGTGACATGTCTTTCCATACACTAGTTAGAATGGTGAGATACCTACGGGAGTTTATAAGTAGTTCTGTAAGCCCAAAGTGCTTTATCCAACTTGGTAGACCAATCCTTTCCTGATGAAGACACAATTTTTTCCCGAATTCTCTTCCCTATTGGATACCTCTGTCTGCCTTGAGGATGGTATGGAGAGATTACCTTATGCTTACCTTCATAGTGATTCAGCACTTTCTCTAGCAGCACATTGCATAAATGTGTTCCTCCATCACTGATCAAGATCCTGGGTGTGTCATATCTGCAAAAGATGTTACTTTTAAAAAAAAATATCATTGTTTTGCCAACCGCCTTAGCTGTTGCAGTAGCCTCCATCCAACATGTGACATAATCAACTACCGCAAAAAAAATTTGGAATGTTCTTGAAGTTACTCATGAAGGACAAATCATGTGAAGAGAGCAAGAAAGCATGCTCTAATCCAAGAGTATGAGATGTTTAAAATGCAAAAAGGAGAGACAATTGCTGATGTAAGAGATTCACTCTTATTGTCAACCATCTCATAAGTCTTGGAAAAATGTTTGATAAAGAGGAACTCAACATCAAGATCCTCAAGTGCCTGGACAGGTCTTGGCAGCCCAAAGTCACAGCCATCTCTGAATCAAAGGATTTGACTACCTTAACAATAGCCTCCTTGTTTGGAAAGCTTAGGGAGCACGAATTGGAGATGAATAGGTTGAATGATCAAGAACATGAAGAGAAACATGTGAGAAGCATAGATTTGAAGGCTGTTGGTCATAAAGACTGTCAAGAATCAAGTTAGGACAGTGATGGAGAAACTCTAAACTTGCTTACCAGAAAATTCAACAATTTCTTGAAGAAAACAAAAAAGACAAGAACCAATCCTCCAATAGGTATAACAGCAAGAAACTCAATGATTTTAATGCTAACAATTATACCTATTTTGGATGTGGTAAACAGGGCTATATTAAAGTTGATTGCCCTAACAAGAAAAGTGAAAAGAAGGGCAAAACCAATAGGGCCTACATTGCTTGGCAAGACAATGATGTCTCTTCCTCTAGCTCATTATCAGATGGAGATGAGGAAGAAAATTTGTGCTTAATGGCCAAGGAAGAATATGAGATAAGCAGTGTATATTCCAGCACCTCAATTAATTTTGAAAATTACAGCCAACTTCTTGATGCTTTTAAAGAAACTCATGAAGAAGCTAATAGGTTGGCTCTTTTAAATAACTTGTTAAAAGGCAAGAATAATTGGCTGGAAAATAGAGTCAAGACTTTGGAAGAAGAGCTAAAAAATTCGAAAAATGATTTTGAAAATCTGAAAATAATTTACAAAAACTCTTCTTGCAAATGTGACTTTAGTCTTTGTGAAAATTGTGAATCAAACCTTGAAATTGTTCTTTCTTCTCAAACATGTGTCTTTGGCAAACCTGGTTCGGATTTTAATCCACATAGCAAGAAAAGAGCTGCTTCAAAGCCTTTTTCAAGTTTCTTTGAAAAACAACCTATTGAATTATCGAAACAACTGGTTGTTCATGCTTTTATTGTATGAAAAAGGGCCACTTTGTCAGATTCTGCAGAGTTAGAAAATTTTCTGTTCCCAAAGGTGTATTGAAATGGGTTCCTAAGAATCCTAAGGCTTCTAATGATCCAATTAATGCCAAAGGACCCAAATTTGTTAGGGGACCAAATCTTGCTACTTGATCTTGTTTTCTTGTAGATACTCTTAAGAGCCAAGAATCATTGAATTAAAGAATCAAGCCTCAAGGGAAAAGATTTGAAATGGGTTCTTGAATGTAGTTCTTTATTGCACATAAATTTCTAGAAAGTCAAGTAAAATCCTTGACTCATGTACAATGGCTGGTTGAAAGAAAATATCTTCAAAAGCTAAGAACTTGTGCATTCTTACTTCTTAATTTGTATTTTTGGTTCATTTTGATTAAATAATATTTTAATTGATTCTTTCTCTTGAGCAAATTTGTTGTTAAACATCTCTATGCAAAGGCTTATGTGATCATCACTATGTAGTTTCATCTTTGCCAAAGTATCTTGGTTTATGAAAAAACTCAATTGTTGTCACAAAAAAACAATCGATTGTTTTCACGAAACAACCGATTGTTTTCACGAAACAACCGATTGTTTTACCTCTGGTTGCATTGTGTTAAAGCTATTTTGAAACTCTATGCATTGGTACAACTGTTGCTTCTCATTCAAAGTTGTTATGGGTCAAAATTACATTTATTATGGCTTTGAATACAATTTGATAGGGTGTTATTTTGGTCAAAATGGAATATATTCTATAACTTCTTGGAAATTTAAGAGCTTTTATGGATGGTCAAATCTGGTCTATGCTGTCACTGACAAAACTATTTGAGGGCTAACGTATGGCATATTCCTCTGCAATAGATTCTTTCTTTGTTGAAAAACAACCCACTAAATGCCAATACATGTTGATTGCCTTTTCTGTTTAAATACATATGCTTGTTCAGTTATTTTTCTTCACAGAAACAACCACTATTTTCCTCTGGTTGTATCTTGCATCTGCTGGATTCTTCTTCTTCACTGGACAATCATCCTTTAATCACGGACTCAACTCCTCCTTCATAAAAAAGGATGAAGACACGTGCAGTAAAGAGAGGAGGGCACCTTGAAAACTGATTTTCAGGGGATGATGAAAAGATAGAGAAGTTCCTACATGAATCTAGTAGGAAAGCCATCAATAACCCAAAGCTTATCTCTTTTAACTATTTGAAAGAGCAGAAACTCATTAAGGTGAGGAGTGTCTTGAAAGAGCAGCTGCTAAAAAGGTTCCTGGAGATGTCAGGGAATATCTATCCTGATTTAGTGAAGGTCTTTTATCCAAACCTTCACGTGGTTGGTGATAATCTTTGCTCACATGTGAAAGGGATTGACATGGAGATAACTCCTGAAGTGTGGTTTGCTGTAGCTGGGTTAAAATATGTTGGGCTGAGGATTAATAAAGGAAACATTGGGGTTGTAGAAGAGTTTAATAAGATGCAGTTCTATAGGAGCTATCTCAAAAATCCTCAATCGAAAGTGAGGAATTTTTCTATGGGAGGCTTGAAGCTTAATGAAAGGCTTATTGCTTTCATAGTTTCATGGATGTAAACTCCAAGAGGAAGTAACCATTTTGTGTTGACTGGGGAGGACCTAGTTCTTATCTACTATATCATGAACAAGATCAAGATCAACTGAATTCACATTTTTAAGGAACACATGCAAAAATCTACGAGGTTAAGTGATTATCACTATCCCTATGCTATTCTTATCTCTAAGTTTTTGTATTATTTTGAAGTTGATCTTAAGGAAGAGTTGTCTGAAGTGGTGAAGCCTTCACATGAAGTTAATAATGGCTCAGTTAGCAAGATGGGTTTCACCAAAATTGGAGGAAAATGGGTTAGCAAGGATGGTGACCAAGCCGGTTCTTCAAGTGGAATTCATGCTGAGGATGATGGTGAGGAACATGTTGCTGCTACAGGAGATGATGGTGTTGATGGACATCAAGATGGACAGAGAGAGCAAGGTAATGAAGGTCTAAGTGCTAGAAACATGGATGAATGCATCACTTCCATGACTCCATTTGAAAGACTAATGATAAATCGTAAGGGCAACTTGACATATGATCAAAGAAACCTTCATGAGTTCTATGTTGCCAGGTTTCAAAATCTGGATGAGCCGATTGAGGCTGTCTAGAACCAGTTGTTTGGGCTTCAATATGGCAAGGAAGATGAATGATTTCTTGACTTAATGTTTAGTTTGTCTATGCTTGAATTTTTTTTTTATCCCTTCTTCTACTCTATTTGTGAAGACAAATAAGGGGAGAATGATATGGTTTATGTGTTGTATGTGTTGATGTGGTTTATATGTTGTATGTGTTGTATTACTGCTACTACTATGGTTTTATCATGGTTTAAATTGTTTTGATGTTGAATGCTCTGATCCTGCACCTCATTCACACTGGTTTTCACACTGATTTTGCTGGTTTTCTTACTGGAAACCTATTGGTGAAAACTGGTTCTTATGTGCTTTTAAAACTTGGGTTATTATGTTACCTTGTACATGCACAATTTCTGTTTTGCAGGTGCTCTCAAATTGAAAAAGGACAACACAAGCAAACTAGGGATTTGTCTTCATCAAATAGGGAGAGATTGTTGAACAAAGGATTTGATGCTTTCAAATCCCAGTAAAATGAATGAAGATGGTTGTTGTTGGTTGAGTGTGTGTGTGTCTTGTGTGGTTTGAATTTGTTAATCCATTCAAAGTTATGATCCAAGGTTGCTTGATTCAAGTTCTTTTGAAAAAGAGATGTTTTCTAAAGAAAGTGGAAAATCAACCTGTTGATATTTCAATTCAATCGGTTGTTTGACCCTTAGAGTATTTTGAAAAGAATTTGAAAAAACTTGAATTTGCTTGACTTTGCTGTCAAGCCAATTCAACCGATTGTTTCGTGCTTTCAATCAGTTCATTTTTTGAAAACCTTAACAAAATTATATCAAGTTGGTTTCATCTATTTTAAATGTTTTTAACTGATTTTGGATCTCACATTTATTGCTTTTAACGACTATTTCGAGTATAAATAAGTGGTTATACGCTCCTAGTATTCTAAGATTGTGTTGTAACAAGTATGTTTTGATCTTTGATAATTTCCAGGTGTATTCCATTCTTTTGCATTTGATTACTGTATTTGTGTAAAGACTGGTGTAGTGCAGATTTAGTGGGTGCTCTGAAATCTGTGGTGTGTTTTGTCAAAGGTGGTGTGTGTTCTTGAAGGGTTCAAGATCACCATTGTGGTGTGTGTTGTGTACTCAAGGTCTTTGATTGCCTAGTGGATTCTTAGTAGTTTCTGAGGACTGGATGTAGCTTTTGTAAATAGTGAACCAATATAAAACTTTTGTGTTAATCTCTCTATCCCTACTCTCTTTTAAATCTGATTTTGCTTTGATTTTAACACTGCTGATAAAAACAACCGATTGTTTCACAAAAAAAACTAGTTGATTTTCTAGAATCACATTAAAAACAGTTTTGAAATTGGCTGATCTGATTTCTACTTCGTTGATTCCTCATTGGCTTTCAATCTACCTTCAAAATTTGTGAAAATCTTTCGTAAACAATTCACCCCCCTCTTGTTTAAGGTCTATAATTCTAACATCCTCCTCTAGGGTAACTTTACACACATCTCATGCATTGCCTCGCCCCACCCAAGAACAAGACAAAGCTCAAAATTTCTAAAATTACTTCGTTGCGCAAAAAGTTAATAGTCGATCACCATTTATTCCTACATAAGTCACCACTTACTCTGATTAATTGATACTAAGATTATATAATTGTACCTTGGTGTCCTCCATTGAGGTCACTTTACACACACCTCATGCACCACCTCAGAAAAGAATAACACAAAGTTTAAAATATATGAAATTACTTAACTGTGAAGAAATTTGGTAGTAGGTGGCCATTAATTCCTACATAGGTTACCACTTAATGTGACTGTCACTATCTACATTACCAGTCAGATTAGAGAACTTGGCTTTCGTATCCTCCACTTGGGTGACTTTACACATATCTCATGCGTTGCACCATCCTACACAAGAACAACACAAACTTCAAAATTTCTAAGATGAATTAACAGTGCAAAAAGTTGGTAGATGAGGTCACCACTTATTCCTACACAGGGCACCACTTACTCAGACTAACTAACACTGAAATTAGATAATTGTACCTTAGTGTCCTCCATTGAGGTCACTTTACACACACCTCATGCACCACCCCAAACAAGAACAACACAAAGCTCACATGTTTACAGAAGTGGTAGCCCTTGTATAGGGTTTTACCTTTCTGATGAGATCGTTAAAACAAGGAACACCCTAAAACAAGGAACTTTCTGCACACAAAACAAATTTTTGACATTTTGAGCTTACTGTAGTGTTTTGGTGGTGTTGGGCATGATGTTTGTGTGAACTGACCCCAATGGAGGACACCAAGGTGAATTTCTCGAATGTCATTATTATCGGTGTACAATTATTGTAATGGGTCAGTAGAACTTTGTATTTGTGTACAATATTTATAATTTGTGTTTTTGGTTGGACAATTTTATTAGTCACTGGGTCTGTGTTACCAATGTTATATTGTTCCAAATGTTTAAAGTAATCAATTTTATTTTTCATGTGATAAATGACGAAGAAGAAGTCATTGTTGTGAAGGTGGCCACCGGAGGAAGATGGTTAGGGTTGGGAGAGAGGGGAGAAAAAAGGGTTTAGGGTTGAGGGAGGTGACAAGGATCTGATGTGGAGACATGTATGCATAATAGTGCCACTAATGGTTGCCACATCATCAAAGTTAACATCATTAGAGAAATTTAACATAAATGACCAAATTGTATATTTTTTAAAAAACCTTAGGACCAAATTGATTTTTTGAAAAACCACTATAGTAAATTGAATATTAATCCTAAATGTAGGGACCAAAAAGGTATTTATACCTATAATATAATAAACAATATCAACAACATATATAGGAATAATAATAGTAACATAAAGTACATGAGATCCTTGGTTTTGCATGTATTACATTAACTGGGAATATTATGATGTTTCATTTTCTAGCAATTGAAACCCAAACTTTGAACGTACAAAGTGCCCCTTTCTTTTGTATGGTTCCAATGTCAAGTTGCAGCAGAGTTTGATCAGAACCGGTAGATCAATTAAGGGCCTAAGTCAACTAATCTATTTAATGGTCATTCATGTCCTGTTCTTTTCTCTCACCAAGTTAACTTTGCAAACAAACAACTCTTTTGGGTCTATAACTACAATGTGAAACTCATCACAAAACTACAATGAAAGCATGGGTAAGAGTGACTTGATTATAACAAAATGGGCCAATAGGAGAGTGATTCCCTTTTTCTTTTATTATTATCATTGATTATTTTGCCTTCAACATGGAATAAAATGTCTTATAAAATCATTATATTATAAATGATTTTAGTGGATATTCATATTTTAGAGTTTAATGATGTTAAAAAGAGAAAAAAATGTAAATTCTATTAAATATGATGAATCTTAGTCATAAATTAATGATTTTTTTATTACTTATTATCATTCATAAAACTTAACCATAGGCCACCAAAAGCCAATCCTAACTCCACCAAATCAAAATCAAAAGAAACCCATCAAGTATCAAGCGGACTACAAAAGGTCAGGCCAAACCACAGTTACATATCAATGTCAATCACAATAACAAAAAATGTAAGAAAAAAATGGTTAACCTAAACCCACAAAAATCCAACCTTTCTTCCAAGATAGACTCCATTGCTCCAACTAATCTGTCAAAAGAACACAATCTCACCACCACGCCTAGCATCGAATAATCACCACCAATAAGCAACCTGTGATACACAAAAATCAAACTCAGCAAATTCAAATTTTCTTTATGCCTCATAAATCATAATTGAAACACCACAAATTTTTTTCAACAGACAACTACAAAATAGAACAAATTACTAAATAAGTTTGACCAATTCCATCTCATCCTATTCATAGTCTACAAACGGTCACCTACATCAAACCACAACCTGGAACAACCACACCAACGTTCAACCATTCTCCAACCCACAAACTACACCACCACAGAACAACTCAACAACACGCAATGAACCCAAAATAAAGAACAACACATTAACCCAAAATCGCTAAAAAAATACAACCATTAACCTTTCCAAAACCACCCAAAATGAAAAAAACCTGCATATCAACAGTCGTTAAAATAAAAAAATATTACCTTTAGTTTAACAAAGAAGAAGACTTCCAAAAATTTCAGACCTAACTTCTTACCGAAGAACCATTGCAAAAATAACTCCAAAACACACAATCCAACGCACGAGAAGACAAGCACCAAACACAAACCGACCGAATGAACGGGTACACACCACACGTTCCTAGCAACACACATAATGGCAGCAAAGACCACATGAGAAGAACAAGAGTGGAGAAAAATGAAAGTGAATGGGAATGAAAATTTACACTAAAATTTCCATTTAAGCCACATCAGACATCCGCTGCCACATCATGCTACGTGGGTATGGGTGTTTGTCAAATGTGGGTTAGTTGACTGAGGGTGTTAATGTCTCATGATCTCTTCAACCACTTTCCCTTTTCTCATTCCCATTCCCTCTATTTTCTCCTAATTCAATAACTTAATAACATTTTCCTTTTTTTTAATTCTTTTTTGTTAGTTTTGTATTTTTTATTTATGGAAATTTGAAAAAATATATAATATTTGATGAGATTCCACAATAAACTTTTGTAATTTAACCAAGATTAAAAACTTTCATTATTTTATTGAGGTTTTAGGATAAATTTTTGGAATTTAATAAAGGTTAAAAAAATATCCATTATTTTGCTAAGATTTTAAAATAAACTTTTTGGAACCTAACTGTTCTCGTTCGTGTTGAACAAGATGCTTTGATGTCTTTATGATCCAAAGTGATTTGAATCAAATTCTTTTGAAAAAGAGTGTTTTATAAAGAAATAGAAAATCAACCAGTTGTTTTGTCAATTCAACCAATTGTTTTACACTTAGTGGTTTTTGAAAAGATTTGAAAAATCTTAAAATTGTTTGACCTTGCTGTCAAGCCAATTCAACCAATTGTTTCGTGTTTTCAATCAGTTATTTATTGAAAATCCTTAACAGAATTTGTTAAGTTTGTTAAATCTATTTTAAATGATTTGAAACTGATTTGGGTCTTGCATTAAATGTTTTTAACAACTAATTGGAGTATATATATAGTCTATTTTACGCTCCAAGTTGTTATTAATTGATAAAAACCTTTTAAATCAAGTTTTTCCAAGATTTCTTCAAGCTTTGGATTCTTTCAAAAAGTGGAATAGGATTGCCTTATCAGGTGTGATCATTCATTTTCTCTCTTGAACATTGTATTTCTGTAAAGAGTGTGGTTAAGCAAATCCAGAGATTGTTCTAGGATTTGTGTTGAGGTTTCCAAAGGAGGTGTGTGTTCTTGAAGGGTTCAAGACCACCTCTTTGGCGTGTGGTTTTGTAATCAAGGTGTTTGATTGTTTAGTGGAATACTCGAAGGTTTCTGGGGACTATATGTAGCTCTTGGATAAGAGTGAACCAATATAAATTCGCTATGTGATCTTTTCTATCCCTTATCTCCTTTATATCTATTTTTAGTTGTTTTTATTAACTACTGATTAAAACAACCGATTGATTTGCATAAACAACAGGTTGATTTTCTGGAAACAGATTAAAACAGTTTTAGTTCTTGGCTGAACTGATTTCTTATTCTTTGATTCTTCATTGGACTTCACTTCACCTTCAATATTTGCAAAAATCTTTCAAAAACAATTCACCCCCCTTTTGTTTAAGGCCATAAATTCTAACAGTTCAAAGGTTGGGGCCTAGAGAACTATTGAGATCACTTTCCTTCTTCGTCTATCAGTCGGTCGCACTGTGCTCTAACTCCCTTGGTAGCTTTTTCCTCTCCTCTGCTCGTCTCACCTCTCGGCCTTCTCGTTGCACAGGCTCAGATGGTACCTGTAGAAGGTACTTCGACGCTCAAGTCAGTAAAGCTTTTCAACATTCGGTTGTTAGAGTACTGTAGATTGTGACATACCTAGTCCTTGAAATGCATGCTATTTATATTACCTTAGTGGGCCTTCCCTATTAGGCCGAATTAGGGACTTGGTTCATGATTAGGGCTATATTACCTAGCTCTTAATCACGGATTAACTTCACTAACTTGGTTTAAGCGTAATTGGTTATGAAGTCTCGGTCAACCCATCTGACTAGGCAATGGTATTAGTTGGCCCAGTGGTGGGGACCGAGACACGTAAGTGATAAGTGCCTAATTTTCGTAATATTTCATATTAAAATATAGGCACTTATGAGTATTAATTGCTAATTTACATATAAAATAATCCCTAATTTATGAACTTATACCCTTTTACATTTTTTATGATCTTTAATTGAATAAGAGAATTTTATTCCTAAATTTGGTGTTAATTGCATGTTTTTTATGGAAGAATGGAGATTTGGACTAAAGGAGAATGATATATGCTAAAAGGAGAAAGCTAGAAGGCCCAGAACGTGCAAAAGAGAGAGAGAGAGAGAGAAAAGTCCAACTCAACAGCAAGAATGTGTCAGATTAATTGGGCTATTTTTATGTTTATATTATTAAGCCCATAAGTGTGACCTAGGAAGTCACTAAACCCTAGCAAATTAGGTTAAATAGGGGACTAGAGACACAACCCTAGTGTGCCAGATTGAGAGGAAAACACCAAAGAGTGAATTGTAACCCAATTGGGAGAATGGAAGGTGCTAGAAGTATGCGTGGCTAATTCTACCCTTTGGGATTGGGAGTATTCTGCTCGAACTCTTATGTATTGAGGTGATATCTTATATTAAAATATTCAGTTCTTGATTGATTATTGGTATTGTTGTTTTACTTTTAATTTTCCGTGACAAATTGAGAATCTTAAATCTGACTGGAAAGTATTTTTAGGGTTCTGACCTAAACAACAATACTTAACATACTTGAGTGCTAGGAATAGACTTGAAATGTTAATTTCTATTAACGTCTGAGCTTCGTTCTAAGTTATTCTTATAATTATGCGAGGGATCGATAGTTAGGGAACATTCTTAAGGATTTTATATGCGAGGAATCGACATAAATGATTTTTATACGGGCATCAATTTCAATCAAAGAACTTAATATTGACATGCTAATCAAAATACATGAGAGTGAGGCAGATGAAACCTAATCCCCATTTTTCCAATTGACGCAATTACTCTTTAATTTGTTTTCTTGTTAATTCTTGCCATTATAACAATTTCCAAACAACTTTTTATTGTCTTGTTTCATATTTAGAGAATATTGTACTTGATAATTCAATTGTTCCTTGTGGGATCGATATCCGTCCTTAGGGACAAATTATTACTTCTGACAATGCGGTGCACTTGTCGTAAAAAGTCATCAGTAAGCAGTCGTTCGGCTCTCATCGGTACACTAATGAAGTTTTAAAATCTCCATTATTTTGCTCTTCGTTATTTTGTTGAGGTTTTAGAATAAATTTTGAGAACTCTTAAAAAAACTTTTGTTATTTTGTTGAGGTTTTAGAATAAACCTTTAGAACTTAGTGAACGTTAAAAAAACCTCATTAATTAAATCTATTCCTGGGGTGATATTAACCTGTGCTAAATAACCACCATTAAAACACTTTTTTCTTGTAGTGAATTATTTAATTCTTTACCAAATATAAAAATAGAAACTTAATAATAAGAGTTTTGTTTATTTTAATTCAAATTATATTATTCAATTACAATACTTATTAATTCATTAGATTTATTACACTTTTAATGTGACATTTATAATTGCTGACAACTTTTTAAATTATTTTACGACCATTACAATATTTGTATTTATATTTCATGTTTTATTTTTATACACATATTCTATATCTATGGGTTTGATCATCGTCTTTCTCACTATATGTCTTTATTGTGCCTTCAAAATAAATATGTCACTAAGTTCATATGGAAGGGTAACAAGCAATTACTTCGACCAAGATGACACGTCATATATGTTATCACCCATGTCGAACTTGTAGATCCTCGAATGATGAATATCATAAATGCTGTTGTGTTTGAACATATAGTAACCATTCCATCCATCGACATTAACTATCACTTGATCACTGCATTAATGGAGATGTGGAGAATGAAGACCTATACATTCCATCTTCCACATTCAGAGTCAACAATCACATTAGAATATGTGACTCTACAGTTGGGTCTTCCCATTGATGGTTAACCTGTGAGTGGATTCGCCAGTGGTGACTTGTGATGCAAACCAAGCCCACGACATCAAGGACGCTAAAGAATATAAAGAGAAGTCACCTCAAAGTAGAGACCTCACCAGATGGAGAATGGGACAAAGACCAAAGCACCTAAAGTTCTTCCTGCTGGTCTTCTTAATGGTTAGAAAATATTGTAAATAATTTGGGCTCACTTTGGGGGTCCAAATAGCAAATATATGCTAAAATAAGGTGCCTTTAGTATAATAGGGGGTGTAGTTAGCATTTTAGGATGTTCTTGGCCCTTTTGGAAGGCTTTTTGACCTAGTTTCTAGAAGGACAAGCCTAGGATGCAAGTTTGACTTAGTCAAACCCTAAGGCTGCCCATTTTTTCACTCTTCCCATCCTACCTCTTATGCTTGCTCTCCAAGGCTCCTTCACCTATAAATAAGGAGGCCTACCTCATATATTTTCATGTTGAAATTAGAGTAAAGTTACTATACACAATTTGTGTTAGAGTTTGTGAGCATTGTCTCCTTACACCATTGTCTTATCTTGTGAGATTTAGAGAGCTCTCAAGTGGCGGCATTCTTCACTCATCTTGGAGTAAACCACCATCCAAGTGGCGTGATCACTTCTCTAGCTTCATTCTCCTAAGTTTCCTTTCACTCATTTTTTTCCATTCCATTTCCATTCCAAATTTCAATTCCGAAATCTATGTCTTGTTCTTGTTTTAATGCTTTGTTTCCTATTCGGTTTCCTTCATTATGTTTAGTTTCCTCTCTTTAATTTCAGCACCTTTACTTGTCATCATCTTCACCATAATTGTATTTTCCTTTTGCCTTTGTGAAATGAACCTTCACATCTACTTAACCACTTGGTTAAGTTAATGTCCAGTGGGGATTTTCCTTGGGTTCTCACCTTAATCATCCTAATTAAAGTGCCACCATAAAATGCTAAATCATAAAATCAACTCACATCATGTGGTTATCAGAGCTTAGGTTCTTATGCTTAATTTTTTGAGTTGATTTGGCACTTTACATTCAAGCAATTTAAATTCTAGCACCTTTAAATTCAAGTACCTTTAATTTCTTGTCATTTATTTTCTGGCTTTTATTTTCCAGCCCTTTATTTAGTGCAGATTTTTTTTTCCAGCACCTTATATTCATAGCATTTTTCGTTTTGAATATGTTCCTTCTTATACCTTTCTTTGATCTTGCTTTTACTTTGAGTCCTATGTTCATTAGTGTTCTAGGTGTCCCTAATTTTGATTCTACTTACTTGCTTTTAATTTTGAAGTTTGAAAGTAATTAGAAACTTGTTTTAGTAAAAGTTGATTTCAAGTTCCAAACATATGATTTCAAGTGTTCAATTATATTGAATCCACCACCAAAAGTTTTGTGCAAATTGAATGTTCTTCAAAATTGTTCATGATGCATCCTATGGATCTTTCTTTCCATATTTCCATTTAGTATAAAAAAAAAAAAAACAGCAACTAAAAAAACAGCAAGCAATTTTAAAACTGCACCTATATCTTTCAATTGCACATAAAATTCCTTTTTCAAACTTGGATTCAACTTGATTGGCAAATTGTTATCAACTTTGTGGAATTTTTTATCCTTTTGCTTTTACAAGTTCTAAAGAAAACATAAAACTTCTTGGTTAAAAAAGTTTAGTAAGTTTCTTAGAGTCTTATTTTGTGCTTTTCTTGCTTGTCTTCCTTTCTTAAGTTTTGTCATAATCTCTTTTCCACCTTTGGTTTAGCTCTTTCTTGTTTACACCTTTTCTTGCTTGTCTTTTCTTCTTTTCCCTCAAATTTTTGTGGTGTTTTTTTTTGCTTTGGATTGAGTGTTGAAGGCTTTGACCTTTTTCACTTGAGAATTTCTCATCCACAATAAAGAACTTGGTTAAGGGAAGAAAAAAAATAAAAATTCTTTGAGTGGTTTAGTGTTTTTCTTCATATTGCCGCAAGACTTCTTATCTTACTAACTTGTTTTCTTTAATTGTTTGTTCTTTGTGGTTTTTGTTTTGTTATGGATCATCTTTCAAGTGGTGAATCATCTAAGCCCCATTCTCCTCAAAAGGCTTTCCTTATTGGAGAATTGAAGGAGGCTAAGCGCACCATTGCACAAAAAGAGGAAGAGATGAGGCAAATGGAGGAAAGACTCCAAAGGCTAGAATTGGCCTATGAAAGACCCCACCGAGGAAGAAGACATCATCAAAGGCATGAATCAAGAAGTTACCAAACCTATGGTAGCCATGAAGAAGAAGATGAATGGAGGGTGCACAATTTTGAAGAAAGGCGCCAAAATGTGGCAAAGCCTTATTTACCCTTTGTAAAATTGCCTAGTTTTAGTGGGGAAGGTGATCCTAATGTGTATTTAGGTTGGGAGGCTAAAGTAGAACAAATTTTTAATGTACATGAGGTCCAATATGACCAAAGAGTTAGGTTAACCTCCTTAGAATTTTTGGATTATGCCATGCAATGGTGGCACAAGACTGTAATGGACATTGAGCTAAACAAGAGGCCAGCCGTGGTCTCTTGGGAGGATTTGAACTTATGCATGCGCACTAGATTTGTACCTCCACACTATAGGAAAGAGCTCTTGTTGAAGCTCCAAAGGCTTCAACAAGGAACACAAAGTGTGGATGCTTATTTTAAAGAACTTGAAACCATATTAACTAAAATTGACATGCATGAAAGTGAGGAGTCCAAAATGGCTAGATTTGTAAGTGGCTTAAGACAGGATATCCAAGATGTGGTAGAACTCTATGAGTACTCCAATTTAGAAAAGTTGGTTCACCTTGCCATCAAGGTAGAATCACAAATTTCAAAGAAAACTTCTTTTAAAAATGCTCATAATGATGGCTTTTACCACTCTTCTTGGAAAAACAAAAACAAAACTTCTTCAAACTTTGTTAAAGAGTCCACTTATAAACCTAAAGATTCTAAAGCTTCCACTTCAAAACCTCAATCCCCTACCAAAACCTCTAAAACAAAATGTTTTAAATGCTTAGGTTTTGGTCACATTGCATCTCATTGCCCTTCTAAACGAACAATGATGGTTAAAGAGGGGGTTGTCATGAGTGACCATAGTTCTCAACGGTCCAAATCCCGTCCCTCTTCAACAAATCATAGTGAAGAAGAATGTGAGATACCATGTGAGGGAGACTTGTTAAGGGTAAGGTGCTTACTTGGTCAAATTCAAACACCTTTTGATGAAAGTCAAAGGGAAAACATCTTTCACACAAGGTGCCTTATCAATAACAATTTATGTTCCTTAATCGTCGATGGAGGAAGTTGCACCAATGTGGCTAGTACAAGAGTGGTGGAAAAGCTTGGGTTATCCACCATCTCTCATACAAAGCCTTACAAACTCAAATGGTTAAGTAACAGGGGAAATTGTGGTAAATAAACAAGTCCTCATAGCCTTCTCAATTGGAAAATACAAAGATGAGGTCTTGTGTGATGTTGTACCTATGGAAGCTACTCATGTTCTTTTAGGTAGGCCATGGCAATATGATAGAAAAACTTAACATGATGGCCTTGCCAACAACATTTCTTTTACCTTCCATGGGCGTAAGATCACCTTGAAATCTCTTTCTCCAAGAGCAGTCCATGAAGACCAAATCAAAATGAAAAATAAAAGAGAAAATGAAAAAGAAAAAGAAAGAAAAGATAAACCGAGTCACAACATATCTTCTTACGCCACTAAATCAATCATGTTGACTCGTGCCATGCTTCCACATCCACCTCCACCTCTAAGGTGTCCCCCTTCTTTCTCTTTTTCATTACCAAATAACTTTTCTTACTTGACATCTTGGGCAAAGAACTTTTGGGATGAACATAAAACACCTCCTAAGGGTTCTTCCCTTTTGAGAGGCTCTTTCTCACCAAACTCTTTCATTCCCAAATATTATTTTCCAAAATACCTTGACAGAAGAGCTTGTCCTTTTGAACTCCCCAAGCTTCATGACTATAAGTCAAGTTCACATCTCCCTTCTTGTCCTATTTTCTATGTGAACACACTAACTATGTTATATGCAGGGGTTCTGAATTCGTGGTCGAATTCTCTCCAACCTGGGGGGCATGATGCAAACCAAGCCCACAAGGTAATGATCAAGGACGCTAAAGAATATAAAGAGAAGTCACCTCAAAGTAGAGACTTCACCAGATGGAGAATGGGACAAAGACCAGAGCACCTAAAGTTCTTCCTGCTGGTCTTCTTAATGGTTAGAAAATATTGTAAATAATTTGGGCTCACTTTGGGGGTCCAAATAGCAAATATATGCTAAAATAAGGTGCCTTTAGTATAATAGGGGGTGTAGTTAGCATTTTAGGATGTTCTTGGCCCTTTTGGAAGGCTTTTTGACCTAGTTTCTAGAAGGACAAGCCTAGGATGCGGGTTTGACTTAGTCAAACCCTAAGGCTGCCCATTTTTTCACTCTTCCCATCCTACCCCTTATGCTTGCTCTCCAAGGCTCCTTCACCTATAAATAAGGAGGCCTACCTCATGTATTTTCATGTTGAAATTAGAGTAAAGTTACTATACACAATTCGTGTTAGAGTTTGTGAGCATTGTCTCCTTACACCATTGTCTTATCTTGTGAGATTTAGAGAGCTCTCAAGTGGCGGCATTCTTCACTCATCTTGGAGTAAACCACCATCCAAGTGGCGTGATCACTTTTCTAGCTTCATTCTCCTAAGTTTCCTTTCACTCATCTTTTTCCATTCCATTTCCATTCCAAATTTCAATTCCGAAATCTATGTCTTGTTCTTGTTTTAATGCTTTGTTTCCTATTCGGTTTCCTTCATTATGTTTAGTTTCCTCTCTTTAATTTCAGCACCTTTACTTGTCATCATCTTCACCATAATTGTGTTTTCCTTTTGCCTTTGTGAAATGAACCTTCACATCTACTTAACCACTTGGTTAAGTTAATGTCCACTGGGGATTTTCCTTAGGTTTTCACCTTAATCATCCTAAAATCTCAATCCTAATTAAAGTGCCATCATAAAATGCTAAATCATAAAATCAACTCACATGCCATTAAGTTATCGTGGCTCAAAAACATGCCAGATCACATATTCTCTCATTAATTGGAAGTGTGTTGGTGTCAAACACATCAGCAAGTAGAGTACGTCTCATGTATCTCTTATTATTAGCTAACTTGACCCATGTTGCCAATTATAGTCGGGTTCAGCTGTCTTGGCTTGTCTTTATCATGCATTAGATCACAAAATTGAATTTAACCAAGACAACATAAAAGGTTGCATGCTACTCTTGCAGTGTTGGACTTGGGAATGGATTAAAACCTTTCCCCAATAATTAAGCCATTAACTAGTGAGAACATTGTCGTCAACCATGATTTTCCACTAGCTAAAAGGTATATTTTCATATACAAATTTACTACTACAAATCAACTTTTGTGTTCAATGTTAATAAATTTTTTGTTTATACAAGGTGGTCTCATGAACCGTCATAAAGGTACCACCCACCTACGATTACATTCGATTTTATAAGGAAGACATTAGATGAATTACGACCCAAACAAGTTCGTAAGTATAGATTGTATCCCATACTAATGCCAATTTTTACAAGTTCTTGTGGACTCCCTACAACATGCTCGACGTTACTTCATTGATCATTGGTGAAGTTTCTCCTATTAGTAGCGCAATAGTTCTACTGATCTATTTTGCCACCATTGAGTTTCATTAAGTTGACCTTGGTTATGTGATAACTTAGGTTTCGTAAAGGTATTCCTTCAGACCCACTAAACTTAGATCAGTTCCATAAAGAAGATATATGGGGTAGAACAGACAGATATTGGCCAAAATACCATCAACCGTGGATAGTAATGTGGATTGATAGACATAATCATCTCATTAAAGGAATTCAATTCAACGATAATGGTCACTTGCGTGATACCACATCATACATGCAATGGTACATTACCCATACTATCTATTACCTATTGTTCAACAACTGATGTCTTATGATGATGTAAGTTAACTGATTTTTACCTTTTACTTATAATCATGTATTTTTATTTATCTAAAAGTTAACATTGTTTCGGAACAGTACGACATTCCACAGGAGCCCACACACCTGCAATCAGAACCCACTTATCAGCCTTTGTGGTTTGCATCTTACTCTCATGGTTTCCACGTTGGTCAGTCTAGTCAATCGGGTCTTCAACAACCATCCACATCCTCATCCATGGATCATCTTGGCCACCTCTCATTTCATTCTCCACACAAACAACAAGTGCCTTACACATATAATATTTATCATTCTCAACTGAATACTTTTTCCACTCCACTAAATATGTTTGCAACTTCAACATTCACTCCTCCATCCACATACAACCTGACATCATTCATGCACTACTATCAGCCCACAATGCCCTCACCTGGACCTAATAATCAAGCTTATATGATAATGAAGAAGACAATAATGATGATCCAACTCCACCTCCACCTTTGTCTGATGATCACCCTCCACGAAGACCTCAAAGACAAATAAGAAGATCACCTTGTGACACGTCTTCCCATAGAAAAATTACTTCTTGTAGTTCAAATTTTCTTTTTTATTCTTTATTTTGTAATGAATTTTACTAATTTGTCTATTTATAATGAATATCTTTTTATCATGTTTTTTTAACATTACCTACTACTCCTATTTATTTTCCAAATGCACAATAATATTTACTTTTTTCACAATTATAGTTTTTCTATATAAAAATATTTATACCCAAATATGAAACCCTACAATATTAAACACCATCTTTTTCTTAAACAAAACTCCTACATTAGTTTTATTTATCAAATAATTAAATCAAAATATTGCATAACTTTCTATCACTCAATGCACAATTGTAATTTATTTAAACTATATCTAATTAATTAAATAATTAATACAACAAACAAAATACAATTACTTGAATATATATATATATATATATATATATATATATATATTTATTGGCTTACACAGAAGTCATGCCTAGGTGACAAAACTTTAGTTCAAACCCATGTTACAAGAAAGTCATACTTCCTTGATGAAACTTTTGTGTAATTAAGTTTGAACTAGGCACAACTTTATTTAACAAAAAAAACTAATAAAAAAATATACAACATTGTTCAACACTAAAAATAGTTTTACACTGAAACGACTTAACTTTGACACGACAAAAATTGTACAATTATTATCGAATTTTTTAAATTAATGTCATGTCACGTTGATACAACTAATCCTAATTCCTAATTTTTTAAAACAAAACATCGTTTTAGTAATAACCTTGGGAAATTGGTCAGGTTTGATAAAAAAAAAAAATCTCGTTATATCAACACGATTGATATTCTAAAATTTGAAAATTTTGTATTCATAAAACTTCATGTTAGGAAAAAATCTAACATTTGACAACATATTTGAATCACATGGGCAAAACCTTACTAACCATGTATACAATTCTTTCTATCTTCACAACACTATAATTGTACTGGTTGATACTGGACAAGCCAACCGGTGACCGACCGACCTTGTCTAAACACATTTAAGGAACTTAATAAATATAACAACAACAATTATAAGAGTTGTTTATGAGTCATAATTATGTCTCGCTTAATACGGGTGACATCTCCAAGAAATTAGCCAAACACTAATTAAGTGAAAGATATTGAAGATATTCTCCAAATGTGAAATATATACAAATATACCAAATATCTCCATAAATTAGGATCACGTTGTACATCAAGTAACAACTGATATTTATTTGACCTATCACAACAAGGACCCATGACAAAACACTATAAATAAACCCTTCACAGATGTGTAAGGTACACTTTAATCAATTTTCATTATACACTTTTAACACAGAGTACTTACTTGATTATCAGAATACCTTTTTCAGGTCAACTCCAAGCAATTAAAGGAGGAGACTTAAAGTAAGGAGCAAGGGAACGACCAACATGTCAACAATTATACAAGCAGTTTCAGGTACTATTTAAACCTACTTTGTCTATACCGATACAATAATCAAATCAAACAATGTAACACTATAACCCAGTAAACAATCCTCCCACACACCCAATCCTAGAAGGAAACATGCAAATTTGAAACAGTTTGACACATAATAAGTAACTAAACTAAACACCATTAATTTAACTCATCAGTAATGAGAAACATAAATGTTGTATTCAATGGTAGACCTCGTTTTTGGATCAATAAAAATGGTATTAGTCTCTCCTTATCCCATGGCAAATCTGAACACTCTAGTGCCTCCAATCATAGGAATCTCCCTGATCTTTTGGGAGAGGCGGTTCCTCCCCAACACGGTGATGGTGCTACCATTGTAATTCCCTTCGGTTAACATGAAGGTCAGAACGACCAACAAGTTAAACTCGCTCTGCGACGTGGCTACGGCTGTACCCTCGACTCTTCCCACCACCTTTGAGGTTCTCTCAGGTCCCACTGTCAAGGTGTTGTCCATGATCCCCACCGTGCCGAAGGAGGTGGTTGAGTTGTACTTGGGGAGAGGCGGAATCACAAAGACTGAGGTGGGGTCGCTTCCATCGAACCTCTCGTGGAAGTAGAATCGGAAATGGCTAAAATTGTGTGTTTTCTTTTGTTGGATATTATGATTTTGTAACTGCACATAAATGCATGTAACTGCATGTGACTCTTTATTTTTCTTGTTTTAATTGTTGAATAAATATTTTTAAATAACTACTCATAAGCATTTAGGAGACAGCTACTAAAAGTATTATAAATGTAATGGTTAGCAAAGGTAATAAAATATCTTGCTCTGTTTTATTCCCTCAACACCAACAATTGGTATCAGAAGCTATCTTCTTGAGGGATCTATGAGGTTAGTAGAGTGCACCAATGGAAGGAGGGTCCAACTTTTCTATAATGGCACCACCAGTCTTCGATGGAGACAATTATCAAATGTGGGTTGTACGTATGGAAACCTACCTAGAAGCATTGGATTTATGGGAAGCTGTAGAAGAGGACTATGAAGTTCAGTCTTTTCCAAAAAACCCTACTATGGCACAAATAAGATCACAGAAGGAAAATAAGATGAAGAGATCAAAGGCAAAAGCATGCCTATTTGCAGCAGTATCTCCTATGGTATTCACAAGGATAATGACCTTGAAATCAGTAAAAGCAATCTGGGATTACCTCAAGGCAGAATATGCAGGTGATGAGAGGATTCATGGAATGCAAGCTCTGAATCTAATCAGGGAGTTTGAATTGCAGAGAATGAAGGAGTCAGAATCCGTAAAAGAGTACTCTGACAGACTTCTAAGCATTGCCAACAAAGTGAGGTTGCTTGGATCTGTGTTAAATGATTCAAGAATTGTGGAAAAACTGCTTGTAACAGTTCCAGAGAGGTTTGAAGCCACCATAACAACCCTGGAAAACACAAAGGACCTATCAAAGATTTTGCTTGCAGAGCTCTTAAATGCTTTACAAGCACAAGAACAAAGGAGACCCATGAGACAAGATGGAGTAGTAGTAGAAGGAGCCTTACCTACCAAACATGAAGGTGGCTAGAGAAACAAAGGTAGAAATTATCCTCCTTGTAAGCATTGCAACAAGTTAGGTCATCGACCGTTTAAGTGTTGGAGAAGACCTGATGCTAAGTGCAACAAGTGCAATCAACTTGGGCATGAAGCATTCATTTGTAGAAACCAAAGTGAGCAACAAGATGTAGATGCTCAAATTGCAAATGAGGAGGAGGATGTACTTTTCGTTGCAACTGGTTTTTGCAGCAATATTTCAAGTGCATCTTGGCTAATTGATAGTGGATGCACAAATCACATGACCAATGACAAAAAAAATTTCAAGGAGTTGAAGCCTTTAAAAATTTCAAAGGTCAAGATAGGCCATGGGGGTCACATTCCAGTAAAAGGAATAGGAACCATAGTTGTAGCAACACATTCAGGTACCAAAACTATTACTGATGTGTTATATGTACCTAACATAGACCAAAATTTATTGAGTGTTGGTCAGTTGCTACAAAAAGAATTCAAGGTGTTTTTTGAAGATAACCAGTGTTTGATCAAGGATGCTACCGGACAAGATTTGTTCAAGGTAACAATGAAAGGCAAAAGTTTCTCATTAGATTTATTTCAGGAGGAGCAGACAGTATTTTCAACAAAGAAAAATACTGTTGAGTTATGGCACAAGAAGCTTGGTCAAGGGCTTCTCAAGATGCAAAAATCTGAAATGGAAGATGATCCACCAATTAGATGTAACGTTGCAGTATGTGAAACTGCTGATCACACAGAAGTTGTCAATGACCTAAAGTGGAAAAAGGCAATGGAGGAGGAATTGTATATTGTTCTCGCCGGTTGACTCTCCTGCCGGTTAACTCTACGACACTCACACGCCTCCTTTCCTCACCTTGAATTATGCTTTGCTGTCTCGAAACAACCTGCACCTGCAAGATAGAAAGGAGTGCCCTAGAGGCCGTTTGCACTCCGACGTTCAAGTCAGAAACTAGGGCAAGCACACCAAGTGTATTCAGTATCTGTGTCTAGGTCTAGAAACTGCGTACCTTTGCAAAGTATTTCACTACCCTTTATATAGTCTAGGGTTTCCTCTACACCGCTACCCATATTTAGGGTTTACTGGAATACCCTCGCGCCACTATCACCCAGGCTTAGGGTAATCTAGCACGTAAGGTTTCCTTAACTGGAGTGCAAATTCTAACAGGATGGCCACCTGGATGCCCCCTCGTGCACCTAGTCTCTAGGGCCACCTGTTCTGGGAGAGCCTTCATTGTTTACGTGCCATGCATGTAGCTTTACTGGGAAACCCTAATCCTGATGAGTACTCGACCCTTCAGGACTCTGCACCTAATTATGCTTCCCCCGCCACACGCATGGGTGCTTCGTGAATTAGGCTTCTCCCTACCTCTAGGCATTTTACTGATAACTGGTCTTCTTTCAGGACCCACATCAAATGCTCTAGTCCTGTTGTTCAAAACACCCAAGACCGATGTCACATCGTCCCACTCTGTCGCCGAGGACTCATCATCCTGCTGAGTGACGAGGACACATCAGTCCACTCTGGTGATCGACCCACTGATGACTAATCATCCCACTAGTCCATTCTACCTGTGGGGTCCATTCCACGTGGCTTTGGCCCATGCCGTGGGATCCAGCTGACGTGGCTCACCATTACTAGCTGTTCTCGGCGTCCGAGGACTAGTCGGTACATATATGATTGAGAAGAACAAAACTTTGGAGCTTGTTGAAATACCTCGAGATAGAAAGGTACATTAAATGGATGTCAAGTCAGCATTCCTAAATGGATTTCTTGAAGAGGAAATTTATGTTGAGCAACCTAAAGGTTTCATTGTGGAAGGAAAAAAAGACAAAGTTTATAGGTTGTCTAAAGCTATTTATGACTTAAAAGATGCTCCAAGAGCATGGTATAACCGAATAGATAATTATCTTCTCAGTTTAGGCTTTGTCAAAAGTCTTTCCGAATCTACACTATCTAAAGGTGTTGAATGGAGATTAAGCAAAGTGAGGATGAAAAAAATTGTAAATTTGTTTACAAAGTCACTTTCAGCTAGCAAGTTTGAATTCTTAAGACAGAAGATTGGAGTTTGTAGTCAAAAAATTAAGGAGGAGTGTTGGATATTATGATTTTGTAACTGCACATAAATGCATGTAACTGCATGTGACTCTTAATTTTTCTTGTTTTAATTGTTGAATAAATATTTTTAAGCAACTACTCATAAGCATTTAGGAGACAGCTACTAAAAGTATTATAAATGTAATGGTTAGCAAAGATAATAAAATATCTTACTCTGTTTTATTCCCTTAACACCAACATTTTTAAACCTAATGTCTTGGGGTCTGGTGAACCTACGAAACCTGTGTTTGTGTCTTTGGCTGTGGTGAAAGTGAGTCTCGTGTTGCAGAAGATGACAAGGGAGAGAATGAGGAATTGGGTAGCCATAGTTAGTGAAGATTGGTCTTGTAGTAGTGGTGTGAGAAGATGGAATGAAGAGAGAAAAAATGTGTATGAGGGATAATTTTGATTGGATATATGTCTATTTATATATTAACTCGATAATATTTGGGTTAAGATTAATTTAATTCTTTAACATCAAATGTCAATCTTAATATTATACATAATTAAAATTGTAAAATAAATACGAAATTAAATCGCCATATATTTTAAAATAAATAATATCCTTATGGATTTAATAATATATATAATGTTACACCAAATACCATTTATTGAATAAAAAATATCAATAGATAATTATTAAAAAACTTTATGATTTCGAAAAATATTGGACATTTTAACTTCAGAAGATCCAACACAGGAATTGAATCCGTCATCAAAATATTTTACACGAAATTTTAAAACTTAAGTGACATACATTTTCACAATTCTATGCTTAAATAATCCGAAATAATTTGTAGTGTGAATTGTGGAAAAATTATATAATTAAAATTAATAATTTTATCATATATAACACATCAAATAAAAATATGTACAGTTTGAATAGAATATTATTTATTAAAATAATAAATAACGCAAGAGAGATAGAATAAAAAAATTTAAAAGCAGTGAATAAAATTACTTAATTCTTATTTAGTTTATTTGCATATTTCTTTCGACTCAATTTTTCATATAATACTATTTATATTTTTATTTCCTCATCTAGTATCCTTTTGTTTTTATTTTCTTATCTAACACCCTTTTATTTTTATTTCCCCATCTAATATCATTTTAAAAGTTAAAAAAATTAATAAATTAAAAAAAATTGATAATTTTAATTTTGAATACATTAAAAAAAATAAATATTTTCAATGTTTAAAATAGTTAAAAATATAATTAATGAATAAAGAAATGAGTTTTAACAAAATAAAAATAAAAAGTAATAAATTAAAAATGTTTAGTTTAAATTTTTTTTTTTGTAAGAATGGAGAAAATAAAAAATTAAACCCTACAACAACATAAAAGTTAAATCTATAAACATAAATTAATATTTATTATTATTATTATTATTGATGATGTAATCATGTTAATTTCAAGTAAAAAATACAGGATATAATTATAAAAAATCCAAAGTCAATTAGTATTAATTAGTAATGGACACACAGATAATATTAAAGTTCTACCCTAAATGCAAAATCCTAAAAACAAAAAACAAAACTAATGCAAATGCTACCTTTAATGCTTGAAAATGAGAAGAAAAAAAAATGCAAAATAATGTGCATTGTCATATCACTCCTCCACAGTTATTTTTCCTCAAGTCACAAGAAAATAATAATGTGCATCATCATATCACTCTTGCATAATTGTGTTTTTCTTAGGTTGTACAACACAATAACATGCATTCTCACATTACTCTCCATAGGTTCTTTCCTCATGACAGACAACACAATAATGTGAATGGTCACATTACTCCTTTATAATTACTTTTTCCTTAGGTTATACAACACAATAACATGCATTCTCACATCACTCTCCATAGGTTCTTTCCTCAGGTCAGACAACACAATAATATGAATGATCACATCACTCCTCTATAATTATTTCTCCAAAGGTCACACAGGACAATAATGTGCATTGTCACATCAGCTCTTCATAATTGCTCTTGCTCTAGTCACAAAACATAATAATGTGCATCATTACATCACTCCTCTATAATTGTTTTTTTCCTTAGGTTGTACTACACAATAACATGCATAGTCACATCACTCTCTAAAGGTTATTTTCTTAAGTCAGACAACACAATAATGTGAATGATAACATCACTCCTTTATTATTGCTTTTCCTAATATCACACAACACAATAATGTGAATGGTTATCATCTTTGAGGATAATACCTACATTAACCATCTTGGCAAATCAACATCTACACTTTTCTAAATTAGTAATGCTTTCATTGTTGTCATATTTATGTTATCATGTATTGTCTTTTTTCCACCTTTAATTAATATATAATTTTTTTATTAAACCTAATAATAAATTTATTCACCTAATTTTTTTTATTGTTTCATACATATCATCAATGAATAACTTAATTCTTATTTATAATATTTTAAACTAAATATTTTTTATTTTTAATTTTTATTTTGTAAAAAACTCATTTTTTCTTTAATAATTATATTTCTAACTATTTTAAACTTTAAAAATATTTTTTTTACAACTAATACATTTATTTTTTTTAATGCATCCAAAATTAAAAATATAAATTTTTTTAATTTATTAATTTACTTATTTCTTTTTAATTTAACATAATTTACATAAAAGTCTTTTACATTTTAAAGATTTTTTTTTAAAAGAAAATACTAAAAGTAATAATTTTCAAAGAAATTATAGAAAATGATTTCTTTTTTACTTCGTAGAAGTCATAATGCATCTAAAAGTAAAATTTTTTATTTTTTTTATTTTTTTATTTTTTTATTTTTAAAACAGTATAAATAAAAAAAAAATACTAAATGAGAAAATAAAAGTGAAAATAGTGTTATATTTGAAAAAATCTCTGTTTCTTCTGGTTGTCTTATTTTTTAATAAATTAAGCAAATTTTATTTTGGACAAGGAAAAACTGGTAATTAATTACGCGGTTTTGACTTCTAAGGAGTTTTCGTGAGGCCTGAAGGTTGCATTACGTTGACCAACGATACCAGATATCTATGAATCACTTATAAGTATCTTATTAATATTATCATTTCTTTTCCTCTCCTTTTCTATTAATATTGTAGACCATATATAACTTTCATACATAAACTAATTTCTTTTTATCTCTTATTGTAAATTCGATTATCATTATTAAACTTAATTACATTTTAAATATTTTATAATAAATATTTAAAATATTATTTTATTCATATTTAACTAGTCAAGTTGATGGATGAATATGAAGAGATTGTAAAGAAAAAGCTTAGTTGACCAGTGATATGGAGAGAGAGAAAAATTAAAAAATATATATTTAAAATATTCAATATAATAACATATAATATATATTTAATTAAAATATGAAAAATGTGTAAAGTGTAACCCCTCCGTGAATAAAAATCACGGAACCAGCAGCCCCATCACTTTCCTCTTTATTTTTTTTCATGCTTTCTCTCTTTACCAACTTCTCTTTTTTACCTTCTCTCTTCAATTTCTCTTTCATATCTTATCTATTCCAAAATCTGATCACGCCATGGTGTAGCTGAGGTTTAGGGTACATTTCTACCCGATCAGATTTTCAAACAGAATAAGTTCATTTTTACTCTAAAGTTTTCTTATTATCTGTTTTTCTCTATGATTTAGTCATCAATCTTAGTGGGGCCAGTTGAGAAAAATGTTTCTCTCAACTTGATTAAATTCATACTAAAATTTGGTAATATTTGGATAACTTGCATTAGGCCTGTAAATCTTAAAGCCTATCCAGACTGTGGGGAATAAAATTCTAGAACTTGCTTGGAAAGTAAACAATTAAGGTAAGGGAAACTAAATTTAATTTTTTATAGCATCCTAAGCTAGAAGATTCTAGATTTGGAAGGGACGTGGTCCCAATATTCAATTTCTCTTGCAAGGATGTTGTGTTTATATATTGGGTTATTTGTTTATATATTGGGTTGTTTGTTTATATATTATTTAAATTTGTGGAAATATTAGGTTTTGATGATTTAGTATTTAAGTGTTGTTTTTTTATGTCAAATAGACTTTTGAATATTTTGGATTACGTTTTGAATGATATTGTATGATGGAAATGATATGAAATTGAATTCATACATTTGGGACAATGTATGGACTGATGTTTGTTGTGTATTAAGTATTGATGTCTATGTGGTAACAGAGATCTCCGAGCTTCACTGATGATCTAAGTCACATAGACTAAGATATCAGGTGGTGAGAAGCTGATGGAGGAGTTCATGCACACCGTGACATATGAGATGTATGGCTTGAGTTTGAACTTACCCTAACCCTTTCTGTTGGATTCGCTAGTAATCTTTAGATCAGGTGTTAGTCTCTGGTGGGACTTATTTAATACGAGTCTTCCGGAAGACGTTGTTTGTTGAATATCTTGGATGTGTAGATCCATGTGAGATCTATGTTATTGTTTTATTATTAGGATTTGAAGAAGATTGAATAATTGATAAATTGATCATGTAATTTGATTTTCTCTTTTAGTTTAATTGTGTATATTATTAAAATTTTATTTTTACTACCTTATCCTTGCTTTTCTTGTTGTGTTTGAACTGCGATGATTGTACTACGTACACGAGCAGATCATCATACAGGTGTAGGAGGTCCTTGAAGGTTTTAGGATGTTTTAAACTTTATATTGTAAATGTTGGTATTTTATAAGCCGTAATCTTGTAATATGAATGTTTTGAAATACTCCAAGTTTATATAATAATATTTGTATTGTAATAATTAGAAATTATTTTTTTTGGGTGTTACTCAAAGTATTTAAAATTTGAATGACTATTATTATTATTATTATTAAAAATATGGTGTAGTTATATTCAACAGAAGAACATCACATCCAGCTTAACGTGTTACTATTAATTAATTAGAGTTGGTGGACGGTTGCCTTATATAGTGTGAAATTTAATTATTTATTACAACCAAAATAAATTATTATTTTCTTGGTCATGTTTTAACTTGTTAAGCTTAGTTATGCTAACGTCATGACTATAACCAAAAATAAATTCTATCATTATGTGTCGTATTTTTATTTTGTATTTGATAAGCACATTTTTCTAATTTAATGTTTTTTTAATAATTTGATTAATATATTAAATTTTTAATATTAATTAAATACAATTTTAGAAAATAAAAAAAAAAGCAAGGAAGACTTTTCCTCAAGTAAATAAATATAAACTAATATTAGATATAAATAATAAAAATATTAAACAAAGCTGAAAAAAATTATTTGAGAGTTTATGCTACAAGCTGATTTTCTTGTTTATCTTTTAGATATATATTCATTAGGTCTTTTGAGGTGGTGACATAATTTATGTATGAAATTTTGCGCATATCTTCGCCTTGGTCATTCACTTGCATTATTGGATTTTTGCTGAAATAATATGAATTGGATGACGTAGTTTGTATATTAAGAATGTTGTCACTGTAGAAATAACAAAAATATTTGATAGACTGAAAAAAAATTTAAATGTGCTGAAAAAATATATTATAAGCGGAAGGAACTTGATGGAATGAAGATTCGACAGAAAGGTTATAAAAAATAAAAAACATGAAATTTTCTTACACTAATATAAAATTATTTTTTAATGAAATAAATAATAAATAAAAATAACTAGAAACTGTAACATAGTTAGGAATTTTTTTCTAAACGATCTCGGACTATTATTTCTTAAATAGTTCCAATAAATTTTTAAAGGACACGTATCTAAGATGTTTTCAATTGCCAAAAAAATTATTAAATAGTCCCTGTCTGATATATATATATATATATATATATATATATATATATATATATATATATATATATATATATATATATATATATATATATATATATATATATATATATATATATATGATTAATTAAATTTTAAGCAGTCAATAAATTTGGAATTTTCAAATTAAATCTTTATTAAAAATTTTGTGTAACATCCTGCCAAATCCTTTTTATATTTATATAATAAAATAAAGGTAAAACAATAATATCGAAGTGAACATAAATATATATATGTAATGAAATTTCTCCTCACAGGGAGTTTAATACATATCCAGTCAGTTTCCAAAACTTAAACAAAATACAGCAAAATAGAAAAACAGGCGATCTCCTAACAGAAACAGAAAACAGGCGATCTCCTATCAGAAACAGAAAACAGGCGATCTCCTAACAGAAACAGAAAACAGGCGATCGCCTAACAGAAACAGAAACAGGCAATCTCCTTCCGGCGACCACTCACTAAGGAGCTCTACTTCCTGCAACATCATCTGCTCCCGTGTAAATTATACACGATCATCACAGGTTTAAGAAAACATCCACAAAACAAAAACGCAGGGTAAACTAGATATTTTAAAGAGAATTTAGATATGAAACTTTAAAATCAAGATAAAACAAATTTAAGACACCCACGTAAAAACCATAACTTTCTCATTCCCTTCACATGACCATCAAGTAATCACATATTTCACAATTTCCTCAAGAGTTGTTCAATTCACATAATTCCATCAAGTGTCTATCAATTTCAATGTTTCTCATTTCTAACGTCAGACTTCCACTGACTCATCATACATAGACACTTGACACTACTTCCGGAAGACACGTGCATTGACTAGACTCAGAGATCTGCACCTGTCATACTACATTGCTGTAAAGTTCCCACAGCTATGCGCATCAACATAATCTCAATCTCAATCTCATCACTCTCCTAGTATGACAGGGTGAATCCACACAATAGGTCAAGTAGTTATCTTTCAAACAACTTACCCATACGTATGAACCTCCATCGACTCTCAACGCCTGAATAACTTCATCTATATGATTCCATTATATCAGGAGAGTCAGGATATCTCATTATAGAAATCACCGATCAATGCACATCCTACACGATCTTACACGGTATTTTCTTTCCTGAAAATACTATGCCTTGATCCCACATTCACAACATTCAACACATCATATAACACTTAAATGAACGATTCCAATCACAGCAACAATCATTCCACGGTTCAGATTTTTGAATATAACATGCATTTCACATTTCAATCTCAAACAGTTTCAAACGACACTAAAACAGGGAAGTTCGAAATCAACATTAAAACCGGCGATCACGTCGCCCCACACATAAAAACAGAGCATTGTGAAAAGGAATATGAAAACCGGCGACCACGTCGCCCTCACTTCAGAACCTACTCGCCTAACGTTTTTATAAACGAAAATGCTAGCTTCCCTTACCTGAACTTGCGCAAAACACCAAGAGCTCCAAAACCCACCGAAGCTTAAAGATGCCTTAACTCTGTTTTAGCGTCCGTTTTGGAGAACTTGCAGAGAACCTCCCAGGTGTCCAAGGGCAGTCGTCGCTCGTCGTACTGGTGCTTGAGGGTGCCTGAATCGCAGCGCGAAGGAGAGAAAAGAGAAGGATGAAGGTAAACTCACTCTGTCACTCTTGAACCACTGCAACGTTCTTTTCCTCTCAGAAGTGAGTTTTTGAATCTAAACCAACTTGTCCACAATTGCCGCTGCCACCACCCACTCTGCAGGAAAGCTTGCGTGCACGCTTCCCTGAACAGTACGGCCACGTGTGTCTCTGCGCATACCAACTCTCTGATGCCACTATTCTGAACCACCCTTTTTGTCTACGTGTCGCGCGTGCAGGACGTCTCATGCTGGGAGCCTGGGTCCCACCTTATCTGTGTGAAACTCGACATCGTGCGATAACCTTCCACCAATGACTCATCCTGGCGAACGACCGATGTCTTTCTCTGGAAGACGACCGATGTCTCTCTCTGGGAGACGACCGATGTCTCTCTCTGGGAGACGACCGATGTCTCGCCCTGGCGATGCCCGCATGTCTCGCGCCCTGGCGATGCCCGCATGTCTCGCGCCCTGGCGATGCCCGCATGTCTCGCGCCCTGGCGATGTCCGCATGTCTCTCGCCCTGGCGATGACTGATGACACATCGCCACGCCTTGCTGAAGGTTCTTCATCCCACTATGTTACGTCCAAGGTATCACCTCCACATGACTTGGTGACGTCGGTAGCTTCACATTTCCAAGAATAGATCAGCACTACTCCTCGTGCGCCCATGCATTGCAACACTAAGGACGATCTCTTATGCTCAAGCATAGAGTTTCGCATGCACAGTGTATCTAAGGCTTAACCGACACCTTGATACGCGTGGTGTTTGGAACCCACTATGGTTGATCCAATATCTTGACCACATACTAAGTGCACTTTCGGCGATCATGTGCACCATAGGCGATTGGCGATCATGTACTAGAGAAGTCGGAGATCGCCTCCGTCTTCAACAACGGCGATCTCGTAGACTTCTAAACTACACTTTTCTTCCTTTACTCTTCTTGATCCACATGTCTTCCTCGAGCACACCCACGTGATTACCTCACGATAAAGTCATCGCACCTGACTACTTGGTTAATACAATGGTCAGCCGACCGACCTCTACCAGCTGACCCCAGACCTTGGGCGACGTCCGAGGTCTGACTACTAAGAAACTTCTCTTATCAGCTCTTTGTATTTTAAATAATAACATCTTCTGAAACTATTTAAATATAACACTTTTATTCCAATTAAAGTTTCTAGGTCCTTACATTTTGAATTGTGAATTTATATAATTAAAACTCCTTAAACAGTGAATTTTTAAAATATGAATACATCAATATTTTCTCTTTAATTTGGATTAATTTTTATCTCTTAAGAAATTGGTTAACATTTTATCAATAAATTTTATACTACTGCATATTACTGTATTGGCTCTATGATAACAGTTCCTTAAACAATTATTGGTGTGGAGTGAATACGACGACAATTTACATCATGTTGTATAGTTGAATCCATGGGTTTATTTACGTATTTATGCCGTTATCGTTTTTCATTCGTTTATGAAAATTAGTGTCTCTCCAGTTGTGATCGATGCCGCTTGCAATTAGGAGGTGATGTTGATGACCGTGCTCACCGTTCTTTTTCCCCTTTTAACCAGTCGTTGCTCTGCATTCTTTTCGGAGTGACCACACATATTACCTAATTCTAATAATATTAAATATATTTAAATAATTATAAATATATTAAAAAAAATATTAAATTCAACCTAACTAACTCTAATAATATTAAATATATTTTAAAAATATAATAATAAAATCAGTCAATTCTAAATATTAAATATATTTTAATAATAAAAATGTTTAAAAAACAATATTTTAAATATTAAATATGTTTTAATTTTTAATTAAAAAAATTACTAAATTAACTAATTTATATATTATAAATCTGTTCACCCTCATGAGAACAAATAAGAATAATAAATTATTTATAATCCTAAGATCCAGATTTATAGATAATAAATCTCTTCACTCATAATTTTTCTTTATCACTTATTGTATAAATCTTTTTCATCTACACATCTCCTTTACTTACACATTTCTCCTCATCTCCTTGATTTACATTCATCTCCTTCATCCATGCTTGTCTCATTCATCCATAGTTATTTCCTTCACCCACAATCATCGCTGTCATCCACACTCATATCTTTCATCCACACTCATATCCTTCATCTACACTTTTCTCCTCATCTCCTTCATTCACACTTTTTTCTTCATCCACACTTATCTCCATCCCGATCATTACAATTTTTTTTTGTATTTTATTTTCTTGAAGATGGAGGGATTGTAGGAGAAACATTTTTTTTGAAATTACTATCATTAGCATTAGCCAAACTAATGCAAATTAAATTAATATTAAAATATATTTTATTAAGTATTGACTTAGCCCACACTATCTAGTAATAAATAAATAAATTTTATTGATTCGGTCAAGCCGCACTAAGTTTTCAGAAGTAATTAATGTTTAATACATAATGTTTGTCTTAGTGTAGTTTATTCAATGCTAATAGTGTCTACTATCAAGAGTTGACACAAAGGTCATAGCATCTAGTCATGGAAAGTCAATTTTTTGACTAACGCAAGATGAACACTAATCACAATTGAGCATCGACTATTTGTCATTTGCATTGACTTTTGGCCGATGCTATAAGTCCAAATTTTCTTATTGTGAATAGATGCATTTATTTTATTATTTTATTATTTTATAAAAGTTTAATAGATAATTCTTTAATTATTTATGTCTTTTACTATATTTTTATATTACAATACTAATGTTCAAAAATATATTGGTGAAGAAATGTAATCAGCTAAGGGTGGGAAATCAATTGAAGACAAGTTGACTGACAGTATGAATAGAGAAAAAAAGGGCTAATGCCAAGGAAAAGTGATTAGAACTAAAGTTAGTTTAGAGCTGTAACATGTTGGGTTGTTGTCATTGTATTCATTGAATCATCATACTCATAATGAGTGTCTAATTTTTATACATATTGAGATTCAATGACATTGTAACTTTTTTGTAATAGTTTCTTGATTTATACTTGTAAGTAGTACATTTTGTTTTTAATTGATTCAGTTTTGTGCTTAATGCTTAACAATAGAGAAATCATTATACTTGATTTTAGAATTTGACTGTTACTGGGAAATGTTTTTTTTTTCTGAAACAAAACTCAACCAAAGATTTCAACTATTGGAAATAGAGTTGTTATGTTTGGCTATATTCATTTGATCTTGATCTTAATGTATGGGTCAAATGACTTTAATAAAGAAATTGGTTTATTGTGTTAGATAACCAAGATTAAAGAATTAATTTGGTTTCTTATGGAATAAGAGAACTTGTAATATACTACATGTATGAACAAGAATGCACATTAGTTTTCAAGTCTCATTCCTTTCTAATATTCGATAATACTCAACCATTATATTCAATCCCCTTTCAATTCTATTTTTGTGAACTCTTTCATTTGATCTTCAATCCATTATGTAGTTTGATAATTTTATGGTTATGCAATTCTTTCTTAAGGAAATTATAACCATTAATGTACTTTTGAATCCATTAGGATACGACAATCTCTCTTCAACTATATGACAATTGACTCCACTGGCAAAGAGAATCCATCAAGCTTTTGACGCCATTGCTGGGGATTAGTTCAAGTAATTAGTACTTTGATTATTTCCTTTATAAAATAATAAATCAACCATTTGATAGAATAGTTTAAATTTTGTTCAAAAAAGTTTCCTTGCCACTGTATTTTTATATTGGTCTTTGATTTAGTTTTTTGGTGATTTATACTACTTAGAGGAAAGGTTTCTACAAATATTTTGTTGTTTGAACAACAAATTGAAAAAGTAGCAAAAAGAAATAGGACTAATAAGAAAACTAAAGAAAGAAAAGAGAATGGAGATTCTTCTCTTTCACATTCACAAATATCTCACATTATCCAACCTTTAAGTGATATGGTTGAGCAAGTTGGAGATATGGGTAAAAGAGATGATAGAGTAATTAATCCTCCAAGGAGCATATTAGGGGATTATGTTATGCATTAAGGACCAAGACATTTCCCCAGATTTGTCATTCCACCAACAACAAGAGGAGTAGAAATTAAACTAGCATTCCTCAATCTAGTTTAAGCCCACTTGTTTTCAAGAAAAAACATGAAAAAACTTATGCTAATTTGGACACCTTCTATGAACTTTTTTCAACCATGGGATTTAAGTCAAGCCAAGAAGAAATTGCATACATAAACTTGTTCCCATTTTGTCTAATTGGTGAAGCTAGGGAGTGGATAAAATCTCACAAATCAAAGTCTAACCAACGAGACTATGTTGAAAGAAAAATTCATAACTAGATTTTTTCCACCCACTAGGTGTGTAAGAGTGAAATCTAAAATTTCTACTTTCAGACAATCATTTTACGAGAAATAGGAAAGATGTCAAATGTTACTTAAGAAATGTCTTGACCATGAATTTGAAGATGTGGATCAATTAAATATTTTTTGCAATGGATTAAGGCCAGATACAAAAATGTTCCTACATGTGACAATTGGAGGCACAATGATGGAACAAGATTAAGAGTAGGCTACAATAATAATAAATACCAACTACAAAACAATTCAAATTTACATACAATAAAAATTCATATAGATTAGTATTACCTACGGATCATTACCCATCGGTAAATTCAGCATTACATACAAATTTTTTCTGTATGTTGTTGACTAAAGTTGATGGATTTGTTGTGCTCAAAGCTCAACCTTGAAGTCTGCAAAGTTGTGTATTTTTATTTTGTATTTGATAAGCACATTTTTCTAATTTCATGTTTTTTTTAGATGATTTGATCATTATATTAAATTTTTAATATTAATTAAATACAATTTTAGAAAAAAACAAAAACAAGGAAGACTTTTCCTCAAGTAAATAAATACAAACTAATATTAGATATAAATAATAACAATATTAAATGTAATACCCAAAAAATACACCTAATTATTACAATACAAGTTCTACCGATTTCTATATAAACTTAAAGTTTTTCAAAATATTTCTATTATAAGATTATGACTTACAAAAATACAAATATTAAAAATATAAGGTTCAAAACTACATCCTAAAGCCCTCCGACACCTGTATGATCATCTGCTCGTGTATGTAATACAGTAATCGCAGTTCACAACACAACCAAAAAACCAAGGGTAAGCTAATGAAGAGAAATTTCATAACATATTTAATTCATGCATAAAAAGAACCAATCAAACTAATTATTTATAAACATTTCTTTAAATGGTGTCATATAAATTTCTGTTCTTGTCGGTTGACTCACTGTCGGTCAAATTCTACGATCGTCAGCACCTTCTTCTTCCTCCTTCACTGTTAGAATGACTTGCCTGCAAAGAAAGAAAGAGAGGCGCCCTTGCGGCCGTGTGCACTCCGACGCTCAAGTCAAAACTAGGGCAAAAAACACCAAGTGTGTAGTAAAATAGTGATAGTCTCAAAAACTGCATACCTTCCCTTGGAGCCTTAAGCCCCTTTTATAGGGTGTCATTAGGTTATCTCTAGTAACCAACTTTCCCTGCATGGAACTTTATCTTTAGAAGGAAAATATTTAGTGAGTGAGAGAATGCTATTATACGGGCGTAATCTTTAACAGCGTATCTTTGTATATTTGGAGTGCTACTGCCGCCACCTGCATATCAATAACATATTACTAGAAACAATATCTTTTATCTCTTAATCTTTTGGCTGTATGGCGGTAACCTTCTATCTTCAAGCAATTATCTTTATGAACGAATATCACAGTATACTGTTAACCCTAACGTTGCGGGGTCTATCCTTATGATTTAAACTAATCACTCACGTGCCCTTAAACCCTTCACGTGCCATTACATGCAACTCTAAGGATAAATCTCTTATGCCAAAGCTTAGCGTTTCCATATATCCTGCATGCATGGCGTATCTAGGGCCCAATTCATCTCTTGACACGTGTGGTTCCTGGGACCCACTATTGGCCCTACTAGGTCGACCTCTATAGGGCCGAGGACTGATTAGCCTGCGGTGCAACAAGGACACATCAATCCCTTCTGGTAATCACCCTTCCCTGAGGGAACACACCGATGACTGATCACCCTTCTCTGAGGGGACACACTGATCACTCTTCTCTGAGGGAACACACCGATGACTGATCACCCTTCTCTGAGGGGACACACCGACGACTGATCACTCTTCTCTGAGGGGACACACCGATGACTGATCACTCTTCTTTGAGGGAACACACCGACGACTGATCACCCTTCTCTGAGGGGACACACTGATGACTAATCACCCGCTAATCCAAGCTGTCTGCGGGGTCCACTCCACGTGGCTTTGGCCCATGCTGTGGGACCCAGCTGACGTGGTTCACTCTTTACTATCTGTTCTCGACGACCGAGGTCTGGCCACTACACAAGCCCCCCAGGCTCGAGTTGTGACTTGTCTCAACAAAGAGCCTTACAACTCGCCTGATCGCTATTTGCCCTACCGGGCTGACGAGCTCTCACCTCTTGGCCGAGGACCGAGGTCTTGCCTGGAGCGTACACGTGGCAATCTTCAACGGTGGGATCGCTTCGTCGTTTCACATTCTACCTTTGCCTCTTACACTCCCCACTGTTGCATTCCCTCTTCACTTTGCATTTCAAACTCCTCTGTTCTCTCAAACTGTTCTTCGAGCGCTGAGTCTTATTCGAAACTTCATCCCTTCATCTTCCAACTTAATCAAAGGTACGTTCTTTCCTCCTTTCTTGTTTTCGTTTCCACATTGCGATGCTTTCTGTCTTCTTATTCCTGCTTGGGCTGGGATTGTTTCTACTCTTATTTCCATTACATTTCCCCTTCTTGTGAACATTTGACAAATTTGATAAATTGGACTTGTAATACCCTTGCTAAACTTTACATGAATGTTCTTACTTCTGCCCATTTCCTTCGACGACCATTATCTGCTTGTAATGAATGAATTATAAATCTTGTCTTTACAACTCGAACCACTCTTTCTCCTTTACAGCTCAACTTTCACCTTGTGTGGGTTGTGCTTGGTGACTGTTCTAGCTGATGTGTGCATCTCACCCTTCAATCCACAGCAGAAACCTTTCCTGAGCTAACTTGACGTGGTGCTAACTTTACTTCTTGACTCATGCTGGTTTCCTTCACTGATTAATCTTTGAAGTCCCCCTCTCGACTGATAAGCTCCAGAATACCTCTTGTTTATACTCTGGCGATGGGAGATTCCTCCTGAGTCGACCTTGGCTGATAAGCTGAGGAGGACCTCTCTTTCTGTCGACCTCTCTGTCGACCTCGACTTGATAAGCTGAGGAGGACTTCTCCCTCTGTCGACCTCTCACTCACGTGCCGACGTCCGAGGTTGAGGGAGGACCTAACTGGTGAACCTTGCTGTTCACGTTGGGTGTTCTCACTCGAAAGGGAGGTGTTCTTGACGAACCTACCTTCCCGCTTACGAGACCTCTAACCCCAAGTGACAGGTTCGATCTCGCCTCACATCGCTCATAGGCGAGGCAGGACTTAACTGGTAAACCTTGCTATTCACGTTGGGTGTTCTCACTCGAAGGGGAGGTGTTCTTGACGAACCTACCTTCCCGTTTATGAGACCTCTAACCCCAAGTGACAGGTTCGATCTCGCCTCAGCCTCGCTGTAAGAAGTCAAGGCAGAGGTCTTGTTTCTCTGGCCTCAGCCTCGCTGTAAGAAGTCGAGGTAGAGGTCTTGTTTCTCTCGCCTCAGCCTCGCTGTAAGAAGTCGAGGTAGAGGTCTTGTTTCTCTGGCCTCAGCCTCGCTGTAAGAAGTCGAGGTAGAGGTCTTGTTTCTCTCGCCTCAGCTTCGCTGTAAGAAGTCGAGGTAGAGGTCTTTTTTCTCTCGCCTCAGCCTCGCTGTAAGAAGTCGAGGTAAAGGTCTTGTTTCTCTCAGCCGACCTCAACTCGTCAAGGAAGACCTCCTGATTTGCCGACCTTGAGTCCTACATTGAGGAAGACCGTAACTTAGATGCCCCTCGACTCATAAGGAAGACCTCCT
Source organism: Phaseolus lunatus (assembly GCA_013389735.1). NCBI lineage: Eukaryota > Viridiplantae > Streptophyta > Magnoliopsida > Fabales > Fabaceae > Phaseolus > Phaseolus lunatus. The sequence continues at coordinate 22,231,272 of CM023866.1, read as the reverse complement.
GATGTGTCAACCTCGAGCCTCACACTAAGGGGAACTATATAACTTAGCTGCCCTCGACTCATAAGGAAGACCTCCTGATGTGTCAACCTCGAGCCTCACACTAAGGGGAACTATATAACTTAGCTGCCCCTCGACTCATAAGGAAGACCTCCTGATGTGTCAACCTCGAGCCTCACACTAAGGGGAACTATATAACTTAGTTGCCCCTCGACTCATAAGGAAGACCTCCTGATGTGTCAACCTCGAGCCTCACACTAAGGGGGAATATATAACTTAGTTGCCCCTCGACTCATAAGGAAGACCTCCTGATGTGTCAACCTCGAGCCTAACACTAAGGGGGAATATATAACTTAGCTGCCCCTCGACTCATAAGGAAGACCTCCTGATGTGTCAACCTCGAGCCTCACACTAAGGGATTTCTCACCTCAGCCTCGCTGTAAGAAGTCGAGGGAGAGGACTTTCACTGTGAACCATACTATTCTTCCCCTTTCTTTAATACGGTAGAAGAGGTTCGTTTTTCTCGCCTCGACCTTGCTGTAAAAAGTCAAGGAAGAAGACTTTCGCTGTGAACCACACTATTCTTCCCCTTTCTTTAACAAGGTAAAAGAGGTTCGTTTTTCTCGCCTCGACCTTGCTGTAAAAAGTCAAGGAAGAGGACTTTCGCTGTGAACCACACTATTCTTTCTCGCCCTTGCCTCGCTGTAAGAAATCGAGGAAGAGGACTTTCACTGCGAACCATACTATTCTTCACCTTTCTTTAACAAGGTAGAAGAGGTTCATTTTATCTCGCCCCAGCCTCGCTGTAAGAAGTCGAGGAAGAGGACTTTCACTGCGAACCATACTATTCTTCACCTTTCTTAAACAAGGTAGAAGAGGTTCATTTTTCTCGCCTCGACCTTGCTATAAAAAGTCAAGGAAGAGGACTTTTACTGAGAAAAGGGTTTCCCATCTGAACCTTGTGATCATTCAGTCAATCTCAAGTTTGTTTTGGGTGACTTCAGAGTCTTTTGAATAACTGACCTCTGACGACCTCCCTTACTTGTGCTGGCGAGTTTGGTCAGTAGGTCTGCTGGCACATACTATTCTAATAGCTACATCTACTCCGAGCTAAGTCGTCTCACCATGTGCTAGTGCGAATGAGCACACCTGTTTCAAGTCAATTCATCTCATAGGGCGCCTATACTCGGGTACCTACATCCACTCCGAGTTAGGTCGTCTTCAGAATCACATGATAACAGGTTTACATATATCCATTTTTTGCATAATATGATAAAAGATTTAAGCAATAATATATCTTTTGTCTTTAGAATAATATGACAACAGATAATATATATCTTTATATTTTATCTTTTAGAATAATACAACAGATATAATATAATATCTCAATATAATATCACAACAGATAAAATATCTCTTTATTTTTTTTTATCTCTAGAACAATATCACAACAGATATAATATAATATCATAACAGATAATATATATCTTTATATTTTATCTTCAGAATAATATCACAACAGATAAAACATCTCTTTATTTTTTATCTCCAGAACAATATCACAACAAATAAAATATAATATCTCAATAATATAATATCACAACAAATAACATATATCTTTATATTTTATCTTTAGAATTAATACAACAGATATAATATAACATCATAACAGATAATATATATCTTTATATTTTATCTTTTAGAATAAGAGATAAAATACCTCTTTATCTTTTATCTTCAGAACAATACAACAGATAAAATATAATATCACAGAAAATAAAATATCTCTTTATATTTTATCTTTAGAATCATATGATAATAGCAATTATATTTTATCTTAATTACCTTTTCTGGGCTGACCAACATTTAGGCCAAACTCATGACCTACCCAATAGTCGAGGTTCCGAGCTCTCGAGCACTCATGTCCAGCACACAAGCCCCCCCTTCTTACCTGCCACTAGGTAATCGTTTACTCATGGGGTACCCATACTCGAGTGGTCTTATTGACACCGAGCCAGGTTGACTTACTTGTGCATGTTCCAATTTAAGTGAACCACTAAAGCCAAATGCATCATCTTCCAAGAACATATTTATCACACATTGTTTAAAAGAAAGCGTTAAGCAAGAAAACCTTAGCTGAAATGCAATTTGAGGTTTGCCACATCCCAGGCTCGAGGAATGACTTCTCCCTCCAAGGTCTCTAGTCTATGTTAGAGTTAAGCAGGGTCTGAAGATCAAGAGGGGAGGGGTGAATTAATCTTCTAAAATTTTTGCAACAGGAACTGACTTCTGTGTAACAGAGATTAAAAGAACAGATTGATTTCAAACAAAACAAATTTATTTTTCAAATTACTTTTGTACAAGCAGAACTTAAAAACAGATTGATTTTAAGCAAAATAGATTTATTTTTCCAAATCACCTTCGTACAATCAGAACTTAAAAAACAATAGATTGATTTTAAACAAAATAGGTTTATTTTTTCAAATCCCCTTTGTATAATCAAAACTTGATCAAACAAGATTTTACTCAATTAGAAGGAACAACAGAACACACTTGTTCAGATATTTGCAAGAAGGTTTCAACCAAGAGAAGAGCAATTCTTATTAAACCCAGAATTAACAGATTCAATTTCACATGAACAGATTTATTTTGGACAGTTATCAATTCAAATTCCAGAAATAAGTGCAAGGAAGGAAAGAAGATTTCACACAAGTTTTTATACTGGTTCACTCATCAAGAGCTACATCCAGTTCACCTTACACCAAGGTGGAATCCACTAAACACATACAACAATTAGAGCATATACCACAGTTCTTGAAACCTACAAGAACACTCACATACAAGGCTGAAAAACACCTATTTCAGCACACCTTGCACTCCAAGAAACCTTATCAAGGAGTGACTAACACTTACACCTTTACAACAAATCAACAGTTCTTGAAACCCATAAGAACACTCACATACAAGGCTGAAAAACACCTATTTCAGCACACCTTGCACTCCAAGAAACTCTATCAAGGAGTGACTAACACTTACACCTTTATAACAAATCAGAAAGGAAAAATTACACCTGAAAAGAAGATGCAAGAACTCAAACCAGTAGTTCAATCTGCTGCAGAAACTGCACCAGCACCTTCACAAAGCACAAGGTTTTCCTAGAATAAGCACACTTGAAATTCCTTTTGAAAACCTTTCACAAAAGCCTTTGAATTCTTCTTCTCCCTCAGAAAATGATTGAAACGTGATTGAGCTCTATGTGTTGTGTGAGGGAAGTCTTCTATATTTAAAGAAAACAGTTTCTAACCACTTTTCAAAAAACAGTTGAAAAACAGTTAATAACCATAACAGAACCAAAAATAAATCTATTTATTTTACAGGAAATAGATTTATTTTTGTCCAGAATACAAGTTTTTCTGAAAACACTTATAAAACCATTTTGAAAAGCTTTTAATTACCCTAAGTGCTTGATCTAAGCTTGCTTTGGCAACTGGAACAGATTATCCCAATGACCGATGACCGATCGTGCCACATTACTTCCCCCAATGACCGACGACCGATTGGTCCCTCATTACTTCCCCCAATGACCGATGACCAATTGGTACCTCATTACTTCCCCCAATGACCGATGATCGATTGGTTCCTCATTACTTCCTCCAATGACCGATCGGTGCCACATTACTTCCCCCGATGACCGAAGGCAACTTTATAACATCCTAAGCCTAAAAACAAAATTCACTTAAGACCTATTACAAACTATAAAGCACCAAAGCAATTTTCTTCATCAAACACACTTTAAGCCAAGGTTGGGAAGAAGCTTCCTTCAGCTTTAACAGTCTATACGCTCCTTTCCTAAGCACCATGACTATACGGTGGAGGCTGATGGTGATGGCCCTGGCCGTGTTTTCATCAACGAAGGTTGTCCTCGTTCTTTGTACCTGATTTCCCGCGAAGCCGACCAAACACCCATCGTATGGACTTGACTGGTGAGCCTTGGCTTCTTCGTTAGCTGCTTGGAGGGTTCTCATGGTCTCCATGATTTTCTACAAAGTGGGGGTGTGATCGCCTTTATCTCTTCCAGAAACACCTTGCCTAGTATTCCTCATGTCGTCTGACTTTGCTTCTTCAAAACTGTGGATGGGACCTAGTTTTATCAGGCCCCACGGTGGGCGCCAAATGTTCTTGCCGGTTGACCCGCTGTCGGTCAAACTCTACGATCGTCAGCACCTTCTTCTTCCTCCTTCACTGTTAGAATGACTTGCCTGCAAAGAAAGAAAGAGAGGCGCCCTTGCGGCCGTGTGCACTCCGACGCTCAAGTCAAAACTAGGGCAAAAAACACCAAGTGAATAGTAAAATAGTGATAGTCTCAAAAACTACGTACCTTCCCCTGGAGCCTTAAGCCCCTTTTATAGGGTGTCATTAGGTTATCTCTAGTAACCAACTTTCCCTGCATGGAACTTTATCTTTAGAAGGAAAATATTTAGTGAGTGAGAGAATGCTATTATACGGGCATAATCTTTAACAGCGTATCTTTGTATATTTGGAGTGCTACTGCCGCCACCTGCATATCAATAACATATTACTAGGAACAATATCTTTTATCTCTTAATCTTTTGGCGTGTATGGCGGTAACCTTCTATCTTCAAGCAATTATCTTTATGAATGAATATCACAGTATACTGTTAACCTTAACATTGCGGGGTCTATCCTTATGATTTAAACTAATCACTCACGTGCCCTTAAACCCTTCACGTGCCATTACATGAAACTCTAAGGATAAATCTCTTATGCCAAAGCTTAGCGTTTCGCATATATCCCGCATGCATGGCGTATCTAGGGCCCAATTCATCTCTTGACACGTGTGGTTCCTGGGACCCACTATTAGCCCTACTAGGCCAACCTCTATAGGGCCGAGGACTGATCAGCCTGCGGTGCAACAAGGACACATCAATCCCTTCTGGTAATCACCCTTCCCTGAGAGAACACACCGATGACTGATCACCCTTCTCTGAGGGAACACACCGATGACTGATCACCCTTCTCTGAGGGGACACACCGACGATTGATCACTCTTCTCTGAGGGGACACACCGACGACTGATCACTCTTCTCTGAGGGAACACATCGACGACTGATCACCCTTCTCTGAGGGGACACACTGATGACTGATCACCCGCTAATCCAAGCTGCCTGCGGGGTCCACTCCATGTGGCTTTGGCCCATGCTGTGGGACCCAGCTGACGTGGTTCACCCTTTACTATCTGTTCTCGACGACCGAGGTCTGGCCACTACAATTTCAATATCAATCTCATCATTCATATAGACCACACATTGATCTATTTTCCATCAGAATCATTGGATTTCATTTCAATTTCATCATCTTTCGAAAGACTCATTAGGTATGCCCTTACTAGAGACTAACACTTGATCCAAAGATTACTAGCGAATCCAATAGAAAAGATCAGGATAAGTTCAAACATCCAATACCGAGTGTCTACAGTGGGACCCGATGTGTATGAACTCCCTCTCAGCTTCTCACCACCTGATATCTTAGTCTATATGACTTAGATCATCAGTGAAGCTAGAGGATCTCCGTTAAACATAGGTTTTTCATACTTAATGTCATCAAACAATAACTTATACATTATCCCAAATGTATAACATCAATTTCATACAATTTTCATCATTCATATATAATACATATAATTCAATTACATAACATTTAAAAAGTCATACCATTTAAGAACTTTTCTAACATCAAAAAAAATATTTAACTTTCAAACTATCAAAATATAATATTTATAGATGTTCACACAACATCAAAGTAAATAATTTTATCAAATAAAATCCTTGCAAGAGAAATTGAAACTTGGGACCACGTCCCCTACAATTCAAATCTTCTAGCCTAGGGTACTATTGAAAGCTAAAGTTAGCTTCCCTTACTTGAAATTCCATTGATGGAAATTCTACACCAAGCAGGGGAACAACTCCAAAATTTAGGAACCTAGAGCAAGTTATCCAAATATTACCAAATTTTATTATGAGCTTAATCAAGTTGAGAGAAACACTTTTCTCATCTAGCTCCACTAAGATTGATGACTAAATCATAGAGAAAAACATAGAATAAGGGAACTTTAGAGTAAAAATGAACTTACTTTGTTTAAAAATCTGATCGGGTAAAAATGTAGTCTGACTCCTCAGTTACTGCAGAGTGTGTGATCAGATTTTGAAATAGATGAGTTATAGGAAAAATAGATGAGTTATGGGGGAGAAATTTAAAGAGAGAAGGAAGATAAGAGAAGTTGGGAGAGAGAGAAAGAAAGGTACGTGAAGGAGTGGGGGATTTATTTATTTTTGCTCCGTTTCTTTTCTTCTGCTTTTTGTTTTGTGTTGTTACATTAAACAGAGCTGAAAATATTTACTTGTGATTATTCTACAAGCTGGTTTTCTTGTTTATCTTTTAGATTTTGGTTGTACATATATTCATTAGGTCTTTTGAGGTGGTGACATAATTTATGTATGAAATTTTGCACTTCGCCTTTGTCATTCACTTGCATTATTGGATTTTTGCAGAAATAATATGAATTGGATGACGTAGTTTGTATACTAAGAATGTTGTGATTGTAGAAATAACAAAAATATTTGAAAGGTTATAAAAAATTTATAAAAAAAACATGAAATTTTCTTACACTAATATAAAATTATTTTTTAATAAAATAAATAAAAATAACTAGAAACTGTAACATATAATTATATATATATATATATATATATATATATATATATATATTCTGCGCACATTATTAATTGTCGACATTAACCATAATGTAGGTTACTTATTATTTAAACTAACCTGAAAATAATAAATTATTACTTACACAGACACGAATCCACGTGAATTATTAAAATTATAGTTTTCCTTATTAAAAATAAGAATATCCTAATCAACTAAAGTTTATTCCATTTCTATAATTTTTATTTTTTCTAAAAGCTTTCATGATGGATATCATTATAAAACTTGATATCTCAGTTATGTTGGCACCTCACTGATGCAGAAAAGGTGAAAAACGACAACTATTTTAGTCGTAAAACAGCGACTTTTTAACTATTGTTGTTCAGCGTGTAGTCTCTTCTCTTCAAGTAAAAAAGTTGGCTATTTAGTCGCCATGTTAGATTCAAACAAAGAAGGCGGTTATGGTAAAAGTTGTCATTTTATACCTCCCCATAACTTGTGTATATAATACATGTATGAGGTGTAAAATAACGACTTTTCCTATAGCCGCCCTTTTATACCCTACCTATCTTAGTACACCCTAAAGACCTAAAACGGTAGTTATGACCAAAGCCGCCGTTATACACCTTTCCGAAGGATCTAAAACAATGACTTTGGTCATAGTCACTGTTTTAGATGGGATTTTTTTTAGTTCATTCTATTTAATGTTAATTCCCATCTAAATTGACATGTTCAATTATAACCTAACTAGATAAATACATAAATTCAGATAATCAAATTATATATCACTAGTGCAAAATAAAGAAAAGAATACTCTTTATTTAGTGCAGCTTTGCGCTCACACGCTTTCGTAAAAAACGCGTTGACATTTTTGAAATTAAGTTGATTTACGAATGCGACTAAAGTAAAACCGCACTTGTAAATCAAAACGCTTTGATTTACAAATGTGGTTATACAAATAGTCGCATTTGTAAATCAAGCGTTTTGATTTACAAGTGCAATTTTACATTTAGCTGCACTTGTAAATCCTTTTTTACCCTAAATTTTGAAGCACGCTACACACTTTCATAGTTTCTTTCTCCTCTTTGCCTTTCATTTGCACTGTTCCTGCTCGTGTTTACACTTGGAGTTCATCTCTTCTTCTGCATCTTCATTCATTTTGTGCCATTGTAAGTTTCTGGAATCGCTTTCTTCCTTTGCATCTTCACAAATGTACGTATAAATGCTTTTCCTTTTCCTCATATTTTTTTTTTCCTTGCATCGGTGATCGAAGTACTGTTCCATTGACATTCGCTGCTCCGTCGCTGCTTCACTGCTCCGCCACCGCTTCCAGTGCCGCGCCGTTGCTGGCGCTCCCCTGCCACTCTTCGCCACCAACGTTGGTTCACACACAAGGTTGGTGTGGTGTTTTAAATTTTTTGAATTTTTCTTTAATATTTTAATTTTTTTTATGTATTATAATTTGTATATTTTAAATTTTAAATTTTTTAGTATTTATTATATTTTGAACTTGTATTTTTTTTATGTATTATAATTTGTAGTTTTTAAAATTTATATTATTTAGTATTAGTATTTATTATATTTTGAATTTTTTCTCTTTTATGTATTATATAATTTGTATTTTTTAAAATTTATATTATTTAGTAGTTAGTTGTTATGTTAGTTGTTAGTTTAGAATAGAATTTTTATGTTATTTTATTTGTTACTTTAGAATAGAATTATCGTGTTTGTATTGAGTTCGAGGGTGTTTGACCTTTGGCAATAATACGTGCTGGTATTGAGTCCGGGGGAATTCGACCCTCAACAAATGCGTGAGATAGAACACTGATTAAAAAACCTTAACTATTCCAGAATATATAATGGATCAAAATTGGATTAATTATGTTCGTATAAGTGATGAGTACAAAAGAGGAGTAGAAGAATTTATACAATTTGCGCAACGTAACGCGATTAATAGTGGTCAAGATGGAGCAAAGATCAGGTGTCCGTGCGTTAACAATTTGAATGGAAGGATACTGGATGTTAATATAATGAGGGAGCACCTGCTATGTGATGGGTTTCTTCGATCTTATGTAACTTGGACATGGCATGGTGAATTATTAAATTTACCATGTGTTTCCGTAACTGAAGAATATGTGGGGTCCACCATGGATGAAGTAGTACACGATGATGTAGATGATAATCGATTGGAGGACATGATTCATGATGTGGGAGCTGAGTCTCTTGCAAAAGCGCATGGATATGGAAGTATGTCAAGCGATATAGAGACTCCATGGTATCCTGGATCAACTAACTTCACACAGTTGTCATTGGTGTTAAGATTGATGAATTTGAAGGCAATAAATGAATGGACTGATAAAAGCTTCACGGAATTGCTTCAATTGTTGAAGGATATGCTTCCAGAGAGAAATACTCTACCTAATCGTAATTACAAGGCCAAAAAGATTCTTTGTCCAATGGGTATGGAGTATAAAAAGATACATGCATGTCCTAATGATTGTATATTATACCGGAAAGATTTTGAATTGTTGAAAAGTTGTCCGCGGTGTGGGTTATCACGTTATAAGTCGAAACAAAAAAATGATGATACTATTGAAGAGATAGAAAAGCATGGACCCCCAATGAAGGTTATGTGGTATCTTCCCATCATTCCAAGGATGAAGCGTTTGTTTGCAAACCCAAACGATGTTAAGAATCTTAGATGGCATGCAGATGAGAGGAAATGTGATGACATGTACCGACATCCAGTTGATTCTATTCAGTGGAAGAAATTTGATAATGAGTTTCTAGAGTTTGGTAAAGAATCAAGAAATATCCGACTTGGTTTAGCTACATATGGAATGAATCCATTTGGTAATATGAGTACAAATCACAGTTCATGGCCTGTTTTACTAGTTATTTACAACTTACCTCCTGGATTGTGCATGAAGCGAAAATACATGATGTTATCTATGATGATATCCGGTCCGAAATAGCCAGGGAATGACATAAATGTTTATCTAAGTCCCCTAAACGAAGATTTGAGTGAATGTGGGATTAGGGTGTTGAAGTATTTGACTGATTTGATAATGAAACTTTCAAGTTGCATGCTATGTTATTTTACACCACTAATGACTTTCTGGCATATGGTAACTTATCAGGTTATAGTGTTAAGGGTCATAAAACATGTCCAATATGAGAAGAAGACACTGCTTCTCAACAATCGAAACATGGAAGGAAGAAGTATATCTTCAGCATCGGAGGTTTCTTAGAAGTCATCATCCTTACCAAAGGTTGAAAAACGCCTTTGATGGACACCAAGAGACTAGTGGTACACCAACTCCATTAACTGGTGTTAAGGTTTACGAAAAGGTAAATAACATAGACCACACCTTCGGTAAGTAAAAAAAAAGTCATCTGTGACAAACATTTGTTAGAAAACATTAATCTTCTTTGATCTTCCGTACTGGTCGAGGTTAAAAGTGAGACATTGTATAGATGTAATCCATGTTGAGAAAAATGTGTGTGATAGCTTAATTGGTACACTTCTTAACATTAATGGGAAGACGAAAAATGGTCTAAATGCTTGTTTAGATTTGATTGTGATGAACATACGAGGCGAGTTAGTGCCCATAGAAATGGGTAAGCGTAAATATTTACCCCTAGCCTGTTACACCAAGTCAAAAAACGAAAAAATTAGATTTTTTCAATGTTTAAAGGGTGTGAAAGTGCCACAAGGACACCTCTCAAATGTGAAGAGCCTAGTGTCAATGCAAGATTTGAAGTTAATTGGGTTGAAGTCTCATGATTGCCACATCTTGATGCAACAGCTACTGCTTGTAGCTATTCGTGGGATCTTACCAAAAAATGTTAGACATACCATAACCCGTTTGTGCTCATTCTTCTCTTCCATCTATTGTAAATTCATTGGTCCATTAAAACTAGATGAACTTCAAGATGAAATTATTGTAATCTTATGTGAATTGGAGATGTTTTTGTTAGAATATATGGCCTTTAAACAAGAGGGGAGGGGGTGAATTGTTTAAAAGATATTTTCGAAAACTTTTGAAGTTTTAATGAATCTCAATGAAGAAATCCAGAGAAGGAACCAAGTTAGCCAAGAACACAATATATTTTAAAATGAAACATAGAAAAACAACCTATTGTTTCTTCGATTCAATCGGTTGTTTATACCAGAAGGATTTAAAACACAGAATTTAAAAGAGATTAGAGCAAGAGAAAGACACACAAGCAGTTTATATTGGTTCACTCTTATCCCAAGAGCTACATCCAGTCCCCAGAAACTTCTGGGTTCCTACTATGCAATCAAAACTAGATTACAACACAAACCACCAAAGAAGTGACCTTGAACCCTTCAAGAAACACACTCCCTTTGGCACACCAAACCACATAAATTAGAACTCTCTGATTCTGCATTTCACCCAATTACAAAAATACAATCAAGAAAGAAGAGAATAGAATACACCTGGGTATTACAAAGCTTGAAGTTCAGAAGTACAACCCAATCCTATTACACACACTTGAAAATCCAAAGCTTGATGTGAATCTTGAAAACTTGGAATCAAATTTGCACAATGATTTCTCAAAATTGTTTCATACTTTCCAGGAGCGTATAACCAACTATTTATACTCCAAAGAAAGATTAAAAACATTTAAAATAGGAGCGTATTCAGTTAGAAATCATTTAGGAGAGATTCACAAATCAAAACTAAATTCTGTTAGGATTTTCAAAGAAACAATTGGTTGAAATCATGAAACAACCGATTGATTTGGTTTGACAGCTAAGTCAACCAAGTCAAACAACTTTCAACCTTTTTCAAAACCTTCTAAGAGGAAAACAACCGGTTGATTCGATAAAACAACAGGTTATTTTTTACTTAGTTGAAAAACATTCCATTTTAAAAAGGTTTTTAAATCACATTAGTTATGGATTCAAACAAGGAGTGGATTACACATTAATCCACCCCAGATCCCACCCACACACTACAACAACTTTAGCCTTTCATCAAACACCTTGAATTTGGAATCTTCAAAGCTCTTGATCAACAGTTTTTTCCTGCATCTTTTTTTGACATCATGGTTCATCTAGTTGTGCATTTGGTTAGATAGGTTAGATTGTGTGGACCAGTGTACTTAAGATGGATCTATCCTATTGAGCGGTATATGAAAATTTTGAAAGGTTAAAAATCATTATCGTCCAGAAGCTTCAATGATTGAAAGGTACATAGCTGAAGAAAGTATTGAATTTTATTCAGAGTACATGTCAAAGGCAAATCTAATAGGTCTTCCAGCTAATTCATGGCACCATAGGCGTTCTACAAGTAAATGTTTACGTGGTGTGAATATTGTAAGCGAATCTCGGTCAGAAGTCTTGCAAGCATATTTGTATATATTGAATAACACAGATGACGTTATACCTTACATAGAAGCTCACAAAGCCATTGTGAAGGCAAATAATCTAAGACAAGCAGAGAAATGGTTCTTGATGGAACATAATAGAACTTTCATGCCTTGGTTTAAAGACGACGTATTAAAGGATTCAACGGCATCAGAGACCTTGACCTGGTTGGCTACTAGATTGAAGTTTGATGTCATTTTTTGTAAAGCGTACAAAGTGAATAATTGTATATTTTACACGAAGTCTATGGATGAAAAGAGTACAATTCAAAATTCTGGTGTTACTCTTGAAGCCGAGTCAATGCAATTTTCCACTTTAAAAGATACAAATCCTGTACTTGGATCAATGGCATACTATGGGTTTATAGAAGAGATATGGGAGGTTGACTATAATAATTTTTTTCGTTCTAGTTTTCAAGTGTAAACGGGTTAACAATAAAAGTGGGGTTAAAATTGATGAATCAGGATTCACACTAGTGGACTTTCAAAAGATAGGGTATCAAGATGAGCCATTTATAATGGTTCAATAAGCATCTCAGGTTTTCTACGTGAAAAATCCTACGTCAGAACGTTGGTATGTCATTTTACACAGGAAAAAACAAGGGGAGGCCATAGATGATATTGAAAATGGTGACCCCGTTCATTCAGACCAATGATAATCAATAAAGATGATGATGTACTTGATGATGTACATGCAACTCGTAAAGACCACAGTGAAGGAATTTACATATGAACATTCAACCCATTATGGTAATAAATTTAGCAATATTTTTGATAATACACATTTAGAATTATGTAGTTATTTTATATGATTTTCTTTTGATGCAGATTAACTAATGCTTTGTTAACTAATTTTTTTAGCAGAGATATGGGTGACGATCAAACTCCAAAGAAACCCCAATCTGGACGAGGTAGTAGAGGACCTACTAGAATGAAGCGTCTCGCGAAGAAACATGCCACTGGTGACAAGATAGCTGTTGACATTAACGTCAACACTGGAGTGGCTTCTGGTCCTAATGCAGATGAGTTTAATAGCTATCTTGGAGTTGTTTCTCATGAGAGACTCTCCATTTTGATTAATACATGGGATGAGGTGTTAGAGGTCGATCGGAACATGCTTTAGGAGGATGTTCTGGTAAGGTTTACATTATTATTGTTATGATATAATGCTTTTTAATATTCATTAATTTTAATTTGGTGATGTTATTTTGCAGGAAAATTTTAAAATTCCTATTGTGGAATTGCTTCAATCAAAGATTATATCCAATATCAGACTAAAATTTCGTCACATTAAGTCAAGAATGACGTCGAGATATATTTTTGGCGACCTTAAAGACCAAAATCCTTGTCTAAAGTACAATTCTATTGATGAAGAGACATGACGTTATTTCAAAGAAAGCTGTGAAAATGAAGGTTGTATGGTAAGTGATACTTAACTATTTTTATTTATATAACATTAATAAGTTAATATCATTTAATTCACTTCATTTATTTCAATTATGACAGGATCATCGGAGGAAAGCTCAAAAGATAGCTTTAAAGAATGTTACCCTGCACGTACTGTCTCATTCGGGGTATTGAAAGCTTGAGCAATCACCGATGGTTGAAAAGGAGCAATCTAGACAGGGGACTGCGTCTGAGGATGTGGAAACAGGGGTCACTTCTCCTCCATCACCACCTATGCGCCATGTAAAATGGAAGAGGGCCCGAATTAAGAAGTGTAACATCCCGCCAAATCCCTTTCATAATTATAAAACGAAATAAAGATAAAACAACAATATTGAAGTGAACATATGTATATATATATATATATATATATATATATATATATATATAATGAAATTTCCCCTCACAGGGAGTTTAATACATATTCGGTCAGTTTTCCAAAACTTAAACAAAATACAGCAAAATAGAAAAAAAAAACAGGCGATCTCCTAACAGAAAAAAAAGCGATCTCCTATAAGAAAAAGGGCGATCTCCTATCAGACAACAGAAAAAGGGTGATCACCTAACAGAAACAGAAACAGGCGATCTCCTTTCGGCGACCACTCACTGAGGAGTTCTACTTCCTGCAACATCATCTGCTCCCGTGTAAATTATACACGATCATCACAGGTTTAAGAAAAAGCCAAACACAACACCAAAAACACAGGGTAAGCTAGATATTTGAAAGAGAATTTAGATATGAAACTTTAAAATCAAGATAAAACAGATTTAAGACACCCACGTAAAAACCATCAACTTTCTCATTCCCTTCACATGACCATCAAGTAAATCACATATTTCACAATTCCTCAAGAGTCGTTCAATTCACATAATTCATCAAGTGTCTATCAATTTCAATGTTCTTCATTTCTCACGTCAGACTTCCACTGACTCATCACACAAGACACTTGACACTACTTCCGGAAGACTCGTGCATTGACTAGACTCAGAGATCTGCACCTGTCATACTACACTGCTGTAAAGTTTCCACAGCTATGCGCATCAACATAATCTCGATCTCAATCTCATCACTCTCACAGTATGACAGGGTGAATCCACACAACAGGTCAAGTAGTTATCTTTCAAACACTTACCCATACGTATGAACCTCCATCGACTCTCAACGCCTGAATAACTTCATCTATATGAATTCATTATCTCAGGAGAGTCAGGATATCTCATTATAGAAATCACCGATCAATGCACATCCTACACGATCTTACACGGTATTTTCTTTCCTGAAAATACTATGCCTTGATCCCACATTCACAACATTCAACACATCATATAACACTTAAATGAATGATTCCAATCACAACAACGATCATTCCCTGGTTCAGATTTTCGAATATCACATTTAAATCTCAAACAGTTTCAAACAACACAAAAACAGGGGAGTTCGAAAAAAAATGCCAAAACCGACGATCTCGTCCAAAAACAGAGGATTATGCAATAACAGTTGAAAACCAGCGACCACGTCGCCCCATCATCTCAATCATCTAATATAAGGTTTTCGTTGGAAATAAGGCTAGCTTCCCTTACCTGGACTTGCGCAAAGCACCAAGAGCTCCAAAACCCACCGAAGCTTAAGATGCCTTAGCTCTGTTTTAGCGTCTGGTTTGTAGAAGTTGCAGAGAACCTCCCAGGTGCTCTAAGGGCAGTCGTCGCTCGTTGTACTGGTGCTTGAGGATGCCTGAATCGCAGCGTGAAGGAGAGAAAAGAGAAGGATGAAGGTAAACTCACTCTTTCACTCTTGAACCACTGCAACGCTCTTTGCCTCTCAGAAGTGGGTTTTTGAATCTAAACCAACTTGTCCACGAAAGCTACTGCCACCACCCACTTTGTAGGGAAGTTTGCGTGTACGCTTTCCTGAACAGTACGACTACGCGTGCCTCTGCGCAGGCCAACACTCTGATGTCACTATTCTGAACCACCCTTTTTGTCTACATGTCGCGCGTGCAGGACGTTTCATGCTGGGAGCCTGGGTCCCACCTTATCTGTGTGAAACTCGACATCGCGCGATAACCTTCCACCGATGACTGCTCCTGGCAGACGACCGATGTCTCTCCCTGGAAGACGACCGATGTGTCTCTCATACCGGCGATGACTGATGTGCCTCATCCCGGTGATGACTGATTCCTCTTCCTGACGGACGACTGATTCCTCCTCCTGGCAGACAACCGATGTCTCACCCTGGAGGACCACCGATGTGTCTCCCATCCTGGTTGATGACCGATGTTCCTCTCATCCTGTTGGCGATCTCTTATCGCCCTTGTGGGTGACGAGAACACATCGCCTTACTCTGGTCACCGATGTCACATCGTCACACCTTGCTGAAGGTTCTTCATCCCACTATGTTACGTCCAAGGTATCACCTCCACATGGCTTGGTGACGTCGGTAGCTTCACATTTCCAAGAATAGATCAGCATTACTCCTCGTGCGCCCATGCATGCAAACACTAAGGACGATTTCTTATGCTCAAGCATAGAGCTTCGCCTGCACAGTGTATCTAAAGCTTAACCCACACCTTGATACGCGTGGTTTTTGGAACCCACTATGGTTGATCCAGCATCTTGACCACATACTACGTGCACTCCCATCGATCACGTACACCATAGTCGATTGGCGATCATGTCTCCTCTAGGCGACAGGCGATTATGTGCCAGAGAAGTCGGAGATCGCCTCCATCTTCAATAACGGCGATCTCGTAAAAGACTTCTTAGCTACACTTTTCTTCCTTTACTCTTCTTGATCCACATGTCAGCCGACCGACCTCTACCAGCTGACCCCAGACCTTGGGCGACGTCCGATGTCCGACTACTACGAAACTTCTATTACCAACTCTTTGTATTTTAAATAATAACATCCTTTGAAGTTATTTAAATATAACACTTTCATTCTAATTAAAGTTTCTAGGTCCTTACAAGAAGTCTGGTGCACCAAGTTCTAAGCAATCAGGGGTTATCATCGAAAAAATTGTAAGTTATTTTTAGCCTTTTTTCATTTATTTTAAAGCATTAATCATATTAAAAAATGATATGATTTTTGTCTCTTGTAGGATACCTTGGACCCCCAAGGTAATTTTGTTCCTGAAGGTCGTCACGATATCCTGGTTGAAGCAATTGGACGACCTGAGCATTGTGGTCATGTTCGTGCTGCTGGACAAGGAGTTGGAATTAAACTATATTTTGGAGCTGCACCACGACACTCATCCTCCTCCCTCAAAGAGACCAAAGTAGAAATGAAGACTAAGCTACGTCAAGAATTAATGGAGGAGATGAGAAAGAAGACTGAAAGGATGAAGCTAGAGTTGTGACAAGAGTTTTATCACAACAACTTTGTGCTGAGCCACTGATTCAGATGCTTGTTAGTCCCGCTCCCAAGAGCACAAAGGGGAGTTGTGCAACTCCTACAACATCAGGGGAGGATATCATTGGCTAGACGAGGCAATGTCAGCTCCTGGTAGAGGGCAACATGATTCCTCTGGTGGTGGCCATTGGAAAAGTCTATGAAGAGGCCACCACCTTACATAACGTTTCTCTCTCCCTTGATCTGGCGAAGGTAACAATTGAAAGAGTACGAGTACCTGAAGCTTGTGTTCCACTACCTTCAGAAAAGGTAATTGTTGATCAAGGATGATCAAGTGCTTTGATGTTTCCAAATCATTGTGTCTGATGGAAGGCTGGAGTTGCTGCTTGTGTGTGAGTGGGATATGGGTAGATTAAATTGTAATCCACTCCTTTGTTGAATCTAAAACTGATGTTAATTAAAACCTTTCCGAAAATGAATGTTTTTCCTAACAAGTGAAAAATAACCTGTTGTTTTGTCTAATCAACCGGTTGATTTGCTCATAGAGGTTTTTGAAAAAGGTTGAAAGCTGTTTGACTTGGTTGACTTTGCTGTCAAACCAATTCAATCAGTTGTTTCGTAGTTTCAACCGATTGTTTATTTGAAAATTCTAACAGATTTTAGTTTCGATTGGTAAATCTATCTTAAATGATTTCTAACTGAATACGCTCTTGCTTTAAATGTTTTTGACCAACCTTGGAGTATAAATAGTTTGCTATACGCTCTTGGAAGGTAAGAAAATATTTTGAGAATTCAGTGTGATAAATTTGATTTCATGTTTTAAAGATTCACATCAAGCTTTGGATTTTCAAGTGAGAGTGGAATAGGATTGCATTGTATTCTTTTCAGTTGTGCTTTGATCAGGTGTAATCCCTTCTCAATCTCTTGTATTTCTGTAATTGTGTGTAAGTGCAAAATCAGAGGGTGTTCTGATTTCTGTGGATTGTGTGCCAAAGTAAGAGTGTGACTTGAGGTGTTCAAGGTCATTTCTTTGGTGGTGTGGTTGTAATCTGTGATTGATTGCTTAGTGAAATACCCAGGGGTTTTTGGGACTGGATGTAGCTCTTGGGATAAGAGTGAACCAGTATAAATTGCTTGTGTGCTTTTCTCTTGCTCTGAACTCTTTTAAATTATGTTTTTAAGTTGTTTTAAATTTCGTTGATATAAAGAACCGATTGAATCGAAAGAACAATCAGTTGTTATTCTGTTAATCAACTAAAACAACTTTGTGCATTGCTTTCCTTAGTTTCTTTTTCTGTGATTCTGCATTGAACTTCATTATACCTTCAAAGTTAGCGAAAATCTTTCATAAACAATTCACCCCCCTCTTGTTTAAGGCCATATATTCTAACAATTGGCATAAAGAGCTAGGTTCTTGAAAGTCATTCAAGTTTGATCCTAAAAACATTTTTCCTATGGCTGAAAAATTACCCTTTGGGGAGGGTGCTTCTATAAACAGACCACCTTTGTTTTGTGGTTTGAATTATCAATTTTGGAAGGTATGTATAAAGATCTTTGTTGAATCTCTTGATAAAGGAATATGGGATGCAATTGAAAATAACCCTTTTATTCGTAAGCTTGAAAAGAGGGTGTTCTTATTGAAAAGCCTTGGTCCCAATGGACTGATGCAGAAAACAAAAGAGCAAAGTTTGATTGCATTGCAAAAAATATTATCACCTCTACCTTAAATTCTGATGAGTTTTTCAGGGTCTCACAATGTGGATCTGCCAAGGAGATGTGGGATACACTTGAAGTAACTCATGAGGGGGAACCAATGATGTAAAGAGGGCGAGGAGACATACTTTAATCCAAGAGTATGAGATGTTTAGAATGCTTAAAGGAGAATCGATAGCAGAAGTGCAAAAGCGGTTCACTCACATTGTCAATCACCTCATGAGTCTTGGGAAAGTCTTTAACAAAGAAAAGTTGAATATCAAGATTCTCAAATGTCTTGATAGGTCTTGGCAACCTAAAGTCACGGCTATATCAGAATCAAAGGACTTGACAACTTTGACTACGACCTCCTTATTTGGTAAGCTTAGGGAGCATGAGTTGGAGATGAATAGACTTAACATTCAAGAGAGTGAAGACAAGCATGTGATAAACATTGCTTTAAAAGCTGCCAAGCACAAGAACAATCAAGATTCAAGCGATGAGAGTGAGGGAGAAACTCTTAGTTTGTTGTCTAAAAAGTTCAGCAAATTCTTGAAAAATAATCGGAACAAAGAATCAAATAAAGAAAGGTATGACAACAAGAAAACTAGTGATTTTAACACTAAAAACTATACTTGTTATGGCTGTGGAGAATAGGGGCACATAAAGGCTTAATGCCCAAATAAAGAAAGCAAGGAGAAGAAGTCAAACCTATTAAGAAGTAGGCTTTAAACCTAAATCAACCTCATAAAATCGGCTTATAAGGTGAGGTTTGCACCCACTAATGTACAATGAAATGTCCTTATCTCTAGTCGATGTGGGATCTCCAACACCCCCCTTACGCCGAGAGTGACAACTCGTGCACGGGAAAACATATTATGGGTGGTTCGATAATGGCCCGATAGCGGGTGGCCTGATAAGCCCAACAAACACTTGCTAGGATAGGCTCAAAAATGGCTCTAATGCCATATTAAGAAGTGTCCTTTAAGCCTAACTCAACCTCATAAAGAAAGAAAAATCAAAAAGAGCCTACATTGCTTGGGACAAAAAGGATGTCTCCTTTTCAAGCTCCTCATCAAGTGAAGATGAACAAGCCAATCTGTGTCTCATGGCCAAAGAAGAGGATGATACAAATAATGTAAGTTCTAGTGCTTCTTTAAATGCTGAAAATTATAGTCAACTCCTTCAAGCTTTCAAAGAAACACATGAGGAATCTAACCGATTGAAAGGGTTGAACAATTGGCTTGAAAACAGAGTCAAGACACTAAGAGTTGGAGAATTCAAAAATTGATTTTGAAAAACCTTGAAATGCTTTACAAAAACTCTTCTTGCAAGTATGACTCACTTATTTGCAAAAATTGTGAAATTCTTGAAAGTAAAGTTCTCTACCTTGTAAAAACTATGGATAGACTTTCAAAGGGAAAATCTAACTTTAAGACAATCTTGGCATCTCAGAAATGTGTTTTTGGAAAAGTAGGTTTAGGATTCTATCCACAGAGTAAGAAAAAGAGAATTTCAAAACCTTTTTGATTAAGTGCTTTGATGTTTCCAAATCCTTGTATTTGATGGAAGGCTGGAGTTGCTGCTTGTGTGTGGGTGGGATCTGGGTAGATTAAATTGTAATCCACTCCTTTGTGGAATCTAAAACTGATGTGAATTAAAACCTTTTTTGAAAATGAATGTTTTTCCTAACAAGTGAAAAACAACCTATTGTTTTGTCGAATCAACGGGTTGTTTTGCTTTTAGAGGTTTTTGAAAAAGGTTGAAAGTTGTTTGTGTAAGGATCTAGAAATTTATTTGGGATAGAAGTAGTATGTTTTAAATGATTTCTAAATATGTTATTATTTAAAACGAAAAGAGCTTGTAATAGAAATTTCATAGTGGTCAGACCTCGGATGTCGTCCAAGGTCTGAGGGCGACATGGTAGAGGTCGGTCGGTCGGGTCATAGTGGGTTCCAGGAAATCACATGTGCCAAGGTGTGATTTGAACCTTAGGTACGCTATGCATGCGAAACTCTATGCTGGGGCATAAGAGATTTTCCTTAGTGTTGCATGCATTGGCGCGCGAGGAGTGAGTACCGACCTGTCCTTGGTCAGGAGAACTACCGACGTCACCGAGCCATGTAGGGGTGATGCCACAGGCGTGGAGTAGATAGTCGATGAACACTCAACAGAGTGTGACGATGGGACATCGGTCGTCTGCCAGGGTGAGGCATCGGTCGTCTGCCAGGATGAGGCATCAGTCGTCTGCCAGGATGAGGCATCGATCGTCTGCCAGGGTGAGGCATCGGTCGTCTGCCAGGGTGAGGCATCGGTCGTCTGCCAGGATGAGGCATCGGTCGTCTTCCAGGGTAAGAGACACATTGTTCATAGGTGGATAGTCATCGCACGATCAGTCATCGGTGGATGATCATCGCGCGAGGTCGTGTTTCACCCAGATAAGGTGGGGCCCAGACTCCCAGCATGAGCGTTCTGCATGCACGACACGTAGTAAGTAAGAGTGCTTCAGAACAATTGGCACCAGAGAGTTGGTATGGAAAGTGACCCAGAGTTGGTGTGCGCAGAGACCCACATGGCCATCTTGTTCTAGGAAACGTGCATGCAAGCTTTCCCGCAGAGTGGGTGATTGCAGTGAAGGCTACAGAGTCGTTCGACCATAATAGCTGAGGGAATAAGCTCATTTCGTTCCCTTCTCCTTTCTCCTCCTTCTCTCAACGTCACGGATGCCTCCCTCACCAGTTTGACGACGGCGACTGCCACTGGACTGTGGCATTTTTCTCTGCAAGTTTTCCGATCAGGACGCTAAAACAGAGTAAGTCGTTTTACTCTATTTTTCGAGTCGATTCTGAATTTGAGAGGGTTGCCTCTGCATAGGCGTTGCATGCGACTCTCTTAGCTTTAGAAATTGTCTCTGTTAACGTAGAAAATGAGTAGTATAGTCAGTTTTGTGATTAAGGCTCCATGGTGCAGGTTAGGACATCTTTAAGTTTCGGTGGGTTTGGAGCTCTTAGTGATTTTTACGCAAGTCTAGGTAAGGGAAGCTAGCTTTATTTTCAATAACAACCGTAGGCTAGAAGATTCTGAAGTTGGGGCAACGTGGTCGCCGGTTTCAAACTTTCTTGCACGATGCTCTGTTTTTATGTGTGGATCGGAATTTGTTTGAGACTGAAATATGGTTTTTTTTTTAAGGTTTAATTACCTTTTTCGTCCCTATATTTAGGGTCAATAGTCAATTTAGTATAGTGGTTTTTAAAAAAATCAATTTGGTCCCTATATTTTTTAAAATGTATTCAATATGGTCCTTTCCGTTAGCAGCTGCTGATGTGGCAGAGAGAGAATGTTTATGTAGAAGAAAAAGTGCTTACGTGGCACAGAGAGAGTGTTTATGTGGAAGAGAGAGAATGTTTATATGAAAAAAGAGGTAGAATTGAGAGTTATTATTATTATTATTGTTATTATTATTATTATTGTTATTATTATTATTTATTATTATTATTACTATTGTTACTATTATTATTATTAATATTATTGTTACTATTATAGGGACCAAATTGAATACATTTTAAAAAATATAGGGACCAAATTGAATACATTTTAACGGAAAGGACCAATTTGAATACATTTTAAAAAATATAGGGACCAAATTGATTTTTTTTAAAACTACTATACTAAATTGACTATTGACCCCAAATATAGGGACGAAAAAGGTAATTAAACCTTTTTTTAAATATAGTAGATGCTGTGAAATGCATATGATTTTCGAAATCTTGAACTTTGGTATGATTTGGATTGTTTAGAAACGGTTGAAAATATGATATGAATAAATCGTTCATGGATGTGTTGTATGAATATGGAATGATGTGAAAATGTGGTCAAGACATAGTATTTTCAGGAAAAGAAATACCGTGTTGAGATTTTTATGAGGGTGTATTGATCTGTGAGTATCCTGTGAATGAGATGATCCTGACTCTACTGATATGATGGAATCACATAGATGAAGTTATTCAGTTGGTGAGAGTCGAAGGAGGTTCATATGTATGGGTAAGTTGTTTGAAAGATAACTGACTTGACCTGTTATATGGATTAACCCTGTCATACTGGGAGAGTGATGATATTGAGATTATTTATGCGCATGGCTGTGTGGATTCACAGCGACCCTGTGTGGATTCACAGTGGTGTAGTATGACAGGTGCAGGTCTCTGGATGCTAAGTTCAACGCACGAGTCTTCTGGAAGTAGAGTCAAGTGTCTACGTGTTGTGAGTCAGTGGAAATTCTGACGTGAGAAAGATGAATAATGAAATTATTGGTAGACACTTGATGGTTATGTGAAATGATAGACACGTGATGAAGTTATGAAATTGTGAATATTGCTGATTACGTGGATGTGAAATTGTGAAGTGTGTGAAATGAAAAATGATGGTTTATGATGATATCAAGTTTCATATTTAAAGTTTTTAAAATAGTTAGCTTACCCCTGTGTTTTGTTTTGTGTTTGTTTTCTTTAAAACTGTGATGATCGTGTATAATTTACATGGGAGCAGATGATGTTGCAGGTAGTAGAGCTCCTCAGTGAGTATTTTGGAGGAAGGGATCGTCTGTCTTGAATGTTGTATTTTGTTTTATTTTGAAAACTCCTGTTGGAGATGTATTAAAATTCCCTAGAAAAGGGATGTTATTTTGAGACACAATGTATGGAATGGATGAATTATATTATATATATACCTATGTTAATTTTTGATATTATTGTTTTACCTTTATTTTATTATATAAAAATGAATAAGATATTAAGGGGCGTTACAGTTTGAATTGGTTGACTTTGCTGTCAAACCAATTTAATCGGTTGTTTCGTAGTTTCAACCGATTGTTTGTTTGAAAATCCTAACAGATTTCAATTTTGATTGGTGAATCTGTCTTAAATGATTTCTAACTGAATACGCTCCTGCGTTAAATGTTTTTGACCAACCTTGGAGTATAAATAGTTTGTTATACGCTCCTAGAAGGTAAGAAACAGTTTTGAGAATTCAGTGTGCTAAATTTGATTTCATGTTTTAAAGATTCACATCAAGCTTTGGCTTTTCAAAGTGAGAGTGGAATAAGATTGCATTGTATTCTTTTCAGTTGTGCTTTGATCAGATGTAATCCCTTCTCAATCTCTTGTATTTCTGGAATTGTGTGTAAGTGTAGAATTAGAGGGTGTTCTGATTTCTGTGGATTGTGTGCCAAAGTAAGTGTGTGACTTGAGATGTTCAAGGTCACTTCTTTGGTGGTGTGGTTGTAATCTGTGATTGATTGCTCAGTGAAATACCCAGGGGTTTCTGAGGACTGGATGTAGCTCTTGGGATACGAGTGAACTAGTATAAATTGCTTGTGTGCTTTTCTCTTGCTCTGAACTCTTTTAAATTCTATTTTTAAGTTGTTTTAAATTTTTCTGATATAAACAACCGATTGAATCGAAAGAACAACCGGTTGTTATTCTTTTAATAAACTAAAACAACTTTGTTCATTGCTTTCCTTAGTTTCTTTCTCTGTGATTTTGCATTGAACTTCATTATACCTTCAAAATTTGCGAAAATCTTTCATAAACAATTGACCCCTCTTGTTTAAGGCCATATATTCTGACAGTAACAACTATTGTCGAAGCATTTCAGTCATTCGTAGCCTGGCCCAGACACCTCATTCGAATTATGTTAGAACCACCGATAATAATTTCATTTCGCTATACTAATTTATATTTATATGTTACATCTAATTTATAACAAATGTTCTTTATTTTGTAGAAACCTCATTGGAAACGAAGTCTGAAAAAGAAGCATTGGTTTCGATTGACGATCCTATAGCTTCCTTAGCTATAGTTGCTAAAGGAATTGGACGAGACCCTATGGAAGTTCCTTGGGATGATACGCTTTTTTGAAACAAACCCTCAACTACCATTATACATATACATGTCAGATCTGTTAGAATCTGTAGCTGGGGATCAGGAGCTAAATATAAATATCATTCAATTTTTTATGATGTAAGTATCTTTACATATATTTCAATTTCACTTATGTTAAATTAGCATTCATTATGCTTTAACTAATTACTTGTAGGTTTTTGAATGGTGTCTCTATCACTGATGGGAAGGAAAATGTGTATGGATTCCTAGATCCCGCATATACTAATCCCACTGGAGCAAAGGCAAATGAGACCCAATCATACATCATTAACACCCTAGAAAAAGAGGGGAAAAAGGTTTATTTATGCCCTTATATTAACGAGTAAGTTTAAATATATATGTTAAAAGTTTATTATATTCATGTTTTAAAAATTTACTCACTCTTTTCATGATTGATATAGGAGACATTGGCAGTTACTTGTCTTATCAGTGGTTGATAGGACGACTTTGTGGTTTTGTTCCCTACACAAGAAGATATCCACAAGTTTTAAGAATATCATTGATAGGTAAGTACACTATAAACTTAGCTTTGTTTGTTACTAATTAACCATCTACTAACGAGGTTTTTTGTATCAACTAGTTCATGGCATGGATATAACATCCTAAAAGGTTGGTCGAATTCAAATTTTCAAAATTTGAACTGGATAAGACTAAAGGTTTGTAATTTTTTTCTTTCTCTTTTCATTGTTTATCAATACTAACTTTTACCATTTATTGAATTATAGTGTAATAAATAACTAGGAAGCTATGAGTGTGGCTATTACGTTATACAATGGATGATTACCATTGTAAGACTAGGCCTTAAAAGTGATTGGCAGGAGGTAACATTTGTTAAATTATTTTTATAATTATTGAACATATATGTATCTTAAAACTAATTTATGTGTCAACCATTTTGAAATGCAGTTCTTCACGGATGAGACACCCATGTCTTTGGAAGCCATAGCATATGTGAGACAAACTTGGTCCACATATTTCCTAAATTTTTATAACTCTAAGATAGTTGATCAATAGTGTAGGAATTGGAGATAGATAGAGATATATTATTAGTATTTTTGTATACATTTTGATCAATATATGTAATTTGACTTTGAGTTTATCTGAATTTATTTATTTGTCTGGCTGGGTATATATAAATTGAACAGGTTAATTTATATGGGAATAAAAACTAAACAGAATGCACTAAAAAAACACTATTTACAAGGACGACTATTTACCATAACCACACTTATAAATCAAGCACATGATTTATAAGTGCGGCTATTTACCATAACCGCACTTGTAAATGCATTACATTTGAACATAAAGGCACCATTCTGAAGCATATACAAGTGCGGCTACAAGAAATAGCCACACTTGTAAATGGTATTTATAAATGCGGCTATGTAGCCGCATTTGTATCTCTTCGATTTACAAGTGCGTGCTGATGAAATGCGGCTATATAGCACCCTTATAAATTCAAAATAGCCGCACTTGTTGGGTGTTTCTGCACCAGTGTATATTGATAAAAATGTATTACAAAACACTAATAACATATATCTTTACCTATATTCCTATTTATCTATCTAATTCTTACACTATTGATTACCTATCCTAGAGTTATAGAAATTAAGGAAGTATGTTGCCTAAGCATGTCTCACATAATCTATGGCGACTGAAGGCAGTGGTTGCTCATCCATAGAGAATTGCATTATGAAATAAGGTTCACATAAATTAATGTTAAGATACATATATGTTGAAGAATTATAAAAATAATGTACCATCATGTTACCTAGTCCCAATCATTTTTAATGCCTAGTCTTACAATGGTAACCATCCATTGCATAATGTAATAGCCACACTCATAGCCTCCCAGTTGTCTATTACACTATAATTCAATAGAAATTAAAAGTTAATATTGATAAACAATGAGAAGAGAAAGACAAAAATTACAAACCTTTAGTGTCATCCACTTCAGATTTTGATAATTTGAACTGGATCGACCTTTGAGGATATTATATAAACGCCATGAACTGATTAATACAAAAAATCGCGTTAGTAGATGTTTAATTAGTAACATACGAGTTAAGTTTATAGTGTACTTACATATCAATCATATTCTTCAGATGTGTGGATGACTTCTTGTGTAGGAAACAAAGCCACACAATAGTCTTATCAACCCTAGATAAGACAAGTAACTGCCAATGGCCCCTATATCATCCATGAAAAGAGTTAGTCAATATTTAAAATATGAAATAGTAATAATTGACGACTTATAATTGAACTTACTCATTAATATAAGGGCATATTTAAATTTGTTTTTCCTCTTTTTCCAAGGCGTTAGTGATGTATGATTGAGTTTTGGATTTTTATGTTCCAATGGGATTAATATACAAGCACTACAAGAAAATTTGATATTACATGCAACACAAATCCATATATAAGACATTAAATCCATATGTAAAACATAATTACATACGAATTACATAAGAACAAAAATCCATATGTAAAACTGTCGTAGGTAATTATTACATACGGATTAAAAATTCGTATGTAACATATAGATATTTCTGTATGTATATCTAAAAGATAATGACATATGGATATATCCGTATGTAATATTACCATAATTGTATGTATATATAAAAGATAATTACATACGGATATATCCTTATGAAATATTACCATAATTACAAAAAAATGTTTTCTTTCACAATTTATCCAGGAGCACATTTATATTACCATAATTACAAAGAGAATATAATATAAAAAAAAATAATAAAACCACATTTGAGTGTAGAGATGAGTTTAGAGATTAGAGATCTCTATTTTGTATTCACTACGTAAGGCTAAGAAGTTTAATATCTGAAATCAACATCAGCAACAAAAATGTCTCAGGAAAAAAATGCCCCATGTTCGGTAGACTTAATGAACTTTTTTAGCAAAAGGACTAGAATAGCTAGCAATAGCGAGTCCGATAGCTGCCAATGTTAACAACCTATTATCAGGTTTCTGGACCCTTGTCTCTGGCTTGGTATTGTGAACCCTTGCAGTTGTATCTGAAATTTTGGGGCAGCTCATTCCTTGAACTAGAAACATTTAATTGAATCTTCCCCTAAACTTCAACTACTGCAGGGTTGGCATTTGCAAGGACTTCTTGTTCTTCAAAAATTCCATCACCTTTTTGATCTAGAATCCTCTCTCCAGCTGGTAAAGACTCAGGACTAAGTGAATCAACCAGGGTCTCAGTCTCCTCATTTCTGGGGTGCTCTTCGAAAGCCTTTGTGGTGTTTGGTTGAGGAGCTAGGTGCCTTGCTTAGCATGTACTCATGTATCTGGGATAACCAAGTACAATCAGGAAGTTTTATAACTGCATATCAACAACTAAAAAATTTTAATCTTTCTTGTATAATCATAATTGAGAAATACATGATATTTATTGGAAAATGACCCAAGAGATCATTATATAGCTTGCAAAATAATAAACCAAAAATAGGAATGTTCTTTACTGTTCCATGATGGTTTCCAATGCTCAGGGTGACGATTGGAAATGCTTAAGCAAATCTTGGTTTTAGTCTCGAAACGACCATTAGGTTGACAACATAAAAGTTAAATTTTTAAGCAAGTAGGGATTGATCTTTCTTTAGTATTTCAAACATAAAAGACAGTCCATGAAACAAAATCACACAGAAGGATACACAAATTAACACAAGAATGTAATCAGGAGGTAGGGAGGATCATCTCACTGTCAACAACATTAACGAAGGGGGTTTGAATGGATACTCTGAAGGCTACTGGATCTGTCCATGATAAATACCACCCTTAAATTCAATATCACGAGGCCCTCTAATCGCAAATTACCACTCAAATATATTTTCCTGAAAAAATCACAACAGTGAAGCTACCAAAGAAAGATACGACAACAAAAACAAAAGTAATACACAAAAATCAAATTAGTTTCAAACCAGTAAGTTTGGGCAATACTCACCACGATTACAACAAGTATCAAGACACGAAGAATGGTTATAGTTACAGATTATCCAACAATTATAACAAAGTTCTATTCAACCTTCCTCGCATCTCCCTTCCTTTTCACATCAACTTCACTTTTTCATTTTTCTACTGCAATTTCTTTTTACCCTTTTTAGGTCCTAATAAATATTTTGTCCTCATATTATTTTTCTCTAAATAATAAATACTTTGGAATTAATTTTGAGATCATCGAAAGAGCGATTTTATTTTATTTTTAATCTTTCATATTTTACAATTTATTAATGAAGTTTTAATATTACAAATTTTAGTATATGAATTTTTAAATTATACTCTTTTTATTCACTGTGTAATTTATTAACCATGTAATAATGGGTTTCCAATTTATTAATTTGTATAATATTAAGTATGAAATATGT
Source organism: Phaseolus lunatus (assembly GCA_013389735.1). Lineage (NCBI taxonomy): Eukaryota > Viridiplantae > Streptophyta > Magnoliopsida > Fabales > Fabaceae > Phaseolus > Phaseolus lunatus. Next base: position 22,202,338 of record CM023866.1, on the reverse strand, counting down.
TTTAATTTTAAATTATATATTTTATTAAATTCGTATGTAATCACTTTTACATATGGAAAAATATGTATGTAATTATTTTTTATTTACATACGAAAAAAATCCATTTGTAATCTCTTTTGATTTATATAAAAAAAATCTGTATGTAATATCTATTTACATACTGAATTAAATCTGTATGTAAATTTTCGTATGTAACTCTTATTTTATATACGGATTCAGATCCGTATGCAATAATTTGCATGTAAATAGATAATTTCTTGTAGTGAAGGGATCTAAGAATCCATAGACATCTTCATTCCCATCATTGATAGAAACTCCATGCAAATACCTACGAGTTATTAGTAAGCATAATTAATAATAATTTAACATAAAGTAAATTGAAATATAGGTATAAATGTAACATCCCGCCAAATTCCTTTTCATATTTATGTAATAAAATAAAGGTGAAACAAATATATCGAAGTGAACATAATTATATATATGTAATGAAGTTTCTCCTCACAGGGAGTTTAATACATAATCGGTCAGTTTTCCAAAACTTAAACAAAATACAGCAAAATAAAAAAAACAGGCGATCTCCTAACAGAAAAAGGCGATCTCCTATCAGAAAAGGGCGATCTCCTATCAGACAACAGAAAAAGGGTGATCGCCTAACAGAAACAGAAACAGGCGATCTCCTTCCGGCGACCACTCACTGAGGAGCTCTACTTCCTGCAACATCATCTGCTCCCGTGTAAATTATACACGATCATCACAGGTTTAAGAAAAAGCCAAACACAACACCAAAATCACAGGGTAAGCTAGATATTTGAAAGAGAATTTAGATATGAAACTTTAAAATCAAGATAAAACAAATTTAAGACACCCACGTAAAAACCATCAATTTTCTCATTCCCTTCACATGACCATCAAGAAATCACACATTTCACAATTTCTTCAAGAGTCTTTCAATTCACATAATTCATCAAGTGTCTATCAATTTCAATGTTTCTCATTTCTCACGTCAGACTTCCACTGACTCATCACGCAAGACACTTGACATTACTTCCGGAAGACTCGTACGTTGAACTTAGCATCAAGAGACCTGCACCTGTCATACCACACCACTGTGAAATCCACACAGGATCGCTGTGAAATCCACACAGCCATGCGCATAAACATAATCTCAATATCATCACTCTCCCGGTATGACAGGGTTAATTCATATAACAGGTCAAGTTAGTTATCTTTCAAACAACTTACCCATACATATGAACCTCCTTCGACTCTCAACAACTGAATAACTTCATCTATGTGATTCCATTATATCAGCAGAGTCAGGATCATCTCATTCACAGGATACTCACTGATCAATACACCTCATAACCAATCTCAACACGGTATTTCCTTTCCTGAAAATACTATGTCTTGATCCCACATTCACAACATTCAACACATCATATAACACTTAAATGAATGATTTCAAATCACAATAACAATCATTCCATGGTTCAGATTTTCGAACATCACATTTAAATCTCAAACAGTTTCAAATAACACAAAAACAGGGGAGTTCGAAAAACAACGCCAAAACCGGCAATCTCGCCCAAAAACAGGGGATTATACAATAACAGTTGAAAATCGGCGACCACGTCGCCCCATCATCTCAATCATCTAATATAAGGTTTTCGTTGGAAATAAGGCTAGCTTCCCTTACCTGGACTTGCGCAAAACACCAAGAGCTCCAAAACCCACCGAAGCTTAAAGATGCCTTAGCTCTGTTTTTGCGTCTGGTTTGTAGAACTTGCAGAGAACCTCCCAGGTGCTCTAAGGGCAGTCGTCGCTCGTTGTACTGGTGCTTGAGGATGCCTGAATCGCAGTGCGAAGGAGAGAAAAGAGAAGGATGTAGGACTCACTCTTTCACTCTTGAACCACTGCAACGTTCTTTGCCTCTCAGAAGTGGGTTTTTGAATCTAACCCAACTTGTCCACAAAAGCCGCTGCCACCACCCACTCTGCAGGGAAGTTTGCGTGTACGCTTCCCTGAACAGTACGACTACGCGTGCCTCTGCGTAGGCCAACACTCTGATGTCACTATTCTGAACCACCCTTTTTGTCTACGTGTCGCGCGTGCAGGACGTTTCATGCTGGGAGCCTGGGTCCCACCTTATCTGTGTGAAACTCGACATCGCGCGATAACCTTCCACCGATGACCGCTCGCGCGATGACTATCCACCGATGTCTCATCCTGGCGGACGACCGATGTCTCATCCTGGCGGACGACCGATGTCTCTCCCTGGAAAACGACCGATGTGTCCCTCATCCTGGCGATGACCGTCTGTCTCTCATACCGGCGATGACAGATGTGCCTCATCCCGGTGATGACTGATTCCTCTTCCTGACGGATGACTGATGTCTCACCCTGGAGGACCACCGATGTCTCACCCTGGCAGACAACCGATGTCTCACCCTGAACGACCACCGATGTCTCACCCTGGCAGACCACCGATGTGTCTCCCATCCTGGTTGATGACCGATGTTCCTCTCATCCTGTTGGCGATCTCTTATCGCCCTTGTGTGTGACGAGAACACATCGCCTTACTCTGGTCACCGATGTCACATCGTCACACCTTGCTGAAGGTTTTTCATCCCACTATGTTACGTCCAAGGTATCACCTCCACATGGCTTGGTGACGTCGGTAGCTTCACATTTCCAAGAATAGATCAGTACTACTCCTCGTGCGCCCATGCATGCAACACTAAGGACGATTTCTTATGCTCCAGCATAGAGCTTCGCATGCACAGTGTATCTAAACCTTAACCCACACCTTGATACGCGTGGTTTTTAGAACCCACTATGGTTGATCCAGCATCTTGACCACATACTACGTGCACTTCCGTCGATCACGTACACCATAGGCGATTGGCGATCATGTCTCCTCTAGGCGACAGGCGATTATGTGCCAGAGAAGTCGGAGATCGCCTCCGTCTTCAATAACGGCGATCTCGTAGAAGACTTCTTAACTACACTTTTCTTCCTTTACTCTTCTTGATCCACACGTCAGCCGACCGACCTCTACCAGCTGACCCCAGACCTTGGGCGACGTCCGATGTCCGACTACTACGAAATTTCTATTACCAACTCTTTGTATTTTAAATAATAACATCCTCTGAAATTATTTAAATCTAACACTTTTATTCCAATTAAAGTTTCTAGGTCCTTACAATAAAGATACTTACATTATAAAAAATTGAATTATATTTATATTGAGCTCCTGGTCCCCAGTTGCAAATTCTAACAAATTTGACATGTATATGTATAGTGGCATGTCCGTGTTTATTCCCAAAAACATATAACCCCATGCAATGGCCATATGGTTTTGACCAATCTCTTTAATCGCTGCAACTAAGGAAGTTATAGGATCGTCAATCGGAACCTCATGTTTCTTTTACGGACTTGGTTTTCGACGAGGTTTCTACAAAATAAAGAACATTTATATTAAATTAGATGTAATATATAAATATAAATTAATAAATAAAATGAAATTATTACCAAAGGTTATGGTATAATTTGAATGAGGTGTCTGAGCCAGGATATGAATGTCTGAAATGCATCGGCCACTGTTGTTACCTTATCTGAAGGTAGTGGAACACGAGCATCAGCTACTCATACTTTTTCCACTGTTACCTTCACCATATCAGGGGAGAAAGGAACATTATGTAAAGTTGTGGCCTCTTCATAGGATTTTCTGAAGGCCACTATATGAAGAAAGATGCTACCCTATACTAGTAGCTCACATTGGCTCATCTAGCCAATGAGATCCCTCCTGATGTTGTAGGATCCGCACAACTTCTCTTTGTGTTCTTGGGATTGGGACTAACATGCGAATTAAACGATTGAGCACAATGTTGTTGCGATAGAAACTCCTGTCGCAACTCTAGCCGCACCCGTTCAGTCTCCTTTTCTCATCTCCTCCATTAATTCTTGACATATCTTACTCGTCAGTTCAGATTTGGTCTCTGAGGTGAGGGAGGGGGATGAGTGTTGTGGTTCAGCTCTGAATTTTTTTTTTAATTCCAACCCCCTTTCTAGCTACACGTACAAGACCACAGTGCTCAGGTCCTTTAATTGCTTCAACCAAGATATCACGACGACCTTTAGGTACAAAATTACCTTGGGAGCTTTGCTCAACCAAGGAATCCTGCAAGAGACCAAAATCATATAAGTTTTTAAAATAACTAATGCTTTAAAATAAATGGAAATGAGTATAAAAATATCTTACAATTTTTTTTGAGACTATCCGTGATTGCTCAGAACTAAATACACCCGACTTTTTAATTCGGGTCATCTTCCATTTTTTGTGGCGGGAAGGTGGTGATGGAGGTTCACTGACCCCTGTATCAATCTCAGACCTAGTCCCTTGTCTTGATTGCTTCTTTTCCATCATCAGTGATTGCTCAAGCTTTTGATACCCCGAATGAAACATTAGGTGGTGATGCAAACCTGAGAGATAGAGCATTCCTTGACCAAGTCCAACTTTCCAGAAGGATGACCTGGAGCATGACACAGAATCCAGGGCTAGGTGAGGACCATCCACTAGCCAGTTCCTCAGAGCCTATCATTCCTCAGAGGATCACCTAGAGCAGAACCCATGTGATGGGAGCTAAATACCAACTAGTTTCTTTATTTGTAATTTCAGTGGATTAGGTTCACATAGCATAAATGGGAGTTTACTTAGCAAATTTGGATTGTGCCAAGCCCATTTTTGCAAGACAAGGCCCCTAGGTTTAGGAAGGTTGACCTACCTTCTAGAAACTAGATTAATAGGAGCGACATTGAACTTAGTCAAACCCTAGTTGCCCCTCCCTCACCCTTTTCCTCTCTCTTCTCTCATGCCCACCAGGTCATCCCTTCCCTATAAATACAGTGCCTTACCTCATGTATTTACACATTAAATTTTGAATAGAAAAGAAACTCTGTTAGAGTGTTGAGTGAGTCTTGAGTGCTCTCTTTCTGTGGGTCTTATCTGTTGATCAAGGATGATCTTGAGCTTTCATGTCTCCAAATCCATGGTGTTTGGTGGAAGGCTGGAGTTGCTGCTTGTGAGGGTGGGATCTAGGTAGATTAAAGTGTAATTCACTCTTTATTTGAATCTAAAACTGATTGGAATCAAAACGTTTTTGAAAAAGATTTTTTTCTAAAGCAGAGAAAAGACAACCACTTGTTTGACACTTAGTGGTTTTTGAAAAGGGTTTGAAGCTGTTTGACTTGGTTGACTTTGCTGTCAAACCAATTCAATCGGTTATTTCGAAAAATCAACTGATTGTTTTTTGAAAATCCATAACAAAATTTCTATTAAATTTGGTAAATCAGCTTTAAATGTTTTCTAACTATTTTGGCTCCTACTTTAAATGTTTTTAACAAACCTTTGGATTATATAAAGGTTGTTTAACGCTCCTAAAGGTATTGAAACAATTTAGACAATTTGAGATTGAGAAAATAGATTTAAGTTTTCAAGATTTGCATCAAGCTTTTGGATTTTCACAAAGGAGTGGATATAGAATTGCTGTAATCTTTCGTTTTTGATATTGATCAGGTGTAATCCTTTCTTTATCTCTTGTATTTTTGAATATTGGTGGTGTAAGCAGAATCAGAGGGTGTTCTGATTTCTGTGGTGTTGTGTGCCAAAGGAAGTGTGTGGCATGAGGTGTTCAAGGTCACTTCTTTGGTGTGGTTATTTGTAATCTGGATTCTGAATGCATAGTAGATACCCAGTGGTTTCTGGTGTAGCTCTTGGGATAAGGGTGAACCAGTATAAATTGCTTGTGTGCTTTTCTCTTGCCCTGGACTCATTTACATTCTGCTTTTAAGTTGTTTTTAGAATTGCTGCTAAAAACAACCGGTGTAATCGCAAAAACAACCGGTTGATTTGCTAGAAATCAACTTAAACAATTTTGTTTCATTGTTTCCTTGATTTGTTTCTCTGTGATTCTGCATTCAAGTTCATTATACCTTCAAAGTTTGCGAAAATCTTTCATAAACAATTCAGCCCCCTCTTGTTTAAGGCCATATATTCTAACAATTGGCATCAAGAGATCGGTTCTTGAAAGATATTCAAGTTTGATCCTAAAAACCTTTTTCTTATGGCTGAAAAATTACCTTTTGGGGAGGGTGCCTCTATAAATAGGTCACCTTTGTTTTATGGTTTTAATTACCAATTTTGGAAGGTACGAATGAAAATCTTTGTTGAATCTCTTGATAGAGGAATTTGGGATGCAATTGAAAATGGCCCTTTTATTCCTAAGCTTGAAAATGATGGTGTTTTTTTATTGAAAAACCTTGGTCCCAATGGACTGATGCAAAAAATAAAAGAGCAAAGTTTGATTGTATTGCTAAAAATATTATCACCTCTGCCTTAAATTCTGATGAGTTTTTCAGGGTCTCACAATGTGGATCTGCTAAGGAGATGTGGGATACTCTAGAAGTAACTCATGAAGGAACCAATGATATAAAGAGGGCAAGGAAACATACTCTAATCCAAGAGTATGAGATGTTCATGATGCTTAAAGGAGAATCGATTGCGGATGTTCAAAAGTGATTCACTTATATTGTCAATCACTTTATGAGTCTTGGAAAGGTCTTTGACAAAGATGAGTTGAACATCAAGATCCTCAAATGTCTTGATAGATCTTGGCAACCAAAAGTCACAACCATCTCACACTCTAAAGATTTGACATCTTTGACTACAACTTCTTTGTTCAGAAAGCTTAGAGAACATGAGTTGGAGATGAACAGGCTCAATGTTCAAGAAAGTGAAGATAAGCATGTAAGAAACATTACTTTGAAAGCTGCCAAGCACAAGAACAACCAAGTTTCAAGTGTTAAAAGAGAGGGAGAGACTCTTAGTTTTCTGTCCAAAAAGTTCAGTAAATTCTTGAAGAAGAACCACAATAAAGACTCCAACCAAGAGAGGTACGGCAACACGAAATCTAATGATTTTAATGCTAACAAATATACTTGCTATTGTTGTGGTGAATAGGAGTACATAAAGGTTGAATGACCAAATAAAGAGAGCACAGAAAAGAAGTCAAGCAAGAAAGAAAAGAAAGGGAATCAAAAAGAGCCTACATTGGTTGGGATGAAAATGATGTCTCTTCATCAAGCTCCTCATCAAGTGAAGATGAAGAAGTCAATTTGTGTCTTATGGCCAAGGAAGAGAATGATGCAAGTAGTGTAAGTTCTTGTACTTCTTTAAATGCTGAAAATTATAGTAAACTTCTTCAAGCTTTTAAAGAAACACATGAGGAAGCTAATCGATTGGCTCTCTTGAACAACCGGTTGAAAGGGTTGAATAACTGGCTTGAAAATATAGTCAAGACACTAGAATAAGAGTTGGAGAATTCAAAAATTGATTTCAAAAATCTAGAATTGCTTTAAAATAACTTTTCTTCCAAGTGTGACTCACTTATTTGTGAAACTTGTGAATCTCTTGAAAAGAAGGTTCACTATCTTGTGAAAACTATGGATAAGCTTGCAAAGGGAAAGTCCAACTTTGAGACTGTCTTGGCATCTCAAAATTGTGTTTTTGGAAAATCAGGTTTAAGATTTAATCCACAAAGTAAGAAAAGTGGGATTTCAAAGTCTTTGTGAAAAGTGCCAGAAAAACAACCGATTGAAGAATCAAAACAACCGGTTGTTACATGTTTTTATTGGATGAAGAGAGGCCACTCTGTTAGATTCTGCAAAATTAGGAAATTTTCTGTTCCTAAAGGTGTTATGAGATGGGTTCCCAAGAATTCTGAGGTTCCTAATGATAAAGTTAATATGAAAGGACCCACATTTGTAAGGGGACCAAATCTTGTTGCTTGAATTTCTCTTTTGTAGGGAAGCTTGATGGAAAACATGGAGATGTGGTACCTGGACAGTGGCTATTCCAAACATATGACTGGAGATAAATCAAAGTTTATGAACATCAATTTTGTGGTGGACCAGAACTCATCGAGAAGACCTCGGTGATCCAACATCGACACTTGTGTCAGGCAGCTCAGCTCGGCTATTAGGCCAGGATGATGGGCCACGCATTTGGACTTAGGTATTTTCATAATAACTCGCATTCATGCATTTGGCATAATTATTCGTGTAAGGCCTGGTAGGTCAGTAAAGCATAAGTTAATAGACCTAGGGTGCACTTAGTACATTTGGGTCTAGCATGAGTAAAACGACGGTCTCTGTCAGCCCAAGCCCAAAGTGTGCTAGGGTATGATAGAACAGTTGGCATGATATGTAGCGGTACATGCATGGTGCAGTGATATGAAAAGGCATGTAAAAGTACTTGAAAACAGATTGGACCCCGGGAGTGGTTGCCTTAGTTGGTGTCCCGGTGGTTATTCTGTTAGGGTTTATTGCACTTCAAGGAGATAGAATTCTACACAGCTATGCTGTTAAGATTACGCACATTGTAACAGAATTCTCTTTATTGAATATACTCTCACTAGAGATAATATTCTCGTGAGGGAAGGTGGTTACCAGTGGTGACCTAATGGTACTATATAAAAGGGGCTTGAGGTCCCATGTGAAGGTACGCAATTTTGAATACGCATTTTGAATACTGAAGCTATCTATTTCATATTCTTTCATAAGTCCTTACTGACTTGATCGTTGGAGTGTGACCGGCCGTAAGGGCACCCTCTATCTCAACAGGAACAACATCCAAACAACCAAGGAAGGCACAGATTCCAGTGGACATAGGCGGAGTCAGAACCAGTCATCGGAGACAATCGGCAACTAGGTCAACCGACAAGAACATTTGGTGCGCATCATGTGGCCCATTTGAAGCATTTGCGGTAAGGCTCCACACGTAAGATGAGGCTTTGCTGGTGCATTCCTTCGGGCAAGGAGTGATGGCAGGGCCCTTTAGTGATTCCTTGATAAGGAATCGAGCGACGACATTTGGAGAGATCAAGTGGCAAGCTATTGCCAACATCGCCGCTGAGGAAGCAGTAACCATGAAGTGTGGGAAATAGGTGCAGGGCAGGCTAAGCCCCGTGAGAGTAGTCGTACCCAACCTATGAGGGTACATGAGACCGCAATGGAGAAAAAGTCGTCGGCACAACGGACACCCTATGACTCAAAGAGGAATCAGTCAAAGTCAAAGGATGACCTACCTTTTCGGCCTAGGTTTAAATTGTCTTATAAAGAGTTGCTTGTGATGCCAGGTATACAGGAGAAGTTGAAGTTCCCTCCAAAGACCAGTAAGGTTTTGGGGCCAAGAAAGAGTGTCTGGTGTGATTTCCCTAAGGCCTATGGGCACGATGTGGAGAACTACATAGCCTTGGGTTACCAGTTGGCAGAACTGCTGAAGGAGGGCCTCTTGCAGGAGTATGGACTAGGAGGTCAGGAAGGATCAAAGGATGAGTCATCGACAGAAGAGCAAAGGCATGAGGTATGTAAGGGAAGTGATCATAGCCGAGGATAGGGGGTCTAATTAGCCATCCGAGCTTGACCTCTGCTTTAATCGAGCTGATCTAAGGGATGTTGTCAATGATCCGGTAGTGGTTTCAGTGGTCACCACAGGGAGAAGGGTACACTGAGTTCTCATAGACCAGGGGAGCTCAATTGACGTGCTGTTTTGGTCGACGTTCAATAAGTTGCAGCTGTCACCAAATCAGTTGAGGCCATATGACGATTGTTTGTATGGTTTTGCAGGGGTTCAAGTAGAAGTAAGAGAGCACGTAGAGCTAAGGACGAAATTCACGGATGACACCTCATCCCGGACCATCACTATCAGGTATTTGGTGTTCAATGCTCCTTCTGCTTACAATATTTTGTTAGGCAAGCCTCCATAAACAGGTTGGGAGCAGTGGCCTCGTCGAGGCATATGAAGATGAAGTTACCCTCCTCGGAAGGAGAAGTGATCATGATTAAGTTCGACCAAAAGGCGGCGAGGAAGTGTTACGAGAATAGCTTGAAGGCTAAGAGAGGAGTATGCAAGCTAACCACCTAACCTTTGGAAGTGGAGGACACCGCTTGTGTGGAGATCACCACTGATAGGCGACCTAAGCCAGCAGGCGAGGTTCAGGAAAGGGAGATTGGAGGGAAGAAGTTCAAGCTTGGCAAGTCTCTAAGCCAATAGTTGCAGGATAGGATTGCTGAGGTGATAGCACGGCATTTGAATGCCTTCGCATGGTCTGCTCTAACATGTCGGGGATTGACCCAGGCTTTTTATGTCATTAGCTCACAATGGATTCAATACCCTAAGTGGTTGGCGAATGTGGTATTGGTAAAAAAGGCCAATGCGAAGTGGAGGATGTGTGTTGACTCCACGGATCTTAACAAGGTTTGTCCTAAAGATTCGTATCCACTGCCCAGCATTAACACCTTGGTGGATAGTGCATCTGGATGCCGATTTCTAAGTTTTTTGGAGGCTTTCTCGGGGTATAATCAAATCCGCATGCATCCTCAAGATGAAAGCAAAACCGCCTTCATGATAGAGCTCTCCAGTTACTGTTATAAGGTGATGCCATTTGGACTAAAGAACGCTAGAGTAACCTATCAGAGGTTGATGGAAAAAATTCTCTCCCCCATGATTGGGCGAAATGTGCAAGCGTATGTGGACGACATGGTCGTCACCTCAATAGAGAAGGATCAGCATGTCACCGATTTGGAAGAGCTATTCACTACAATAGCTAAGTACAACTTGAAGTTGAACCCTGAGAAGTGTGTGTTTAGGGTAGAGGTAGGAAATTTCTTGGGATTCCTTCTCACAGAACGTGGAATAGAGGCCAATCCAGAGAAGTGCATGGTGATCATCGTGATGAGAAGCCCCACTACTGTGAAGGAAGTTCAGTAGTTGACTGGACAAATGGCTGTCCTATCCCATTTCTTGTTAGCTGGAGGAGATCGGGGCTACCCCTACTTCCAGTGTCTGAAGAGAAACAATCACTTTGTATGGACCACTAAGTGTGAAGAGGCGTTCTTGAAGTTGAAGGAGTACTTGGCCAGCCCGTCGGTTCTTTGTAAGCCACTGCCTGGTACTCCTCTTAGTCTTTACTTTGTAGTCATGGAACGAGCCATCAGCTCGGTATTGGTGTAGGAGCAGGAGCAGGTTCAGAGACCCATATATTTTATGAGCAAGGTGTTGCAGGGGCCAGAGCTGCGTTATCAAGCCATTGAAAAAGCAGCCTTGGCAGTTGTAGTTGCAGCTCGGAGATTCCGTCACTACTTCCAAAGCTTCATGGTGATAGTGATGACTGACTCGCCAATCTGCAAGATTCTCCAGAAACCGATATGGCAGGTTGGATGGTGCAATGGGCGGTCGAGCTGTCTGAGTTTGATGCACAATACGAGCCCAGAGGTCCTATCAAGGGACATGTCTATGCTGACTTTGTAGTGGAACTCTCCATGGGAGCTACCCAATCAGATAATGGAGACTTTTAGTGGGTTCTCTCTGTTGATGGATCCTCCAAACAGCAAGGCAATGGACTTGGAATCATATTGGAAGGACCCAACAGATTGTTGATCGAGCAAGCTCTGAAATTTGCCTTCAAAGCTAGCAATGATCAGGTCGAATACGAAGCATTGGTAGACGGAATGTTGCTGGCTAAAGAGATGGACATTCAAAGTCTATTAGTGACGAGTGACTCGCTGTCGGTAACTGGGTAAGTTATAGGCGGGTACCAGGCCAAGGATCCCCAGATGGCCCTATATTTGAAGTACGTGATGCTTTTAAATGAGACTTTTCCTATATTTGAACTGGTGCATGTCCCAAGCGAGCAGAATGCACGAGCAGACCTGATGGCCAAGCTCGCTAGCTTAGGCAAGGAAGGTCACCAGAGGTCAGTGATTCAGGAAACTCTAAAGGTGCCCAAGACTGCCACAAGCAGTGTGGGAGAGGTTCAATAGGTGAGTACCGTGGATGTTGGAGGAAGAGGGCATCGGCCGCTAACTCAAGAGATCCTGAGGGTGCCCAAGGTAAGTGTCTATGACATGTCAGGAGAGGAATCACAAGAGGCCTACCTTGTTGACATAGGTGAGACCTGGATGATACCCTATAGACATTACCTTGCTGATGGTATGCTTCTAGCAGAACCTGCGGAAGCTAAGAGTGTTAAGTAGAATGCCAGAAGATACACACTGATAGATGGGGAACTATTCAAGCATGGCTATACCCATCCTATTTTGACTTGTGTAAGCGGAGAGCATTGTACACGTATCATGGTAGAGCTGCATGAGGGCATTTATGGGAGTCACGTCGGGGGACGAGCTCTCTCATCAAAAGCAGTATGAGCAGGGTATTACTAGCCGACCATGCGGGAAGATTGCATGCAATATGCGCAGCGGTGCACACAATGCCAAAAACATGCTGACTGGCATCATGTACCCCAAGAAAAGTTGAGATCGATCCATAGCCCGTGGGCCTTCCACACGTGGGAAACTGACATCTTGGGTCCTTTCCCACTGGTAATTCGACAAATGAAATACTTGGTGGTGGCCATTGAGTACTTCACCAAGTGGATAGAGGTTGAGCCCGTGGCGCAAATAATTGCTCACAAGGTTCAACACTTCGTGTGGAAGAATATTTTTTGTCGCTTTGGGGTTCCAAAGCACTTGATATATGATAATGGCACCCAGTTTGCAAGTCAGTAGCTCGGTAAGTTATGCACGAAACTCAGGATTAAACAGGTGTTTGCATCGGTAGAGCATCCCCAAACTAATGGGCAGGTCAAGTCTGCTAATAGGGTTTTGCTTAGAGGTTTAAATAGGAGATTGGAGAAGGAAAAGGGGACCTGAGCTGACGAGGTTCCTCGAATTTTGTGGGCCTACCACACCACTCCTCAGTCTACTACAAAGAAGACATCCTTCAGTTTGGTGTACGGGGCTGATGCCATGATCCCAATAAAGATCCAGGAGAACTCACCTCGGTTCCAAAACTTTGTGGTGGAGGAATCCAACGAAGGGAGAAAGGTGAATCTTGACCTACTCGACGAAGTAAGAGAGCAGGCGCGTATCAACGCTGAAGCTTTGAAGAGGAGGGTGGAGCAGAAACAAAGGGATAAGCTTAGACCTTTGCAGTTCTAGGTCGCCGACCTGGTGATGAGGAAAGCTCACTCGTATCAGTTAGAGAACAAACTATCTCCCAAATGGACCGGCACATTCTACGTGGTAGAGGCACTCGGAAACGGAGATTACAAGCTCGAGACTCTGGAGGGGGGACCTATACCCCGAACATGGTACGGAGCCAATCTTAAGTTTTATTTTAGTTGATGTATAATGATTATTCATGAACGGTTAATGGGAAACTCTTTTTCCCTCATGAGGGTTTTTTAACGAGGTCACCCAATAAAAAGTATTTACGAAAGATGATTTATCATTACTCTTCTGATAACTTGCAGGGATGTGACTTGGCCGGGAGGATGTCCGGAAAGGTTCACAGGTATGCATGCTTCCCCTTGGAGAGGCTCCAAGTTTGGGAAACGTGTGGGATACAGGAAACTCAGGATTGAGAGGCCTCTCGGAAGGATTCCGAGCATCGGTGGTGAATGATAGCCCGCCTATATTTTGGTTGGAGCATTAAAAATGTAACCTCGTCTTGGAGGGGCTCCAAGAGAGGAAAGATACGTGCAACTCAGGTTTGAGAAGCCTCTGGGAAGGATTCCGAGCACGGATAGTGAATGATGGTTCACTAATTTTTGGTTTGAGCATGAAATATGAACTCGCTTTGGACGATTTCCAAGCATGGAATTTGAATATGGACTCGCTTTGGAGGATTTCCAAGTGTGGAATTCGAATATGGACTCGCTTTGGAGGATTTCCAAGCGTGGAATTTGAATATGGAAGGTACAGGTACATAACGACTCTCAAGTCGCAGCTCGCCACCATTGTGGCTCAAGCCTTTGAACAGGGACATCGACTTGTCATGTTAAAGACTCCATGCCCTGGGAATGCAGCTATGAGGTACAAATTATTCCATGAACAGCTCTGCCAAGAGCACCCTTTGATTGGTATAGTAGTTGTATCAATTATACAAAATAGATTGCGAATTGCCTTGCTTGTTCGAAATTTTTATTAGCTGATTAAGTCATAGTATCTACATTGTTTAAGGGCAAGGTAATCAAATGTAATTGGTTAAGTCATGATAGCCGTGTCTAGTAGAAACATGCATTGTCATTGTACTAGTCGAGGCATAGTAAAGGAAAAACATAAGGGCATAAATAAATTGTTCATGCATATATACAAAGTATTGGAAATTGTTTTGAAGGTTACAGAAGGAAGCATAAGTGGCAACGCTTTTCAGCCACTGATGTTGACGCGTGTACGCTTGTAATGGAGTCACCTCAAGGCACTGTGCGTGGTGCATTATTCACAGGACACGTAGGCCGCCGTGGGCGAGCAACTTAGTCTCTTCACTGAAATAAGTTCAACTTGAGACCGGAGGGCTTGTGTAGTGGACCAAAACTCCCAGAGAAGACCTTGGTGATCGGACATTGGCGCCTACGTCAGGTAACTTAGCTTGGCTATTAGGCCAGGATGATGGGCCATGCGTTTGGACTCAGGTATTTGTATGATAACCGGCATTCATGCATTTGGCATAATTATTCGTGTATAAGGCCAGGTAGGTTAGTAAAGCATATGTTAATGGACCTAGGGTGCATTTAGTACATTTGGGTCTAGCATGAGTACAACGACGGTCTCTGTCAGCCCAAGCCCAAAGTGCGCTAGGGTTTGATAGAACAGTTGGCATGATACATGAGGACACATGCCTGATACGTAGTGGCACATGCATGGTGTAGTGATATGAAAAGGCATGTAAAAGTACTTGGAAATAGATTGGACCTCGGGAGTGGTTGCCTTAGTTGGTGCCCAGGTGGTTATTCTGTTAGGGTTTGTTGCACTTCAAGGAGATAGAATTCTACACAACTGTGCTGTTAAGATTACGCACACTGTAACAGAATTCTCTTTATTGAATTTACTCTCACTAGAGATAGGATTCTCGTGAGGGAAGGTGATTACCAGTGGTGACCTAATGGTACTCTATAAAAGGGGCTTAAGGTCCCAAGTGAAGGTACGCAATTCTGAATACGCATTTTGAATACTGAAGTTATTTGTTTCTTATTCTTTCATAAGCCCTTATTGACTTGATCGTCGGAGTATGACCGACTGTAAGGACGCCCTCTGTCTCAACAGGAACAACATCCAAACAGCCAAGGAACCCACAGATTCCAGAGAAGATATGCGAAGCCAGAACCAATCACCAGAGTCAACCGGCGACCAGGTCAACCGACAAGAACAAGGAAGAAGGACATGTGACCTATTGAGACAACAACAAAGGAGAAATTCTTGGAAGAGGCACCATTGGAAACAAGAACAACTTCTTGGTTCACTATGTCTTATATGTGGAAGGTCTCAAGCACAACCTTCTTAGCATTAGCCAGCTTTGTGACAAGGGATATCAAGTAATCTTCAAGCCCAATTCTTGTGAGATTTGCCTACCCAATTCAAAGAAAGTGGTGTTGATTGGTAAAAGGATCAACAATGTTTATCTTTTAGATATCTCTCATCCCACATCTATTAGATGTCTTCTTTCCAAACATGATGAATCTTGGTTATGGCATAGAAGAATAGCTCATATTCACATGCATCATTTGAATAAATTGATATCTAAAGATCTTGTGATAGGGTTACCCAAACTCAAGTTTGAGAAAGACCATTTATGTGAAGCATGCCAAAAAGGGAAACAAATTAAGCATTCTTTCAAATTGAAAAATGTTGTTTCTACCTCAAAACCCCTTAAGCTACTGCACATGGATTTATTTGGTCCTTCAAGAACCATGAGTCTTGGTGGAAACTACTATGCTTTTGTTGTTGTTGATGATTTTTCTAGGTTTACATAGACATTGTTCTTGGAGTCAAAGAGTGAGGCATTCTCTGCATTCAAGAAGCTTGCCAAAAGATTGCAAAACACTTGCTACAACAACATCATTGCTATTAGGAGTGATCATGGAAGGGAGTTCCAAAATGAAAAATTCAGCACCTTTTGTGAATGGAGTAGTGGAAAGGAATAATAGATCTCTTGAAGAGCTTGCAAGAACCATGCTAAGTGAATCTTCCTTACCCAAGTATTTTTGGGCTGATGCAGTAAGCACTTCTTTCTATGTGATGAATAAAGTGCTTATAAGGCCAATCTTGAAGAAGACTCCATATGAACTTTCCAATGGAAAGAAGACAAACATTAGCCACCTAAAAGTGTTTGGATGCAGATGTTTCATTCTGAACAATGGGAAGGAAAATATGGGCAAGTTTGATGAGAAAGCCGATAATGGCATCTTTATTGGCTATTCTTCAACTAGCCATGCTTATAGAGTCTACAACAAGAGACTCATGATTGTGGAGGAGTCTGTTCATGTGGTGTTTGATGAAATTAATCATGCAGACTAGGTTTCTTCGAAAAATTATGCAGAAGAAGATGAACATAACATCATTATGCTGAAGCTTAAATCTTGTCCAGAAAAACAACCGATTGATTCTACGAAATAACCGTTGAAATTTTGCAACAGGAAGAGCTACCAAAGGAATGGAGAATTCCAAGAGATCTTTCTGTGGATAACATCATTGTGCAGATCTAGAAGGGTGTTTCTACACGTAGTATTGTCTCTAACTACTGCAAGCACAAGGCTTTTGTCTCCCAAATTGAACCTAAGTCAATTAGAGAAGCTCTCAAGGATGATAACTGGGTAACTGCCATGCACGAGGAGCTGCATCAATTCACAAGAAATGATTTCTGGTTTCTTGTTCTGAAGTTAGACTAGATGAACATCATTGGAACCAAATGGGTTTTCAAAAACAAGCTGGATGAATCTGGAGTAATCACAAGAAACAAAGCAAGACTTGTTGCTAAAGGTTATAATCAAGAAGATGGCATAGATTATGATGAAACCTTTGCTCTAGTTGCAAGATTAGAAGTTGTAAGGTTGTTGCTTGCCTTTGCTTGCATGAGTGGATTCAAATTATTTCAAATGGATGTTAAGAGTGCTTTCCTCAACAGAATCATCAATGAGGAAGTCTATGTTGCACAACCACTGGGTTTTGAAGATCAACATCTGAACCATGTATTCAAGTTGAAAAAGGCCTTGTATGGACTTAAGCAAGCTCCAAGGCAGTGGTATGAAAGGCTAAGTAACTTTCTTTTGTCCAATGGCTATGAGAGAGGGAAGATTGACAAGACTCTCTTTATCAAGAAGTCAAATTCTGAAATTATCTTGGTCCGAATTTATGTTGATGACATCATTTTTGGTGCTACCAAAGATAGTTTATGTGAAGAATTTGTGGCTCCCATGCAAGGAGAATTTGAAATGTCAATGATGGGGGAGCTTTCATTCTTTCTTGGTCTGCAGGTCAAGCAATCCAAAGATTGAATTTTCCTAAGCCAATCAAAGTATTGCAAAGAAATTCTCAAGAAGTTTGAAATGGAAAGTTGCAAAGAAGTTAAAACACCTCTATGCCATCAAGTTGCTACATTGATTTTGTTTGGCTGGAAAAGAGGTAGATCAAACCAAGTAGGCCGAATATGATGTCTGTCATATGTCTATGTGCAAGATTCCAAGCAAATCCAAAGGAATCTCATCTCAAGGCCGCAAAACGCATTCTAAAGTATCTCAAGGGGACAACCAATGTTGGGTTATGGTATCCTTCTCACTCTCCTATACACTTAATTGGATATTCTGTTTCTGATTTTGACCGAAAAAGCACAAGTGGAACTTGTTATCTTCTTGGATCAAGTTTTATTCCTTGGCATAGCAAGAAGCAAGCTTGTATGGCTCTTTCCACTGTAGAGGCTGAATACATTGCTACTGGAAGTTGTTGTGCACAAATTCTTTGGCTCAAACAACAACTAGAAGATTTTGGGTTGAAGGTTAGCAAGGTGCCTTTGCTTCGTGACAACATAAGTGCTATAAATCTCACCAAGAATCAGATTCAGCACTCAAGAACAAAGCACATTGAGATCCGTCATCACTTCATAAGGGATCATGTGAACAATGGAGATTGTGAAATGAAATTCATTAAGATAGGGATGCAACTTGCTGATATTTTCACAAAGCCTTTGCCAAAGGACATGTCTTTCTTTTTAAGAAATGAGTTAGGTATTCTTGATTCTCAAACTCTTTCTTGATTCTATTTTACCCTTTCTTTATTCTATTTGTGAAGACAAATAGGGGGAGAAGGTGTGTGGTTTATGTGTTGTAATCTGCTGCAAAACTCTGGATTTGAAAGGTTTAATTTCTGTTGCTTAAACCTGTTTTAGCTGTTGCACACACACTATTTTGGACTGGTTTTTCTACTCTTTGGGTTGTGCAGAAAACTGGTTTATGTGCCTTGATAACCTACTGTTATATATACTCTGTGTTTGCATAGATTCTATTTTGTAGATGCTAGTTCAGATTCAAACAGATAAACACAAGCAACCAGGGATTTGTCTTCGTCAAATAGGGGGAGATTGTTGATCAAGGATGATCTTTACCTTTGATATCTCCAAATCCATGGTGTTTGGTGGAAGGCTGGAGTTGCTGCGTGTGTGAGTGGGATCTAAGTAGATTAAAGTGTAATCCACTTTTTGTTTGAATCTAAAATTGATTGAAATCAAAACCTTTTTGAAAAATATTGTTTTCTAAATAAGTGGAAAAACAACCAGTTTTTTTATCGTTTCAATCGGTTGTTTGACATTTAGTGGTGTTTGAAAAGGGTTTGAAGCTGTTTGACTTGGTTGACTTTGCTGTCAAACTAATTCAATCGGTTGTTTTGAAAAATCAATTGATTGTTTTTTGAAAATCCATAACAGAATTTCTGTTAAGTTTGGTAAATCAGCTTTAAATATTTTCTAACTGTTTTGGCTCCTGCTTTAAATGTTTTTAACAAACCTTTGGAGTATATAAAGGTTGTTTTACGCTCCTAATGGTATTGAAACAGTTTAGAAATTTTGAGATTGAGAAAACATATTTGAGTTTTCAAGATTTGCATCAAACTTTTGGATTTTCACAAAGAAATGGAATAGGATTGCTGTAATCTTTCGTTTTTTATATTGATCAGGTGTAATCCTTTCTTTATCTCTTGTATTTCTGAATATTGGTGGTGTAAGCAGAATCATAGGGTGTTCTGATTTCTGTGGTGTTGTGTTCCAAAGGAATTGTGTGGCTTGAGGTGTTCAAGGTCACTTCTTTGGTGTGGTTGTTTGTAATCTGGATTTTGATTGCATAGTAGATACCCAAAGGTTTTTGGGAACTGGATGTAGCTCTTGGGATAAGAGTGAACCAGTATAAATTGCTTTTGTGCTTTTCTGTTGACCTGGACTCATTTACATTATGCTTTTAAGTTATTTTTAGAACTACTGCTAAAAACAATCGGTTGAATCGCAAACACTACTGGTTGATTTTCTAGAAATCAACTTAAACAGTTTTGTTTCATTGTTTCCTTGATTTCTTTCTCTGTGATTTTGCATTGAAGTTCATTATACCTTCAAAGTTTGCAAAAATCTTTCATAAACAATTCACCCCCCCTCTTGTTTAAGGCCATATATTCTAACAATATCTTGGGTGTTTGTGCACTTCAAGTGGTGGCTCTTCACCACTCATCTTGGAGTAATCCATCCTCCAAGTGGCGTGATTCCTTGTGTCTTCTTCATAATCTTTCTTTCATCCCTTCATCTTTTGTCTTTTTTTTTTCTTCTTACTGCACCACCTTTCATTCCTCTTTATATTCTTATGCTATTCTTTTAATTTTCGGTCTTCATCTTGTTATCTTTATCTTGTGTTCATTTATTTCTGCAAACTATAATCATCTTCATCACCATAATTGTGTTTTTCTCTTTGCCCTCTAGAAGTGAACCTTCACACTTACTTAATCACTTAGTTAAGTTCGTGTTCAGTGGGAATCTTCTTTGGATTTCTTACCATATTCTGCTTAAAATAAAAAACCATAAACAAAGTGCAACTCATAAAATGTGCAATCTTAAAATCAACTAACATCATGTGGTATCAGAGCATGGTTTTCTTATGCTTAATTGCTTTTGAGTTAGATTTATCTAAAACGTATCTAAGGAGTAATTCTTTTAATGTTAGTGATCTAACTCCTTTCTCTACAGGTGTTGCAAATTCATGGACAAATTCTCTCCCACCCGGAGAGCATGATGCAGACCTGGGAGATAGAGCATTCCCTAACCAACACTACAAAAAAATTGTGTATAAAGTGGCGGTTTTAATATGGCGGTTATTAATAACCGTCACAATTTATTGTATAATACGACATTTTATTAACCGCCAGAATTTTCATTTAAAATACGTCATTTTTAACTGTCGCAATTATCCATCAGAATAAAACTCCTGCATTTGCTTTCCTTTCCTACACCATTCCATTATTTCTTTTTTTTTTTTTGAAAACTTGCTTTCACTTGGAAATTGATTTTTTTTTTTTTGAAAACTTACTTTCACTTGAAAAATGAATTTTTTTTGGAAAACTTGCTTTAATGGAAACCAGAACCTGTCTACAATCTCGTCCCTCTCTATGCTAACGAAACCAAAACCTGTCTTCATTCTCGTCCCTCTCTTTGCTCCACACGAACCCTAATGCCTCTTCCCTCTCTCTGCTAACGAAACCAAAAATCCCTAACGTTGCCTCCACACGAAACCCTACTCTGACCTTCACGAAACCCTGCTCCGACGTTCACGAAACCCTCTGTGCTTCACGAAACATTCACTCTTCCCTTCACTAAAGCTCGCCTTCCTAACGCTCATTCTCGCCTTCCTAACACTCACTCTCGCGTCCGCCATCACCACCTCTGCGCAAAGATTCAACACAATCAATCATTTGATCAGGTTTGTGTTCGTGTGCCCTAAACTATTTCTTCGAAATATATTGTTTGAAACCGTGTGCAATCTATCGTTGTTCTTAATTTGTGAAACAAATATTATGTATGACTTTGCTGCTTTGATAAATTTAATTTGTCGTTTGTGATCTAATGTTATTGTGTGATCTGCTTGAGTGTTGTTGCTACTCACTTTGATTTCAATATACTGAAGTAAGACCAATTTGATTTCACTATAGTCATATTGTATGACCTTGTATATGTATGACCTTAACTTGTTTGTTAGTTGAAGAAGCTGATAGTAGGTTTCAAATCAAGGAATGTGACTATGTTCTCTAATCAACTCATTAGAGGGAGGAGGAGGTAGTTGTTAGTGCTTTTTCTGTAGTTAGAAATTTAATGGGGAGTGGAATGGAGGGGAATAAAGTTATTATCTAATTGTTTGGATATTTGTACTATGCAATTGGAGGGGAGGAAAAAGAGATCTTGGAGATTCATTGGATGGAAAAGAATTACAATGTCTCTAAAATGTTTCATGATGGTTTTGTGATTGATAATGGTTCAAAATAGCCCACTATGGTCTGTGTACAAGTTTTCCAATATCACTAGCACCCCTATACCATATGTAGGTTGAAATGCCTGTTATATGAAATGAAGATAGCAAAAGGAACACAAGTAGATGCATGTTTGAAACAGATCCTGCAACATTTCATTTTTCAGTTAAGGAGGACAACAAACCTTAATTAAATCAAGTCAAAGCAGAAAAACTTTCATTTTTAAGTGGTTGCTGCATAGTGCAGCAGTGTACTCTAGCAGGGTCTGTTTTTGCGCCAGTACCTCTAGAGGTTTAAGCAGGGTGGTTTCTTTTTGGTGGGACCAGATGATCATTTGCAGCACAATGGAGGAGTATAGGCATCGATGGTTCCTTAGAGCAACTGTTGCAGATGTGAAACAGAACCGGAAAGTAGCATCCTTGTGTGCCTTACATGAATAATGGTATTAAACGCTACACAAGAGCACCACTGTGAAGTTCAAGCTAATTCCAAATTTTTTGATGCACTAATATTCTTTTCACAACTTCTTTGCTGCATAATATGCAGCAATCTTAATTTTGAATTTTGTAGCTGGTGTAGAATTAATTTAGCACCTATAGCAAGATAAAGAAGGTTCTGAAATGCAAAAATATCATGCTTTCCAAATAAGACACTATCAAGCTTTGACATGTTTCAAATCATGTTCAATTTTGTTTTGGCTCTACTGCTGTAAGTAACATGAATGGGATTAAAGTTAAGCACTTGGAGCAACTTGCTTTTCTTTATCATGGTTATGTGAGCCAAGGAAAGGGTGTCAAGGTTAATTAGGGGAGCAGGTGCAGGGCCAGAGCCTATGCAGATTTTTGAGGTGAAGGGGTATCAGTTATTTACCAAGTGAATTGGTAAATAAGGAGCAGAAAGTTGTACAGCTGTAAAATGGTGAATTAATTTTATTCTTCTTCAAAGATTCAGTTATATCCATTATTATTATTTTCATTATTTCCTATGCTATTGGTGTTATATTTAATGAGTAGTTACTCCTCCTTCTTATGTATATCCTCTTTGAATTCTTGTCTTCTCTCCAATTCAGAAACTGGCACGAGCTTTTGGATAAACACAAGTGCATGTGTGGAGATTTTTTCTCCTTCTTCCAAGGGTTAAAAGAGTAAGTATCATCTCAATGCTTCCCAACCTAAACTTCCACTTTAATTATTACTTGCACCAAGATTTAATCACCTCTTTCTGCTCTCTCATGCTTATCATAATTGTAGATACAATACATTTCTTCTACACAATTCCGTTATATATATATATATATATATATATATTTATTAGTTGCCTACTCTTCATCTAAGTTGATTAGCCACTTCTGGTTGCTTAAATACAATTTTGCATTCTGCTTTAGTCATGTTAGACACTTTTAAACAACAAGGAAACAAGAATTTACTTTGTAGAGTTGATCATATATTAAAATATTAGAGGGAGGGTTGTCTGAGAAGTTTTAATGGAAATTTGATGCATTTTGGTTTGAGGTTTTAATTTGATGAAAGAGATTTATTGCCATTGGTTAAAGTAGCGAGCTAGGTTTGAATATTAATCTCACATTTATTACAAATAGATTAAACGGAATGTTATTGGCAGTGTAGTAATTAAAAGCACTAGAAGAGACTAAGGAGTAGGACTTTTTTTTAGCTACACACTTCAACGTGATGCTTTTTTGTCCAAATGCTAAGAGTATCTCAGATCCCCCTTGGTGGTGTCAATGTCCATGTCAACTCATTCAAACACCCCAACCCAAGTGCTTTTAATTAATTTCTTATTTAAACTCCAGCACTCCCATTCTCATCGTTAATTAGGTCATGCATCAAATAATCACTTTCTATTTTCAAATTATGATTCATAGATCAAAATAACAAACCTTTTTTATAGCTTTATTCCAATTATTTCTGATGTATTTAATAAAATCATTTATTATAAGGCTTTAAATCTAATTGGAGGTTGCATTAACAGTATCTATAGTAATCTCTTTATACTATTTTTCAAATACTTCTTTGAAACTTACACACTACTGTCCAGTAACACTGCTTATGTATTTTTTTTATTCATTAACATCTATGTATGTTTGCGCGTGAGCTTTTCTATTTATTATGCATAGAGAGTTTGCAGTTTCACCTTGAATAAGGTAAGTGAGTATTTCCATAACTTACTGTTCATTATGCAGCTTATGTTCAAATGCGTTAATAGTAGCTTCACAGTTCACAGTTCATACGTGTATTCGGTTTTGACAAATATCACTCCAAGTAAGTTTGCTTTTTTATTTAACTATTTATTATTTATTTGAATAAACTATTTTTACAACCCAATTAATTATTTTTTTAGTTAAGTATTTATTTTAGTTAACTTTTTTTAATTATTTCAGGTATCAGATAATGGAAGTGGTGCTCCATCACCTAATCAAGTAATAGGATCAAGTACTGGAAGCAAAATTGATTAGGGATGTGTTTTTTAATTTTAAACTTGATTAGGGATGTATGAACTTTTGAACAATTATGTGATGTAATTTTAAAGTTGATTATGTGTTTTAATTTTCGATTATGATAAACTTTTGAACAATATTGTGTGATTTAACTTTCAATGAAATGAATGGATGATTATAACTTTATACATTATTTTATTTTATTATGAAAATATATTATATTTAGGTTAATTGTATAAAATAGAATATAAAAGAGATTAACAAAAAGCGGTGATTAAATTTTATTTATTCAAAATTAAAATTACGTCAGTTAAAAACGCCACTACTTACTTATATTATGGCGCCAAAATCTTCTTCAATAAATTAAATTGCGACAGTTATAACTGACATTACTTACATATAAAAATTGCCACTATTTACATATAAAAACCGCCACTACTTACACATAAAAACCGCCACTACTTACACTATGTTTAAAGTGACGGGTGTTGCGGCGGTTAGCGTAAAACCGCCACATTAAACTTTGTGGCGGCCAGTTCTATGGCGGTTTGAGAAACCGCCACAAGCGTATATTGTGGCGGTTATAAACGCCAGTTTATACGAAAATAACCGCCACAATATACTCTTTTTTTTTGTAGTGCAAGCCCAATTGATGTGAATTCAAGAACATAAGATGAAAGGTTCTTGACATTCTTAGGAAACATCTTGAGTTGGTCATTCGAGAGGCACTTTTTCTTAGAATTGGATCAATGTTCTAAGTCAAGAACTCACCAAAACTAATGCCAAAACACAAACTCATACGGAAGTTCCAATTATTGTCAAATTGAACCGATTAAAGTGATAGGAAAAACCAGAGCACCGAATAGAATGGGCATAGAAGAGAATTGAACCGAACAAAAATAAAATTAAAGGCAAGGAAACTGAATATAAGTGCTAGAAATTAAAGGCACCGAACCAAAACAAAGATAAATGAAGAACAAGCTACTGGAAACACAAAACGACCGAACCAACACACAAGAACACAAGCTAAGACATGAAAATTAAAAGAGAAGGAAGGAAGGAGAAAAGAATGCTCATGAAGATGGAGGTATGGTTGGATGATCACGCCACTAAGAGGATGAAGGCTCCTAGATGAGTGTGCAAGCCGCCACTTGAGGTAACCATTGAACCTCCAAGATAAGACTAGTGAAGAAGATGCAAAGCTCTCCAATGCTCACTCAAAAATTGAGTAAAGTTTCTCTAATTCAAAATTCAAATCTGAAAAATACAAGGGCAGCACCTTAATTTCTAGTGTGAAGGTGCTGAAATGCAAGCTAAATGAATTCAAAACTCCCCCCAAATTCAAATGAAAATGGCGCCTAAACAAGTCATGAGGAAGGTGTGACTTCTTCTCTCACTTTGGCACCTCCTATTTTAACTCCTACACCTATCTACTAACGCACCCCCCTCTTAATGCTCCTAACTAAAGACCTAAAGATGCTTTAACACAAGAGGTTTCTCATGTTTTCCTCTAAGCACCCTCACACAAAGAAATTACAAAAAGGGAAAATAAACGTCCCCTTGCTCCTAAAGCTTTGAACATGCTTCTTGTGAGCCTTTGAGGTTGACTTTGATCTCCATGAACGTCCTCAACCTCTTCTTCTTCGTGATGATTGGCCTCCATGTCCTCTTGAGCTTGATCTCCATCACCAATCTTCCACAAGGATGACCTAGAGCATGACATAGGATTGAGGGCTAGGTCAGGACCATCCACTAGCCAGTGCCTCAGAGCCTATGTGATGGGAGCTGAGCACCAGCTAGTTTATTTATTTGTAATTTTAGTAGATTAGGTTCATATAACATAAATGGGAGTGTACTTAGCAAATTGGGCTTGTGCCAAGCCCATTTTTGCAAGACAAGGCACCTAGGTTTAGAAAGGCTGACCTACCTTCTAGAAACTAGGTTAATAGGGGCGGAATTGACCTTAGTCAAACCCTAGCCGCCCCTCCCTCTCCCTTTTGTTTAGGATTTTTTGGATTTCACAATTTAAGGTGAGAACCCTAAGAAGATTTCCACTGAACACGAACTTAACTAAGTGGTTAACTAAGTGTGAAGGTTCACTTCAGAAGGGCAAAGAGAAAACAGATAATTATATGGTGATTATGATGATGAAGGTCCGGAAACTAACATGAACAAAGGTGAAAATGACAATATATGGACCGAAAATAAAGGATATAAGAAAATGAAGATGATATGGAAGTTGGCGCAAAGAGGAAGATAAAAGGAAAAGATGAAGAGATAGAGAAAGCTTATGAGTATGGAAGATGTCACGCCACTTAGAGCAGAGGGACCTCCAAGATGAGTGGTGCAAGAGCCGTCACTGAAGATGTTACCCACCCAAGATAAGACTCAAATACCCAGAGTGCTCAGACTCACAATTTCACTCAAGCAGAGTTTCTTTACTTCAAATTTCAATGTGAAAATACAAGAGGCAAGACACCCTATTTATAGGAATGGGTGCCTTGGTGGGCAAGTTGGGGAGAGGCATAAAAGTAATGTGAGAAGGGGCGGCCTAGGGGTTGACCTAGGTCAAAGCCGCCCCTTAGTCCTAGCTTTTAGAAGCTAGGGCTACCTCCTAACCCTATTGGACTTGGTACAAGCCCAATTTGTTAAATACACCCCCCTATTATGCTATATAAACCCTACTCTACTAAAATAAAAAATAAAGAGACTAGTTAGTGCTCAGCTCCCATTGCTTGGGCTCTAGTCTTGGTGATCCTCTGAGGAATGATGGGCTCCGAGGCACTGGCTAGTGGTTGGTCCTGACCTAGCCCTTGATCTTGTGTCATACTTCGGGTCATCCTTCTGAAAAGTTGGGCTTGGTCAGGGGTTGCTGCATCTCTCAGGTCTTCATCACTTCTCCTTTCTCCTCTCTCTTGCCCACTAAGTCACCCCTTCCCAATAAATAGGGTGCCTTACCTCATGTATTTACATATTGAATTTTGAATAGAAAAGAAAACCTGTCAGAGTCTTGAGTGCTCTCTTTTTGTGTGTCTTATCTTGGGTATTTGTGCACTTCAAGTGACGGCTCTTCACCACTCATCTTGGAGTAATCCATCCTCCAAGTGGCGTGATTCCTTGCCCATTCTTCATAAGCCTTCTTCATCCCTTCCTCTTTTCTCTTTTGTTTTCTTCTTATTGCGCCACCTTTCATTCCTCTTTATATTCTTATGCTATTCTTTTAATTTTCGGTCTTCATCTTGTTATCTTCATCTTGTGTTCATTTATTTACGCAAACTATCATCATCTTCATCACCATAGTTGTGTTTTTCTCTTTGCCCTCTAGAAGTGAACCTTCACACTTACTTAACCACTTGGTTAAGTTCATGTCTAGTGGAAATCTTCTTTGGGTTTCTTGTAACATCCCGCAAAATAAAACCATACATACATGTATAATGAAAATAAAGGTAAACAAATAATATTGAAGAATGATAATATATATATATGTAATGAAGTTGCTCCTCTTAGGGAGTTTAATACATAACCAGTCAAATATTTTCAAAATTTAATGAATTCAATCAAATACAACAAGACCGGCGATCTCCACACATGAACCGGCGATCTGGTAACAGAAGGCCCAAACGGGCGATCTGCTAGCAGGACATAAATCCGGCGATCACCACCAAGAGATAGGAAACCGACGATCTCTTCCTCGGCGACCACTCACTAAGGAGTTCTACATCCTGGAAGATCATCTGCTCCCGTGTAAGTTATACACGATCATCACAGTTTAAAGAGAAAAACAGCCAACGAACAAAACATGCAGGGTAAGCTAGATATTTTAAAGAGAGTTTAAATAAGAATACTTAAAATAAAATCAAGGTAAACAATTTCCAAGATATTCACGTAAAGTTATCAAGTTTCTCATACTCTTCACCTGATCGCCCAGAAATCACACATTTCGCAATATTTTCCAGAGTCATTCTATTTCACAACTGTATCAAGTGTCTATCAATTTCAAGTTCCTCATTTCACATGTCAGACCACCACTGACCCAGCACACAAGACACTTGACACTACTTCCGGAAGACTCGTGCATTGACTAGACTCAGAGATTCTGCACCTGTCATACAAAGCTGTTGTAATGTTTCCACAGCTATGCGCATCAACACATTCTCGATCTCAAGTTCACCATTCTCACAGTATGACAGGGTTAATCCATATAACAGGCCGAGCTCGTTCTGTTTCACACGACTCACCCATACATATGAACCTCCTTCGACTCTCAACGCCTGAATAACTTCATCTATGTGAATCCATTATCTCAGGAGAGTCAGGATAATCTCATTATAGACATCACCGATCAATGCACATCCTACACGATCTTACACGGTATTTTCTTTCCTGAAAATACTATGCCTCGATCCCACATTCACCACATTCAACACATCACATAACACTTAAGGAATGATTTCAATCACAGCAAAACTCACTCCAAGGTTCATGTTTTCGAATATCACATTTACATCTCAAACAGTTTCAAAACAACACCAAAAACAGGGGAGTTCGTAAAACAACACCAAAACCGGCGATCTAGTTCAAAAACAGGGTATTTCGAAGTCTGCATTTAAAACCGGCGACCACGTCGCCCAAACACATAGCACAGAGCATTTTACAAAGATGAAAACGAAAACCGGCGACCACGTCGCCCTCACTTCAGAAATAGCTAAACTATGGCTTGTATTGAAAATGAAGTCTAGCTTCCCTTACCTGGACTTGCGCAAAACACCAGGAGCTCCGAAACCCAACGAAGCTTGAACAACGCCTTGGCTCTGTTTTTGCGTCTGGTTGAAGGACTTGCAGAGAACCTCCCAGGTGCTCTAATGGTGCTGCCTCTCGTCGTACTCTTGTGTGAAGATGCTAGAATCGCAGCGTGAAGGAGATATCTGGAGGAGAAGGGAGGTAACTCACTCTTTCTCTCTTTGAAGGCTGCAACGTTTCTTTCTCTCAGCCGTGGGTTTTCTGCATCTTAAACCAACTTATCCACCAAAAGCAGCTGCCACCACCCACTCTGCAGAGAAGTCTGAGTGTACGTTTCCCTGAACAGTACGACTACAATTGTCTCTTGCGCAGGCCAACAACTCCCTGAACAGTACTACTGAGCGTGCCTCTGCGCAGGCTAACACTCTGAGGTCACTATTCTGAACCACTCTTTTTGTCTACGTGGCGCGCGTGCAGGACGTTCCATGCTGGACGTCTGGGTCCCACCTTCTCTGTGTGTAACTCGACGTCGCGCGATGACCTTTCACCGATGACCACAGGCGCGAAGTCTATCCACCGATGACCTCTCCCGCGAAGGCTATCCACCGATGACCTCTCGTGCGAAGGCCATCCACCGATGACCTCTCGCGCGAAGACAATCCACCGATGACCCCTCGCGCGAAGACAATCCACCGATGTCTCCCCCTGGCGAACAACCGATGTCTCCCCCTGGCAAAGCCCGCATGCCTCTCGCGCCCTGGCAATGCCCGCATGCCTCGCGCCCTGGAGATGCCCGCATGCCTCTCGCACCCTGGCAATGCCCGCATGCCTCTCGCCCGCGCGATGCCTGCATGCCTCGCGCCCGCGCGATGCCTGCATACCTCGTGCCCTGGCGCTCATGTGTAGCAGGCGACCGGCGATCATGTACTACTAGGCGATCTCATAGTCTTCCAAACTACACTTTCCTTCCTTTTCATTTTAAATAAAGACATACTTAGAATTCATTTAAAATATATCTCTTTTATTCCAATTTAATTTTACAGGTCCTTACATTCTCCCCATCAAGAAAAATTTTCGTCCCCGAAAATTGAATTACAAGGAAAAGAGGTATGGATAAGCCTCCCTCATGGGTTCTTCTAACTCCCAAGTTGAATCCCCCGATCTCTCATCCCACACCACTTTCACCATGTTGATGGTCTTGCCTCTGAGCTGTTTACTTTGCCGATCGTCAATCCTGACTGGTTTTGCTTCAAAGGACAAGTCATCCCTGATCTGCACATCGTCTACATCCAGCACATGACTAGAGTCTGCCATGTATTTCCTCAGTTGTGACACGTGAAAGACATTGTGCAGATTTGCTAAATGGGGAGGTAGGGCGATCTCATAAGCCACTGGACCAACCTTTTTTAAGATCTGATATGGTCCCACGAACCTAGGGGACAACTTCTTTGACCTGATCGCCCGTCCTACACCCTTGGTTGGTGTCACTTTCATGAACACGTGGTCTCCAGCAGCAAACTCCAAAGGCTTTCTCCTCTGATCTGCATAGGACTTCTGCCTACTCTGAGAAGCTTTCATTCTGCTTTGTATCTGTTTCACCTTCTCGGTCGTCTGCTGAATCAACTCTGGCCCAACCAAGACTGCCTCGCCCTCCTGGTACCAACATAAGGGAGTTCTGCATTTCCTCCCATACAGGGCTTCATATGGTGCCATCCCAATACTGGCGTGGTAGCTATTATTATAGGTAAACTCCACTAGTGGCAACACCTCGTCCCAACTTCCCAATTGATCCAAGACGCACGCCCTCAGCAGATCTTCCAAGGATTGTATCGTTCTCTCTGACTGACCATCTGTTTGGGGATGGTATGCAGAGCTCATCCTCAACTTAGTTCCCAAGCACTCCTGTAAGGTCTGCCAAAACCGTGAAGTGAACCTGGGATCTCTATCTGAAACGATGCTGGAAGGCACTCCATGCAACCTCACTATTCCTTGGATGTATAACTGTGCCAGCTTGGCCATAGGCATCTTCATATTCACTGGAAGGAAGTGGGCACTCTTCGTCAGCCTATCAATGATAACCCAGATTGCATCATGACCCTTTACCGATCTGGGTAAATGGGTGACAAAATCCATAGCGATGCTGTCCCATTTCCACTCAGGGATATCCAGTTGCAGCAACAGCCCGCCAGGTCTTTGATGCTCTACCTTCGCCTTCTGACACGTTAAGCAGGTTGCAACATACTGGACGATGTCTCTCTTCATGCCCGACCACCAAAATGACTCCTTCAAGTCATGGTACATCTTGTTCATGCCTGGATGAAGGTTAAGGCGACTCTTGTGACCTTCATCTAGGATCATCTTCTTCAATTCTCCATTTGCAGGGATGCAAATCCTACCATTAAATCTCAAGATCCCATCATCGCCCATCACAAAGTCTCTAGCCTGGTCGGTCCCTAGTGACTCCACAGTACGCTTCAGACTAGGGTCCTCTAACTGCTTATCCCTTAACATCCCAAGGAAGTCATTAGTTATAGTCAGCTTACTACAACTAATGTGATTCACGTGGAACTCTACCCCAAGGTTTAAATCTCTGAATTGCTCGATCAGTTTCTGCTCTTCCATCATCATGGTGGCTACTTGTACTGATTTTCTACTCAAGGCATCTGCCACTACATTGGCCTTCCCTGGATGATACATGAGTTGAAAATCGTAGTCCTTAAGAAACTCCATCCACCTTCTTTGTCTCATGTTTAGTTCCTTCTGATCGAACAGATATTTCAGGCTCTTATGGTCACTGAACACCTGGAACCGAGCTCCATATAAATAGTGCCTCCAGATCTTCAAGGCAAATACCACAGCCGCCAACTCCAAATCATGCGTGGGGTAGTTCCTCTCATGAACCTTGAGTTGCCTTGAAGCATATGCAACCACTCTTTTCTCTTGCATCAAAACACATCCCAAGCCCTGATGTGAAGCGTCACAGAAGACATCAAAAGGTCTTCCTACTTCGGGGATCACCAGCACTGGAGCACTAGTCAACCTCTCCTTTAATTCCATGAAGCTCTGCTCACATCGGTCGGTCCAAGCAAAAGGTTGATCCTTGCGGGTCAGCTGTGTTAAGGGAGCCACTACCTTGGAAAAGTCCTCAATAAACCTCCGATAGTAGCCCGCCAACCCCACAAAGCTCCTTATCTCGGTGACTGTCTTTGGACGTTCCCACTGCAGCACTGCCTCTACCTTGGCTGGATCCACCGAGATCCCCTGGGCAGATATCACGTGTCCTAAGAAGTTGACTTCCTTCAGCCAGAACTCGCACTTAGAGAACTTGGCATAGAGTTGCTTCTCCCTCAGTATCTCCAATACTGTCTTCAGGTGTTCCTCATGCTCTTCCTCGGTCCTTGAATAAATGAGGATGTCGTCTATGAAGACCACCACAAACTTATCCAAGAAAGGGCGAAAAATCCTATTCATGTAGTCCATGAACAGGGCTGGAGCATTGGTGACTCCAAACGGCATCACTACATACTCATAGTGCCCATACCGAGACCTAAAAGCTGTCTTTTGAACATCTTCAGCTTTTACCAAAATTTGGTGGTACCCCGATCTCAGATCAATCTTGGAGAACACCGAGGCCCCATGTATTTGATCCATCAAATCATCAATCCTAGGCAGGGGGTACTTGTTCTTGATGGTCAACTTGTTCAACTGCCTATAATCTATACACAGCCGAGACCCTCCATCCTTCTTCTTGACTAGGAGCACTGGAGCTCCCCATGGAGATACACTGGGTCTGATGAATTGCTTCTCCAGCAACTCTTCCACTTGCTTCTTTAACTCCACTAACTCGGCTGGTGCCATCCTGTAAGGTGCCATTGACACTGGTCCAGCTCCAGGTACCAAGTCAATAGAGAATTCCACTTCTCTCTTAGGGGGTAACCCAGGTACTTCTTCTGGAAATACATCCGTGAAATCTTTCACCACGGGTATTCTACTTACGTCCCCTTTATTCTCCACCTCCGACCGAGCGAGTATCACGAAGCACCTCGCCCCTTCTTCCAATTCCGTTTGCCCTTGCTGAGCAGATATCACCTCTGATCCTTGGAGGTCTGGAAACGCAATCCTCTGACTACCGCAGTCAATGAGAACGTGATTGGCAGCTAACCAATCCATTCCCAGGATAACATCTAGGTCCTGAAGAGGTAGGCAGATCAAGTTCACCTTGAATCTGCGTCCCTCTACAATCACTGGACATTCGGGGCATACTGTAGAGGTCGACACCTGTCCTGACGCAGGTGTAGAGACCAACAGTTCGAAAGGTAACTCCTTCACTAGGAGGTCCAACTCGGCTACACACAGGCTTGACACAAAGGAGTGTGTCACTCCAGAATCAAACAAAGCTTTTACACCTCTACCAGCAATAAAACATACACCTTGTATGAGGTTACCTGACTGAGAGGCCTCTGCTCCAGACATGGCGAACACTCTCCCTGTCGCCTGAGGTCTGCTGCCTTCATTTCTCATCTGTTGGGAGCCACTGGGTTGGGTCGCCCCATTCCTGCTAGGGCATTCTCTAGCAACGTGCCCTGTCTTTTGGCAGGTAAAACACCTTCTCTCTGAAGCCTTCTTGGGGCACACGTTGGGCGTGTGTGGTCCACCACAATGGAAACACTTGGGTTTCCAAGGTTGCCGCTGCTGAAACTGGGATGACGTTGTTCCCACCCGATGTGGTGGAGGTCTCGCATAGGGCTTGCTTTGTGGGTGCTGTGCCTTAGCTTTCCCACTGGAAGAACCTCCGGGGTGTGACCTGACCACCCGAGAATCACCCTTTTCCAGGGTCTCCACCATCTTCGCCTTTTCCACTAAGGCGTGAAATTCCCTGATGCACATCGGGGCTATGGTCCTCTTCAGTCCATGCTTCAGCCCCTCTTCAAATTTCCTACACCTCCAGGCCTCGGAGGTCGCCTGGGTATAGAACCGGGCGAGGTACTCAAAACGAGCAGCATAGGCGTTCACTGACATATCCCCCTGCTCCAACTTCAGGAACTCTGCTTCCCTCGCAAACTTGGCGCTGTCTGGGAAGTATTTCTCCAAGAACCTCACCCTGAAGCTCTCCCAATCCAATACATCCCCTCGAGCCTCCATCATCTGCTGAGCTCCCATCCACCAGAACTCAGCTTCTCCTGATAGTAGATAAGTGGCGAACAGCAATTTCTTCTCTTCAGGGCAGGAGGTCGCCCTAAAGATTTTCTCCAACTCCCTGACCCACTGATCTGCCTGGTCAGGGGTAGCATTCCCACTGAACTTGGGTGGGTTGTGCCTCATGAACTCGGTCAGTCCCATCTGTTCTTGAGGCTGACCGACGTGGGAGTTTGTCTCAGCAGATCGAGCAGTTTCCCAGTGTTGCATTGTAGCTTGATGGTTCTGAGCCATCGCTGCATTCTGCTGCTGAATGGCAGTTGCCATCATCTCGATGGCCTTGGCAATCTGGCTCATCTCTGAGGAAGGTTGGGGAGGGGTAGAAGGTCTACGTGCCATCTTCTTCGTTTTGGATTCTGAATCTATTGGTTTCTATATTCCCTACAACTACAAGAATGAGATCGATCAGAAATCAATTCATTTAGGATGTACCATCTAGACCTTACAAAGGTCAGCATCTCAAAGTCATTAAGGATTTGAGTTCATCAACAGGATTATAACACTTATAACTTCAAACAAAACACCAGAACAATTACTGGTGTGCAGACATCAATCCAAACGACCACTCTCAGTCAATTACGAGAACACCAAATAAATCACACCAGAATTCAATGTAGGCTAAACATCAAACCTTTGGAATTAAGATTACGAATCATCCTGATCCAGTTATGAGTGTGCACCCTCATTACTTTATCAGGATCTTCTCATTCTTAATACCAAGATTTTCAATTAGAGCATACATTCACTAAGGCACACACAAAATCTCAATACAAAAACGCTTGAAAACCTTTCACTATAGTTGTTATTTAAAACTCAAATAGATTTTATGAGCAGAAGAAACACAATGGATCCACAGCCCTCAGGTCATCCTAAGGACGAACTGCTCTGATACCATTAATGTAACATCCCGCAAAATAAAACCATACATACATGTATAATGAAAATAAAGGTAAACAAATAATATTGAAGAATGATAATATATATATGTAATGAAGTTGCTCCTCTTAGGGAGTTTAATACATAACCAGTCAAATATTTTCAAAATTTAATGAATTCAATCAAATACAACAAGACCGGCGATCTCCACACATGAACCGGCGATCTGGTAACAGAAGGCCCAAACGGGCGATCTGCTAGCAGGACATAAATCCGGCGATCACCACCAAGAGATAGGAAACCGGCGATCTCTTCCTCGGCGACCACTCACTAAGGAGTTCTACATCCTGGAAGATCATCTGCTCCCGTGTAAGTTATACACGATCATCACAGTTTAAAGAGAAAAACAGCCAACGAACAAAACATGCAGGGTAAGCTAGATATTTTAAAGAGAGTTTAAATAAGAATACTTAAAATAAAATCAAGGTAAACAATTTCCAAGATATTCACGTAAAGTTATCAAGTTTCTCATACTCTTCACCTGATCGCCCAGAAATCACACATTTCGCAATATTTTCCAGAGTCATTCTATTTCACAACTGTATCAAGTGTCTATCAATTTCAAGTTCCTCATTTCACATGTCAGACCACCACTGACCCAGCACACAAGACACTTGACACTACTTCCGGAAGACTCGTGCATTGACTAGACTCAGAGATTCTGCACCTGTCATACAAAGCTGTTGTAATGTTTCCACAGCTATGCGCATCAACACATTCTCGATCTCAAGTTCACCATTCTCACAGTATGACAGGGTTAATCCATATAACAGGCCGAGCTCGTTCTGTTTCACACGACTCACCCATACATATGAACCTCCTTCGACTCTCAACGCCTGAATAACTTCATCTATGTGAATCCATTATCTCAGGAGAGTCAGGATAATCTCATTATAGACATCACCGATCAATGCACATCCTACACGATCTTACACGGTATTTTCTTTCCTGAAAATACTATGCCTCGATCCCACATTCACCACATTCAACACATCACATAACACTTAAGGAATGATTTCAATCACAGCAAAACTCACTCCAAGGTTCATGTTTTCGAATATCACATTTACATCTCAAACAGTTTCAAAACAACACCAAAAACAGGGGAGTTCGTAAAACAACGCCAAAACCGGCGATCTAGTTCAAAAACAGGGTATTTCGAAGTCTGCATTTAAAACCGGCGACCACGTCGCCCAAACACATAGCACAGAGCATTTTACAAAGATGAAAACGAAAACCGGCGACCACGTCGCCCTCACTTCAGAAATAGCTAAACTATGGCTTGTATTGAAAATGAAGTCTAGCTTCCCTTACCTGGACTTGCGCAAAACACCAGGAGCTCCGAAACCCAACGAAGCTTGAACAACGCCTTGGCTCTATTTTTGCGTCTGGTTGAAGGACTTGCAGAGAACCTCCCAGGTGCTCTAATGGTGCTGCCTCTCGTCGTACTCTTGTGTGAAGATGCTAGAATCGCAGCGCGAAGGAGATATCTGGAGGAGAAGGGAGGTAACTCACTCTTTCTCTCTTTGAAGGCTGCAACGTTTCTTTCTCTCAGCCGTGGGTTTTCTGCATCTTAAACCAACTTATCCACCAAAAGCAGCTGCCACCACCCACTCTGCAGAGAAGTCTGAGTGTACGTTTCCCTGAACAGTACGACTACAGTTGTCTCTTGCGCAGGCCAACAACTCCCTGAACAGTACTACTGAGCGTGCCTCTGCGCAGGCTAACACTCTGAGGTCACTATTCTGAACCACTCTTTTTGTCTACGTGGCGCGCGTGCAGGACGTTCCATGCTGGAAGTCTGGGTCCCACCTTCTCTGTGTGTAACTCGACGTCGCGCGATGACCTTTCACCGATGACCACAGGCGCGAAGTCTATCCACCGATGACCTCTCCCGCGAAGGCTATCCACCGATGACCTCTCGTGCGAAGGCCATCCACCGATGACCTCTCGCGCGAAGACAATCCACCGATGACCCCTCGCGCGAAGACAATCCACCGATGTCTCCCCCTGGCGAACGACCGATGTCTCCCCTGGCAAAGCCCGCATGCCTCTCGCGCCCTGGCAATGCCCGCATGCCTCGCGCCCTGGCGATGCCCGCATGCCTCTCGCGCCCTAGCAATGCCCGCATGCCTCTCGCCCGCGCGATGCCTGCATGCCTCGCGCCCGCGCGATGCCTGCATACCTCGCGCCCTGGCGCTCATGTGTAGCAGGCGACCGGCGATCATGTACTACTAGGCGATCTCATAGTCTTCCAAACTACACTTTCCTTCCTTTTCATTTTAAATAAAGACATACTTAGAATTCATTTAAAATATATCTCTTTTATTCCAATTTAATTTTACAGGTCCTTACATTTCTCACCATATTCTACTTAAAATAAAAAACCATAAACAAAGTACAACCCATAAAATGTGCAATCCTAAAATCAACTCACATCAGGTGCGGGGTAACATTCTTTTGTGTTGTGACTTAAGCTTTCTTCCGATGATCCTGTCATAAATGAAATAAACAAAGTGAATCAAATAATATTAAGTTATTAATATTATATAAAAAAGTTAAGTAACTTCACTTACCAACCACGCTTTATATTAATGGCTTTGAACAAAAAGACGTCATGTCTCTTCGTCAATATTAGCGTACTTTAAACAAGAATTTTGGCCTTTATAGATGCCAAAAACATATTTTGTCATCATTGTTGACTTAAACTGATGGAATTTAATTCCGATATTAGATATAATCTTTGATTGAAGCAGTTCCACATTAGGGATATCAAAATGTGTCTGCGAAATAATATCATGAAATGAAAATTGATGAATTAATATTAAAAAGCATTATATGATGACGATAATAATGTAAAGCTTACCGGGACATCCTCCCAAAGCGTGTTCCCATCGACCTCTGACATATCATTCCATGAATTAATCAAAATGGAGAGCCTCTCATGATTAAAAACTCTAAGATAGCTACTATAAGTCTTATCATTCGGACCAGAAGCCACTCCAGTGTTGACGTTAATGTCAATAGGTGTCTTCTCACCACTAGCACGTCTCAATGAGAGACGCTTCTGTCTAGTAGGTCCTTTGATGGCTGGTCCGGAAGGGGGTCTAATCAGAGTCTGATCGTCTGCCATATCTGTGTTAGAAAATTAGGTGACAAACATTAGTTAAATTGCATGGAAAGAAAATAATATAAAACAAATACATAAAATTCTAAATTCATATTATTAAAAATATTTCTAAATTTATTACCATAGTGGGTTGAATGTTCATATGTAAATTCCTTCACTATGGTCTTTACGGATTACATGTACATCATCAACTACATTGTCATCTTTATTCATTATCATTGGTGTGAATGAACAGGGGGTCACCATTTTCAATATCATCAATGGCCTCCCCTTGTTTTTTCCTATGTAAAACGACATGCCAATGTTTTGGCATAGGATCTTTGACGTAGAAAACCTAAGATGCTTGTTGAACCATTATAAATGGCTCATCTTGATACCCTATCTTTTGAAAGTCCACTAGTGTGAATCCTGATTTATCAATTTTAACCCCTCTTTTATTGTCAACCCATTTACACTTGAAAACTGGAATGGAAAACTTAGTATAGTCAACCTCCCATATCTCTTCTATTAACCAGTAGTATGCCATTGATCCAAGTACAAGATTTGTATCTCTCGAAATGGAAAACTGCATTGACCCAGCTACAAGAGTAACACCAGAATTTTGAACTGTACTCTTTTCATCCATAGACTTCGTGTAAAATATATAATTGTTCACTTCGTAACCCATACAAGAAATGACATCAAACTTCAATCCAGTAACCAACCAGGTCAAGGTCTCCGATGCCGTTGAATCCTTTAACACCTTGTCTTTAAACCAAGGCATGAAAGTTCTATTATGTTCCATCAAGATCCATTTCTCTAATTTCTTGGGTTATTTGCCTTCACAATGGCTTTATGAACATCTATGTAATGTATAACCTCATTTATGTTATTCAATATACACAAATGTGCTTGCAAGACTTCTGATCGAGTTTTGCTTACCACATGTACACCATGTAAACATTTACTTGTAGAATGCCCGTGCTGCCATGAGTTTGCTGGAAGACCTATTGAATTTGGTTTTGACATGTACTCTGAACAAAATTCAATACTTTCTTCAGCTATGTACCTTTCAATCATTGAAGCTTCTAGACGATAATGATTTTTGACATACCCTTTCTAAATTTTCATATACCACACAACTAGATGAACCATGATGTCAAAAAAAGATGGAGGAAAAAACATCTCCAATTCACACAAGATAACAACATTTTCATCTTCAAGTTCATCTAATTTTAATGGATTAATGACTTTACAATAGATGGAAGAGAAGAAGGAGCACAAACGAGTAATGATATGTGTTGATTTCTCTCGGCAAGTATACTGAATCAACTGTAATATAGTACTACTTAAAGTATCAATGTTGAACCCATAGTGAACAACTTTAATTAAGATGTTCTGTTATAAAACTCATTAAGTATAGAAAATGATTTTGAGAACTTGTTCATAACCAAATTAAAGGTTTCACAAGAAGTAACTCAAAGGTTTAAGATTTGCTTCAAGACGTAACATAAATAACTTATCAAATATAGATAAAGATACTTAGGATTGAATTGCGTCTATCTCAAAATCAAGACTCCATTGATCAGATAGAATCAAGCAATAAGCATGAAACAAAAATACCAAGAACAAGTAGAAAAGAGAATATTATATATATATATATATATATATATATATATATATATATATATATATATATAAATCACCAAGAATACATTTTATCAGAGTAGATTACATTCAATCCCAAGTTAGAAAGCACTTAACCACTCATGACAGCTTCTCCAATCTTCATTCTTGATCTGGATTGCATAAGAAAAGATTATATGAGCAACCTTCTCTCCCTCAAAACAAAGTTTCTTTCTTCTTTTCTCACTAACTTCTCTTAAAAAACCTCATCTTTTTTCCACCTCCTCTGTTTTAACTCTGTCCCAAAATTTATTTAATGAAATCTAGCTCAGGCGAGCCAATTTAGCTTAGGCTAGATCAATCGGTGTTGTTTAGCTTGAGCTAGCAATTTTAGCCTGAGCTAGATTAGTACTACACCATTAATTTCATTTGGACAATTTTAGCCTGAGCTAAATCTTCTAGCTTGAGCAAGATGCTTCCTTTCAATTTCCTTTCTTTGCTCCTTCTTATGCTTTCTTTTGATTTCTTTCATCTGAAATTTACACAAAATTTGGAATTAAATTTCTTCATTTGTTTCTTGGTTCAAAATATATAATCTGATTCAATCATTCTCATATTAGGGTAATTTTATGACATTAAGCAACAATTAAGTTCCAAAGTGTTCAATTTTCTCAATCATAAGTACTACACATTGGCACTTATCAATTTCCTCCCAACCTAGAATCTTGCTTGTCCTCAAGCAAAGTAATTGAATCCCAAAAAATAAGAATTCATTCCTCCCCAAAGAATCTTTAGAAATCAAATCCATAGTTGAATATCATAACAACTTATGAAAATAACACAGGATAAAAGAAAAAAATTATGGTGTTTCCTATCAATGCAAACCAAGACATGATAAAAATAGATTCAATTTCCAAGGTAAAAACAATTGTTACTCTTTACTGAGAATCAAACTAAGAATTTCTCTCTTAATTCCTTACTGGTGAGTGTTTTCCTTCTCTTTTCACTGATTTCCAAGCTAATTTAAGGTTGCCCTTCATTTCCAGTTGATTACAAACATTTTCAAAAACATAGATCTTAAGGTCTTTTTTATGTTGTAATAAAGCTGGGTTACAAAGAAAATTTGGTTTTTCCAGGATAACAAAATGCACACTTAACAAAAGATTAGCATTGTATTGGACCAGAACTCATAGCGCTCATAACTCGTTGATCGAACCTCGGCATTTTCTCTCAGGCAGGTCAGCTCGGCACACGGACCTCACTCGTATGCCATGTGACTGGGCTCCAGGTATGCGTATATTATAACTCTCATTCATGTATATAGTATAATCCTCCACAAATAAGATTAATCACTAAAGTAAAGAAATGTAATGGGCTTAGGGACGTGCCTAGTGTGTCCAGGTCTATGATAAACAAAGTATTAACTGTAAGGCTCGAGCCCAATAACGCTAAGGCAACCCAAGTAAAGCTATATGCATGGCACAAAATAGCATATGAATGGGTGTGTATTACTGTGAACGCATGAACGAATGATTATGGGTGGGACCTTGCGCCAAGGTTGCGAGGCTGACCCAATCTGTTTAATAGGCTCAAAACACGTAACAAAGCTGCCAT
The DNA here is from genome assembly GCA_013389735.1 of Phaseolus lunatus. Classification (NCBI taxonomy): domain Eukaryota; kingdom Viridiplantae; phylum Streptophyta; class Magnoliopsida; order Fabales; family Fabaceae; genus Phaseolus; species Phaseolus lunatus. Next base: position 22,161,278 of record CM023866.1, on the reverse strand, counting down.
GTGCTGTTAATCAGTGACATGCGCTTAGAGATAAAGAGGCTTAGAGCTAAGAGAAATATATGTGGTTGCTCATGTGTTTGTTATGATTACGTATAGATATGTTTGTTAATATCACTTTATATATTTTCTGTTACACGTACATGTCTATTGCACATAAAATACTTGTTGATAATTGTTGCTAACCCTAAAAAGATAGGGATACGCACGTATAACAGAAAGATAAGCCTACAGTTGCGCATGAAGATCATTGGTGCCTATGGCAGGTGGTTTTCTGTTAGAGATATAAGATAATGTGCTTATTTTCAATTAACATTTGTTTATCTCAAGTGCGATAGGTATGTGGTATGCCATAAAAGGGGCTTAAGGTTCCAGGTGAAGGTACGCAATTCTGAATACACTTTTTGAATACTGAAACTAGTTATTTCTTATTCTTTGATAAGCCCTTACTGACTTGAGCGTCGGAGTGTGACCAGCTGTAAGGGCACCCTTTGTCTCTACAGGTAAAGCATCCAACAACTAAGAGAAGTGCAGATTCCAAAGGAGACAGGCGGAGCCTGAACCAGTCTTCGGAGTTAACCGGCAAGAACAAGCATATTTGCAATTCAATTTCTAATTGTGTTATCCATTATCTCTTCCATAAGATTCATCCACATTGCTTCACTTTTTATTCTTGTAATCCCCATTTGTTATTGACTTTTGATTTTTTTTTCTTTTTTTTTTAGAAAAGAGATAAAGAATGTGCATTTTTTGGTAATCCTTTTTTTTTATTCTCAAGATCCCAGCAGCCATACCGAACCCAATTTTTCTAATTGTAGAAATTTGAATTGCACCTATGCTTTCCTTTTGTTAACATACCACAGGTTAGTACAATATATGTATATCAGAAGCTAGGGTGCAATAAAACAATTTTCAGCTCAAAAAGGGTTATTTTTCTACACATTTCATTATATACTGCAAAGGTTAGCTATTTGGCTTTGAGTTTTCTCACATCCAACTCTATTAAACATGCCTCAATCATCTCCATGTTTGATTTTGTGATGCAAATTGACTAGAAAATTAGGCAACCTCAATTAACTATCCACTAGTGAAAGTCTCTCAAATTGTTTAAAGGTTTCACACTCTCACTTGGTTGGCTAATTTCAATTCCTCATTTATTCTCAGTCATTTCTTTCAACTGTTTACCTTGTTCCAACTTTCATACATTACTATCCTTCCTCAATTTGAGTGATGGTTTCAACCACAAAATTTTTCAAATTAAGTCCCTAATCAATCCATTTGGTTGTTCTAATTTAGAACTAGGATTTGATTTCTTTTTCCAAAAAATTTACTATAACTATTCATTTCCTTCACAAAAAATAAGTTACCATCATCTGTCTATGTACACAATTTCACAAAATATGCAAACATCAACCACTATTACTAACTCAAGTTTACCATCAACAAAAACTAAATTAAGAAATATTAAACTAAACTATTAAAGTTAACTTACTAAATTAAACTACTTAAACTAAATTAATGTTAAAGTTAAAGTTAAACAAAATGATAAAACCATTTTTTTTTCATTGTGCATAAAAAGTATCAATCTCCTCTTGTGATTTTGTCAAACTCTCTACCACAATCATCATTCTGAAATTGGTTTGAATCTTCATTTGCTGCTGCTGCTCCAAATGGTCCAACTCCCATTTCTTGTGCATCCTTTGTATAGAAGCCAGTAACATCTTCCTCTCCAGGTCTCATTTCAATTGCATCTCCAACTCTAATCCCAACTCCAGATGCTCCTTCCTTCCCTGAAAAATTGTGCATGTCCCTAGGCCAAGATAGATAATCATTAAATTCAGTGGATGTCATTATTTTGACCTTGAGGAAAATTGTGGTAGAGGCCTTGCGACCCATTTTATTGCACATGTAAGCATAACCATCTCTCAATCAACGCTCTGATACCAATATTCAAAATCAAAGTGTTCTATATTATGGGCATTTTAACAAATACTTGATATACATGATGTAGAATGGCATTGAATGAGTGGTTTTTGGTATTTAATCCATGGAAGGCAATGCTTAACTTTGAATAAACTCAACATCAAAACATTCACATATCAATAAGATTGAATCTTTGAGTTTATAGCAATTTACCAATGCTTAAATGGAAATGGAAATAGCAATAAGAGTGGCTATGGAGATGGTAGATTCAAGCATAATGTACTTTACCTTGTTGAAATGTAGATGAAGTGTAGATGAAGTGTAGATGAAATGATTGAATGGAAATGAAAGCTTTGGAAGAAAAATTTAAGAATTGGAGAGCAAAGCAAATGAAAATAGGGTGCAGTGGTTTTGAATGGACTTTTAAAATGGAAAAGTTTTTTTCTTTTTCTTTTTGTTTTTTTTTTATGTCTCATAATAACTTTTTCCACCCTAAGCTAGGTCTGTCTCCCTCAAGCTAGATTTAGGCCGAGAGTAGTAGGAAAAATTTTTCACTTTAGCTCAAGCTAAAAGTGGCTTGCTTAGGCTAAAATTTGGCTGAGAGCGACACATTCTTTCTAGCTCAAGCTAGCTCATTTTAGCTCAAGCTAGAATTTGGTAGAGAGTAACACATTTTTCTAGCTCAGGCTAGCTCATTTTAGCTTAGGCAAAAATTTGGCCAAGAGCAACAGAGTTTTCTAGCTCAGGCTAGCTCCTTTTAGCTCAAGCTAAAATTTGACAGAGAGCAATAGAGTTTTTTTAGCTCAGGCTAGCTCATTTTAGCTCAGGCTAAAATTGCAAAACAAAATTTCTTTATTTTTCTACATATTTAGCTTAGGCTATAAGAACTTAGCTTAGGCTAAAATTACCCTGCAATAAAATTTCTTGAATTTCATTTTGTCTTTGCCAATAGTTTCAAACCTTTCTAAACTTTTTTCCATCCATTCATTTCACCTAACATTTCAAACTTACATGACTATTTCACATATCTAACTAATTTTAAAGACATCAAATATTAAAACATACTACTAAATCAAAACAAAAATTAAAGACACACTTCAAAACAAAAAACACTGGGTTGTCTCCTAGCAAACGCTCGTTTAACGTCATATAACTTGGCGCCTGATTAACGTCATTAAAGGTTCTGCAACAATTATATCCACTCTAAAACACTTTTTCTGATCATTTGAATATTTCATTGCTTCAAAAACATTAAAGCTTACTTCTTTATCTTGAGCAAAAACCTTCAATCTTCCTTTGTCTACATCAATTTTAACTTTGGCAGTTTTCATGAATGGTCTTCCAAATATTAAAGGTACTTCAAAATCTTCTTCAATATCCATAACAACGAAATCTACTGGGAATAGAAATTTATCTACCTTTACCAACAGATCTTCAACTATTCCATGTGGATATTTGATTGATCTATCAGCCAATTGCATAGTCATTCTTGTTGGTCTCACTTCTACATCTCCAATTTTCTTCAGCATTGATAAAGGCATCAAATTAACACTAGCTCCAAGATCAAATAATGCCTTTCCAACAGTGAGATTTCCTATGCTAACTGGCAAAGTGAAACTCCCAGGATCTCTAGATTTCTGTGGTAATGATTTTTGAATTATAGCACTGCATCCAACTTCGAATTCAACTATTTTCTGGTCATTGAATTTCCTTTTCTTTGTCAATAATTCCTTCATGAATTTAGCATATGTAGGCATCTGCTTTAAAGCTTCAGTAAAAGGAATGTTAATTTGCAATCTTTTGAGAATATCCATAAATCTTGCAAACTGTCTTTCATTGCATTTCTTTGTAGGAGCATGTGGATAATGTACATCTTTTATAGGAACACTTCGCTCTTATTTTTCACTTTTTTTATTCTTTTCTATTTTCTCTCCAATATCTACAACCTCTTCCTTATTCCTTCCTTCTCCTCCCTCATACTTAATCTATTCTTTTTCAATCTCTCTTTCTTTTAACACCTCCTCCTCAACAACTAAATTATCCCCAATTTCTTTTCCTATAACTTTCCCACTTTTGGTAGTGATAGACTTGCAATGCTCCTTGGGATTCGTTTGTGTATTGGCTGAAAATTGACTTCCTTGATTATCATCTAACTGTTTAGCCAATTGCCCCACTTGTGTCTCTAAATTCCTTATTGATGCTTCAGTATTTTTCTGATTTGATAGAGAGGCTTGCATGAACTTCTCAAAAGTATCCTCTAATTTGGATGTTCTCTCATGAATGGAAGGATAATGTGGTTGTTGCTGATAAGGAGCTTGCCTATTAGATGATCCAACCTCTTACTTCCACCTAAATCCTTGATTTGGATTATTCCTCCATCCTTGAACCATGTTATTTGGATAATTAGATGGAAAGCCACCTTGCCTTCCTTGATTATTCATATACTGAACCTCCTCCTCTGAAGGATTTTGATAAGAGCTTTGGCCATTAAGATGATCTCCCCTACAAAAATCACACTTCAAAGCTTGATTCTGAATTGAAGGAGAATTTACTGCATGTAGTTGTTAAGGCAGTTTTGATATTTTCTTGGTTAATGCCTCAATTTGCTGAGTCAAAATTTTATTCTATGCTAAAATTGCATCTAAAGTACTAAGATCTAGCACCCCTTTCTTTTGCACTGTATGTCCATCGTGTTGAGCTTGGTAATCTGTTGAGGCTAAGGCATCAATGATTCTTATAGCTTGCTCTGCATCAACAATCATCATTGTACCTCCTGCTGCAGCATCCAGAATCATTTTAGTATCAGGCCGCAAACCATTGTAGAATATGTTCAACTGAGCAATATCCTCAAAGCTATGATTAGGAGACCTTCTTAACATCACTTTAAAACATTCCCAAGCTTCAGAAAAAGGTTCATCTGGCCCTTGCCTGAATGTGGAGATATCAGACTTAGCCTTGATATATCGAGAGAGTGGGAAGAATCTATGTACGAATTTCTCTTCTACATCATTTTAGCTACTTAAACTCTGGTTTGGATGTGACTTTAACCATTCTTTTGCTTTGCTTGCTAGTGAAAAAGGAAATAAATGCAAATAAGCTGATTCAATATCATTTTCCTTAAAGCCCATGGTTCCAACCAACTCATAGAATGTGGATAGATGAGTATAAGGGTCTTCATGATCCATTCCTGTAAATTGATGAGTGTTGATTAAGCTAAGAAAAGTTGGCTTCATTTCTAATGATTTGGTGGCAGGAGGTATGGCTATGCTGGAGAAATGCCTCGGTCGTTGTTGCATGGCATAGTCTCCCAGTGTCCTTCTAGGTGGATTTTGTCCATTATCAGCCATTTGGAACTCTTTTTGATTGTGTGAGTTGAGAGTGTTGGAAGATTCTCCTTTTGCTTGTCCTTGCTTCTTCTTTTCTTTTCTCTTCTTGCTCTGATTTCATCTAGTTGTCTTCTCAATTTCTAGGTCAAATTCTAATTGCTCTTCAGGAATCTATCCTCTTAATAGCATATATCTAAGACAACTCAAGCAAGGATTAGCACGGGATAAAAGAATAAGATCTAAACAATTATCTATTCATAAAGAAAACAAAATATTCACAATACTCAATGAGTTATACTTTAAAAATTCCTAAAAGAAATTGTTCCCCGACAATGGTGCCAAAAACTTGTTGATTTCTCTCGGCAAGTATACCGAATCAACTATAATATAGTACTACTTAAAGTACGAATGTCAAACCCACAGGGAACAATTCTAATTAAGATGTTATGTTATAAAACTCATTAAGTATAGAAAATGATTTTGAGAACTTGTTCATAACCAAATTAAAGATTTCACAAGAAGTAAGTAAAAGGTTTAAGATTTGCTTCAAGACGTAACAAAACTAACTTATCAAATATAGATAAAGATACTTGTGATTGAATTGCGTCTTTCTCAATCATCTGTATTTTGGAATAATACAATATATAATACTTAAAAGTACTTATTCTTGATACTTAATTTAAAGTCATTCACCTTGATTCCTCACAGATGAAATTCATAAGATAATTTCTCACACACTAATTCCTAAGATATTTAACAAATCATCCCACTTTATGAACAAAATTACGATGCAATTAATAACTTGAAATCTATTCATAGCATTACAAGTTATCAAGTATTTTCATCTATTTCAGATCCTTAAAAGTACTTTCTAGTTAAATTTAAGGATCAAAATCAAGACTCCATTGATAAGATAGAATCAAGCAATAAGCATGAAACAAAAATACCAAGAACAAGTAGAAAAAAGAATATTATATATATATATGTATATAAATAACCAAGAATACATTTGATCATAGTAGATTACATTCAATCCCAAGTTAGAAAGCACTTAGCCACTTATGACAGCTTCTCCAATTTTCATTCTTGATCTGGATTGCATAAGAAAAGCTGATATGAGCAACCTTCTTTCCCTCAAAACAGAGTTTCTTTCTTCTTCTCTCACTAACTTCTCTCTAAAAACCTCACCTTTTTTCCACCGCCTCTGTTTTAACTCTGCCCCAAAATTTATTTAATGAAATCTAGCTCAAGCGAGCCAATTTAGCTTAGGCTAGTTCAATCGGTGGTGTTTAGCTTGAGCTAGCAATTTTAGCCTGAGCTAGATTAGTACTGCACCATTAATTTAATTTGGACAATTTTAGCCTGAGCTAAATCTTCTAGCTTGAGCGAGATGCTTCCTTTCAATTTCCTTTCTTTGCTCCTTCTTGTGCTTTCTTTTGATTTCTTTCATCTAAAATTTACACAAAATTTGGGATTAAATTTCTTCATTTGTTTCTTGGTTCAAAATATATAATTGGATTCAATAATTCTCAGATTAGGGTAATTTTATGACATTAAGCAACAATTGAGTTCTAAAGTGTTCAATTTTCTCAATCATAAATACTACACATTGGCACTTACCAGTATGTTTAACATTTTTTGGTAAGATCCTACAAATAGCTACTGATAGCAAGTGTTGCATCAAGAAGTGACAATCATGAGACTTCAACCCAATTAACTTCAAATCTTGTATTCACACTAGCTCTTCACATTTGAGGAATGTCCTTGTGGCACTTTCACACTCTTTAGAAATTGAAAAAAACTTATTTTTTCATCTTTTAACATGGTGTAACAGGCTAGGGGCAAATATGTATGCTTACCCATTTCTATCGGTACCAACTCGCCTCGTATGTTCATCTCAATCAAATCTAAACGAGCATTTAGACCACCCTTCATCTTCCCGTTAATGTTAAGAAGTGTACCAATTAAACTGTCACACACATTCTTCTTAACTTGCATTACATCTATACAATGTCTGACTTCTAACCTCAACCAGTATGGAAGATCAAAGAAGATTGATTTTTTCTTCCATATGTTTGTCACAGATGACTTCTTTTTCGACTTACCGAAGGTGTGGTCTATGTTATTTACCTTTCCGTAAACCTCAACACTAGTTAATGGAGTTGGTGGACTACCAGTCTCTTAATGTCCATTAAAGACTTTTTTTCAACCTCGGTAAGGATGATGACTTCTAAGAAACCTCCGATGCCGAAGATAAACTATCTTCTTTCCTTGTTTCAATTGTTGAGAAGCGGTGTCTTCTTTGCATATTGGACATGCTTTATGACCCTTAACATTATACCCTGATAAGTTACAATATGCCAGAAAGTCATTGATGGTGTAAAATAACATGGTATGCATCTTGAAAGTTTCATTAGCAAATTTGTTAAATACTTCAATACCCTGATCGCACATTAACTTTAAATCTTCAATTAGGGGACATAGATAAACATCTATGTCATCTCCTAGTTTTCTTGGACCGCATATCATCATAGACAACATCATGTATTTTTGCTTTATGCACAATCCAAGAGGTAAGTTGTAAATAACTAGTAAAACAGGCCATGAACTGTTATTCGAACTCATATTACCAAGTGAATTCATTTCGTCTGTAGCTAAACCAAGTCGGATATTTCTTGGTTATTTACCAAACTCTAGAAACTTGACCTCAAATTTCTTCTATTGAATAGAATTAGTTGGATGTCGATACATGCCAACACATTACCTCTCATCTGCATGTCATCTAAGATTCTTAGCGTCATCTGGGTTTGCAAACAAACGCTTCACCCTTGGAATGATGGGAAGATACCACATAACCTTCATTGGGGGTCCATGCTTTTCTATCTCTTCAATAGTATCTTTCCTGTATAATATATAATCATTAGAACATGCATGTATCTTTTTATACTCCATACCCATCGGATAAATAATTTTTTTGGCCTCATAATTACGAGGTAGAGTATTTCCTCTGGAAGCATATCCTTCAACAACTAAAGCAATTTTGTGAAACTTTTATCAGTCTATCCATTTATTGCCTTCAAATTCATCAATCTTAACACCATCGACATCCGTGTGAAGTTAGTTGATCCAAGATACAATGGAGTCTCTGCATCGCTTGACATACTTCCATATCCATGCGCTTCTGCAAAAGACTCAGCTCCCACATCACGAATCATGTTCTCCAATTGATCATCATGTACTTCACATAGAAGGTACTCCCTGATTTTCTTAAGATCCAGTCTCTTTTCGTTCAAACAATCAACGAACAGATACCTAAACTTTACTCCATCTTGACCACTATTATTGGTGTTATGTTGCGTAAATTGTATAAATTCTTCTACTCCTCTTTCGTACTCATCACTTATGTGAACGAAATTAATCCAATTTTGATCCATTATGTTCTGTAATGGTCATTCAGGTGTTTACTAATGAGTGTGAAATCTCACGTTTGTCGAGGGTCGAACACCCTTGGACTCAATACCAAAACAATAACTCTATTCAAACCTAACAATTAATATAATATAAATTAATGATAAATACAAATTATAATAAATACTAAATATACAAATTAAAAATCATTAATTTAATTATAAATACTAAATAATATAAATCTATTTATAATATAATATCTTAATAATTCTATTCTAACTTAAAAACTAACATAATATAAATTTCAATTAAAAAAAATACAAATTATACTAAATATAAAATATACAAATTAATAACACTAAAAAAATATTAAAAAAAAATTAAAACACCACCAACCTTGTGCGTGAAGGCAACGGTGGTGGTGAAGAGCGGCGGCGAAGAGCCAAATGGAGGCACAGAGAAAACCCAAAGAAGAAACAGCGTGCAAGGCAATGAAACAGTAGTATATGAAAACCTTCACCAATAAACAGAAACAAATAAGAGAAAGAAAAAAAAAAAACATCGGTGAAGAAGAAGCAGGGAGCTCAAAAGAAACTTACACAATGGCTCGAAGATGACAATGAATCAAAGATGAAGAAGAAGCATAGAGAGCAAAGAAGGAAAACGATGGGCCAGAAGAGAAGGAAATACGAAAGCGTAACTGTGCGCTACAAATTAAGGTAATAAAATGACTATAAAACAGCGGCTATGAGGTAAATCCACCGTTTTAGACCAAAGCGCTTGCTCTAAAATGGTGGCTTTACCTCATAGCCCCCGTTTTATAGTCATTTAATTTTGATAATGCCACCGTGTTTTGATGGACAATGCTTTATAGTAAAAGCGTTGTGAATGTATTGTTATAAATGGGTCTTTTTGCACCAGTGCCTCAAGTATCAACAATCATCTGCCACCACATGAAAATAAATATTATTAAAAAAAATACAAGCAAATATGGAAGACTAGACCAAAATCCATATATAAAAACCTAAAAAAACAATACTTAGGTAATCTATACCTATTAATAAAGAATTCTAAGAAACAACTAGATGGAAACCTATTATAGATTTGTTCTCTATACATAACCCTAAATTAGCAAGGTGGTCAGCACATGCATTACTGTCACGAAAAATGTGAGAAATCCAAAACCTGGTTTTTCCACAGTAATAAGTGTTTGACCTACTACGAAGAATCCAAGGAATGCTAGTCCTAGTAGTAAATGCAGCACAAATCAAGGCACATTCAAACCATAAACTAGTAAGACCCATCTTTTTAGCTTTTTCAATGGCACGTACAGCTTCATAAAACTTAGCAACCAAACTAGTCTAAATATCAAGGAAAGCAGAGAAACCACCAATAAACTCTTCCATACTCCCACGAAAAATACCACCACAAGCAACAAGACTAGGAGAACCCCTAACAACACCATTAATATTAATTTTAACCTAACCTGGTGAAGGAAATTCCTATCTAATAGGAAAGGGATGAAGAACTTTACCACTACGAGTATTAATATCAAAGAACTCAAGCACATTGAAGTCAAACATATCATTCCTCATAGAACTTTTAGACGAATTACCTACTAGGCAAGTGGAATCCTTAATGGTGGAAATGGCCCTAGAAAGATCAATTTTAACCTGAAATCTAGCATAATTTCTCACACACCATATCATCCAAATAGAGAAGGTAATCACATCAAGTTTAATCAAATTAATCAAAGGACTACCAACTCTTAATAAAAGAAAGGAGATCATCCACATTAGAGAAATGAGAATTAAGAAAAGACTGTCAAACCCAACCCCAAATGCGCAAAGCATTAGGACATTCAAAAAATAAATGTTGAATAGATTCTTCATGTTTTTCACAAAGAGAACACATAGAACATAAATGCAAACCTATGTGTTGAATGTGCTGATACGTAGGAAGCCGCCCATGAAAACTTTCCAAAGGACCAGAGTTTTGGAAGGAGGAATATATTGAGACTAAATGATCTGACCCAAACCATACAGAACTATTGGATCTAAGAAAGTTTCCTAGCAGATTTGAGAATGAAATGACCAGAGTCTTCCAGAGTCCAATTAGGAGTATCCGGTTCCTGCCTAATCATGATATGTTCAAAAAAATGATTCACCTGTTGTAAAGTTGATGAAATAATCCAATCACTACCATTCCAAAATTGAGAACTTGTAGTCACCAGGGTTCCAAAACTATCAAGTACCCCTGCAATGTTTGATAAAAAATTAGAAGAACACCAGTTATCATTCAAAAAATTAATAACAATACCTGTACCAACAGTCCAAGAGGTATGTTCCATAATAATGTCATAAATCTGTTTAATCCTAGGCCAAATAGAAGAGGATATATAAGCCAATCTGAACTGGTACTTAGATTTAAGAACTCTAGCTTTTAGGAGAAGAGACCAAGGCTTATTACTATAAGCAAAATTCAAGTAAGCTTGAGAAGGTAAGAATTATTTTCGTATTGAAGGTTATCAATCTTCAATCCTCCATTCTCAAGAGGAGAACAAATCTTAGCCCAATTAACCGTAGACATGTCTTTTTTTCATGAAATCACCAATCCAAATAAAATTTATGCTCAACTTGCTTAAGAATAGAAGCAGGCCATTTATACACATTAAAACTATAAGCAAGGAAACTAGTAACCACAATATTAACCAACTGGATCCGACCCATCATGCTAAGAGACTTCTCTTTCCAAGACGCAAGCTTCAATTTGACTTTATCAACCAAAGGTCGAAGAAACCTGAGCTTGGGAGCACCAACAAAGATAGACACCCCTAAATAGTTAAAAGGTAAAAGGTCATGATTGGAAGAAAGATGACGTTGAATTTTTGTAATGAATTGCAAAATTATCCATGGTGAAAAAGATACTCTTAGAATTGTTAACATACTGACTAGAAAAATCACCATATTTTTGAAGAAAAATGCTTAAATTTTTAAGAGACTTATCATCTGCCCTATAGAAAACAAATATATCATCAACATACAAAATGTGAGAAGGAGTGATATAACCTTTAGGGCTAGCCATATGAAAAATCCTCTTATCACTCACAAGCTTAGAAATGCCTATGCTCATAACCTCCTCTGCAAGACAAAAAAGCAAGGGAGAAAAGAATCACCTTGCCTCACACCTCCACTATAAGGAAAGAACCCCACAGAAGTTCCATTTATCCTAATAGAGAGCATAGCTGATCTAAGAATAGTACTAATCCAACTAAAAAATGAAGGATGAAATCTAGAATGTTTCAAAACCAACAATAAGAAATCCCAACTCAGAGTGTCAAATGCTTTATGAATATCAACTTTATAAGTCACATTACCTCCTCTGACCATTTTAGAAACCATGTTAATAGTCTCAAAAGCAATACTAATACAATCATGGATCTGTCTGCCCTGCACAAACCCATATTGATTAGGAGAAATGATTCTAGAAGCCATCATAGAAAGATTATCTGCCAGGATTTTAGAAATGATCTTAAATTTGAATTTTGCAACAGTAATAGGTCTGAAATCTTTAATAGAATTAGCACTTGGAATCTTAGGGATGAGGGAGACCATATTACTATTCATCCTTGGAAGAATCCAGTTTTTTCTAGTTTTATTTTAAAAACTGTTGAACAGCTTTGCAAACATCAGTCTCAATAATCTCTCAGCAAGAATGATAGAAAACACCACTAAAACCATCAAGACAGGAGCACTGTAGTGGCCAGACCTCGGTCATCGGCCAAGAGGTGAGAGGTCGGCATGTGAGAGGTCAGTGTGGTGGGGCTCATAGCGGGTCCATGGAATCACACGTGTCAAGGTATAAACTAGGTTCATAGATGCGCCATGCATGCAGGATATATGCGAGACGTTAGGTTTTACCATAAGAGATTTATCCTTAGAATTGCATGTAATGGCACGTGAGGGTTTAAAGGCACGTGAGGGATTAGTTTAAATCATAAAGATAGACCTTGCGGCATTAGGGTGACGGGTATGCTGTAGCATTCACGCCTAAAGATAATTACTTTAAGGTTAGAAGGTTCCCACAATACACGCCAAAAGATTAAGTGATAGAAGATACTGTTTCCATTAAGATTCAGGTGATTATTGTGGGGTTTTGTTGCACTCCAAGGAGAGAGGATTCCACCCAGTTGTGCTGTTAAGATTACACACATTATTCTCTCTCATTAAATATTTTCTCTTTAAAGATAACATTTTGTGCAGGGAAAGTTGGTTACTAGTGGTAACCTAATAACACACTATAAAAGGGGCTGAAGGTCCCATGTGAGGGTACGCAGTTTTTGAGACTATCACTTTTTTACTATACACTTGGTGTTTTTTGCCCTAGTTTTGACTTGAGCGTCGGAGTGCAAACAGCCGTGAGGGCGCCTATCTTTCTTTCTTTGCAGGCAAGCTATTCTACTGGACAAGAGGAGGAAGGTGCCAACGATCGTGGAGTCTAGACGACAAGAAAGTCAACCGGCAAGAACATTTGGCACCCACCGTGGAGCCCGATAAAACTAGGTCCCATCCACAGTTTTAAAGAGCAGAGTCAGACGAGATGAGAAATACTAGGCAAGGTGTCGCTGGAAAGGATGAGGGTGACCACACTGCCAGCGTTCAGGAACTTATGGAGACTATTCGCAATCTCCAACAGGCGTTCACAGCGTCTAGTGCTGATCAGGCCCTAAGACAGGATCAGTTTAGGGCAGACTTGAACGGGTCATTGGTAGCCAATGAGGAGTTGCGCAGAGCCAACGAAGAACTGAGAAGAGCAATATGAGAAAGGGTAGCAGCGAGACAGGGGGCCACACATCTAGCTATGCCCCGACCCATGCCTTTCTCGCGGGAAATCATAGAGACAGTGATACCAGCATCCATCGTAATCCCAAAGATTACTTTCACTGAGGTAGAGGATCCATAAGCCCACATCACAGCTTTCCATACACAGATGATGATCTCTGGGGGCACAGATGCCATGCACTGCAAATTGTTCATGGGTACTTTTGCGAGGACGGCGCTGAACTGGTTCGTGGGGCTCCCAAACGGACACATCATGTCCTTCGAGCAGTTTGCAGGGTTGTTCAAGAAGCAATTCATCGTCAATTGGGCTCAGATGCCAGTCGCGTTTGATCTTTTTGATGTAAAGCAATTCCAGGAAGAGCCGCTGAAAGATTTCCTCAACCGGTTTGGAGCATTGGTGGTAAGGCTTTAGACCAAAGACGAAGCTATGATTGTGCATGCCTTTGAAAGGGGAATCCTTCCTGGACCTTTCAGTGACGCTTTGATACGATGTCCAGCAAGGACATTCGGCGAGATACAATGCAGGGCACTTGCCCATATTACCGCAAAGGAACGAGTCGCAGAGAAACGTGCAAGGGTTGACCTATCCAAGCCTCGCACACCAGGGCGCACTCAACCTCGAAGAGTGCATGCTGCCATAGAAAAGAAAGCTAGGTCCACGCCTTATGAGACATAGAGGCCCAAGCCTACTCGGCACAACTTCAAGATCGGGCTCAAGGAACTCATAGCACTCCCTGAGGTGGCCAAAAGGCTAAAGGCCCCCCCAAAGTCAGATAAGCAACTAGGTTCTCGAAAACACCAGTGGTGTGATTTCCACCAGGCGCATGGTCACACCCTGAGCAATTGCCTCGCCTTGGGGTATCAGCTGGATGATCTGGTAAGGGATGGCTTTCTGACGCTTTACCTGCAGGAATCACAGGGAGACATGGTGGGAACAGCCCAGACCGGAGACCAAGGACACGAGGTACCTATTCATGGGGAAATTAATACCATCTCAGGGGGATTCTCAGGAGGAGGATGTACTGCCTCCCAAAGGAGAAGATATGCTAGAGAGGTCATGACGGTGCAAGAAGTAGAGGCTGATCAGTTCCTAGAGCCGGACTTGACGTTCACCGAGGCTGATCGTTTGGATGTGGTACCCCACGACAATGACTCAATAGTGATCTCTGTAGTCACTGTTGGAAGGAGGGTCCACCGCGTCTTGGTAGACCAGGGAAGCTCCGCAGACGTCATGTTTTGGTCTACATTTCAGAAGTTGCAGTTGTCTCCGGATCAGCTGAGGTCATATGATGGCTGCCTGTATGGCTTTGCAGGGGACCAGGTCTAGGTCAGGGGATACATTGAGTTGAGGACAACGTTCACGGATGGACAGAAATCTCGCACTGTGGACATCAGGTACCTCGTAGTCAATGCCCCTTCAGCTTATAACGTTTTGTTAGGAAGGCCAGCATTAAACAAGTTAGGAATGGTGCCCTCGTCGATGCATATGAAGGTGAAGATGCCCTCCCTTGACGGAGCAGTCATCACAGTCAAGTCTTATCAGAAAACGGCCAGGAAATGTTACGAGAACAACCTCAAAACAAAGAGGGGGGTATGTTCAGTAACGTCCCACTCTCCCACCGAGAAGCACTCGGACTCGGAAGAGCTCGCCCCTATCAGAGGACCAAAGCCCACGGGAGAAGTGTTGGAACGGGTTATTGAAGGGAAAACCTTTAAACTCGGCAAGGCTTTGAGCCAGGAAGACCAGGACCAGATAGCGGCTGTGCTATCACGACACCTGAGCTCCTTCGCATGGTCTGCAACTAACATGCCAGGGATTGATCCCGATTTCCTGTGCCATCGCCTCAATCTAGACCCATAGGTCCGCCCAGTGCGTCAAAGGCATCGTAAGTTCAACGAAGAAAGGCAGCAGGCGATCAGAGAAGAAACCCAGAAGTTACTGAAGGCGGGTCACATCAGAGAAATCCAGTACCCAAAGTGGTTAGCCAATGTGGTGCTAGTAAAGAAGTCGAGTGGCAAGTGGAGGATGTGTGTGGACTTTACTGATCTCAACAAAGCTTGTCCCAAAGACTCATATCCGCTGCCTAATATTGACTCTTTGGTAGACAATGCGTCAGGCTGCAAACTACTCAGCTTTCTGGACGCCTTTTTAGGGTACAATCAGATACGGATGCACCCCCGAGATGAGGAGAAAACAGCGTTCATGACCGAGCAGTCCAGCTACTACTACAAAATCATGCCTTTTGGGTTGAAGAATGCAGGGGCGACATACCAAAGGTTGATGGACCGCATACTCGCCCCCATGCTGGGTGGAAACGTCCAGGCGTACGTGGATGACATGGTGGTTACATCCCAGGAAAAAGGTCAGCATGTGACCAATCTGGAGGAGCTCTTCCGCACTATTGCCAGGTACAATTTGAAATTGAATCTGGAAAAGTGTGTGTTCGGGGTGGAGGTAGGAAAATTTCTAGGGTTTTTGCTAACTGAACGTGGAATAGAGGCCAATCCAGAGAAGTGTGCGGCCATTATGACAATGAGGAGCCCGACCACGGTCAAGGAGGTCCAACAACTGACAGGTCAGATGGCCGCCCTATCACGTTTTGTCTCAGCAGGGGGAGAAAAGGGTTATCATTACTTCCAATGCCTTAAGCGGAATAGTAGATTTTCATGGACCAATGAATGCGAGGAGGCTTTCCTCAAGCTAAAGGAATATCTAGCCAACCCTCCAGTACTGTGTAAGCCGGCCTCAGGTGTTCCACTTCGCCTCTACTTCGCAGTTACAGATCAAGCAATAAGCTCGGTCCTCGTCTAGGAGCAAGACCAGGTACAGAGGCCTATCTACTTTGTCAGCAAGGTGCTACAAGGGCCTGAGGTGCGGTACCAGGCTATTGAAAAGGCGGCCCTAGCGGTGGTGTTCTCATCAAGAAGGTTGCGTCATTATTTTCACAGTTTTGTTATCATAGTAATGACGGACCTTCCCATCCGCAAGGTCTTGCAAAAACCTGACATAGCAGGACGTATGGTTCATTGGGCAGTGGAGCTCTCTAAATTCAAGATTCAATATGAGCCTAGGGGCCCCATCAAGGGACAGATCTATGCTGACTTTGTGGCCGAGCTCACCTCGGCAGCTCCACCTCAGAGTGAGGCGGGATTCAGATGGGTCCTTTTGGTTGATGGCTCGTCCAATCTACAAGGTAGTGGTGCTGGGGTCATACTAGAAGGCCCAGGTGGTGTATTGATAGAACAGTCTCTGCGTTTCGCTTTCAAAGCCAACAACAACCAAGTTGAATACGAAGCCTTGATAGCAGGCATGTTGCTAGGAAAGGAAATGGGTGCGAGACACTTGCTGGCAAAAAGTGACTCGCTCTTGGTCACAGGGCAGGTCACGGGAGAGTACCAAGCCAAGGATCCACAGCTGGCTGCTTATCTCAGTTACATACATTTATTAAAAGGCACATTTCTGGAGTTTGAGTTACTGCATGTATCGTGAGAGCAAAATGCTAGAGCTGACTTGTTAGCAAAACTCGTCAGCTCAGGCAAGGGGGGTAGACAAAGGACAGTAATACAGGAAACCTTAAAAGCACCTTGAACAGTTGCGGGAGAGCTCGCGGATACACAGATGATAAATGTTGTGCAAAAAGGGGGAAGGAGTCATAGGTCACTGACTCAAGAAACGTTGAAGGTACCTTGTGTGAATTCTTATGGCTTGCTAGCTGAGGTGTTGTCAGTAGTTTGTTTAGTAAGAGAAGGAGAGACTTAGATGGCGCCTTATCAATGGTACCTAGCAGACGCGACACTCCCATTAGACCCAGCGGAGGCAATAGTTGTGAAAAAGAACGCACCCCGCTACACTTTGATTGATGGGAACCTGTTCAGACATGGGTATTCTCATCCGCTTTTGATATGTGTAAGTGGGGCGCAGTGTACCCGCATTATAACAGAACTTCATGAAGGAATATGTTGAAGCCACATTGGAGGACGAGCCCTAGAAGCCAAGGCCATCCGTGCGGGATATTATTGGCCCACAATGAGGGAAGATTGCGTAAGATACACGCAAAGATGTAAGAAATGTCAAGAACATGCAGATTGGCACCGAGCGCCACCAGAAGAGCTGAGATCTCTCCACAGCCCGTGGCCTTTCCACACATGGGGGATCAACATCCTGAGACCTTTTCCACTTGCAATTAGGCAGATGAAATATCTGGTGGTGGCCATAGAATACTTCACCAAATGGATCGAATAAGAACCAATGGCACAAATTACGGCGCATAAGGTCCAACACTTCGTCTGGAAAAATATTGTGTGTCGTTCTGGAATCCCGAGGCGTCTAGTGTCTGATAATGGCACACAGTTCGCAAGTTAGCAATTGGGAAAGTTGTGCTCGGAGCTCGGCATCAAACAGGTGTTCGCGTCAATCGAGCATCCTCAGAAAAATGGGCAGGTTGAGTCAGCCAATAGGGTCTTGCTCAGAGGCCTGAAGAGGAGGCTTGAGAAAGCAAAAGGGACTTGGGCAGAGGAGGTCCCCAGGATTGTGTGAGCATATCACACCACTCCGCAATCCACCACTAAAGAGACGCCTTTCAGTCTAGTATATGGATCAGATGCCATGATTCCAGTAGAAATACAGGAGAGCTCACCCAGATTCCAGAACTTTGTGGCAGAAAAATCAAATGAAGAAAGAAGGGTGAATCTAGATTTGTTAGATGAAGTAAGAGAGGAAGCCCGCATCAAGTCTGAAGCATTGAAGAGGAGAGTAGAGCGCCAATACAGGTCAAAGTTGAGACCTCGGCAGTTCCAGGTCGCTGACCTGGTGATGCAGAAAGCTCATCCCTATCAGCTAGAGAATAAGCTATCTCCCAAGGCCCGTTTCGGGTAACAGAGGTCCTGGGAAATGGAGCATAGAGGTTGGAAACCTTAGAAGGCGGAGCTATTCCCTGCACATGGAACGGTGACAACCTCAAGTTTTATTTCAGCTAGTAAATATATGTTTAACACAATTGTATTATTCAGTTCAGGGGACACTCTTTTTCCCTATGGGGTTTTTTAACGAGGTCACCCAGTAAAAGAAAAAGAATTTAGAAAGATATGTTTGTGTTGAATTATAAAATGAACCTCTTCTACCTTGTTAAAGAAAGGTGAAGAATAGTATGGTTCACAGCAGTTTTTTTTTTCTTGATT
Source organism: Phaseolus lunatus (assembly GCA_013389735.1). Lineage (NCBI taxonomy): Eukaryota > Viridiplantae > Streptophyta > Magnoliopsida > Fabales > Fabaceae > Phaseolus > Phaseolus lunatus. The sequence goes on along the minus strand of CM023866.1, from coordinate 22,142,605 downwards.
AAAGATAAAGTCTTCCTCAACGAAGGAGTCAAGGTCGACGCGTAGGAGGTCTTCCTTGACGAAGGAGTTGAGGTCGACTAAGACAAAGTCTTCCTCAACGAAGGAGTCGAGGTCGACCCGCAGGAGGTCTTCCTTGATGAAGGAGTTGAGGTCGACTAAGACAAAGTCTTCCCAACGAAGGAGTCGAGGTCGACCCACAGGAGGTCTTCCTTGATGAAGGAGTTGAGGTCGACTAAGACAAAGTCTTCCCCAACGAAGGAATTGAGGTCGACCCGTAGGAGGTCTTCCTTGACGAAGGAGTTGAGGTCGACCACAGGAGGTCTTCCTTGACGAAGGAGTTGAGGTCGACCACAGGAGGTCTTCCTTGACGAAGGAGTTGAGGTTGACTAAGGAGGTCTTCCTCGACGAAGGAGTTGAGGTCGACCCGCAGGAGGTCTTCCTTGATGAAGGAGTTGAGGTTGACCAAGATAAGGTCTTCCATGACGAAGGAGTTGAGGTCTACCCAGATAAGGTCTTCCTTGATGAAGGAGTTGAGGACGACCAAGGTAAGGTCTTCCTTGATGAAGGAGTTGAGGTTGACCAAGATAAGGTCTTCTTTGGCGAAGGAGTTGAGGTCGACTAAGATAAGGCCTTCCTTGATTTGTCAGTCAAGGTCGACTCAAAAGAAGTCTCCCTTCGCTTGAGTATAGGAAAAGAGGTCTTCTGGAGCTTACCAATCGAGATCGATGGGGAAGGGCTCCAAAGACTGATTAGTCAAGGAAGACAGGATGGTCCAGGGTATAAAGTCAAGGGCCAGCGTTAGCACCATATCACAATAGCTCAAAAAGGGTTTGTTATGGATTGAAAGTTGGAGTAAGAAATGCACAGACAAGATAGCACAATCATCAAGCGCGACCCACACAAGACAAGAGGTAAGATGTAAAGAAAAAGGATCGCCAGCAATATAGGGAAAGATTTATAGCCTATTCATTGCAAGTAGATAATGTCGTCGTTTAAGAAGAAGGCAGAAGGGAATGCATCTTCAGTGGTTGAATATATTTCACACTTCGACAATATGCAAAGAAAGAAAGATGGTGATAAATATATTATAATTCAGAGTAGTGAATATACAAGCAATTACAAAAAGAGCTTAAGAGTCAAGAGGGGCGTCTACCAGTTGTCCATCTTGGATGACTTTGTCTAAACCGGTTTGGGAGAGATCCACCCCAGGATGCGCACAGGCAACCTGGGCCATGGCATCACCAAACCCGGCGCTATAGGCTTCAGCTGCCTCATCGCCAAGTTCATCCATAGACTTCTGGTAGTGTCCCTCCCTCCTAGCCATCTCAGCCTTTAACTCTGCCACTTCCTCCCTCATCCGCACCAGCTGGGCCAGATCCTCATCCCGTCCCGCTAGTTCGTCTTTCAGATCTGTGATAACGCCCTCCTGGCAACTCACCTCACCCTTCAAGTCCTCCACAGCCAGGTGGATATCGCTGCATTTGGCATGGGCTCGCAGGGCCTCCTAAGACTTGGAGAACAGGAGGTCCCTGACCTTTTTGTCGAACTTCCGCAACTCGGCCACTTCAAGGGTGAGCTCGTAATGCGACATTCTGATCCCACAGCCGTCGCTGCTCGATGTTCTGCTTCTTGGTGTGCCTTTATAATTTTTGTAAGTAGAAGGCTGGCACTCCCAAGAGTTTGGCCGAAGCCTCGGGCCACATGGTCCATTAGTGGACCTGTCTCCAAACTCTCCAACTCCTCAGTTTCTTGGGAGGACTTCAAGACGCACTGGAGAAAGGGCGCCAAGGAGGTAGGGGGGCTCAGTGGCCCTTCCACTGGGACACGTTCTCCTTGTTCCAAGGCGACGCGTGGTGGGGAGGAAACTGCTAAGGCCGGCTGAGGACCTTCCCCCTCAGAGTCAGATGAGGGAATGTTTTGTATGCGCCTCCGTTTGAACACAGGCCCAAAACAAGTCCCTTCATCGTCTGTAGGGGCGACCTTGGGAACTGCAAGCTGGGAGGAAGCGGGGGGCTCTGTGGCGTCCGCGGCAGCTAGGGGAATGGCGTCAAGAGCCACGTTGTCGGCAGAAGGCGGGGTACCCTCTTGGACAGATCGGGATGGGCCTGCACCACCCTTCTTCTTTAAAGCACGTGCCGCCAGTTGCCTTCTGCGCTCAGCCCTGATTGTCATTTCTGCAGCCAACGCAAAATCAAAGCAATAAGTATCAACAGGATAATAATAAGAAAACCACATTGCATAAAAGTAACTAAGGAAAAGTAAAGAATTATGGGGAGATGACCTAAGGTCTAGGACCTACCTATGCAACCCCGCAGACTCTTGGGCAAGAACTCGTGTTGGATGAGTTTGGCGGTGTTGAACACTGCCTCGAGGCTAGACAAGAATTCACACACCTCCCTGTCTTGCAGGTGCAAGTCCGTTAGAGCCCTAGGCTTGGCTAGGTTGGGTTTCTCCACCTAGTAAAGAAGGAACCCATCTAGGAGAGTAGGGTCAGCGGGAAGGCAGCGGATCTTCAAGAATTTGCCCTTAAATCCCTTGTAGGACTGCTGGAAGAGGGTCAGGAGAGCTCTCCTAGCAACCCCATTTATGCTAACCCAGAGGTTCTTCCCTGGGCTCTTGGCTTCAAAAAAGTATAGGAAGGAGTCTACTGAGGGAAGTCGCCCAAAGTAGTTGCATAGGATGGTGTAGGTGCGCACGAAAGCCCAGCCGTTTGGGTGAAATTGGGCTGGGGCCACGTTCATTTCCGTCAGCAGCGCCCTTTCAAACCCACTGAGGGGTAAACGTAAGCAGACCCTCTTGAAGATGGTGGAGTAGATAAAGCAGAAGGGGGTCTCCTGCCCCGAGGTCTCGTCGCAGCATACGGGTTCACCCACGGTGCAAGGAATTACCCCAACGTAATTATCATGATCTTTCCCAAATACGCGATTCGCGTGGCTGCTTTTGCTTCGCACCTTGACTTTCCTATAGGTGACGATGGACTCAAAGGTAGTGAAGTCAGAAGACTCCTTGAGAAGCCCTTCAGGCGCCCAGGGGTATAGAAGTTGATAGTAGTCTGAATGGAGCCCTATAACTACTTGACGGGCAGAAGAGTGGGAAGAGTCTGATTCAGACCACGAATGGGGAAGAGAAGGCTGGTCCATTTGGAAGGCTAAAACACAAAAGACAATCAAAGAAGGTAGGTTCAGAAAGAGGGAAAGGATAACGCGTCCAGGGAACGCGACAGAATAGTAAGGGGGAATGCAGTGAAATGGAAACAAGAATCGAAAGCAGTCCCAGGAAGAGATAGGGAGATAAAGAGCATTGCAATGATGAAATGAAAACAAGAAAGGTGGAAAGAACATACCTTTGATCGATTGGAAGACGAAAAGGTTGAATTTTGTATGCGATAGGGCGTTCGAAGAACAGTGAGGAAACAGAGAATTTGAAAACACAGAGTAAGAGGGAATGAAACAGTAGGGAACTTAGGAGGCAAGGAAGTAACGTATAAAGGAAGAATGTGAAACGGCGAATCATTCTAACCGTTGAGATTGCCACGTGTACGCTCCAGGGAAAATACGCAAAAGAGTCACTTCTTGGTACGACGTGTGTCAAATCACTCAGGATTGCGACAAGGACGTGTGGACCAGTGCCACGTAGGTCGACCGGGCGAGTTGTAAGGCTCTTCACTGAGACAAGTCCCAACTCGAGCCTGGGGGGCTTATGTAGTGGCCAGACCTCGGTCGTCGGCCAAGAGGTGAGAGGTCGCCATGTGAGAGGTCGGTGTGGTGGGGCCCATAGCGGGTCCATGGAATCACACGTGTCAAGGTATAAACTAGGTTCACAGATGCGCCATGCATGCAGGATATATGCGAGACGTTAGGTTTTACCATAAGAGATTTATCCTTAGAATTGCATGTAATGGCACGTGAGGGTTTAAAGGCACGTGAGGGATTAGTTTAAATCATAAAGATAGACCTTGCGGCGTTAGGGTTACGGGTATGCTGTAGCATTCACGCCTAAAGATAATTACTTTAAGGTTAGAAGGTTCCCACAATACACGCCAAAAGATTAAGTGATAGAAGATATTGTTTCCATTAAGATTCAGGTGATTATTGTGGGGTTTTGTTGCACTCCAAGGAGAGAGGATTCCACCCAGTTGTGTTGTTAAGATTACACACATTATTCTCTCTCATTAAATATTTTTCTCTTTAAAGATAAGATTTTGTGCAGGGAAAGTTGGTTACTAGTGGTAACCTAATAACACACTATAAAAGGGGCTGAAGGTCCCAGGTGAGGGTACACAGTTTTTTGAGACTATCCCTGTTTTACTATACACTTGGTGTTTTTTGCCCTAGTTTTGACTTGAGCGTCGGAGTGCAAACGGCCGTGAGGGCGCCTATCTTTCTTTCTTTGCAGGCAAACTATTCTACTGGACAAAAGGAGGAAGGTGCCAACGATCGTGGAGTCTAGACGACAGGAAAGTCAACCGGCAAGAACAAGCACCATTACCATTAAGATTAAAAACAACATTCTTGATTTCCAAATAATCAGGAAATTTAATCAACATAATATTCTCCTCAGACGAAACCATGGTAGTAATATAAGTACCAATAAAATCTTCCGTATTAGGAATAAAATCAATATAGAGGTTTCTATAAAAATCCAAAATACGATCCTCGATGTGTTTATGATCCTCAATAACACCATTATTAGTTCTTAATCTATGAATCCTACTAGAATTATTTCTTTTTTTTTACCATAACATGGAAAAAAGTAGTGTTTCTGTCCTCGTCTTTAAACCAAAGCATCCTGGCATTCTCTTTCCAAAACAAGTATTGACAATGAAGGGCAGGATCAAGCTCCTCTTTAACTGTCTTTTCTTAACAAATAAGTGTTTCAAAAACTGGTGAACTATCAATCTCTAAACTTTGTTGAATAACAAGTAGGGAAGTCTGCTTAAAAAACACTTCATTATGAACATTAAAAAAAAAAATTATTCCAACTTTTAAACTCAATTTTCAACCTTTTTAATTTATGTTGCAAAATATTTTTTCAAAAATCATAAATAAACTTCATACATTAGTTACCCTGAAGCCACGTACAAAACAATAAAAAGGGCTAGCTTACCTAAACCATTACTAGAGTATTGATTTACAATTAAGAGTTCTTTAGTTATATTTTACTTTTCATTTGAACAACTCAACTCTGATATTCTATTTTCTTACTTCAAATTAGTTTTTATAATTTAAAACTTTTAGTATGAGCAAGTGCCTTGCTGCTAATTAATGCACACCCAACATGTCTGCTTTTAATAAAAGCCAGTCAGAATTATATGCAGCACCAGTTTTTATTTTATTTTTTATTAACAAATTGGTAATTTTGTCCCAGTAATTAAACGCGGCTGAGTTTGAAAAAAAAATTATAAAAAAATAAGTAACTTGCGAGTATAATTTTAAAATGGATAAGTCGTATTTGAAACATAGTTTTAGGTTAAATAAATAGAAATTATACTTTAAAATATAATTTTTATTTATTTAACTTTTTATAAAAAAAAATTGTGTATAAGGTATGTGACTTCTTATTTTTAAAAAATATTATGATTGCATACATGATATTTTAGTTATTTTTTATCTTGCATGTAACACCCAAAAATACATCTAACTATTACAACACAAGTTCTACATATTTCTATACAAGCTTAGATTTTTTCAAAATATTCCTAATATATACATGATTAGAGCTTATAGAGATACACATTTTACAATATAAGTTTCAAAATAACATCCTAAAGTTTTCCAGACCCTCCGATACCTGTATGATCATTTGCTCGTGTACGTAGTACAGTTATCGCAGTTCAAACACAACAAGAGAAGCAAGGGTAAACTAATGAAAAGAAATTTCATAACATATCTAATTCATTGCAAAAGGAACCAATCAAACTAATCATTTATAAACATTTCTTTAAATATTGTTGTATAAAATTTCAATACTAATTTCATCATTCACATAGACCACACATGGATCTATTTTCAATCACAATCATTGGATTTCATTTCAATCCCACTTCATCTTCTGAAAGACTCATTAAGTATGCCTCTACCAGAGACTACCACCTGATCCAAAGATTACCAGCGAATCCAATAAAAAGATCAGGGTAAGTTCAAACATCTAATACCGAGTGTCTACAACGGGACCCGGTGTGTATGAACTCCCTCTCAGCTTCTCACCACCTAATATCTTAGTCTACATGACTTAGATCATCAGTGAAGCCAAAGGATCTCCGTTAAACATAGACTTTTCGTACTGATGAAGACCAAGTAGAGGAGGCGCCTGAGGCCCAAGCCCATGAAGCCCAAGCCCAAGTTGGGGCCCAAGCCCAACCAATTAGCTCAACATCCTTCATGCCTCAAAGGATGACTAGGAGCAAGGCTAAAGCTTTGGGAGAAGAGCATCAATTGTTCTTCATTCATTCATCACCATTAATTGTGTTTTAACCTTAGACCTTTGGAAATGAACCTTCACATCTACTTAACACTTGTTAAGTTAATGTCCAGTGGGGATTTTCCTTAGGTGACTCACTCTAAATTGTTAAGAATCTTGATCCTAATTCTAAGAAAGTGTCACAAACATAATGAACCTAAAATCAACTCACATCATGTGGTATCATGAGCTATGGTGATGTTTTGTTCTTGTTGAGTTGAATTGACACTTTCTATTCAAGCAATTTCCATTTTCCAGCACTTTATTTTTGTGCAGAATTTTTTTTTAGGTTCCTTGTTGTGTTAGTTATTCTGTTTTTGCTTTAATTTGAGTCTTTCCTTGCTGTTTTAATTGGTGCAAAATTAATTGTGTTTGAGTCATTTTTGCTTTTTGAATCCATACAAGTTTTGTCAAGTCATGTTTCTCCTAAATTGTCATCACTTCTATGTAGTACTTTTCTTGATAATTTTTGGTTGATTGCTTTTAATTTTGAGTGCAGTTTCTAATCTGTTTTGTTGAGCCTTTGGTGCATTTTTAATTTTATATTTGAGTTCATGCTTGTGTGATAGATCCATACAAGTTCACATACATCAATTCTATTGTGTCTTTGAAGTTTCTTAATATTGTTTTAATTCCAAATTAGGCTTCCTCTGTTTTTGTTGAAACTGTGCTGGCTGTTTTTGTTTACAGAATTTAATTCCGTTTATGAAAAATTCTAAAATTCTGGATCTGAACATATTGATGTGTTAGAAAAAAGTGAAAAAAAAAAGTGAGGAAAAATTCAAAATAGAAAAAAAATGATAAATCAAATACAATCAGTGTGCAATTCTGGCGCCAAAAAAACGGTGAAGTGGCATCAGATTTGAAAAAATTATCACAATTTATTGGTGCATCATTTTGGTGTGATTCCAGCGCCAAATTTGAGCTAAGATCTTGAAATTTCTGTGGTTTGAATTTCAAATTCAAATTTGAATTATCCAGCTCAGCATAATTTGTTTAAGTCACGCATTTTGACACCTTAATATTCTGTAGTACTGTTTTGGTTTTGTTAATCCAATTCTAGTACCATTCTCTAGGTTCTATTTGTGTACTACCTTTTATTGAGTGCCTTATTTTCTTTGCTTGTCATTTTTATTCAATATTCTTTTCCAAAGTTTTGTCATATCTTTACTTCCACTTTGGTTTAGCTTTTCTTGCTTATACCTTTTCTTGCTTGTCTTTCTTGTTTCCTCTAGTTTTGTGGTGAATTGTTCTTTGACTAAGTGTGGTTTGCTTTGGCATCTTTCACTTGAGGCTCATCCAATCCACAAGAGAGGCTTGGTAAAGGAAGGATATATTTTCTTGGAGTGGTTTGAGAGCTTTTACATCATTGCCGCAAGCTATATTTGTTTTTCACCTTGTTTTTCTAACTTTGTTTTCTATAATAGTTTCTTCTTTGTGTTTTTGTGTTTCATTTTATCATGGCTAATCTTTCTAGTGGAGAATCATCTAAGCCTCACTCACCTCAAAAAGCATACCTAATTGGTGAATTAAAGGATGCTAAACTAACAATTGCACAAAAAGATGAGGCATTAAGACAAATGGAGGCAAGGCTCCAAAGATTGGAGTTGGACCGTGAAGAGATGCATCACCACCATGAGAGAAGAAAACACCATCATCATAGGCATAGTTCAAGGTCTTCACAAAATTCTTATGGATATCATGAAGAAAATGCTTGGAGGATGCATCACCATCATGAAGATAGGCGCCAAAATGTGGCTAAGCCTTTTATGCCTTATGTAAAATTACCTAGTTTTAGTGGTGAAGGAGATCCTAATGTGTATTTAGGATGGGAGGCTAAGGTAGAGCAAATATTTTTTGTACATGAGGTCCAAGAAGACCAAAAGGTTAAGCTAGCCTCCCTAGAATTTATGGACTATGCCATGCAATGGTGGCACAAAACTCTCATGGACATTGGGCTAAACAAGAGGCCGCCCGTGATCTCTTGGGATGATTTAAAAGCTTGCATGCGCGCTAGATTTGTGCCTCCACACTTTAGGAAAGACCTATTGTTGAAGCTCCAACGGCTTCACCAAGGCACGCTAAGTGTGGATGCTTATTATAAAGAACTTGAAACGCTTTTAACTAGAGCCAATATGCATGAGAATGATGAAGCTAAAATGGCTAGATTTGTTAGTGGTCTTAGAAGGGATATCCAAGATGTTGTAGAACTTAATGAGTATTCTTCTTTAGAAAATTTGGTTCACCTTGCCATCAAGGTAGAAACTCAACTTGCAAGGAAAAATTCTTTTAAAAATACTCATAATGATGGCTTTTACAATTCATCTTGGAAAAACAAAGGAAAATCTTTTTAAAAAATTCCTTCAAAAGATTCTACTTTCAAACCTAGAGATTCTAAGCCTTCAACTTCTACTCCTAAATCACCAACTAAATCTTCAAGTAAAAAGTGTTTCAAATGTTTAGGCTATGGTCATATAGCGGCTAATTGTCCTTCCAAAAGGACTATGATGATGCGTGATGGGGTGGTTGTGAGTGAGCATAGTTCGGATTCCTCTAGACCTTCCACACCTCCTAGGTCCCCAAGTGAGCATGAGAGTGAAAGTCCACTTGAAGGCGACTTATTAGTAGTGAGACGAATGCTTGGCCAAGTTTTAAAACCTTTTGAAGAGAGCCAAAGAGAAAATATTTTCCATACAAGATGTCTCATTAATGATAAGTTGTGTTCTTTGATTGTGGATGGGGGGAGTTGCACAAATGTGGCTAGTACAAGAGTGGTAGATAAGCTTGGATTGTCTACTATCTCTCATACAAAACCCTATAAACTACAATGGTTAAGTGAGGTTGGAGAAATCATAGTTAACAAACAAGTCCTCATTGCTTTTTCCATTGGTAAATACAAAGATGAGGTCTTGTGTGATGTTGTCCCAATGGAAGCAACACATGTTCTTTTAGGTAGGCCATGGCAATATGATAGAAAAGTTTTTCATGATGGCTTTACCAACAAAATTTCTTTTACCTTCCATGGGCACAAGGTCATACTTAAGTCTCTTTCTCCAAAGGAAGTCCATGAGGACCAAATTAAAATGAAGCAAAAGAGAGAGCATGAAAATGATAAAAAAAGTTCCAAGAGAAGCCTTCTCATGACTACTCAAGAAGTTAAAAAGGTAATAGTTGCTCAAAAGCCTATTTTTTTAGCTATTCCTAGTATTATTGATCGTGAGTCGGCTAAGGATAGTCCCACATGTTTGGACAATTTGGTGAAGGAATTTGAAGATGTGTTTCAAGATCCTCCTAATGGCTTACCACCTTTAAGAGGGATTGAACACCAAATATACTTCATTCCCGGGGCTTCTTTACCAAATCGCCCAGCATATAGGACCAATCCCACAGAGACCAAAGAAATTCAACAACAAGTTGAGGGATTAATTGCTAAGGGATGGGTACAAGATAGCATGAGCCCATGTGCTATGCCTGTCATCCTTGTTCCTAAAAAGGATGGGTCATGGAGAATGTGTACGGATTGTCGCGCTATAAATAACATTACAATCAAATATAGGCATCCCATTCCTAGGTTAGATGACTTGTTGGATGAATTACATGGGTCTAAAATATTTTCCAAGATTGATCTTAAGAGTGGTTATAACCAAATCCGGATTAAACGGGGGGATGAATGGAAAACCGCTTTTAAGACCAAATTTGGTTTATATGAGTGGTTGGTCATGCCTTTTGGTTTGACTAATGCTCCTAGTACCTTCATGCAACTCATGCATCATGTCTTAAGACCATTCATTGGCAAGTTTGTTGTGGTTTATTTTGATGATAATCTTATATATAGTTTGTCTTTGAAAGATCATGAGAAGCATGTTAGGGAAGTTTTAGAAACCCTTAGGAAGGAACATTTGTATGCTAATCTTGCTAAATGTATGTTTGCACTTGATCATATAGAATTCCTAGGGTTTGTTGTAAGTTATAAAGGGGTGCATGTTGATCAAACAAAGGTTGCAGCAATTCAACATTGGCCAACACCCTCCAATGTTAGTGAAGTACGAAGTTTTCATGGACTTGCTAGCTTTTATAGGCGGTTTGTGAAAGACTTTAGTACTATTGCTGCACCTCTCAATGCTATAGTAAAGAAGGATGTGGTCTTTAAGTGGGGACAAGAGCAAGAAAAAGCTTTTGTGACTTTAAAAGAAAAATTGACTAAGGCCCCCATCTTAGCCCTTCCTAACTTTGCTAAAACATTTGAGATTGAGTGTGATGCCTCTAATATAGGCATTGGGGCTGTCCTTCTTCAAGAGGGCCACCCCATAGCTTATTTTAGTGAGAAACTCAAAGGGAGTCATATCAATTACTCCACTTATGGTAAAGAACTTTATGCTCTTGTTCGAGCTTTGCAAAATTGGCAACATTATCTTTTTCCTAAGGAATTTGTGATCCATAGTGATCATGAGTCCCTAAAATATTTGAAAGGCCAAAGCAAGCTTAATAAGAGACATGCCAAGTGGGTGGAGTTTATTGAACAGTTTCCTTATGTGATCAAACATAAACAAGGTAAAATTAATGTGGTTGCTGATGCTCTTTCAAGAAGACACACCTTGTTAAATGTTTTGGATGTTCAATATTTAGGTTTTGATCACATAAAGGAACTATATCATGATGACTTAGATTTCTCACTTATCTATCAAGAGTGTTCCAAAGGAGGACACAAAGACTTTTTCTTACATAATGGTTTTCTTTTCAAAGGAAAAAGACTTTGTGTTCCTCATGGTTCTATACGACAATCTCTTGTTAGAGAGGCTCATGAGGGTGGGCTTATGGGACATTTTGGGGTTGCTAAGACTTTAGAAACATTGCATGAACATTTCTTTTGGCCTCACATGCGAAAATCCGTACATAGCTTCTGTGATAAATGTATAGCATGTAGGAAGGCTAAATCTAAAGTCCATCCCCATGGTTTATATACCCCTCTTCCTATCCCATCAATGCCTTGGGTAGATATTTCAATGGATTTTATCTTAGGTCTTCCCAAGACATCGACAGGAAAGGATTCTATCTTTTTTGGTAGTGGACCGCTTTTCTAAGATGGCTCATTTTATTCCTTGCCACAAAGTAGATGACGCTTGTTATATTGCAAATCTCTTCTTTAAGGAAGTTGTTCGTTTGCATGGTCTTCCTAGAAGTATTGTATCCGACAGGGACTCAAAGTTTTTAAGCCACTTTTGGAGGACCTTATGGGGCAAACTTGGCACAAAACTTTTGTTTTCTACTACTTGCCACCCCCAAACTGATGGTCAAACAGAGGTGGTCAATAGAACTTTGGGTCAAATGTTAAGATGCTTTATTTCTGGGAACCCAAGGGTTTGGGAGAATTTACTACCTCATATTGAGTTTTCTTATAATAGAGTAGTAAATTCTACAACTGCCCATTCTCCTTTTGAGGTTGTTTATGGGTTCAACCCTTTAACACCTTTAGATCTTCTTCCAATACCTGTACTTGATGAGATTTTATGCAAGGATGGTTTTGAAAAAGCTTCTTTTATTAAAGACTTGCATAATCACATCAAGTTACAAATTGAGAAGAAAGTTGGCAAATATGTTGAAAATGCCAACAAAAGGCGTAAGGCATTAATCTTTGAACCGGGCGATTGGGTTTGGCTACACTTGAGGAAGGATAGATTCCCTACTCAAAGGAAGTCCAAACTTATGCCTCGAGGAGATGGTCCGTTTCAGGTCATCAAGAGGATTAACGATAATGCCTATGAGTTAGATATGCCTGATACATTTCTTGGAAGTAATTCTTTTAATATTAGTGATCTAACTCCCTTTTCTGCAGGTCTTCCAAATTCGTGGACGAATTCTCTCCAACCCGGGGAGCATGATGAAGACCAAGTAGAGGAGGCGCCTGAGGCCCAAGCCCATGAAGCCCAAGCCCAAGTTGGGGCCCAAGCCCAACCAATTAGCTCAACATCCTTCATGCCTCAAAGGATGACTAGGAGCAAGGCTAAAGCGTTGGGAGAAGAGCATCAATGGATGTCTCTTTTTGTAATTACTTGTGTATAGTTTTTAGTAGAACTTTGAAGGAAGGTGTAGGAATTAAAATAAGGGGTGTTAATGTACAAAAACGTCACACCTTCCATGTGACATAAAGAGTAGGTGTAGGTGTAGTTTTAGGAGGTGCCAAAGTAGAAATCAAGTCACACCTCCCTTGTGACATGTGTTTTGGCTCCAAATTCAAATGCTTCTCATTTGAATTTTCCCACTTTAATTTCAGCCCTCTCACAGTATAAATAGAGGTGCTATGCTCATGTAAAAGAACATTGAAATTAGAAGAAAAGTTACTATACTCAAATTGTGAGTGAATTTTGTGAGACTTGTTCTCCTCTTCCTTGTCTCATCTTGTGAAGCTTTGGGAGCACTCAAGTGGCGGCAAATCTGCACTTATCTTGGATCATCACCTCCAAGTGGCGTGTCCATTCCCAATCCATGGCTACAACCACATAAGTTTCATCTTCTTTCATCTTCCATTGTCATTTCAATCGGTAGTTTTGATTCTATGTCTTGTTCTTGAATTTCAATCGGTTCTTTTGTTTCAATTTGTGTTTCCATTCTGTTTTTTTTGTGTTTAAATTCTGCACCTATTCTTTTTTTGAGTTCAGCACCTTGTTCTTCATTCATTCATCACCATTAATTGTGTTTTAACCTTGGACCTTTGGAAATGAACCTTCACATCTACTTAACACTTATTAAGTTAATGTCCAATGGGGATTTTCCTTAGGTGACTCACTCTAAATTGTTAAGAATCTTGATCCTAATTCTAAGAAAGTGTCACAAACATAATGAACCTAAAATCAACTCACATCACATACTTAATGCCATCAAACAACAACTCATACATTATCCCAAATGTATGACATCAATTTCATACAATTTTCATCATTTAATCACATAACATTTAAAAATTCATACCATTCAAGAAATTTTGCAACATAAAAATAATATTTAACTTTCAAACTATCAAAATATAATATTTATACATGTTCACACAACATAAAACCAAACAATTTTATCAAACAACATCCCTGTAAGAGAAATTGAATATTGGGACCACGCCCCTTCCACATTCAGATCTTCTACCTAGGGTGCTATTAAAAATTAAATTTAGCTTCATTTACCTTAATTGCTTGTTTTCCAAGAAACTTCTAGAATTTTATCTTCCCAGTCCGGATAAGCTTCCAAATTTAAGGGCCTAATGCAAGTTATCCAAACAGAACATAAATTCAATATATAGTAGAATAAGTTGAGAGGATTACTCTTCTCAACTCATCCCATTAAGATTGATGACTAAATCCTAAAGAAAAACAGAGAACAAAGGATCTTTAGAGCAAAAATGAACTTATTTTATTTGAAATTCTAATCGGATAGAAATGTTCCTTGACTCGCCAGCTACAATATGGTCCGATCAGATTTTAAAATAGATGAAAATTGGAAGAAGAAAAGAAGAGAGAAGGAAGAGATTTAGAGAGAGAAAGAAAGAAGATAAAGGAAGTGGGGTGGTCTGCTGGGTTTAACTTTTAACGTTGTTACATTGCATACTTTTTTTTTACTCTTTTATTGTTTGTTTTTTTTTTAATTTTGTTATGTAATACTATTGTCGAGAAGATTCTGAGACGAAGACCTGCGTAAGCAGAATAAAGGTGAACACTCTCTACAATGATGAGAACGAGCACACACAACACCATAAATCACACTCTCTAATATAGAGAAAGAAAACAAGAACGAAATCCTAAAAAAAGGGAAAAGGGAAAAAAAAAATCTATCATGTGTTGTATTTTTTTTTTTTTTTTTGGTATTTGATAAGCACATTTTTCTAATTTCATGTTTTTTTAGATAATTTTATTAATATATTAAATTTTAATATTAATTGTATACAATTTGAGAAAAAAAAAAAAGCAAGGAAGAATTTTCCTCAAGTAAGTAATATAAACTAATATTAGATATAAATAATAACAATATTAAAGAAAGCTGAAAAAATTTATTTGTGAGAGTTTATGTAAGGACCTATAAATTTATTTGGAATAAAAGTGATATATTTTAAATGATTTCTGAGTATGTTATTATTTAAAGTAAAAAGGACATAAAAATAGAAAATCTCATAGTGGTCAGACCTCGGACATTGCCCAAGGTCTGGGATCAGCTGGTAGAGGTTGATCGGTTGACCATTGTGCTAACCAAGTAGTCAGGTGCGATGACTTTATCGTGAGGTAAGCACGTGAATCAAGAAGGGTAAGAGAAAGGAAGGTGTAGCTTAGAAGTCGATGAGATTGTCGTTTGTTGAAGAAGGCGGCGGCCTCCGACTTCCCCCGTATGAAATCAGTAATCGCCTATTTTGCACATGATCGCCGTGTGCGAAGATTTCACATGATTGCCGATCGCCTATGGTGTACATGATCGCCGAAAAGAGCACATCGCCGAGTATTCGAGAAGACTTGGTAAGCACTTAGTATGTGGTCTAAATACAAAAGATGAGTGATATAGAAGATAGGTGGCATATCTGCCACCATGAGTAGGGTGAGTCGTGATACCCAGAGTTGACCAGCACACCATGTTAATGTTGTGCCCAGAGTAGCCTGTGCATTTAGCAACTCCCTGTGTGGATAACTTAGTCGCAGGAGCTACACCGGCCGCAGAGGCCCCATGCTGTTCTTTCAGGTCTCTTTGAGGAATTGAAGGTGGGAGTCTTTGGTGTCCTTGGACGTAGCATAATGGGTTAATGAACCTTCAGCAGGGTGTGACGATGTGACATCGGTGACCAGAGTGAGGCGATGTATCCTCGTCACACACAAGGGCGATAAGAGATCGCCAGGATGAGAGAAACATCGGTCATCGACCATGATGAGAGATCGCCAACAGGATGAGAGGAACATCGGTCATCAACCAGGATGGGAGACACATCGATCGTCTTCCAGGATGAGAAATCAGTCGTCCGTCAGGAAGGGGCATCAGTCATCGCCGGTATGAGAGGCATCAGTCATCGCCAGTATGAGAGGCATGGTCATCGCGCGAGCAGTCATCGGTAGATGGTTATCGCGCGATGTCGGGTTTCACATAGATAAGGTGGGACCCAGGCTCCCAGCATGAGCGTTCTGCATGCGCGACACGTGGTCAGTGAGAGTGCTTCAAAACAGTGGCTCCAGAGAGTTGGTATGGAAAGTGACCCAGAGTTGGTGTGCGCAGAGACCCACGTGGCCATACTGTTAGAGGAAACCCACACGCAAGGTTGCTCAGAGAGTGGGTAATGGCAGTGAAGGCTAAAGAGTCGTTCGACCTTAAGAGCTGAGGGAATCAACTCATTTAGTTCCCCTTTCTCCTTTCTCCTCCACTCGAAGACGCGGCTACCCTCACGTACCAGTGCTACGATCGGCGACTGCCATTGTCCTTTTGGGAAGTTCTCTGCAAGTTTTCCGATCAGAACGCTAAAACAGAGTTTGGGTATCCTTAAGTTCGGTGGGTTAGAGCTCGTAGTGAGATTTTACGCAAGTCCAGGTAAGGGAGCTAGCATTTGTTCAATAAAAACCTTAGGCTAGAAGATTCTGAAGTTGGGGCGACGTGGTCGCCGGTTTCAAACTTTCTTGTACGATGCTCTGTTTTTATGTGTGGGGCGACGTGATCGCTGTAAGGACCTGAAAAATTTATTGGAATAAAAGAGTTATATTTTAAATAAATTCTAAGTATGTTTTTATTTAAAATAGAAAGGGAGGAAAAAGTTAAGTTTAGAAGGCTACGAGGTCGTCGGTCGCCTGCTACACATGAGCGCCAGGTGGACATCGCGCGGGCGTGAGAGGCATGCAGGCATCGCGCGGGCGCGAGAGGCATGCAGGCATCGCGCGGGCGCGAGGCACGCGGGCATTGCCAGGGCGCGATGCATGTGGACGTGGCCAAGGCGCGAGAGTTATGAGGGCGTCGCCAGGGAAGACATTGGTTGTCTCCCAGAGGAAGACATCGGTCGTTCGCCAGGAAGAGGTCATCGGTGGTAGTCTTCGCGCGGGGTCATCGGTGGTAGTCTTCGCGCGAGGTCATCGGTGGATCGTCTTCGCGCGAGAAGTCATCAGTGGTTTCTCTTCGAGCTGGTAGTCATCGGCGAAAGGTCATCGCGCGACGTTGAGTTACACCCAGAGAACGTGGGCCCCAGACTCCCAGCAAGAGACGTTCTGCACGCGCGCCACGTAGACGAAAAGGTGGTTCAGAATAGTGACCTCATAGCGTAGCCTGCGCAGAGGCATGCTTAGTAGTACTGTGCAGGGAAGCGTACACGCAAACTTCCCTGCAGAGTGGGTGGTGGCAGCTGCTTTTGGAGGGATAAGTTGGTTTAAGTTACTGAAATCCACTACTGAAGAGGAAGAAAACGTTGTTGTAGTCGAAGAGAGAAAGAGTGAGTTCCCTCCTCCGCGTTGCGATTTCAGCCTCTCCACACAAGAGTACGACGAGAAGCAACACCATTGGAGCACTTGGGTAGTCCTCTGCAAGTTCTTCAGACCAGACGCGAAAAACAGAGCCAAGGTATTCTGCAAGCTTCGTTGGATTTCGAAGCTCCTGGTGGTTGCGCAAGTCCAGGTAAGGGAAGCTAGACCTCTTTTTCCATACAAGCCATAGTTTGCTGTTTCTGAAGTGAGGGCGACGTGGTCGCCGGTTCTCTGTTTCTTTTCGAAATGCTCTGTTTTACGTGTTTGGGCGACGTGGTCGCCGGTTTTAAATACGAGTTTCGAACCCCCCTGTGTTTGACATTGTTTGAAACTGTTTGGGATTTAAATACAATATATATGTGATATTCGAAAGTTTGAAACGCTGAAATGGTTGTTGCTGTGATTTGAAATATTCCATTGTATGGCATGACGTCTTGAATGCTGTGAATGTGGGATCGAGGCATAGTATTTTCAGGAAAGAAAATACCGTGTAAGATCTTGTGGTAGGTGCATTGATCGGTGATTCCTAAGGGGATATCCTGACTCTGCTGAGGTAATGGAATCACGTAGAGGAAGTTACTCAGTTGTTGAGAGTCGAAGGAGGTCTATATGATGGGCGTCTCGTGTGAAAAAGAACGAGCTCCGTCTGTCCTATGGATTAACCCTGTCATACCAGGAGAACTATGGTAACATTGAGATGATATATGCGCATGCTGTGTGGATTCACAGCGACCCTGTGTGGATTTCACAGTGGTGTGGTATGACAGGTGCAAATCTCTGAGTCTAATCAACGCACGAGTCAATCCGGAAGTAGTGTCAAGTGTCTTGTGTGGTGAGTCAGTGGAAAGTCTGACATGTGAAATGAGAAACTTGAATATTGATAGACACTTGATGCTGTATTGTGAAATGGAATGACTATGGGTGAATATTGTGAAGTTTGTGATTTTGGGCGATCAGCTGAATGCTATGAGCAGCTTTACGTTTTACATGGATATTTTGGAACTTGGTTTACTTGGATTTTCATGTTCTTGATTTAAACTTCTTTTAAATTATCTAGCTTACCCTTTTATCTGTTATTGTGGTTGTTTTCTCAAAACTGTGATGATCGTGTAATTGTTACACGGGAGCAGATGATCTTCCAGGAAGAAGAGCTTCTTAGTGAGTGATTGCCGAGGAGGAGATCGCCGGTTTTCTTCTGTCTCTATCGGGTGATCGCCTGTTTCTGCCTCTATCGGGTGATCGCCTGTTTTTTTTTTTTTTTTTCCTGATAGGTGATCGGCTGTTTTGGCTCCTCCGATAGGAGATCGGTTTCTTCCGATGGAGATCGCCTGCTTTGTTTTTTTTACTGTATTTTGTTTATGTTTCTGGAAAATTTGACCGAATTTGTATTAAACTCCCTAAGAGGAGCAACTTCATTTCATATATATATTATTTTGTTCATAGAATCTATTTGTTACCTTTATTTTCATTATATACATTTGTATAGTATTTTGGCGGGATGTTACATTAATGGTATCAGAGCAGTTCGCCTTAGGATGACCTGAGGGCTGTGGATCCATTGTGTTTCTTCTGCTCATAAAATTTATTTGAGTTTTAAATAACCACTATAGTGGAAGGTTTTCAAACGTTTTAGTTTTGAACTCTTGCGTGTGCTTGGGTGAACGTGTGCCTAACTGAAAATCTTAGTATTAAGAATAAGAAGGTCTTGATAAAGTGGTGAGGGTGCACACTCATAACTGGATCAAGATAATTCTTAATCTTAATTCCAAAGGTTTGATGTTTAGCCTACATTGAATTCTGGTGTGATTTTTGAGTGTTCTTGAATTTGACTGAGGTGGTAGTTTGGACTGATGTTTGCACACCAGTAACTGTTCTGGTGTTTTGTGTGAAGTTATAAGTGTTATGATTCTGTTGATGAACTCAAATTCTAGATGACTTTGAGATGCTGACCTTTGTAAGGTCTAGCTGTTACCCCTTGAATGAATTGATTCTTATCGATTTCATTCTTATAGTTGTAGGGAATATAGAAGTCAATAGATTCAGAAGATGGCACGTAGACCTGCTACCCCACCCCAACCTTCCTCAGAGATGAGTCAGATCGCCAAGGCCATCGAGATGATGGCAACTGCCATTCAGCAGCAGAATGCGGCGATGGCTCAGAACCATCAAGCCACAATGCAGCACTGGGAAACTGCCCGATCTGCTGAGACAAACTCCCACGTCGGTCAGCCCCAAGAACAGATGGGACTGGCCGAGTTCATGAGGCACAACCCACCTAAGTTCAGTGGGAATGCTACCCCTGACCAGGCAGATCAGTGGGTCAGGGAGGTGGAGAAAATCTTTAGGGCGACCTCCTGCCCTGAGAGAAGAAGAAGCTGTTGTTTGCCACGTATCTGCTATCAGGAGAAGCTGAGTTCTGGTGGATGGGAGCTCAGCAGATGATGGAGGCCCGAGAGGATGTTCTGAATTGGGAGAGCTTCAGGGTGAAGTTCTTGGAGAAATACTTCCCAGACAGCGCCAAGTTTGCAAGGAAGCTGAGTTCTTAAAGTTGGAGCAGGGGGACATGTCAGTAAACGCCTATGCTGCCCGTTTTGAGTACCTCGCCCGGTTCTATACCCAGGCGACCTCCGAGGCCTGGAGGTGTAGGAAGTTCGAGGAAGGGCTGAAGCATGGGCTGAAGAAGACCATAGCCCCAATGTGCATCAGGGAATTCCACGCCTTAGTGGAGAAGGCGAAGATGGTGGAGACCCTGGAAAAGGGTGAGTCTCGGGTGATCAGGTCACACCCAGGAGGTCCTTCCAGTGGGAGAGCTAAGGCACAGCACCCACAAAGCAAGCCCTATGCGAGACCTCCATCACATCGGGCAGGAGCAGCACCTCCCCAGTTCCAACAGCAGCAACCTTGGAAACCTAAGTGTCTTCTCTGTGGTGGACCACACGCCTCCAATGCTTGTTTCAAGAAGACTTCAGAGAGGAAATGTTTCGTCTGCCAAAGGACAGGGCACGTTGCTAGAGAGTGCCCTAGCAGGAATGGGGCGACCCAACCCAGTGGCTCCCAACAGTTGAGAAACGAGGGCGGCAGACCTCAGGCAACAGGGAGGGTGTTCGCCATGTCTGGAGCAGAGGCAGCTCAGTCAGGTAACCTCATCCAAGGTGTTTGTTTTATTGCTGGTAGAGGTGTAAGGGCCTTGTTTGATTCTGGAGCGACACACTCCTTTGTGTCAAGCCTGTGTGTAGCCGAGTTGGGCCTCCTAGTGAAGGAGTTAACCTTTCGAGCTGTTGGTCTCTACACCTGCGTCAGGACAGGTGTCGACCTCTACAGTGTGCCCTGAATGTCCAGTGATTGTAGAAGGACGCAGATTCAAGGTGAACTTGATCTGCCTACCCCTTCAGGACCTGGATGTCATCCTGGGAATGGATTGGTTAGCTGCCAATCACGTTCTCATAGACTGTGGTAGGCAGAAGGTAGCGTTTTCCAGACCCCCAAGAATCGGATGTGTTATCAGTTCAACGAGGGCGATCAGAGCTGGAAGGAGGGCGAGGTGCTTCGTGGTGCTCGCCCGGTTGGAAGTGGAGAATAAAGGGGACGTAAACAGGATACAAGTGGTGAAAGATTTCACAGATGTATTCCCAGAAGAGGTGCCTGGGTTACCCCCTAAGAGAGAAGTGGAATTCTCTATTGACTTGGTACCTGGAGCTGGACCAGTGTCAATGGCACCTTACAGGATGGCACCAGCCGAGTTAGTGGAGTTAAAGAAGCAAGTGGAAGAGTTGCTGGAGAAGCAATTCATCAGACCCAGCGTATCTCCATGGGGAGCTCCAGTGCTCCTAGTCAAGAAGAAGGATGGAGGGTCTCGGCTGTGTATAGACTACAGGCAATTGAACAAATTGACCATCAAGAACAAGTACCCCCTACCTCGGATTGATGATTTGATGGACCAAATTCATGGGGCCTCGGTGTTCTCCAAGATTGACCTGAGATCGGGGTATCACCAAATCTTGGTAAAAGCTGAAGATGTTCAGAAGACAGCTTTTAGGTCTCGATATGGGCACTACGAGTATGTAGTGATGCCATTTGGAGTCACCATGCTCCAGCTCTATTCATGGACTACATGAATAGGATCTTTCGCCCTTTCTTGGATAAGTTTGTGGTGGTCTTCATAGATGACATCCTCATTTATTCAAGGACCGAGGAAGAGCATGAGGAACACCTGAGGACAGTATTGGAGATACTGAGGGAGAAGCAGCTCTATGCCAAGTTCTCTAAGTGTGAGTTCTGGCTGAGGGAGGGAAGTCAACTTCTTGGGACATGTGATATCTGCCCAGGGGATCTCGGTAGATCCAGCCAAGGTAGAGGCAGTGCTGCAATGGGAACGTCCTAAGACAGTGACTGAGATAAGGATTTGTGGGTTAGCGGCTACTATCGGAGGTTTATTGAGGATTTTTCCAAGATAGTGGCTCCTTTAACACAGCTGAACCCGCAAGGATCAACCTTTTGCTTGGACCGACCGATGTGAGCAGAGCTTCAAGGAACTAAAGGAAAGGCGACTAGTGCTCCAGTGCTGGGTGATCCCGAGGTGGGAAGACCTTTTGATGTCTTCTGTGACGCTTCACATCAGGGTTTGGGATGTGTTTTGATGCAAGAGAAGAGAGTGGTTGCATATGCTTCAAGGCAACTCAAGGTCCATGAGAGGAACTACCCTACGCATGACTTGGAGTTGGCGGCAGTGGTTTTGCCTTGAAGATCTGGAGGCACTATCTATATGGAGCTCGGTTCCAGGTGTTCAGTGACCACAAGAGCTTGAAGTACCTGTTCGATCAGAAGGAACTAAACATGAGACAAAGAAGGTGGATGGAATTCCTAAAGGACTACGACTTTCAACTCATGTATCACCCAGGGAAGGCCAATGTAGTGGCAGATGCCTTGAGTAGGAAGTCTATACAAGTCGCCACCATGATGATGGAAGAGCAGAAACTGATCGAGCAGTTCAGAGACTTAAACCTTGGAGTGGAATTTCACGTGAATCACATTAGTTGTAGTAAGCTGACTATAACTAATGACTTCCTTGGAATGTTGAAGGATATAAACAATTGGAGGACCCTAGCCTGAAGCGCACTGTGGAGTCACTAGGGACAGATCAGGCGAGAGCTTTGAGAGGGCGATGATGATGATGGGATCTTGAGGTTTGATGGCAGAATTTGCATACCTGCAAATGATGAGTTGAAGAAGATGATCCTAGAGGAAGGTCATAAGAGTGCCTCTTAACCTTCATCCAGGCATGAACAAGATGTACCATGACTTGAAGGAGTCATTTTGGTGGTCGGGCATGAAGAGGGACATCGCCCAGTATGTGACAACCTGCTTAACGTGTCAGAAGGCGAAGGTAGTAGAGCATCAAAGACCTGGCGGGCTGTTTGCAGCAACTGGATGGATATCCCGAGTGGAAGTGGGACAGCATTGCCATGGATTTGTCACCCATTTACCCAGATCGGTAAAGGGTCATGATGCAATCTGGGTCATCATTGATAGGCTGACGAAAAGAGTGCCCACTTCCTCCCAGAAATATGAAGATGCCTATGGTCAAGCTGGCACAGCTATACATCCAAGAAATAGTGAGTTGCATGGAGTGCCTTCCAGCATCGTTTCAGATAGAGATCCCAGGTTTACTTCACGGTTTTGGCAGACCCTGCAAGAGTGTTTGGGAACTAAGTTGAGTATGAGCTCTGCATATCATCCCCAAACATGGTCAGTCAGAGAGGACGATCAATCTTGGAAGATCTGCTGAGGGCGTTGCGTCTTGGATCAATTGGGAAGTTGGGAGGAGGTGTTGCCAC